>VHKM01000314.1:0-600000 GCA_007210695.1 Neogobius melanostomus
CAGCTCCTGTGCCTCCTCCTCTGAGTTACTGGTCAAAGCCACACTCTCGCCTATTGACCGCCCGTCAAGCCTCTGCCTGGACTTGCATACCCCTCGGCCGTGTGCGCGAGTCTTTTTATGTGGTCCAGTCAGCAGTGGTCATTATTGATGAGGGAGAACCAAACGCCCCGCAACAAATGGTCTCCTAAAACTAGAGAGTTGTACAGCGCAGTCAGTGGGGTGCTAAACCCAATTTTTCAGTAGATACATTTTTTTATAGAAGTATTTACTGATCAATGTCAAAAATCGAATGAACTCTGTAAACAAAATACTTGCATTTTGCTATTGAATATGCAAACAAATGGCCAGACTTGCAAAATATGTCAGTAAGTTGAGTATGTTTTTGTCCTAATGACATTTGAAGGTGGGTCCCGAAGCCCACCAGTTGAGAACCAAACTGCATCATCTGCAACAAGAAACAAACAACTTTCTCCTACGAGTAGTAGTCATTGTAGAATAGGTTTTTGTGGAAATGTTTCTTGGGCTCTGCTGTTTCCCCCCATAACATTCCTTAAAAGACACTAATGTTCTTTACATATAGATCCTTTTCACCTTTTGCCCAACGACTGCAGTGACGTGGCTTAATTGAAATTCTTTTGATTTTACACCAGTGACCATCACTGTCTATTACAGGAGTTTCTATTTAGAGGGTTAAGCAGCTGAAAAATATACTTGTTAAGGGGTGCAACCGAGCTGCACGTCTTTTTGGATTATTTTGGTAAGTCCTGGAACGTTTTGAAGGCATTTAGGCGCTTTCCTCACTCAACAACTCTTTTACTGGCCATAAACTACTTTGGCCCGTTAGGACATTCTCAATCCGCTCAGGCCCAAAATCCTACTATAATTAATTGACTCCTGGCTTTTACGACTGGACCTGTTCATGACTTAATGAGCGCTTATTGAAAAGTGGCTGCACATAGGGGGACCGGGTATGGTTGTTTAACATGGGGAGAGTTGTAACACCACCAATTCCACCATTCAGGATAGATAGGAGTCAAATGAACATATCAGTGTTCTACCCACTTCCTGCGCCTGGTGCGCGCGATGTGATTGTCAAGGTCTGTAAAACAGGTGCATGTAGATTCTAAGAGAAAAAATTGATTTTGAGGTAGAAAGTAAATTTTTGACAAGACTATATTTTGGTTTAGTGCTGTTGTATACTATTGCACATTAAAACATATGACTTACATTAGATTAAATTGTGTTTCTCAGGCAAAATGTTGATGCAACATTTCCCCTGCTAAATTTTCAAACCATTAGCTGTACAGCTCGGCTAAAACAATGGCTGGGAAGGGTGCGGATGGGTTGTAACACAAATCATCCCTATATACAGTTAGATAACACTTACTTGATTTTAATACTTTTACAGAATGCCTAAACAGTGGAAAAAGAAAGACTGACAAATTTTGTGCCAGCTAATTGTTAAAAAAAAAAAGCATCTGATGTGGTGCAAGAATGAAGGGCAGGTCAGATCAGTTGCAAAGGCACATGGAATCTGCCATGTAAAAAACTGAAGCAGTACTGCAAACATCTGCAGAAGCTGAGAGACCAAGGGTCCAGTGATCATCCCAGCTGTGGTCACACTGAGCATCAGCAGAAGGTTTTCTCGAGGTGCAGGAGGAAGTGTTGGCTGATTAATTGGACTCAGACAGCCAGACCTGTATGTATGGACTGACTCCACCTGAGGTAAGCATGCTGAACAGGTTAGAGAGGGTCACAAGTGTGCCCGCGTGCACGGTGCCCTTTGGGCATGCGCCCAGTAGCCTTAGACTTTTTCTAAGGTTAAACACTTCATTATCTTGAATCTGATTCTTAAATAACAATTATTTCTGTTCTTGTGACTCAGTACACTTAAATAAGCTATTGATATAATATGGGGTCAATATCCTATAAGTAAACAGTATACGTTTAGTCTTTTAGGATGTTTTTAACTGGTAGCTCTCGAACAACTCAATGCTCTTTGAGTCGCCTCGGTGAAAAGGTTGGTGACCCCTGGGGTTAAAGAGAGAGAGACATTTGTTCTGGATTGTTCTTTTACTTAAAAAAACTCTATTTGCATATACATGTCGTGGGGCCTCTGTTTTTGCTTCTTTTGTCAACTGTTACAACGTACCCCAGCATTGTGTTACAACCTACCCGGTAGTGGGGTTGGTTGAACAAAGGACCACCATGTATGTGACATCAACTACGAGGTCTGTTGATAATCTTGCAGAGGTTTGATTTGGTGCCATTTGTAGTTAACAAATGTGGGTACTTTGTTATAAAGTTTGAGAACTCTCTGCTCAAAAATCACGTGAGTTACAGGTGCTGGAAGCAAAAGTTGTTATCAAACCGTACCGGTTCCCGACTTTGAACCGGCCGGAGTCACCTTGAGAATCTGCAAATTTATAGAACAGCGTTCGTGAACTTTGTAGGGTTGATTTTTCTTTATTACTTAAAAGCGTGAGGAGAAATCTAAACCCCGTGTATCCTCAGCGACCTTTCCGTTAAGGCAGGTGCAATAGCTCTTCAAGTAGCCTGCTTAATCCGTTCTCATCTATTATTGACAAATTCCAAAAAGGAGAGTGCGGAGACAAATAGCAGCAGACACAAGCAGGGGCGGATCACAGGGGTGGCAGTAAAGGTCTTGTCACCCAAGCACCATGATGTCATGTGATTCTCACTCTGCCTCACAGTAGAAGCTACTTGGTGCTTACAGAGGCTCACCCTTCAGGTAGTACTTTTTTGACAGGACAACGAATTATTAACAACTTTATACTAAATAAGAGCCAGTGCCAACTCCTGTGGCTCCCAGATTGATGATTTTTATTTTTTATAAAAGTTTCAATTATTCCTAGTTTAGAAACCAACTTCAACTTATATTATGGACTTGCTACTCATTTTCTATATAATTTTGGAGCTCAGCAAATTACGACTAGACCTTATCAGGGTCAACGGTAGCTGCAGGCCTTACTTTGCCAAGTAAAAATGGCAACAGACCAGGAGTGATGACGCACACTGAACTTATGTATGGCACAGTTCCAAACAGCTTTGATGACCAAACAAAGCCACATGACTAAGAATGGTTTATACCAGTGTTTCTCAAACTTTTTCAGCCCAACGACCCACATTTATCTTCAATTTGTTCTGGACGTCCCACTCCAACACGCCCCAAAAAACAACACAATAGGAAGGATAAGCTAAAAATTTATGTTTAAAATGCAACTGTTTTCACGTCAAAAACGAATTATTCAAACACAAATGCAATTTATGATTAGAAATTTGTATGCAAGTATTAATATGTGGGGGGAAATAACCTGCTGTAACAACCTATAGGCCACTTAATGTCCATTCTAAAGAGCCAATAGTTTAAAACTGAGCTTGTGGGTATAGAAGTCTAAAAATAATGGTTGGCGGGCGGAAATTAATTTCCCCTTAATGTCCCAAACTAATCTAAACTACGCTGGAGCTTTTACACAGAACAAAACTATACATTAAAAAAACTAACGGATCTGTGGATTGTACATTTTTTTGAGATTTCCCATCATAAGCTCAACGTGAATGTGAGACGAGTGGTGCTGCTTATCACACATCAAGTTTCTGAATGTCTGGCTCTAAAGAGGAGAGTTTCAGTCTCACACTGGAAAACACAACTTCACAGTTATACAGTATTGAAAGGCATGAGCACTTTGAGGGCAGACTCTGCAAGCTTTGGATGTTTGGTCACGCGAACTCGTGCACAGACGCACTGCTGTGGGACAATAGGAGAAATGTGGCTCCACAAAAGTGTTCTCTGGATCACAAGCAACAAAACGCTGCTTATTCTATGAAAATCCGCCGTATATTGACGTCAAACACCTGCTGTAAAAATGATAGAATGAGTCTTGGCTGTATACAGTGGACGCGTGTACGGCGGCCGGCGCGCGGCAGCAGGCCGGGATTGTTCGACCCGCCACAACCAGACCCGCGATCAAAGGAGAATTTATGGGAACCCGCAACCCGCGCATCAGGTGCGCTAATGCCCCAGCCATGTGTGAAATCCAGCGCGTTTTACTATAGCTACATATTGACAAATAGGATGAGGAGATTACGCACGGTTCTGAGAAGTGCCTGCAGTGCGCATCCTTAAACACTTCCAGCTCTGTCCCTCAAAAAGGAAAGACGCCCTGGTCACCTATGCTGGTTACTCTTAAAGTTTAATAAAGTGATAAAGAGTTGGCCAATTCAGGGGAGTTCCCAGTGCAACGTGCGCTGTGGAGGGGTCAGGGAAAAGGGGTTCGCGGACCACTAGGGGGCGATGGCGGACCACACTTGAAGAATTACTGGTTTATACGTATGTTTGTGTACACAATGAAGGCTTATTTTAAATATGAAAATGTCTTTGTTTTGTCTGGAGAAATGGTGAGATATATAATTGTATTTAGGTGTAAAACCGTTTTTGCCTTTTATGTTTTTCATGTGTACTTAACTAACTTTCTATTACCAGAATCTCCAATTCAAGGCAATTAGAGCCGCTCTATAATAGAAAAATACAACGTAAATTATAGTTGCCCCGTAGGTCAAGGTTTAGGCCAGTTTGGGGACGGTTTTCAGCGGTTTGGCTGCTACTGTGGCAGGCATATCGGGGACAGGAAGAGACTTTGCGGCGGCGGCAACATCAGCAGCTCAGCGGCTAAAGTGGATGCGGTAGTTTAAGTTTAATGTTGCCTTTTTTATTGTTCCTCGCGAAGAAAAGTTAATAACTTTTAAGGCAAGTCGGGGAAAGAAATGTCCAAGTGTAAAGAAACCTGATGGTCTGTTTATTGGTTAATCCACGTGCATGTACGATCTAGCCTCTTTGGTTAACTCAGCAGCCCGCCTGTGAGTTGTAGCCGCGGAGTGAGCTCTAACTCGGCTAAAAGTTCTACGAAGCGCCGCTGATGTTCTCCGCCTCTATTGTAGTTAAAAAGGTAAAAAGGTTGTTAGTGACGGTTGTTGACTGCGTATTTGTATTACTAGTAATAGTTTGACTAATATAAGAAGTAAGGTAAGTAGTGTTAGTGTCATGACAAATTAGTAAATACTCGAGCGATCTTTCTCATCTTCTCATATCTTTGCAAACGTTTCATGAATAGATAATCATTGTAATTAAATAAAAAACTGTTAAAAGTGTAATACAAGGCCCCACAGTTACCATGGAAATCGGCCATCTTTGCAGCTGTTAGCATACATTTCCATTGACTAACATTAGCTAAAAACAGTATAAAAAGTGGAGAAAAATGTAACACTTATAAGGTAATATATGCAAAAATAAACAATCAGTTACAATTGTACTATTAAAACTATTTTCAGGACTTCTTATTTTTGCCACAGTGCCATTTATCCTGATGATGAAGAAGCTAACATCTCTCAGAGCTAGTAGCTAATCGTCAGTTAGCTAGCGTTAGCTTGACAGGGAGTAACTGACATTTTGTTTCTTGATTAAGCACATTTTAGGATTTTAGGAGTCCATAGACTAAAAATACTAAAAACTAAAATAAAAAACTAAAATAAAATAAAAAATGGGGATGCAAAGCCAGGACCGGTTGTTTACTGTGACAAAACGTGGGTAGCGGAAGCCAAATAAATGAGGGCGTCACTTAAAGACATTACACCCCAGTCGCACTGATAAGCCCGTTGAGTTTTTTTCAGGGGAAACGTGCCAAATATTGCCAACAATCATCCCGCTTTGTGAGAGGTGTAAGTGCGCACTGACGTCTGTGCCAGCTGCAGCCCGCGCACCTCAAAGTCAAGGGGATCCCCGGTAATTTAGGGGAAATAATGCAATTTAACTGTCCACATTTAACTGTTACGAGATCTCACAGTGCTGTGGAGGTTTGAGATCAGATCGCTCTCTATTTTTTATCACTCGGCCTCATAAATCGCGGAGCAATAGTGCCCCTTTTGATTTTGAGCCCCTGCCTTTCTGTTGCTCTCTGCTCAGTAACGTTTCAAACCCCAAAACCTAACCTAAACCATGCTCCCTGCGTACTATGCGTTTGGGGAACATTCACCTTCTACTCATGCTGCTGTTCCTCGATACTCCCTGGGGAACAAATAAATGTAAGGCTGTTTCTTTGTCTCTTGGTGAAAACAGACATAAGAGACCAATCTGGCCCAAAACCTGAAAATCAAAAAGCTAGTTTTGTCACCTCTTAAATAAAGGGAATTTGTATTTAAATTATTTTCAGTATTTCTCATGCTTTGCATCAGCCGTAGGAAAATAAGATACTAAGGCTCCTAAATGTAAATCTAATCAGTTCAAATCTCATTGTTTTCTTTGTGAACATGTCTAAGGCCAAATGTTCCGAGCGTTGGTGAACGAGCAGCTGGCGGCGGCTGCTGAAGCTATATCTACGCTGTATAAGAGAATGATCACGGAGAATGAGGAGGAACTACGTCAATCAGAGGAGGAGAACCAGAGAAAACGGAAGCTCCTGGTTCAGGCCTTGAGTCCAAGAGTTCTGCTGAACAGAGTCGGTCCTGGTCCCGGTCTGAACCAAGAAATGACTCCACGGATTAAAGAGGAGCCAGAGAAGCAGGCGCCACACAGCAAGAGCAGCTGCCGGTGTAGGTTCAACCACTTTCAAACTGTTTCACAAAAAATTACTTTAAATTTGTATTCAAATGATTTTTCAGGTCTGTCCCTGAGTCCAGTGCACATTTCAGCTCAGAGCTGCATCTCCACTGCGAGGGAATCACTGAGAACTGTGTTGACACTGACAGTAATGAAGACTGGACACGTCCACTCAGCTGGTCAGAAGCAGATGTGGAGACAGACTCTGATGGAGACGAAAACAACCAAGTCCAGATCAGGGGCAGAAGTACCAAACGCTCTGCCCGAAAGAGGCCTGTACCAGACACCAGCACCACTGTCCACGCACCAAGACCTGACAGAGGAGAGAGCAAGAAGCACCAGTGCTCTGTTTGTAGAAAAAGATTTGGATACAAACATAATTTGCAAAGGCACACAAGATTACACACAGGAGAAACACCATTCAGCTGTTCATTTTGTGACAAAACCTTTGCCTTTAAAAATCTTCGAGATATACATCACAGAACACACACAGGCGGGAAACCTTACAGCGGCGCAGTTTGTGACAAAACCTTTGCAGACCCCTCTGCTTTAACAACACACAGCAGGACACACACAGGTGAGAACCTTATAGATGTACAGTTTGTGACAAAACCTTTGCAGACCCCTCTGCTTTAACGACACACAGCAGGACACACACAGGTGAGAAACCTTATAGATGTACAGTTTGTGACAAAGCTTTTGCACAGTCCTTTCATTTAAAGCTACATCGCAGGACACACACAGGTGAGAAACCTTATAGATGTACAGTTTGTGACAAAGCTTTTGCACACTCCTTTGCTTTAACGTCACATAGCAGGACACACACAGGTGAGAAACCTTACAGCTGTACAGTTTGTGACAAAGGCTTCTGCAAAGTCCTCTGCTTTAACGTCACATAGCAGGACACACACAGGTGAGAAACCTTACATCTGCACAGTTTGTGACAAAGCCTTTGCAAAGTCCTCTGCTTTAACGACACATAGCAGAACACACACAGGTGAGAAACCTTACAGCTGTACAGTTTGTGACAAAGGCTTCTGCAAAGTCCTCTGCTTTAACGTCACATAGCAGAACACACACAGGTGAGAAACCTTACAGCTGTACAGTTTGTGACAAAGGCTTCTGCAAAGTCCTCTGCTTTAACGTCACATAGCAGGACACACACAGGTGAGAAACCTTACATCTGCACAGTTGTGACAAAGCCTTGCAAAGTCCTCTGCTTTAACGACACATAGCAGAACACACACAGGTGAGAAACCTTACAGCTGTACAGTTTGTGACAAAGCTTTTGCAGACCCCTCTGCATTAATTAGACATCGCAGAACACACACAGGTGAGAAACCTTACATCTGCACAGTTTGTGACAAAGCCTTTGCACAGTCCTTTGCTTTAACGTCACATAGCAGGACACACACAGGCGAGAAACCTTACAGATGTACAGTTTGTGACAAAGCTTTTGCACACTCCTCTGCATTCAAGAAACACAACAAAACACACACAGAAGACAGACCTTAGAAATCATTCAAAGAAATATGTTTTCTTTTGAAGACACATGAGCACCCATGACATTTCAAGTGTATTTCAGTGTGTAATATTTTGAATAATTGACTACATTCCAGAGTACCCTAATTTATGTTTATACTGTAAGTTTACAGTTTCATTGTGTTTAATGTAGAGTTTGGTTTAATGCATGATTGTTCCCCATTTATGCACAAGATTTACTACATAAATGTGTTGTGTAAATATGTTATGCCTGATGAAAGCAACAATTCAATTTATTTAAAGTTAAATGTTATGTAACTCTTGTTTAAATATTGCTTATAAATCACTGTAAATATGTTGTTCAAATCACAAATCTTTGCATACCTCCAAACAAATTTGTCAGTGTTTGTAGACTAGAGGAAAATCTCATATTTTTGACAACCTTTGAGTTGTTTTGTTTTCAAATTGCAAATAAAACCTTCTAAAGACCCCATCTCTGCTGCGGCAAGCATTAAACGTCAATCTTTACACATGCCTTTTCCTACGATGGAAGCCAAGAGTGTAAAGTGGGGTATCTTGTGACAGAAAGGTTGCTGGTTCGAGTCCCTCCTTCAACAAGTGCATGACTTGCCGTGTCTTTGGGCAAGGCACTTCACTCCCATTGCATATGTATGAATGTGTGCCATATGTGAGTGGGTGCACTGTAAAGAATGTCCTCGTACAAAAATTGTAAAGACCTGGCAGCCGTGGTTCCAAGAATTTACCGTTTGCTCAACATGGTATTACTGTTTCTTATTTTAGCAGTTAAATTCTGTTTCACTGAATCGCATTATGTCTTTGTGATTTCATTGATAAACTATTTTCCTGGAATCAGGAAATAGTTTCTCTATCACATCTCTCTATCAGGAATTCCTGATAGAGAGATGTTCTTTAGTTCCTATGGCGACTGAAAAAGGCTACAGCTGAATAGCTTGTCTATTCAACTAATCACAACATGAAATATTACAAAAATAGAAATTGCCGACCAGTAAATCGCCTGTAATTATCCTCAGCTTGCAGCCCTATACATGCAACAATGCTCATCGTAACCGTAGCTCTCCGGCTCTTTGAACAATAGTCACTCAAGTGTTCTGAATCAGCTCCTGTTTGCCTCCTCCTCTGAGTTAACTGGTCAATAGGCCAAACTCTCGCCCTATTGACCGGCCCGTCAGCTCTGCCATGGACTTTGCATACACCCCTCGGCCGTGTGCGCGAGTCTGTGTCAGTCAGTCAGTGGTCATTATTGATGAGGGAGAACAAACGCCCCGCAACAAATGTCTCCTAAACTAGAGAGTTGTACAGCGCAGTCAGTGGGTGCTAAACCCAATTTTACAGTAGATACATTTTTTATAGAAGTATTTATGATCAATGTCAAAATCGACTGAACTCTGTAAACAAATACTGCATTTTGCTATTAATATGCAAACAAATGGCCAGACTGTAAATATTGTCAGTAAAAGTTGAGTATTGTTTTTGTCCTAATACATTGAAGGTGGGTCCCGAAGCCACACCAGTTGAGAACCACTGCATCATCTGCACAAGAACAACAACTTTCTCCTACAAATATAGTCATTTTAGGAATAGGTTTTGTGAAATGTTTCTTGGCTCTGCTGTTTTCCCCCCATAACATTCCTTAAAAGACACTAATGTTTCTTTACATTATAGATCCTTTTCACCATTTTGCCCAACGACTGCAGTGACGAGGCTTAATTGAAATTCTTTGATTTTACACAGTGACTCATCACTGTCTATACAGGAGTTTCTTTATGAGGGTTAAGCAGCTGAAAAATATACTTTTTAAAGTGTGCAACCGACTCACTCTTTTGATCTATTTTGGTAAGTCCCATGACACGTTTGAGGCATTTAGGCGCTTCCTCACTCAACAACTCTTTTACTGCATAACTACTTTGGCCCGTTAGACATCTCAATCCGCTCAGGCCAAAATCCTTACTATAATTAATTGACTCCTGCTTTACGACTGACCTGTTCCATGACTTAATGGGCGCTTATTGAAAAAGTTGGCTGCACATAGGGGAGACCGGGTATGGTTGTAACATGGGGAGAGTTGTAACACCACCAATTCCACCATTCAGGGATAAGATAGGAGTCAAATGAACATATCAGTGTTTACCCACTTCCTCCCTGATCCCACATGGTGATTGTCAAGGTTGTAAACAGGTGCATGTAGATTCTATAGAGAACAATTTGATTTTGAGGTAAGAAAGTAAATTTTTTGACCAAGACTATATTTGGTTTAGTGCTTATACTATTGCACATAAAACCATATGACTTACATTAGATTAAATTGTAGTTTCTCAGGCAAAATGTGATGCACATTTCCCCTGCTAATTTCAAACCATTATGCTGATACAGCTCGCTAAACAATGGCTGACAGGGGTGGGGATGGTTGTAACACAATCATCCCTATATACAGTTAATAACACTTACTTGATTTTAATACTTTTACAGAATTCCTAAACAGTGGAAAAGAAAGACTGACAGATTTGTGCCAGCTAATGTTAAAAAAAAGCATCTGATGTGGTCAGAATGAAGGGCAAGTCAGATCAGTTGCAAAGGCACATGGAATCTGCCATGTAAAACTGAGCAGATACTGTAAAACACTGCAGAAGCTGAGAGACCAGGGTCCAGTGATCATCCCAGTGTAGGTCACACTGAAGCATCAGCAGAGTTTTCTCTGAGGTGCAGGAGGAAGTGTTGGCTGATTATTTGACTCAGACAGCAGACCTGTATTATGGACTGACTCCACCTGAGGTTAAGCATGTGACAGGTTAGAGCAGGGGTCACCAACGTGGTGCCCGCGGGCACCCAGGTGCCCTTTGGGGCATGCCCAGTAGCCTTGAGACTTTTCTAAGGTGTAAAACACTTCATTTTCTTGAATCTGATTCTTAAAATACAATTATTTCTGTTCTTGTGACTCAGTACGACTTTAAAATAAAGCTATTGATATAATATGGGGTCAATATCCTATAAGTAAACAGTATACGTTTAAGTCTTTAGGATTTGTTTTTAACTGGTAGCTCTCGAACAACTCAATGCTCTTGAAGTCGCCCTCGGCTGAAAAAAGGTTGGTGACCCTGGGTTAGAGAGAGAGAGACATTGTTCTGGATTGTTCTTTTATTAAAAAAAACTCTATTTGAAGCATATCACATGTCGTGGCCTCTGTTTTGCTTCTTTTGTCTAACTGTTACAACTTACCCCAGCATGTGTTACAACCTACCCCGGTAGTGGGGTTGGTTGTAACAAAGGACCATCATGTATGTGACATCAACTCATGAGGTCTGTGATAATCTTGCAGAGGTTTGAATTGGTGCCATTTGTAGTTAACAAATGTGGGTACTTTGTATAAAAGTTTGAGAACTCTCGCTCAAAAATTCAGTGAGTTACAGGTGCGGAAGCAAAAAGTGTTACAACCATACCCGGTCTCCCCGACTTTGAACGGCCGAGTCACCTTGAGAATCTGCAGATTTATAGAACAGCGTCGTGAACTTTGTAGGGGTTGATTTTCTTATTACTTAAAAGCGTGAGGAGAAATCTAAACCCCGTGTATCCTCAAGCGACCTTCCGTTAAGGCAGGTGCAATAGCTCTTAAGTAGCTGCTTATCCGTCTTCATCTATTATTGACAAATACCAAAAGAGGGAGGAGTGCGGGAGACAAAGAGCAGCAGACACAAGCAGGGGCGGATCTACAGGGGTGGCTAGTAAAGGTCTTGTCACCCAAGCACCATTGATGTCATGTGATTCTCACTCTGCTCTACAGTAGAAGCTACTTGGGTGCTTACAGAGGCTCACCCTCAGGTAGTACTTTTTGACAGGACGAATTATAACAACTTTATAGCTAAATAAGGAGCCAGGTGCCAACTCCTGTGGCTCCAAGATGATGATTTTATTTTTTATAAAGTTTCAATTTTACCTGAGTTAGAAACCCTTCAACTTATATTATGGACATTGCTACTATTTCTATATAATTTTGGGAGGCTCAGCAATTACGACTAGACCTTATCAGGGTCAACGGTAGCCGCAGCCTACTTTGCCAAGGAAAATGGCAACAGACCAGGAGTGATGACGTCACACTGGAACTCTGTATAGGCACAGTTCCAAACAGCTGATTGCCAAACAAAGTCACATGACTAAGAATGGTTTATACCAGTGTTTCTCAAACTTTTCAGCCCAAGGACCACTTTATCTTCCAATTTTGTTCGGAGTCCCACTCCAACACGCCCCAAAAAACAACACAATAGGAAGGATAAGCTAAATTTATGTTTAAAATGCAACTGTTTCACGTCAAAAACGAATTATTCAAACACAAATGCAATTATATGATCAGAAATTCTTGTATGCAACGTATAATATGTGGGGGGAAATAACCTGCTGTAACAACCTATAGGTCCCACTTAATGTCATTCTAAAGAGCCAATAGTTTAAAACTGAGGTTGTGGGTATAGGAAGTCTAAAATAATGCTGGGGGGGGGGATTAATGTTCCCCTTAATGTCCAAAATCACTTAAACTACTAGGATTTTACACATGAAACAAAACTATACATTACAAAACTAATAGATCTGTGGATTGTACATTTTGAGATTTCCATCAAAACTCAACGTGAATGTTGAGGCGAGTGCGCTGCTTATCACACATCAGTTTCTGAATGTCTGGCTCTAAAGAGGAGAGTTTCAGTCTCACACTGGAAAACACAACTTCACAGTTATACAGTATTGGAAAGGGCATGAGCACTTTGAGGGCAGACTCTGCAAGCTTTGGATGTTTGGTCACGCGAACTCGTGCACAGACGCACATGCTGTGGGACAATAGGAGAAATGTGGCTCCACAAAAGTGTTCTCTGGATCACAAGCAACAAAACGCTGCTTATTCTATGAAAATCCGCCGCATATTGACGTCAAACACCTGCTGTAAAAATGATAGAATGAGTCTTGGCTGCAGACAGTGGACGCGTGTACGGCGGCGGCGCGCGGCAGCAGGCCGGGATTGTTCGACCCGCCACAACCAGACCCGCGATCAAAGGAGAATTTTATGGGAACCCGCAACCCGCGCATCAGGTGCGCTAATGCCCCAGCCATGTGTGAAATCCAGCGCGTTTTACTATAGCTACATATTGACAAATAGGATGAGGAGATTACGCACGGTTCTGAGAAGTGCCTGCAGTGCGCATCCTTAACACTTCCAGCTCTGTCCCTCAAAAAGGAAAGACGCCCTGGTCACACTATGCTGGTTACTCTTAAAGTTTAATAAAGTGATAAGAGTTGGCCAATTCAGGGAGTTCCCAGTGCAACGTGCGCTGTGGAGGGGTCAGGGGAAAGGGGTTCGCGGACCACTAGGGGGCGATGGCGGACCACACTTGAAGAATTACTGGTTTATACGTATGTTTGTGTACACAATGAAGGCTTATTTTAAATATGAAAATGTCTTTGTTTTGTCTGGAGAAATGGTGATATATATAATTGTATTTAGGTGTAAAACCGTTTTGGCCTTTTATGTTTTTCATGTGGTACTTAACTAACTTTCTATTACCAGAATCTCCAATTCAAGGCAATTAGAGCCGCTCTATAATAGAAAAATACAACGTAAATTATAGTTGCCCCGTAGGTCAAGGTTTAGGCCAGTTTGGGACGGTTTTTCAGCGGTTTGGCTGCTACTGTGGCAGGCATATCGGGGACAGGAAGAGACTTTGCGGCGGCGGCAACATCAGCAGCTCAGCGGCTAAAGTGGATGCGGTAAGTTTAAGTTTAATGTTGCCTTTTTTATTGTTCCTCGCGAAGAAAAGTTAATAACTTTTAAGGCAAGTCGGGGAAAGAAATGTCCAAGTGTAAAGAAACCTGATGGTCTGTTTATTGGTTGAATCCACGTGCATGTACGATCTAGCCTCTTTGGTTAACTCAGCAGCCCGCCCTGTGAGTTGTAGCCGAGCGGAGTGAGCTCTAACTCGGCTAAAAGTTCTACGAAGCGCCGCTGATGTTCTCCGCCTCTATTGTAGTTAAAAAGGTAAAAAGGTTGTTAGTGACGGTTGTTGACTGCGTATTTGTATTACTAGTAATAGTTTGACTAATATAAGAAGTAAGGTAAGTAGTGTTAGTGTCATGACAAATTAGTAAATACTCGAGCGATCTTTCTCATCTTCTCATATCTTTGCAAACGTTTCATGAATAGATAATCATTGTAATTAAAAAAAAACTGTTAAAAGTGTAATACAAGGCCTACAGGCTATAGAGTTCGGGAAATTCCACAGTTACCATGGAGATCGGCCATCTTTGCAGCTGTTAGCATACATTTCCATTGACTAACATTAGCTAAAAACAGTATAAAAAGTGGAGAAAAATGTAACACTTATAAGGTAATATATGCAAAAATAAACAATCAGTTACAATTGTACTATTAAAACTATTTTCAGGACTTCTTATTTTTGCCACAGTGCCATTTATCCTGATGATGAAGAAGCTAACATCTCTCAGAGCTAGTAGCTAATCGTCAGTTAGCTAGCGTTAGCTTGACAGGAGAGTAACTGACATTTTGTTTCTTGATTTAAGCACATTTTAGGATTTTAGGAGTCCATAGACTAAAAATACTAAAAACTAAAATAAAAAACTAAAATAAAATAAAAAATGGGGGTGCAAAGCCAGGACCGGTTGTTTACTGTGACAAAAACGTGGGTAGCGGAAGCCAAATAAATGAGGGCGTCACTTAAAGACATTACACCCCAGTCGTACTGATAAGCCCGTTGAGTTTTTTTCAGGGAAACGTGCCAAATATTGCCAACAATCATCCCGCTTTGTGAGAGGTGTAAGTGCACACTGACGTCTGTGCCAGCTGCAGCCCGCGCACCTCAAAGTCAAGGGATCCCCAGTAATTTAGGGGAAATAATGCAATTTAACTGTCCGCATTTAACTGTTACGAGATCTCACAGTGCTGTGGAGGTTTGAGATCAGATCGCTCTCTATTTTTTATCACTCGGCCTCATAAATCGCGGAGCAATAGTGCCCCTTTTGATTTTTGAGCCCTGCCTTTCTGTTGCTCTCTGCTCAGTAACGTTTCAAAACCCCCAAAACCTAACCTAAACCCATGCTCCCTGCGTACTATGCGTTTGGGGAACATTCACCTTCTACTCATGCTGCTGTTCCTCGATACTCCCTGGGGAACAAATAAATGTAAGGCTGTTTCTTTGTCTCTTGGTGAAAACAGACATAAGAGACCAATCTGGCCCAAAACCTGAAAATCAAAAAGCTAGTTTTGTCACCTCTTAAATAAAGGGAATTTGTATTTAAATTATTTTCAGTATTTCTCATGCTTTGCATCAGCCGTAGGAAAATAAGATACTAAGGCTCCTAAATGTAAATCTAATCAGTTCAAATCTCATTGTTTTCTTTGTGAACATGTCTAAAGGCCAAATGTTCCGAGCGTTGGTGAACGAGCAGCTGGCGGCGGCTGCTGAAGCTATATCTACGCTGTATAAGAGAATGATCACGGAGAATGAGGAGGAACTACGTCAATCAGAGGAGGAGAACCAGAGAAAACGGAAGCTCCTGGTTCAGGCCTTGAGTCCAAGAGTTCTGCTGAACAGAGTCGGTCCTGGTCCCGGTCTGAACCAAGAAATTACTCCACGGATTAAAGAGGAGCCAGAGAAGCAGGGCGCCACACAGCAAGAGCAGCTGCCGGTGTAGGTTCAACCACTTTCAAACTGTTTCACAAAAATTACTTTAAATTTGTATTCAAATGATTTTTCAGGTCTGTCCCTGAGTCCAGTGCACATTTCAGCTCAGAGCTGCATCTCCACTGCGAGGGAATCACTGAGAACTGTGTTGACACTGACAGTAATGAAGACTGGACACGTCCACTCAGCTGGTCAGAAGCAGATGTGGAGACAGACTCTGATGGAGACGAAAACAACCAAGTCCAGATCAGGGGCAGAAGTACCAAACGCTCTGCCCGAAAGAGGCCTGTACCAGACACCAGCACCACTGTCCACGCACCAAGAACTGACAGAGGAAAGAGCAAGAAGCACCAGTGCTCTGTTTGTAGAAAAAGATTTGGATACAAACATAATTTGCAAAGGCACACAAGATTACACACAGGAGAAACACCATTCAGCTGTTCATTTTGTGACAAAACCTTTGCCTTTAAAAATCTTCGAGATATACATCACAGAACACACACAGGCGGGAAACCTTACAGCGGCGCAGTTTGTGACAAAACCTTTGCAGACCCCTCTGCTTTAACAACACACAGCAGGACACACACAGGTGAGAAACCTTATAGATGTACAGTTTGTGACAAAACCTTTGCAGACCTCTCTGCTTTAACGACACATAGCAGAACACACACAGGTGAGAAACCTTACAGCTGTACAGTTTGTGACAGAGCCTTTGCACACTCCTCTGCTTTAACGATACATCGCAGGACACACACAGGTGAGAAACCTTACAACTGTACAGTTTGTGACAAAGCTTTTGCAGACGCATCTGCATTAATTAGACATCGCAGAACACACACAGGCGAGAAACCTTACCGCTGTACAGTTTGTGACAGAGCCTTTGCACACTCCTCTGCTTTAACGTCACATAGCAGAACACACACAGGCGAGAAACCTTACAGCTGTACAGTTTGTGACAAAACCTTTGCAGACCCTCTGCATTCAAGAACATCACAGAACACACACAGGTGAGAAACCTTACAGCTGTACAGTTTGTGACAAAGCTTTTGCAGACGCATCTGCATTAATTAGACATCGCAGAACACACACAGGTGAGAAACCTTACATCTGCTCAGTTTGTGACAAAACCTTTGCAGACCTCTCTACATTCAAGAAACATCACAGAACACACACAGGCGAGAAACCTTACAGCTGTACAGTTTGTGACAAAGCCTTTGCACAGTCCTTTGCTTTAACGACACATAGCAGAACACACACAGGTGAGAAACCTTACCGCTGTACAGTTTGTGACAAAGCTTTTGCACACTCCTCTGCATTCAAGAAACATCACAGAACACACACAGAAGACAGACCTTAGAAATCATTCAAAGAAATATGTTTTTCTTTTGAAGACACATGAGCACCCATGACATTTCAAGTGTATTTCAGTGTGTAATATTTTGAATAATTGACTACATTTCCAGAGTACCCTAATTTATGTTTATACTGTAAGTTTACAGTTTCATTGTGTTTAATGTAGAGTTTGGTTTAATGCATGATTGTTCCCCATTTATGCACAAGATTTACTACATAAATGTGTTGTGTAAATATGTTATGCCTGATGAAAGCAACAATTCAATTTATTTAAAGTTAAATGTTATGTAACTCTTGTTTAAATATTGCTTATAAATCACTGTAAATATGTTGTTCAAATCACAAATCTTTGCATACCTCCAAACAAATTTGTCAGTGTTTGTAGACTAGAGGAAAATCTCATATTTTTGACAACCTTTGATTGAGTTGTTTTGTTTTCAAATTGCAAATAAAACCTTCTAAAGACCCCATCTCTGCTGCGCAAGCATTAAAACGTCAATCTTTACACATGCCTTTTCCTACGATGGAAGCCAAGAGTGTAAAGTGGGGTATCTTGTGACAGAAAGGTTGCTGGTTCGAGTCCCTCCTTCAACAAGTGCATGACTTGCCGTGTCTTTGGGCAAGGCACTTCACTCCCATTGCATATGTATGAATGTGTGCCATATGTGAGTGGGTGCACTGTAAAGAATGTCCTCGTACAAAAATTATAAAGACTTGGCAACCGTGGTTCCAAGAATTTACCGTTTGCTCAACATGGTATTACTGTTTCTTATTTTAGCAGTTAAATTCTGTTTCACTGAATCGCATTATGTCTTTGTGATTTCATTGATAAACTGTATTTTCCTGTTAAATCACCTATACTTCAAAACAGCATAATAATGTTATTATTATTACACCATTTGGGTTTCCCGCAGAACTTTCCTGTATAGGCGGCCACCGGGCTGCCGCCTTAACTAACTTCTTAAAAATATATTTATTTGTATTTATTATTTATTTTGATAATAGAGTCTGGAACACAATTTTGTAGTACAGTTGTTCAATGAAAAATAAAGCACTAACTTTTTCTTCAGAAATATAATATTTTCAATACATTTCTGTGGTATATAGCCTGGCTAACGCCAGACTGCTGTGTGCGCTCGAATCTTTTCGAACTTCACAACAGCCTGGGGACCATGGCCGACATTTTTCCATGGATTTGGGCACCAATCACAGAACGAGGAGGGACGGTAAGACAATGACGCGCTATTTGACATACGGAAGCTTGTAGTTTGTTTAGGGATAAAAAAAAGTAAAAAATATTTACGGATCCAACATGACAGCAGCAGACGCGATGCCATCTTTCGATCAAGCTTTAGAACGTGTTCTAAATAGTTTAGCTCAAAAGTTTACAGCAGGTACGTCATACGTCATCTGATACCATGATACGATTGGCTATGGCTACGTGCAGACGCATGAGAGATATTTGTAGCGCCCAATAAACGGCTATGGACAATCGTAAACCACACCTCTCCTACGAGAAAATGAATTGGTGGTCCCCAGACTAAATATCACTTGTGATTTTAGTCTGGCGTTAGCCAGGCTAGTATATTAGGATTTTATTATTAGTTTTGTTTCTCATAATTTATGTCACAACCAAAACATAAATCATACTTGTATGCTCAGAACGTAAGTAATATTTTCTCCAAATACTTTTTTACTTTTACTTGAGGATTTATTTGGATCACTACTTTCTACTTCAGTAAGAATCAAACTTTATTTATAAAGCGCTTTTCATACCGAAAGGTATCACAAAGCGCTTTACAGATTATAACATTTAAAACAATATGCCCCGTATCATATATACATATATTATACACACACATATATAGCACATTGAAGACCGTTTTCAGCGCTGAACCCACTAAAAACTTCAGACATATTCCATGGCTGTCTGTCATTTGTTGTGTTTTTGAACATTCATGAAAGCCTTGGTATGTGGTAAAGTAAAGTCCATTAATTTGCGCGAAACACAGGAGAGTACGGCGTTTTCACAAGGCTGTGTTTAGTTAGTAACACTGGGATGATCTGGAAACTTCCTGAATGTTGAATATTTGAAATGTTGCACACAAACATAAGGATAGAGAGATGTTCTTTAGTTCCTATGGCGACTGAAAAAGGCTACAGCTGAATCCAATAATATCCGCTTGTCTATTCAACTCATCACAACATGAAATATTACAAAAATAGAAATTGCCGACCAGTAAATCGCCTGTAATTATCCTCAGCTTGCAGCCCTATACATGCAACAATGCTCATCGTAACCGTAGCTCTCCCGGCTCTTTGAACAATAGTCACTCAAGTGTTCTGAATCAGCTCCTGTTTGCCTCCTCCTCTGAGTTAACCGGTCAATAGGCCAAACTCTCGCCCTATTGACCGGCCCGTCAGCTCTGCCATGGACTTTGCATACACCCCTCGGCCGTGTGCGCGAGTCTGTGTCCAGTCAGTCAATGGTCATGCGCATTTCCGCCTGCAGCCTTTGATTATTGATGAGGGAGAACATGCATTAGTTACTCAATGGGCCGCTAATGAGGTGAAAATGTGGGTGTGTAAAGCTTTTGAAGAAAGTAATACGGAGGAGAAGCCAAAACATACTCTTACTGTAGTTCTTTACTTTAGTAGAGTTATGTAGGATTTGTACATTTGAAAGATAAATACTTTCTACTCCACTACATTTCTATAAAGGCTCCAAAGTAAAGTGAATTTAGCATGTTTTGTTTATTTTATGTTCTGTCAATGCCACCGACTCACAACAAGGAAGAAGTTTTGTCCCCGTCGTGTTGCCGTACGGGTAGTGAATTCAAGCGTAATTTTGTATGCAAATTTGTACTAAGTAACTTGTTTACCTTAATAAATCCTTTTCGTAGTCCCTCTGGGGGAAATACAAGTGTTAATGGGATGATTGGGGGGTCTTTCATCTCCCCCTGGTGTCTCTGTCCAGAAAACCACAATTGCAACGTTCCCTGCACCGGGTCGGAGTCACCAATACACACTAATGGAATCACGAAGAAGAAGCTAACAGGCTAACGGGTAAAGCTAACTCCGGGCTAGCGCCACTTAAACAGTATTTACAGCCAAGTTTGAGTGAAAAAAATGATCTCCATTGTGTAATTGGATGAACAATATCCCTCTCTCCCTTTATCTTTTCTGTCAGCGTAGTATTTACTCTCACGGACAATTAAGGAGTAAAAAAACGTAACATGCTACGACACCTGCAGTGGCGCTTATGGCCTCTAGGGGCATGAGCTACGTTGTTCTGCTTTAAAGGTGCATTATGCAACTTTTTATGAGGGATAAAATCTTGATATTTGTGGGTAATTGATCTTTTTGTGACCCAATGGTATGAGTGGTCAGCATGGCACCTTTTCTTTAGATCACAGTGGTCTCTACAACTCTCCAGGATCACTTGTTTTGTAGGTTTTCTGTTGCGAGGGTCCGTCAGGACATGAAAACCTACCAGAAACTCTATAAACAATTGATCCTGGACCGTCCTAGAAGAAAAAAAAACATTATTTAAAATAATACAGAAAAATCAGAGTCACTCTATAGTTTTCTGTGCTTTATTACTCATTTGCTACAATAGTTGAAGTACTTTATGATAAAAAATATCCAATAATTACTGTTACTTCAAAAGGTTACGCAATGTAATTGAGCACCGTAACTCTCCTCTGCTGCCTTATTATTTACATATATTTGAAAAGTTGAGGCATATCGCTATAAAGTAAACTTATGCATAAATGTTAACACGGAGGCGCCAATAAGCTCCAACTCATTCTGGGCATTATATTTGTGAAACTCAGCTACTGAAATAAAAGATGAATGAACAAGCAAACTCCACACAGCCAGGGTATATGTGCCACCGTGTCAATAAGGTTTGAATACCGACTGCCCCAATCTTCTATACGAAACATTTTAATTTGTCTTTTGCATAGATGATACCTGCTACAGCGACTTAATCTCTGCTTCAACTCAGCGTCTCCCCACCGAGCACACAAGCTTTGTTTTGTTTTTTATTTGTCTCTTTGTATTCTGCACAATTGGGTGGCCTGAATTTGCTGCATGTAATTAGCCCACAAACTGAGCTCCTCTCCTCGCTTCAGTCTCACTATCTGCATCCATTTATTACATGAGCGCGTCTGAGCCAAAGGTGCAACCAGATCTGTCCCGGGCTAATGCCTCCACTGCTACGATTACAAGTACTGTACAATGTGGCCAACATAATAGCCTTTCAAGTACGGGGCACTTTGGACCCTTAAAGGCACAATTCACAGACACAAGTAAGATAAAAGCCCATTGTAATATTTAAAAAAAATACAATTCATATGTTTATAAATTGTATTATTTTACCAAATCTAATGTGCATGTTTTGGGAAGATCTATCCAGACAAAGGGAGTATTTGCAAACGTTAAAAGGCCTGAGAGTCAAGCAAAGCTAAAGCGGAACAATGGGACATATATCACTTAAAAACTTGGACAGTATAAAATATCAAACTTATTTAATTAGTTTTAATCTCGGTTTCACTTTACTTTACACTACCTTGATACACAAACTAAATTTAGTACAATGTAATCTGCTCTGTAACAATCTGTACATACACAATGGAATAATGTGTATAGTACTTTGGAGATACATCATGTAATTAGACATGATCCTTTGGGTCACAGCTTAAGGTTAGAGTTAGGGTCTTATGTCGTATTATATATGTACCTCCAAACTACAAATACATATTATTCCATCGTGTATGTAACCCATAGTTACAAGTTATTACACATTGTTATATCTGTGTAGGCTTTCAGTCGTACAGAAGTTCTTGACTGTACTTGAGTCAAGAACTTCTGTACTATATTCTGTACTGTGTAGTTGAAGTGCAGAACGTTTCGCCTCTCATCCAAAAGGCTTCATCAGCAACACTAAAGTTTACAGCTCTGACACAAACTAACTAAAGAGCAAAGGGAGGGGTTAGTTTGGTTAAGTCCCTCCCCTCTATTAACGGCTACTCTCAACCTGTTGGTAAATACCTTTGTTGTGCTAAGTCTCAACGACCCTACTCTTTACTCCCTACAGTCAAATAACAAAGTAAACAATGTAAATACATAATCACTAAACCAGATGTATTTATATTATTTTTTCATTCATGGATACCACTACTGCCGCATCAGGCCTGGGAGCAAAATCCGACCCTCCATTATGGAACCTCTGGGCCCCAAAGATGAATTTTGAGAAAGATTATTACACAAAACAAGGGGTCAAATACATGTTGACGTGCTCTAAAAAAAAGGCTGAAAATACTGTCAATTAGGACGCCCCCAACACCCATGTTAGGACAGATATGATGAACAACACTGGGATGAACGTTGGGCTTTGCTTTGGGGCGACGATTGGGAGTTTCGGTCCCTGGACTGGACTTTTCGGCTCAATGCTAAGCTACCTATACTCCTGGCTAACCCTTCAATATCGAATGCCCAAAAATGGTGTAAAATCTGCTCTCAACATCTAACCATAAAACTACACCTCTATACATATGTGCTTCTCGAAGTACAATAATATACCATTCCATTTCTTCTCTGTGATCCTTTCTGTGAACACTTTCTCTCCCGTTGTGTTACCGTTACACGAGCGGCCCGGCGTTTCCTCGTATCGTGACCTCAGACGTCATCGCATTTGCATAAACACATCTGCAGTAGCGCGGGCACTGTCGATGTGGATGCTTCAGCAATTAAGTATTTAGTGAGGATCCCAGCTCCTGTGTTAAATATTCACTTGTTTTCCGAGATGAATAAAGGATGAGCAATTATCGGGACGTGTGGCTCTCTCTCTCTCTCTCTGTCTCTCTCGTTGTTGTGTTTGGAAATGCCTGTTCTCTGAGTCACCGCTTGGATTCGACCAGTTTCACCGAGTGTGGACCAGGACGTTACTATTGTAAACACATAACTAGCCAATGAAGTGCGATTTAACTGCTGCGTTTTACAACTTTCCCGCAGCCCGTTCCCTCTGACTCCATCGCTACTTGTTCCTGGTAGCGCACTCTTCATAGGAGCTAATAAATAAAGCTTTGCGCTGGGAGAGCATGTCCTTAAATAGGCACGTGTCCCTTCAAAACCGTCAGGGAGAACGGCTCACTCTCATGTGTGTATATCCTCACTTCAATTTTCCATTCGCGCTGATGAAAGTACAAAGAGTCCAAAGCATAAGCCAGGTTGACGTTTCAGTTTATAAGACACAATTCTTCCTGAAATGACCACATTAAAGGGATATTTCGGGATTTTTGACATAGGGCCTCATTTCCTAGTTATCCAGAGTGTTGTTGTATTTTTTCTTAAATTCATGCAGTTCTTATATTTGAAGAGTCTAGTGGCGCTAGGCTAGGGCAAGGCTAAAGCATTTCTATGGTAACAGCTAGCCTGCATTAAAAACAGTCTGACCCACTCCACAGTGCACCTGAGGTAAATCACTTATAACGCCAGACTAACCATATAAATGTCTGTGTTAATAGAATAATCTTTGAAAAATAACTGACCTTGTATCACATGAATTACCGCATTTTGAGGGACTATTTTCTCACAGATCACTCCGCCGCTGCGTTAGCTTACAGCCACGAAGCTGATGCTGCTCAAATATACGTTATTTTAAATGGAAAATTGTTAAAAATGGTTATTCTATTAACACAGACATTTATATGGTTAGTCTGACGTTATAAGTGATTTACCTCAGGTGCACTGTGGAGTGGGTCAGACTGTTTTTAATGCAGGCTAGCTGTTACCATAGAAATGCTTTAGCCTTGCCCTAGCCTAGCGCCGCTAGACTCTTCAAATATAAGAACTGCATGAATTTAAGAAAAAAATATCTCCAGACATCAACAACACTCTAGATAACTAGGAAAAATCCCGAAATATCCCTTTAATATCCGTAAATCCGTAATACTGTATCTGTTAAAGTTTATTTACATTGTTGACCAACGAGCTTCACAAAAGGTCAGTACAAAAACAATACACAATATAGAGGTGATATTTACATTCAACCGGATTATGACCATTACACAACCCATTATTGTGCATTTCATTACCTCACAACCCAGACATCATGTACATATAAACTCTGTCACCCTTCACTGCGTGTTCTCTTAGCTTCACTGACTCTGACCCACACGTCTCCATGCCCAGGAGAGAGAACATATGCCTCCGACATGACCTTTTGCCCCCTCGGAGGTCTGCACACCCCCCGCTGCCAGTCCTTCCTTACCCAGCATGCCCCTCTCTCTCCCTCTGTCCTCACAGTAATGTCTCCCGCATTTCATGAGAGCGGGGTTGATTGAGTGCATTTGCCCACTTTACTCGGATTAGTGCTAAAAGGGGATGTACCGTATCACACAAGCTTTTCAATTATGACAGTCACGGCAAATAACCACTATCTTGAAATAAATGTCCGCACTGCCACTAAAAGTAACCAGATAGACAGCGTTTTAGGCAGCCCTCTGAGTGTAAATGCTTTTAGTTTTAGTCGCATTTTAGTAATTTTAGTCGAGTTTTAGTCAGTTTCATCCATAAAAGTGAGTAATTCAACAACTTAATTTAGGTCGATAAGTGTTGAAAATAAGTATTGGAAATTGGGATGGAGTTTGACGTAAGTTTTTAACGCATTGGTTTTATATCACGCTTTTCTGGACACTCATAGATGCTTTACATTGCATTATTCATTCACTCCATACATGGTGATGGTAAGCCACAGCTGCCCTGGGGTAGACTGACAGAAGCAAGGCAACCATTGGCCCCTCCGACCACCACTCGCTACATTCACCCAGGCTTCCTGCTGTTCCCAAACGGTCTCCCATCCACGTACCGACCAGGCCCTTCCCTGCTTAGCTTCTGACAGGATCGGGCATAACAAAGGCGGTGTGGCCTTTGCTTTGACAGACAGATTACCCAACAATAGGCAGAAGTATGTCTGTGTAGGCTCTCAGTCGTACAGGAGTGTTCACCTTCATTGAATAGGCAGAAGTGTCATTGTGAACTTGACTTTACGTTACCATCATGTCAAAAAGATATAGTCTTCGTTGACGAAAACAACACGGGACATGGTTTACTCTCAGTCTAGACATAATTCAGACCCTTTTCAGACCCCATTTGGTCTAGATTTAATTCTCATCCATTTTCTCGATGGATGGACGGATGACAGACACGTGATACTTTGCCGCTGAATTTGGATTCATTTTGAGACAGGTAAAAATGAGCTTGAAGTGAAATCCAAAGTAAAGCGTTGGAGGAATATCATAGACATATTATTAATAGACCGTCAATACTCACTCCTCCCCGTTTACCATAATGACCACGTTCGAGAGGGAAATCATGGCGGATTTACAGACTCCTCCTCCCCAGCTCTGACGAAGCATGTTCCTAATAAGGGCATAAGGGCGGGATTTTCACTGTAGACTTGGCCCTTGCGTGCACGTGTAGCTCGCGCAGCTCCAATGCTAACAGACCGATCTTTCGAAAACCAGCCTGGTTTCTTTTTTTGTGACTAACCCAGCGTTATCTCAGGAGGAATATGTAGCCATAGAAAGTGTTAAAAAAAAATAGAAACCAGGCATTAAAGTTGTTTTTAACGTGTCTAAAGTCCAATGCTTTTCAATGGGGGCCTAGCGGCGATATGGAGGTACTACTGTACAGCAATGGCGGCCTCCAGTGTTGCGGTCATAAAGCAGAGCAGCTAGCGGCCATTGCGGAATATACAGGCCTATAATGTATGCCCTGAGCTTATACATTCCTCGTATGATTAACCTACCATTAACCCACTAAGACTCTATGAAAGGGGGATTTGCTCACATTACATCTACATTAGCTCCGGCGCAGCAGATGGTACAGAAGGAAACGTGCACACTCGAGCAGCTGCAGCCCCGTTCATGCTCAGTTCATGAAGCCTGGAAATGTGACAAACAGACCAAAACAATGACGAAAACTATGAAAGAACAAGATGCTGAATACTCAGAATGTTGCGTTCATTATTCTTTTGATGTATTTGGTAGCATTATCGCTGAAATTACAACATCAGTCTATTTCCCATCAAGAGGCTACTTCCCTTAACGCTTGACGTGCACTGCCTTTTTGCTGACTCTTTGGTGGCTGCTCTTCCCCCACATGCTTGACTAACACCGCCGCAGCATCCAGTCCCGGCTACATAGTAATTAGCGGAAAGATTTGTCACATTTTGCCCAGCGGCGATGGTGGAATGCATATGTTCGCAAACAGGAAGCCAGAAGAGTTAATACGTTCGCGCATTAACGTCACGATGAGCGTGCGGCGCTCGGCGGAGACGCTGCTCCCTGCATTTATGAATAATGAACGAGACATGGGATGAGTTTTATCTCGTATAATCTGTGATATTATCTGGCTAATGTGATGTAAATGTTTGGAGGATTTTTTGAATGGTGAAAGTATGTGGTTTTGACATACAGTACAGGAAAAAAGGACTGTTGTAGAGGGGGGGTATTATGTCAAATCGACTTTTTCAAGCTTTATATCATGTTATTATGTCATTCCCTCATTAAACACATGCCTGGAGTGTTGCCTTGGCTCATTCACATATTTTTGAGTAATCAGTAAAAACTTAGACGGCAGCCATTTTAGGTGTAGCTATGCCTCAGTCCTCCTAGGAACGCCCCCACCTCCTGGAGACGCCTCTGGACCTTTCGTCACCAGCCAAGCCACCAACCACTGCTCCTCAGCTCAGCAGAGCCCCCTCCCCGCACAGTAGTGTTGTTTAGATGCCACAGCAGTGTGCTGAAGGGGGCGTGTCGGAAAGCTTCTTAAAGAGACAGAGGCCTATTTCAAGACGTTCAGTACAGCCATTTTGAGAGAGCAATTTTATTCAAGGCAGTTATTTTAATTTACTGCATATACAGACCAACAGAAGGTTACGTCATCATTGTAGTATGCTATAGACTGGTGCTATGTGATTGAAAAAAGCATAATACCCCCCTTTAATTGACGTAGTGAAAACTTACTCTATTGACAGGTTTCTTGTAATAAGCTACTCAACTCAAGATTTTTTTTTTGCTGTAATCATAATTGATTGCTAATGTTAGGAGAAATACATTGAACAGGCTACGGAATCGTGAAAAGTTTATCAAAGAATGGCCGGCTTGAAAACGATGTATGTTCAAATAACGTTTCTATTTCAATGGATGTTACAACTTCTCTATGGCTTATTAGTTTTGAGTGGAAAAGAAAAAACTTGCTGACATTAAACAAAGCTGAATGATAAACATAGCAGCGAAGGTTTTATAAAGTACAGATGTTACTCTTCTCCAAGAGGGTTCCTCAGTTCCACACAGGGGCGTGTCCAGAGATTTTTCAGTGGGGCGGCCGTGGCCCAGCAACATGTGTATCATTTTAGCATTCTGATACATTTTACATTCCTCCATGTTTTTTTTTTTTATTGGTAATGAATTATTCGTCAGTTTGAATTGAGCTATTGACACCCTGTCTCTGTGTCAGGGGCATTTGAGAGGCTAATTGATTAATTGGTCGGACGACAGCACAGACACAACACTGTTATAGAATGGGAACTATATACGACTTAAGAATAACAGGAACATGTGTTTTGTTCTGCTTCCACTTTATTCATAATGAGTTATGTGTAACTCTGCTATGTCACTTTCATCCTATTGCCATGTTATTATTATAAACAGGCAGCAACTTCCCTCTCTCTTGGTACGGCTGCATTTTTTGCCTTTTCTGCGGACTGCATTTGTGGTTTCTGTGTTCCACTTTTTTTCTTTTTTTTTTACTGCAGAGAGTCCATAATGGTCCTGAAGAATGCAGCTTTTTAAAAGTAAACAAACAGCTAGCTTATGAGATAAAGACATTTGAGACCTACAAATGTCTTCTTCTGAGACACTGAAGAGACACCAAGGGCCCCCCACACCTGCAGCACAGTGGAGGCGTCACAAGAGGAGCTACAGGAAACAAGGAAAGGACAAACAAGGAGGTATCCGGGCGAGACTCACAGCTAAGCCACAAATGTCTTCTATCCGGGTGCGTACCGATGTTCCCCGGGTCCGATGTTCCCCGGGTCCGATGTTCCCCCACTTCTATTGGCGGGGGAACATCGGACCCGGGGAACATCGGTACCTCGCATATTAAAAAGTCCCGATGTTCCCCGGGTCCGATGTTCCCCCGCCAATAGAAGTGGGGGAACATCGGACCCGGGGAACATCGGGACTTCAACAATGAGACAAGTTCCGCTGTTCCCCGCGTGTGCCCTTTGATGTTCGCATTTCTTCATCCACGAAAGACGGGATATGATCCGTGCCAACTTTTGTGAATACCTATAGAGAGGAAATACCAACTAGCCTATTTACTTTCCTTTTTCCCTCTCGCTCTCTGTGTGTTCATATTTCAGCTGATCGCAGCTTGTGTCAATGGCTAACTTTGGGCACGTTATCCAGCTCTCCCCTCGCTCTCCCCCAGGCATCTGCTATTTGACATCTCTGACTGAATAAAATGAAGACGATTGAAACTATTGCTGCATAGTTTTTCAAACACGCGATTTTGCTTAGAGCATCATGCTTTTACGCATAATGGAGCCCTGTGGGAGGAGCGCGGGTCCGGTAAGGTGCGCTCGCTTTGCGCAGCTGAGAATGAGAAGCTACAACAGACCCCCGCCGGTGAGCCTGACTCTGGTCAGCTCATCACAGGTAGAGCATCCTCTCCAAAATAGTAAACTTCGTTTGTTTAAACGACCTCCGATTTGAAAGTCCTTGGATGTTTTGCGTGAGATCTTTCTCCAACAAGTTACAAGGTTACAAGTCTTCGTCGCATTTCCAACGCCTCAGCATTTCATAAAAGAAGCATTTAAATCCACGTTTGAAAGGCGATAAAAAGCCAATAGGATAAACGATTGGCGCAGTCTCTTGCACGCCTCGTTTAGTGTTTTTGGTTTCTTGCAATAGCTCCATCAGATCACTCAGGTCAAACGTGAATACATCATTTTTCGTTTGCCAATTTAGTCCCAGTATTTTTAGTCCAGTGCCTTTTACTTCAGCATTTTCGTTTCCTGAGATGTGCATTGTTCCTTTGTAAAAACACATTAGGTTTGAACCTTTTTATCAGTTGGTCAAGACGCCTTTTTGCAACATCATATTTTGAAGATAATTCATTCTTTTCGTTCCAATTTTCTTTTAATTCGTTTTAGTTAGTTCTCCATTTGCACTGACTCATTCCAGCAGAGTCCAACATATTGGACGGACGCATGGACCGGAGAAGGTGCCGTGGTTCGTTCTTTGTTTTTTTTTTATTTCTTTGTTTGTCATTTCAAAATAATAATCGAAAATCAATTACAATTTTTATTTTGTTTTCAATTTGAAAACAAAATTACTAAATTGAAAAAACAGAAGGCCTTTCTATAAATGTGGAGCGCAGCCCTTTGATCGCAGCGCGCTACAGCGGGACCACGGCACATTCTCTCCTCTCTCTTTCTCTCTTCTGTACACTTAACAGTGGGACAAATGCAACTCTCTGTCTTGTGAAAGCGTATTTAAATTCACAAAATAAATAAGAATAATACAAATAAATAAGGTCAATTAATTTAAAATGGGCTGATAAAAGAGAGGATGCAAGAAGGGACGTCGGGGACACAAGTTTTAGGAACAGTGCGCACGATGCAACAATTTGCACAGAGACAGCCAGATGTGCGTCCTGCAGACAACGGTGCAGACCATGCAGATGTCTCTGTCCTGGGAGAGGCAGTGAAGTGAATGATATAAGGACCGTCGGGTGGGCTAAGGACAAAAGTGGGTGTTCACAGGTCCACCCGCGGTGCTGCGTAATTGCCCCGATCACTGGCCATGTTAGCAGTTTTCCTTTTCTCCTCTTCCTCATCGTTCTCATTTAATATCTATGGATCGGTTTTTTGTCAACTGCATTAATAAAACAGCAGCGCAAATACTGTTCAACGTCATTCAATCACAGAGGCCTCAGTGGTGCCTCTCGGAGCATCTGATGGCCGAAGCACAGTGCGTAATGAGCGCATGACAGGTGGCGGCACTGGGAGAGAAGTGAGGACGCAATGCATGTGTTGCCCCATTCTAAAAAGATCCCTAATTTAATGTGCATAAGGCTGGAGTGCACACATCAGATAAAACTTAGAGCTTAGAGCTTAGAGTTAGGAGCGGTATGGCACGAGCCGCTGCACTTGGCTCTCCGCACACCGCGTGATGGAGTATGCTGGGGCTTCACGGAGAAAAACATGGATTACGATCGAGCTACAACAACGAACCAGTCAAACAAACGGAGGGAAATCTATGGTTGTGGGTGAGTTTGCTGTAGCTAATTTTACTTTTCTTGTCTGGACTGCGACACGTTCTTATTCTGAGGTTGTACAAACATGCTGCAGGCTATTACAATGCGAGATCTACAAGGCTTATAATATGTTATAAAGTTATCAGTAGGCGAGTTATGAGCGAAATCAAGCCGCTTGTTGCTCCATTATCCGCACGTACCGGGCCGTGCTGTGCCAGGCGGTGAAGAGAGAAGAAAGAGCGGTGAGAGGCGAGCGTTTACTGCCTATAGGCCTATCGGCTAGAAGAGTTTACAGCAGGACTTTAATTGTCAGGCGCATGATGTCTATGAGCGAGACCCGCAGCCGGGGAACACCGGGCCCTCCGGCGTTCGGAGGGTCCGATGTTCCCCGGGTCCGATGTGCCTCGACCCGGGGAACATCGGACCCGGGGAACATAGGTACGGGGGAACAACGGACCCGGGGAACATCGGACCCGGGGAACATCGGGCTGACCCCCTTCTATCCCTAGTGTTCTGGCTAATGGACGTTCACTGGAAAACAAAACAGCTCTTCCCAAAAGATGGTGAAAGACTGTTGTGGCACTGAGGGAGCTGCGCAGGAGGAAGAGGAAGGAGGAGGTGGGGGAAGCTGACCAGTGCAGGACACCATGCTCTGAAACAGGGACAAACCCAGGAGGCGCTGCATCGTTTCAGAGGATCAGAGGAAGACTGAAGGCAGCCAGCCAGGTTTCCTCCGGGTGCAACGGTTTCCCCGACCTCCAAAAACATGCTGGTCAGGTTGGCCCACAGTGGTGGCGCGGCTCAGGACTAACACCTGAACACTATTTCGTTGTACACAGTGTGCACCTGCTGCCACTGTCGCCTATTACTGTGCTGTAAAAGAAAAGTGCTGCCTATTTATGTACAGTACGTATTAGGATTTTACAAAAGAAATGAAACACATCAACGCTACAGTACAAAACTCCACCCTCAGGTAGCGCATGCAGCTCCATTACAGCATCGCCGACTGCACAGGGGCTAAATAAACCATCCAGGAATGTCTCTTTGATGCACTGAAAGGTCTAGAAAGAGGGGTGAGACAGCTGCGTAGCCTCAGGTCAAGATCAGTCAGGTCAGTCAGAATAAAAGCTCCCCGTTCACGCTGGACTCTAGGAAGAGCTCAGTGGGTCTCACTGGACATTCATGTAAAGAATGTAGACCTATATATCCACCGTCACATGTCACACCAGTTATCACTCACGTTATACAGTAAGCTCATGGAGTGGTCATAACCTTCTATTCATTCCTATGTTATTGTATTAAATCTGACAAATAAGCTGGTATTTATTAATCTATCATGTATTATAGTTTATTTAACATGCTTTATTCAGTCAAGTGGATATTTGCATAGCACATTGATGACACCGTGATGAACACACTTAGAGCACTCAAAACGGGTCCAGTGATGGATACTGGTCTTTAAAGAAGGAATATTATTCTTTGTGCAGGTTTTAGATATTTCAAACACATCTTTATCACTAATCTTACAATGTGTAATATTGATCTAAAACAGCTGGAGACAAAATATCCAGTAGTTTCACTTCCTGGTTTTCACCTGATGTCCCCACGGTGCAAAGAACAGCCACAGGAGAAGATTCAAAGATTGCTCAAAGATGCGCAAGTCGCTCCAAACACCACTCCGGTAATGTTATTAATGAGAGAATGTGGGGAAGCTGGCAATGTGGTCAAGTAGGAGGCAGACTCAGAAATTCCCATAGTAGCCAAAATTTATTTCACCGTGATAAAATGTGGCAAAAACAAAACTTTACAAATATACAAAATAACTGTCAAAAAAAATGCTTAACAGAATCAAACAAACGGCACTTAACTGAACTCAGGAAACGTACCACATGTACCCAGCTACATGGTTCTCTCTAGACTGATTGCAAAACTCCTTTTTAAAACACTCCCCAGCAGGAAGACCCTCCCCCGGATCAGTCCATCTCTAGGAGGTAAGTATCAGGTACAACTCACAGGTAGGTTTTTCTTACAAACACTTTCAGCTCAGGTTACTTCAACCCTCCAAATATGTTTTTAAACTTAACAATAAGTAAACACAAAAATACACTACAAAATACAAATACTTAATACAAAACTTTAAACCAGTTCCCCCTTGCACATGGGTTGGTCCATGGGCAGACCCAAGTTTTTAAATATGGCTGCCTGCAAGGACACGCCTCTTTCTGGACCAGGTGGTAAGTATTACTTTGATTGTATTGCAATCAACTAAACCTTTTAAACAAAATGAAGCATTTAAAATAAATACTGTGTGTTGCTTTAACTGAAATGTAAACAAATAAACAAAACAAACCCGGGATAGTTATGTTTAACTGTTACATTTGGATATTGGAAAAATTATGACTGAAACAATGAATACATAAACTTATAAGTGTCAACAGAAATTAACGGGACAAAGTAACCTCAAACCTACTTTGTCACAGAGAACAATATTGTAACATGGTAAAAAGCTCTAAAAAGTTAATTTTGCAATAGTCACTATAAAGTTTTTCATACATTTGTTCAAAGGTTTTTAAATCGTATTGTATTGAAGGTTATCATGATGTTTTACCGGCACAGAAAGGAACTACAGTAGGTTTTAGTATCAGGCTGCTATACATGATAAAATATATAGTAAATACATTTTTAAAGGGGATGAAAAACTTCTTAACCCTCTGTATTTTGGGGCAAATCACTATTACAATAAAGCAGTGCAAATATCAACACAGTGAAACAATTCAAGTTTAGCAATTCATGTCGATGTGTCTTAACCACTGACAACACAGTGACCTGGAAAAGAACAGCGTTTTCTCCGATTTCCAAGACAAAAGCAACAACAAAACTATACCCACGTCAACAATCCATGATAAAAATGCCCCGGCTGTTACCTTTTGTGCTGCCTTAAGTGCAGCTAAAGCCGCGTAGGCCCTTGTTTTGTTTGTAATTTAATCCAAATACTCACTAATTCTGAGGCTTAGAGGTGAGATGACTGAAATAAATACAGTTCATGGAAATGCTAAGCCGTCCCTCTCCCAATATAAAGTACACATGGGGCCTGGGTGTCATACAGTACTTTTCACCCTTTGTTGCACATACGGCTATTGTATTGAAGGAGTGTGACCTTTTTTGGGTTAGTGGTGGAGGTCCCCCTTTGGAAATGCTTTCTTGTTTTCCTCAACATTCAACAGTCAACATTCCATCACTATAAATACACTCTGACCAAAAAAAAGTGGCCACCTGGATTTATCTAACTGTTCTGATCTGGGGCTGCTGCGGTGGGCCAGGGTTAGGTTCAGCAACACTGTGAGCCCAAAGAATGAGATCAGCTGACGAACTGAATGACCAGGTTATTCCATCAGTGGATTTCTTCTTCCCTGATGGCACGGGCATATTGCAAGATGACAAGGATTCACTGGGCTCACATTGTGAAAGAGTGGTCAAGGGAGCGTGAGACATCATTCCACACATGGGTTGGCCACAGAGTCTACACTACAGGCTAAACGTTTTTCTTTTCTTTTTCTTTTTTTCAGGTGTTGGGCCAAATTGGTCTCTTAACATATACATATACACTTTCACCTGAAGAAAAAAAAAAAAGTAATCTTCTCAATACCATGTTTAATTATTGCACTGATAATGTGTCTCATGTTTATTGTTCAGTTTCTCAAAATGCATTTTTCCTCACTTTGGTGTGACAGTGTCTCCAAATAAGTAGCACATACAGATTTTTTTCCAGCCTTGGATTGAACAATAGTTTTTGAAGGTTAATTCAGAGACATTTTTTATGTCCAATTCCTGCCTAATTTCTTGAGTTTTGAATTTCAATAAATAAGGCGAAATTAACATTTTAATCATTTTTCCACTAATAAACAGCTTATCTTAAAGCAGTACTAAGTAACGTGTTTACCTTAATAAATCCTTTCCGTAGTTCCTCTGGGGGTAATACAAGTGTTAATGGGATGATTGGAGGGTCTTTCATCTCCCCCTGGTGTCTCTGGCCAGAGAACCATGCTTGCAACTTGACTGCACCGGGGCGGAGCCACCAATACACACTAATAGAATCACGGAGAAGAAGCTAACAGGCTAACGGGCAAAGCTAACTGCAGGCTAGCGCCACTTTAAACAGTATTTACAGTCAAGTTTGAGTGAAAAAAAATATTCCCATTGTATAACTGGATGTACAACACCTCTCTCTCCCTTCACCTTTTCTGTCAGCGTAATATTTACTCTCCAAGACATTTAAAAATCGTAACTTGCTAAGACACCTGCAGTTGCGCTAATGGCCTCTAGGGGCAAGAGTTACTTAGTACTGCTTTAAAACAAAATAAGGTATCCAAAAATCCCCTCCGAAAAAGCCTTTGTAACTAATATGTCAACAAAGTACAACCATAAATTTAAGCCTGGCTCGATCCATTATTCAGATTTCGTCGCTGAAAATATGGGAAAGTTATTATGGGAAAGGCCTTATTTTAATATAAAAACATAAAATGACAGAAAACTTGCAACACATTTTTTCTCATACAATATTCATGTCAGAAATCTACGGCAAAAGTTTCAAATTGATATCTCTAAATTTAAAAAGTTTCCCTATTCACCGCAGTGTCTCGCCTTAACCCCATTGATGATCTTTGGACGTGCTGGAGAAGGCTTTGCGCAGCGGTCACACTCTCCCATCATCAATACAAGATCTTGGTGAAAATGAATCCAACACTGGACCTTTTTTTTCACAGAAGCTTATTGAGACAATGCCGCAGCTGTAATCAAAGCTAAAGGCGATCCAAAGAAATATTAGAGCGTGTGATCTTTTTTTCCATCAGGCAGTGTAAAATCCAAATCACACAAAATATCGCGGTCGAGGCTTCGTAATCGTGCCCCGGGGCCGTGCGGTGATCCACGATGTCCCAATCACACTCTGTCAAACCCTCCAACACGCCGCTTAGTCACAGATGACGAACTAGGGCAAAACGCATCCAACACATGAGGGTCCCGTCTCCGCCTCGGGATCACGGCGCAAATTTAAACAGCAGCCCAAATCAGTGGAGCCTTTCGAAACTCTGCAGCAGACAAGTGTCAACCTCTATGAGTTATTTACGGAAATGGTGCATGAAAGAATAGGTCAGTTGTCGGTCTTGCTTACGCGAAATGAGCTAAATTGAATTAAGCTAAAGGGGGAGATCAAACCAGTGAGTGTGTGCAAAAATAAACTGGAGTTTGGAGCGGTTCTTCAACAGAGACAGTTTGAATGGTTTGTGAAAAGAGGCAGATCTTATTCTTACTCAATTTTATGCAGTTATTTTCACAGATCTAACTGGACTGTCCTGAGAAAACGCACTACACAGACCAGGCAACACGAGTGGGAAACTTTCTGCAATCTAAATTATTTTCCGTAGCAGTCGATTTCTTTAACCTCTTAACCTCCACCTGAACCAAACAGACTTTCTCCAGTTTGGCTTTACCCAAAGCTCAAATAAAAGCATCAAAAACGTGGCGAAAACATGAAAAAAGCACCAAAAAGTGACAAAATTTAGCGAATGGAGTGAGTGAGTGAGTGAGTGAGTGAGAGAGAGTGAGTGGTTGGTGGTGGTCGGAGGGGCCGATGGTGTAGACTGGTTGCCTCACTTCCGTCAGTCTACCCCAGGGCAGCTGTGGCTACAATAGTAGCTTACCACCACCGAGTATGGAGTGAATGAATAGTGCAATGTAAAGCGTCTTTGAGTGTCCAAAAAGCGCTATATAAAACCGATGCATTATTATTATTATTATTATTATTATTTTATTTTTTAATTTTTTTAAAGTGCCAAAAAACAACAAAACGACAAAAACAAGACAATAATGTGACGAAAAAAGCAACATAAAATACCAATGAAAAAGCAACAAAAACACGTAAAAAAAAAAAAAAACGAATCAAAAATGTGACAAAATCCAGGCGACAACGTGACAAAAAACGTATGATCCATTTTGTAAGTCTTAGCTTTCAAATGAGGCATTCCACTGTTGCTCTCCAGTCGAGAAGCTTTTAGATTTGGGTAAAGCCGAACTGGAGAAGATGCGCTCAGTTACGGCAGCGGGGAGCGGGGACTTTATCCAAAATTTCCGGGTATGAAAAGACGCTTTATAACCAAGTAGGGTATTACAGCCTGCAAACATATCGATGGCACCGTAATAAAGGTGCTCGTAACGGGTGCAGTGGTTTATGGCAGGGGTTCCCAAATATTTCAGACCCTCAAAATCACTCTCTTCCCTTCTCTATAATGTACAGTAATTAGCATTTAATCATCATTTAAGGTTCAAAACATCTAATGGAGATGATTTGGATACTGTCTTTCAATGTTTAGCTTAATTTCACTAAAATAGGCTGTTTTCAAACAAAAATACATCGAATTCAAAGTCAGAAATGTCAAAACTTCAGTGTCCCGCGAACTCCAGAGGGTCCCAACCCCCACTTTGGGAACCACTGGTATACAGGATGCAGAGGACACTTCTATGGTACAGTATTCAGAAAACACAAGTTGAAGGGCTTCAGCAGTAGAAGAAGAAACGACCAACTTAAACAGTAGTACTCAAAATTGTGTGAATGAGGGAACGACATTTCACACAAAAAAGTTGACTTTGCATTATCAGTCTGTAAAAAGTCAATCTTTAAAACGGCTTTTTGAAATTAGCGGACCATGAATCCCATCTCTATTTCTGACCTCATTTCGCTTTTGTTTCCAAACTAATCCTCTCTACAGCCAATCATTTTAATGCACTCTCTCTCCCTTACACTTTCCCATTGCCTTATCTCCCTGAGTTCAAATGAGTGATTGCTTGATTGAGAATTAAAAAAAATTAAAAAATCACACAAAAACAGCGCCATTTTCTGTCAAATCGAGCAGGCGAAGCATTAAAGCGGCTAATCAGATGAGGTTATAAACGTCGCAAAGTTGTTTCTGAGTGAGAGGAAATGTCTTGCAAATTTCCAATTCACAACGCCGTCGAGTTTTAAAGTCAGGAAAAATACTATCTTAAACCCTCGCACTGATTACGGATTGGGAAATGAGTGAAGCGTGGATTAAAATTGTCTCCGCTGATATTGTTATAATGGTTGCCATGGTTGCAAGTCATGTTTTCTGCATATCACTGCAAAACTACAACAACAGAGAAGAGAAATGGCTTCTCAAAGGCCCTGCACCCGATCAAAACATTGTAAGATCGTGGTCCAAACACATTGACACCTCTCCTAATGCCTTCCTAACATCCTGATTTTTCATAGAGATAAGTTTAAAAGCACATCTCACGCTTTTCAGGCAGCAGAGCGACACAGTAATGTTTAGAAATAGATGCCGTGGTCACTCTTGCACTGTGGGGGTTTCATTCTACTAGAAATAAAATTGATTTATTAACCAATGAGAACAATCTGCTACAGCCTGCCTTAAATTAGCTACAGGATTGTCAATAAAGTCCTCTGCGATGTACACAAGTGACCACACCAGCTACAGGGGATATGCAGCCAACAGCCAACCACAGCTCTCAAAAGTTAAAGAGACAGATAAACATTAGTCTGCTGTTATTTTGAGTCTGTCCAGCTGGTCGGAGGCTGCAGGGTCAGGTGCGTTTACAACAGTCCCAACTCCCACATGGGAAGTGCCGATGTGAGTTTTCATACGGATGGACATGTGCTCTACAAAAATGTGACAAAACTGCAAAAGCATTTAGTGTCTTGAATACAGCAAATTTAAAAAAAAGCAGATTTTTCGTATTAACAGCATTTCCTTTAATGGTATTGACACCTTACTATCTATGTCAAACAGTGGCCACATAGATTTTGAGGTGAAGTACAAGTGAGTATTAAAAATTAAATAAACCAAATGAGCGAAATATGCCTGTGAACATAGTTTTGAATGAAAGTGTTTGGGGAGTAGATAGATTAATAGATTGATTTTGCTTGAGTGTTCAGTATGCAACAAATTCTGCGTGTAATTTACAAACTGCTTTCAGAATACAGTGGAATCTACCTGAAACACTTTTGGAGAACTACTAAAGAGAGCTGGGTCTTGGGGTCAATAATTATTCCAAATGATTACACAAAAGTTCTTAAGCGATTTCCCAACACTTTCATACTCAAAGCGAATATCTTCATCTTGTACCTGTACACCATGCCTGTCCTGCTCTTCACCGTATCGTGCAGCGTCAGCGCGTGGAAGTTCAGAAACTCCTCCAGCTGCTTCACCTCGGAATGTCTGCTCTGTTTACTGGGCGTCCACAGCATGCAGGGGACGTACGGCTGTGGTCCCATGGGCGCCGAAGTCCGTCTCGCTAACCTCCCGTGAACTCCTCCAGGGCCCGGTAAACCCACCTGACCCCTGGGGACCCCCCCTTTCTGCTTAGGGTTAGGAATGTCCGGGCAGGTGGCCTTGTAGAGATACATAACTTCCGGCTTCTTCGGGCACTTAATGAAACATGCGGCGCGAGTCAAGGTTGTCCTATATCCCCACTTCTATTCGCAAAGAAAGGTGAATTCCGGTTAAAAACGGATTTGGGAAAGTATCCACATTAAAAACAATATCGTCCTCCATGTTGAAAAGCCAGGCAGACCCGCGGAATGCCCCTTATGCCCATGCTGTCACTTCTTTGCCCCAGCCTGTCTACATTATAAGCTCACTTTGCTTTTGCTTCCTATTAAATGGCCTGGGAATCTGGGACATTTTTTCCCCCTCCCGCCTGCTCTCACTCACTCACTCTCTCGCTCTCTCTCCTCTCCTCTCTCCTCTCATCATTTTTTCCCCCCGCTCCAACCCCCTCGTATCCATCGCTATCATCCTTCCTTTGTCTTGCAGTATTCCCCATGTCACCAAGGATTTCAATTTCTCTCAAAGCAGTTCCTCCTTCATGTGCCCTCTTTTCTATATGTTTTTTACCATCGCTCATCTCACAAATTTACTCTTTGAAACTCCTTGGGAATTTTTACTTCCTGCCTTAATCTTTGCCTCTTCCCACTCCTCACCCCTCAAACAAAGTGTGCTCTGGAGTTTTGCCCACCCTTAAACACCTAAAATAATCCCACATATTTGCTCGCTCGCGTACGCATGCAGCGATGGCACGCACGCACAGCCGGCCGCGCGTTATGCACAAATGCACAACATCTGAGGGCAGAGTCTTTGTAAGTAAGTGAACCACGAAAAGCCACTTAACATCTGATGCTACTTTTAGACGTACAGTATATACATTAAAACAGTATGGGCCCCTTTTGGGAACGCTGAGTGACATCACGTCTAGTCCTCTCTGGCGCATTGTGGGAATCGGGAGGAATGCTGCTCCGCCATATCGGGAGACTGAGGGTTTTTTTCAGTGGCTCATGAACTAAGAGCAGCAGTCGCTCACAGTGACCTTTGAGTGTTCAGACTAATGTGCGTGTGGAGTACAGGGTGAAACCGCGCGCTGCAGTGACACAGGAATTAGCCAAAGACACATGACCACAACACAGCTCATATGTATGCATTTCACTGTGGTAAAACAAGAGGACCGTTTCTATAGAAATTAAGACTTAAAAAATTCATTTGAACGGAAAATAGTCCTCAAAATTACGCCCATAAAAGTCACATGAATGAAAAACTCTGCCTTCAATATATTTCCATATCTATAGACCCTTTAACTGCTGACATCATCAATGACATCATCAGTGACATCAGCTGGAGGCAGGAAGTGATCAAGAGAAATAAGATTAAACTAAAACAAGTGTAAAACTACAACTGAAAAATGTGGTCCTGTTGTGGCTCAAGAAGCAAGAACAAGAGGAATGACATTTGAGACGATAAAATAAGTTTTATCCGATATTTCCAAAAACAGTTAGACATTTGTTTATCATTACTATGACAACAGCTACAATGGAAATAGATAGGAATCTAGCTTCCGCCTCCAGCTAAGCCCGGAATGTTTACAAACAATTAAAGGGTCTATTCTGTTCAAGAAATTATCAGATAGGAATCTTTTATGACTGTGTGAAAACATTTTTGTACATAAAGCACTACATAGCACTTTGCAGCAGTGTTTTGATTGTATGTGTTGTTTTTGTTACTGTATGGGCCCCAATTTTAAGTGACCTTCTGTCTGTGGCCTATTAAATGTTTATAATTAAAAGTTGAAGTGTTTTCCAATGTTTGTCCAACGCTTTAAGTGGGCACCTCAATGTTGATATAATACATTTCAGAACCTAAATGGTAAAATGGTAAATGGTCTCAACTTATATAGCGCTTTTTCTACCTTCATTAGGCCCAAAGCCCTTTGCTGCCAGGAACCAGTCACCCATTCACTCGCCAATGTATGCAGACACTTGAGGCAAGGCGGGTGAAGTGTCTTACCCAATGACACAATGACAGTGTGCAGCAGCTGGGATTCAAACCCACGACCTTCCAATCATGAGACGACCCACTTTACCGAATGAAACCACTGTCGCCCAAACATAAAAAAAAAAAAATCAATGTATGGAAAAAAAGACTGCCCTGTTGGAATCTCGTGTCTTCCACTGGTTGCAGGGAGATGATAACCGTTTTAGCTAACTGGGGTTCTGTTTTGTTTTATAGACACTGAAAATGTGGTGGACACTTCTGAATAATATTTGAAGCTGTGCTCTAACAGTAGAAGAAGAAACACCCCATGTAAACATTTCTCAAACCTGTGTGAATGAGTTAAAACACTATTTCAGTTTTTGCTCTGCTTTTGATGAGGGAACATTATACAACCTTCAATCCACAACAGAACACCAGAAAGACACTAAATCCTGTGGTCAAGATGTTGCAATTTAAGTCAGAATACCTGTAAATGTATTTTGCTTATAAGAGACAAAAGTGCAAACTAAAATGCCGAACATGCTTTCTACAAAACAAGAAACATATTTGACAAGTTCTGTGGCTGTCCGTAGACTTCCAAAGAACGTTGCGTATAGATCGGGGATAACGTGCGTTGGAAGGGCAGCTGTGTCTATTGTCCATGAGGCCGACTGGAAAAAGTGAGGTGGGAATGTCAGCTGAGCTTATGCAATGCCAGTCGGTGTGCAGTGTATTCATAGCAGCTGTCCCTATACATGCCATAGAGAGAGGAGCACAGGACTTTCAGGATGTTCACTTTGATTTTGGAGCGTGTTGCTCGGTGTTTACAAGTCCAAGTCCAAGCTGCTCCGCACATGGCAGATGGGTCATAGCCAGGAGCGTCCCGAACAGAGGTCAAAGAGTTTGGCCTGAATGAATGACGAATAATATTGGAAACATGTTGAGCCTAAGAAATTCTGTCCTTTTTATCTCCTAGGGTGCCCCAAACGCACCAAAATTCAGACCAACTCAACCAGCATTACCCTAACCTTTCGTGGATCAGCGAACGCGCCTTTTACATTTTTATTCAGACAAACCAAGTCAGAATTTTTCCAGTGGCACAGCTCGAGGAGGATTATGAGTGATCCAAAGTGTATGATTCTAGGCGCTGGTAATTATGTCAGTGATCAGCCACTCGCCCATAGGGACTGTACTGCTCCTGTTTAACCAGTGTGCTGCCCTACTTTCCCCACTATTATCCCATTGTTAACACCATTGAACTAATTTTTCAATGAGCTTAGAGCCATACAGCAAAACATTTCAATCAAACAGTAAATGACAAGCATTTATCTCATTACAAGTGCTTTTATGAATGAAAATGTCTCCAAAAACATTTAATTAAATACAGTTCGATGAATACAGCTGGACATTACTCGGCAAAAACAGCTGATGTTCATCTAACTCTGAGCATTTGTCTACCTGGATGTTCATGTTCAAATAACTCCCAATTTGGGAAGTGTGTTTAGTGATTTGGAGCTATTTATAACACTAACACTCACTGGCCTTTCTAAACGAGCTGTTAGAGCTGCAGTACATCCAGAACGCTGCTGCTCGAGTCCTGACAAGAACCAGGAAATACGACCACATTAGTCCAGTGCTCCGGTCTCTGCACTGGCTTCCTGTCACTCAGAGAATAGAATTTAAAACAGCTCTGCTTGTGTACAAGTCTTTTCATGGTTTAGCACCAAAGTACATCTCTGACATGTTAGAGCCGTATGAACCATCTCGGGCCCTGAGAACTTCAGGGAGGGGTCTCCTGGTGGTTCCCAGAGTCAATAATAAACACGGTGAGGCTGCGTTTCAGTTTCATGCAGCTAAAATCTGGAACAGTCTTCATGAGGATGTGAGACAGGCCTCAACTCTGACAATGTTCAAATCCAGGCTGAAAACAGCTCTTTTTACCCGTGCATATGAAAACTGAAAGTATTTTATCTGCACTCTTGCCTTTTACTGTAATTGATTCACTTTATGTTTTATTGATTGATTTTTATCTGTTTTCTTGTCATTTTATGCAACTGTGAAGCACTTTGAATTGCCTTGTGTATGTATTGTGCTCTACAAATAAACTTGCCCTGCCTTGCCTTAAAGCCCGATTTTCCGCCTGGCGCAACAACAGCATTGCTCAAAACGAAGTTGGAATCTTGCGTACAAACAATGGTGCGCCTGTGCTTTTGCGTGTCGCCTGAGGGCGTCCCTGAGAGAAAAACGGGGTCGGCTTAGGCGCAGTGTACAAGCAGTATTCGCTCACCTCTTCTTTACATTAACACGGTGCGCCTCATGCATCTTATTAAGCACTTTCTGGACAAACTACCAACTATTTCCCCCACTGTGAGTTAAACACTGTCCAGCTCCCGATTATATAGATGGTTCTGCTCTAGCGCCAGTATTAAAGAGTGTGGCGCAAACTCCACGCCTCAGAAATGTGATCAAAACACCAGCTTTCACTCAACAGCCAACACAAGCGAAACTATAGCACTGTGATGAACACACTTTGAGCGCAGAACGGGTGTTGTAGAGGACAGGTTCGTGTTCCATTAATGATGCAACAAAATCCAAGAAATACAGATTAGAGCTTCAGCAGCAGAAGAACCACCAAAGTACTATAATCCAGGTATGCTTTTTGACAAGGGAACAGGATTATAATATGGTTAAAAGCTCAAAAAAGTCTATGCTTGTTTTCTAATTCCATCACCACACTTGAGCGCTCTACCCATTAAACTCTACCTGCTCAGGAGACGGGTGAATGCGCACAGGCACGGCTCATGTTGCCACACCTGGGCCTCGGTGCCAACGCAGTGGGGAAGTGTCAACCTAATCCGGAGAGTGGATTCACGGATATACGCACATGCCTCACACCGCAAAACCTGCTACTGCTTATGTTACTGCCGAGGAAATTCCCTCCATCTTTGAGCTTTATGTTCTTGTCTAATGGTTAAAGCTAAACAGACTTCACCTTCTAAGCAAAAACATACCTGAATACTGTGGCCGTCTCCTTCTTAAAGGGGGGTATTATGTAAAATCGACTTTTTCAAGCTTTATATCATGTTATTATGTCATTCCCTCATTAAACACATGCCTGGAGTGTTGCCTTGGCTCATTCACATATATTTGAGTAATCAGTAAAAACTTAGACGGCAGCCATTTTAGGTGTAGCTATGCCTCAGTCCTCCTTGGAACGCCCCCACCTCCTGGAGACGCCTCTGGACCTTTTGTTACCAACCAAGCCATCAACCACTGCTCCTCAGCTCAGCAGAGCCCCTCCCCGCACAGTAGTGTTGTTTAGATGCCACAGCAGTGTGCTGAAGGGGGCGTGTCGGAAAGCTTCTTAAAGAGACAGAGGCCTATTTCAAGACGTTCAGTACAGCCATTTTGAGAGAGCAATTTTATTCAAGGCAGTTATTTTAATTTACTGCATATACAGACCAACAGAAGGTTACGTCATCATTGTAGTATGCTATAGACTGGTGCTATATGATTGAAAAAAGCATAATACCCCCCTTTAAGAGCTGAAATTGGTCACTGATTGATGTCAGATCACACATCTCCATTCAGTTAGACTTTGTGTTTTGTGCAATAAGAGAGGACTATTAGCTGAGTTTTCAGGCCCTTGTTTCCAAAATGGTTTGAACTCAATTGGTTTGAGCTCATAAACGCTATCATGTAGTGCTACGTGTTTCCCCATTTCAGTTATCATAGTATGACAGTTTTAATGCAGTATGCAGGTAAATAGGAGACAAATTTATTGAGAGATTGTACGTTTTCAGACATTTGATTTGGGGGGGGGGGAATGGCCAAAATTGCCTCTAACATTATTTTTCAACAAAATCGAAATAAAGGATAGAGGTAAGTTTGAATTTATGGTTTTATTTTGCTGACATATTAGTATTTTTGTTTAGTTGTTTATTAAGCTAGTTATTATGGGAGAAAGTCAGGAAATATTACACCTTGTTTTTGAACACAATCGTCCATTTACGGTTGGATTATCACTTCACGGAGCTGCTGGGATTGTCTGGTCCGACTTCGGGTACACGGGAGGGCAGTCGCTCGGTTTGTAACCAGGCCTGCGGTGGGAAAAAGGCTTTGGGGTTTGGACTTCATATCCATGAACTTGTAACAGACACTAAGCAGTAGTTTATCTCGCGCCTAAGTGCATAGTTTTGCGTTTGTTGTAAATGGATTTGCGCTTGCATTGGTTACAGCCACCTGCCTGAAATACACGGCCGATAACTAAAGTCAAAGCTATTTCATTTGTTTGTTGGTTATTATTTGTGGGTTATTCAGCAACCAGTACTGTGGGCGGCATGGTAGCGCAGCGGTTAGTGCTCTTGCTTCACAGCTAAAAGGTCCCAGGTTTGATTCTCACCTGGACGGGGCCTTTCTGTGTGGAGTTTGCATGTTCTCCCCGTGTCTGCGTTTCCTCCGGGTTTTCCCCTACCACCAAAAACATGAACAATAAGCCAGGATGAATAATGTGTGTGTAAATGCATGGAGGTGGTCAGAGGGACCGTTGGCGCAGATATGTGCAGTCGTGACAGCGCTTCTGTCAGTCTCCCCCAGGGAAAACTGAAGCTGAAGTAAGGTAGCTTACCACCACCAAGTATGGAGTGAATGTAAAATGCTCTCATGTAAAGCGCTTTGTGACCATGTCTGTGAAAGGCGCTACATAAATAAAGATCTTCTTCTTCAGTAACCGTTACCTGAAAGTGCGTTGTAGCTTTATCGCATTGGAAAAGAATTGTTACAAAGTTATGTTGTCGTTTTTGAGGAAATACCATATTAAATACCATACCATATTGGGCGGCCCGGTAGTACAGCTCTAAGCACTCGTGCTTCACAGCTAGAAGGTCCGGGTTCGATTCCCACCAGGGACGGGGCCTTTCTGTGAGGAGTTTGCATGTTCTCCTCGTGTCTGCGTAGGTTTCCCCTACCACTAAAAACATGTACAATAGGTTAATCCTCCAGCCAAGTGTTTCTGACCACCAGCCTGGCTCCACATCATGGAGATGGGTCCCCGAGCGCCGGCCCACGCTGGCAGCTCACCGCTCCTACAGGTCGGCCCAGCGGCATTGAGGATGGGTCAAATGCAGACAATGAATTTCCCTACGGGGATACCTTAAGAAATCCTTCTGAAGACACTTTTCAAATTGTCTATGTATGTCTAAAAATGGTGAAAAATGCATAGGATTATGGTTAGAAAATGGCCCTTGAAGTTACATGTTCCCGTGTAATCTATAGAGAATCAGTGCAGTGTCATTTACTTAACACGCTCCTATAGTGCAGTATGAGGATAACGGATCCTAAAATAGGCTACAAAAACTAGAGCAATTTATAGTCTGAACATTTACAAGTTTCTGGGTTATTTTTAGACACGGTTAAAGCCAGGGATTTTAATCATTTCTTTCTGCCCCACTTTTTATGCAGAATCACCAGAGAACTAAAAATGACTCCAATTGTTCAAGTGGTAATGAGCGCGGGGATATCCAGACATCGCTGTTTGGCTTTCTCATCAGGGCTGTGCGCCGAGCTGGCACACTGGCCCAGCGCGTGTCTGCGTGCACATGGGGGGCAGACGACGGCCGACCGGGGAGATTGGCTCATGGTTTCTAGGTCAATGTGAGTGGTCGGGCTTTTAATTGGATGAATGACCCTTCATGTGAAAGGTCTATCAAATAAATGCTCCACATGTGGTTAATGGGTCCCTCTCGCAGTGTGAAGACGAGCCAAGGAAAAGAAATCCACAAAGCTTTAATATTTTACTCACATGCCTGCAGTATCAATAGTGGGATTTTTATTGTTGTTTTGTAAATCATTCGAGAATTCCTTTATAAAAAAGACACTATATTTTAACCTACTGTTCTGACAGGGTTGCTGTAGTTGGTCAGGTCTAGGTTCAGCAACACTATGAGCCCAAAGAATGAGGTCAGCTGACGACCTGAAAATCCTGAATGACCAGGTTATTCCATCAATGTCACGGGCGTATTACAAGATGACAATGCCAGGATTCATCAGGCTCACATTGTGAAAGAGTGGTTCAGTAGCATGAGGCATCATTTTGGCCGCCACAGAGTCCATATCTTAACCCCACTGAGAATCTTTGTGACGTGCAGGAAAAGGCTTTGCGCAGCGGTCACACTCTCCCATCATCAATACAAGATCTTGGTGAAAAATGAACGCAACACTGGATCTTCTGGCATTGCAGAAGCTTATTGAAACAATGCTATTACGGTGAGTGACCTTTATTTTTGGTCAGGCCTTGTCGCATAACACAGCCAATGTGAAATATAAACTGGCAGCATAAAACTGTCAGCATAAAGGCCTCTGCTGATCAGCTGCTGCTGGAGGTTCCTCGCTCCAAGTGTGTGACCAAAGGTGACAGGGCTTTCTCTGTTGCAGCTGAACTGCCTCTCCACATAAGAGCTGCACAGACACGTGACCATTTTAAAACCCTGCTTAAGACACATTTGTACTCAAAAGCTTTTAACACTGTCTAGCACATATCGTGGCCAAAACCCGAGCTGTTAGTGCTTGTATATCGTGTATTGCCTTTAATATATTTTTGTACTGCAGACCTTTTTATGAAGCACTTTGGTCAACTACAGATGTTTTTAAATGTGCTATATAAATACATTTGATTTGATTTGAAAGTTTCAAGCTATATCATCCTGTCTAACAAGCCAGGTTTTTCCTCTCCCACACATTTCTGTTTAACCTCTTAACCCCCGCCTTAACCAAGTGCATTTTCTCTGGTTCCGCGTTACCCAAATCTAAACGTTTACAGCCTATAGGCCAGTGTAACGCCTCATTTGAACGCTAATGACTCATCTAAATTGCTCTTTTTCCTCACATTGTCACCGCTTTGTTGTCATTTTTTTAAACTTTTTTTTCATTGCGTTTTTGTTGCGTTTTCGTCACTTTTCTGTCCAATTTACATCGCTTTTTTCACATTTTGGTCACACATTTTTGTCACTTTTTCATTGCTTATTTGTCCATTTTTGTTGCTCTTTGTTGCATTTTCATCCTCGTTTTCATCTAATTTTTGTTGCTATTTTGACAGAAGAAGAAGCTTTTAGATTTGGGAAAAGCCAAACTGGAGAAAATGTGTCAGTTTCAGGTGAGAGTTAAGAGGTTAATAAACTTTTGACAAGACGCATTTGCTCTCAGAGTTGTATGGATTGTGTCATATGTCATATTGTATTGGGGTGGCCTCTACTTTAAATCCTCCATTGCAGTGGTTCCCAACCTGGGGGGGCTCCTGGGATTGCAGGAGGGGCCCAGAGCTTTGCCTGGTCAGAGGGTCAGGTCATAAATGATATTATTTGAGCAAAATAAATGGTCTAAAATCATCAAATATGATTGAGTAAGGACTACAGGTGCATTACACAATACAATTTCAGTTTATTTGTTTGAAATAAATACTTATTAGCAATTATTTTCATGTTTTGATACATTCGTGGGGGCCACAGTTTGGACTGGGGGGGGGGGCGCGGCCCGACTACAGCACACGCAGGGGGGCTTCAAGGAAAAAAGGTTGGGAACCACTGCTCCATTGTATTGCACATATACACAGTTCAGCATCAATCCATTAGAGTTATGGACAAAAACACAAAATGTGACTTTTTAAAAAGATATGGCTCCATTCTAATGCCTGATGTCTTTTCCTGGTTGTGGAATGAATAAATAGTAAAGGTAGACATTTGTGAAAAGAAACTGTGCAGATAATCATACTAGCAGGCAAGTTGTTTTCAGCCTTATTGTGACAGTAATCCCGAAAAGAGACTATGAAAGTTGAGAAATCTGCTTGAAAACTCATCTCTTTGGAGAAATGGGACGTTAGAAATGTGTCAGGAAAGTTTAAAATTAGTTTGGACACAACTCTACAAACAATGAAAGCTAAATCGCGAGCAAATCATTCTGGTAAAAGGCCATGTAAGTGCTCACTTGATTATTGTTTAGTACTATCACTTGACATCTCTGTAATAGATCTCTCTGTAAGAGCATAAAGGGAGCCTGTCTGTCTAATCTTGTAGCATTCGCGCCGTCATTCACACAGCCATTTTTATTGGGTGCCCGTGATCTCGCCGCGCTCCAAACCAGCTCCAAACCAGCTCACCACACTCAACACACTCATCAAATGCCACTCGCAGCTGTCAGTCTCTCAGCGCTGGCTTTTGTCATAACTTTATGTGCTCTAAATAGAGAGCACGTGGGGAGTGCACTCCAGCGGGTCGGCCAGCCAAAACAAAGCAATAGAATATCAGCGCACGAACAGAAGAGGGATGTGTGTTGTATAAAAAGCATTCAGGATGAGCGTGAAGCCAAAGTGGCGTCGACCAGGATCAATCAAAGGCACTCTTGTATTTGTTTTTGTTTTGTAGAAAGAGTGAATGAGGTCGTGGTCCAAAGTCATTCCTAACTTTCCACACACATTCCTGACATCCCAATTCTTCACCAGGTTCTACATGTGCCAGTGCAGATTTGGATTTTTAGAACTGCAAATATCTCCCCAGCTTTCATTCAGGCTCACCTGCAGAACCAGGTGGTGAATGATTGCGCCTCCGTATTTGGACTTGGAGTCAATCTGTTGTCCATGTGGCAGCAGCTTCTTGTGCTTGGTGCCGAGTGGATACAGCACAGGTTTAGTAACTCAAAGGTCTAGGGTTCAAACCCAGTCTCTGTCTTTTTTTCTTTCATAATTAGTCAAGTAAAATGCTTCAAGTTCTATTAAAAATGTAAGAAATGAGATCAAGATCAGATTTTTGGTCTCCATGTAAACGTAGCCAGTGATGTAAACAACACCTACAGCCTGCTGGTTCATGATCAGTAAAAAGGCTTTATACGCACACTTTAACACACAGATTTCGGCTTTTCAATTTCATCCATCCATCTTCTTCCACTTTTCCGTTGCAGGGTCAAATGACATTGCACCAGCCCCTATGGCTCCTCCTGCAGGTGGTGGGTCCACAGAAGGACAACCTCATGGTTCTAACCGGGCCTGTTGGTCTCTCATAAGGGGCTTCTGAACCGCTCTTTGTCTGACCCGTCACCAAGGACCTGTTTGCCATGGGAGACCCTACCAGGGGCACGAAGCCCCCGACAACAGAGCTCCCAGGATCATTCGAGTGCTCAAGCCCCTCCACCACGTTAAGGTGGCGGTTCCAGGAGGGGCATTTCAATTTCAATTAAAGTTTATTTATTTAGATTTAAAAGCAACATCTGTTGATCAGAGTGGGTTTCAGAAATGCATCAATGAAACTCAATGTACTGAGGGATAGAACAGATTTCATTCCATAACCAGCACTAATCATTCACGATGCCGCCAGAAATAAAAATAGAGACAAATATCTTTAGATTTAAGAAAAGTGCTTCATGAATCCTCATGTCAGAAAAAAATATCATGATAACCTGGTGCTCACTGGAAGAACAAATGAGTGACTTTATAGTTAAAACAGATGGAAGAAGCCGACCAACATATTTATACACCTTATATTAAGGTGTGCTCATTAAGTATTAATGAGCATGAATAATCTTCGTAGGGTTACGGGTCAGTGTAAGAGTTAATGTTAGGGTTAGGATTGGAGTGAAGGTTAGGATTAGGGTTAAGGTTAAGGTTAGGCTATGCTATGAATAAGTATATTATTCATGGCCTATTAGTATGTTAACAGATAAAAGTATAATAAGCAGCTTATTAATGCTTTACAAGCATATTATTAATGGTGTATTAATTACTAATTCTTATTAATACCTTATTAATACTTAACAAGCACACCTTAATATAAAGTGTTACCCTCTGTGCACTGGAGTTTGTTGGTCGACTTGTTCTTTTTACTGGCTTTAGATTTGATAGTCTTTTCATTGCTATTTTTGCAAAGCATTTCATAGTTTGCAAAATGCATCATAAAAGTGAAGTTCGCCTACTAGATTAGCGTTCTGCTGATTCTTTTTTTTCCAGTATTTGGTTGTCTAAAACCTAAAACTCAGCAGGGAGTCACAGAGATGGCAAAGTGCAGGTGATAGCAGAGAGCCGTTTAGCCCGTTGAATGCGAGGCTTAGAGCTTGAATGATTGGAATAGGACACAGACGGATTAGCCCTTTTGGAAGAAAGACGTCGGGAAAAGGAGACCGAAAATACCAGTGTGGGAAAATCTGAGAGGAGCGAGAGATAACGACTCGCTGAGCTGTCACCGGGGAAAGTCGAGCGCCATCACCGCGATAATACGGCAATCAAAACAGTTTGCGCAGGCCGCCATTTGTTGTGTCACCATGGCGTTAGAAGATGTCAACACAAGCTAACGCAGCCAGACAGATGCTCGCTATTAGCATTATACGAGCGGATCGGATGACACAAGACGGAGCAGGAGGTTGGTGCGGCCCAGTGCACAATGTTCACCGACGAACAGAGGAGGAGAGAGGGGGCACACTTGTCTGCACACCCCTGAAAGTATATTAGCAATAGGTTTTGTGATTGTGGACGTACAGGTCGGCAGATTAGCCAAAGTATTAACTCAAGTAAGAGTAATGCTCCTTAATTAAATGTTAGTTCCTCCCGTGGAAGGACAAAACTTAATAATTACTCAAGTAAAAGTAAAAAGGTTATTGATGAAAATACTACTGCTTTAGAGTTGATGTGATTGGACGGACATAACATAGCATAAAAAGTCACATATTTCAGTATCGCTTTATATTAAAGGGTGCTCATTAAGTATTAATAAGTATTAATACACATTAGTAATCTGTTTAGGGTTAGGGGTTAGAGTTAAGGTTAGGTTAGGCCATGAACAAGCATATTATTCATGACCTAATAGCTTTATAGTTGATAATAGTATAATGAACTACTTATTCATATCTTTGTATGCATATTGTTTATGGCTTATTAATTACTCATGCTTATTAATACCCTATTATTATGTAATGAGCACCCCAAGCGTTACCATTATCTCAAAAGAATACACCATAAAATGTTCTTACATTATTGGTTTTAAAGTAAGATAGGCTACAAGAAAATGTATATGTTTAAGGGGAGACAGTACAGGCAAAACTCTTTTTTATTCCATTTTCAGGTTTTGGGCCAAATTGGTCTCTAACATAAACATGCACCTGGAAACAAAAAATACCTCATACCTTCACATGTTTAATTATTGCACTGATTCAATGTTTTGCAATAGATTTACTGTATCTGAGAAATTGTCATTTTAAGCCTAATTTTCTCCAAATGCATTTTTCTCTCTCACTTTAGTGCGACAATATCTCCACATAAGTAGCACCGACAAACTACACATTTTCCAGCCTTGGACTGAACAATAGTTTGAAAGTTTATTCTGAGGGATTTTTTAATATCTAATTCCTAGCCTGATTTATTGAGGGTTTTTTTTTTTGTAAAAAAAAAAAATATATATATTATTTTTAAACTAAACAAGATCCAAAATTCCCTCTGCAAAAGTCTTTGTAACTAACATATCAGCAAAATCAAACCATATATTAAAATTTTTGAGAAAACTTATACAATACGTTTTTCCATTCATATTTATGGAAGTAATTTACAGCAAAAGTTTCAAATTGATATCTCTAAATTTAAAAATGTTTCCCTATTTACTTGCAGTGTCTCGCCTTAATGTCTGCATGAAGCTTTAATCATTTACTCACGGTGGAAACATGTACATACTGTAAATGGGGCACTGTTATTTCTAAACAGTGTTAAATACCTCAACGTACTGAGTGACAAAGCAAATCTTTGGTAAAATAAGGTAAAACTTCAGAAATCAAACATTTTGGGCAACATCTGCAGGTTTGCAGTGTTCACAGTGTTATTCAGTAAAAAAGCAAACAAAAGAGCAATTTTGTTCAAATCCCGTCTGGTTTAAAGGGACTATACGGAGTTTAAAAAGTTAACATTTTGTATTTTCCTCCCCCAACATGTTCCAGCCATGTCCTAATGTGTGGAATGAGCCCAGACCCCTGCACTGTCACTCAAAAAGTTATTAATTCGGGTCTGAATTGCCGTCATGCATGAGCTTAATATAGAGACTGCAGTTACGCGTAAGACCTGAGGTGGCAGTAGTGAGTATATAATGACCAACTTGCATCTAGTCCCTTTAAATTGCATTTTGCCACAATTGTTCACAATGCACAATCCAAAGCTCAACTGCAACAACTATCTTTGGTCATTTCTATCATTGATTAGGGATTAATACAAAAAAAAAATAACACACTCGCCTATCGGTCTTATCAGTTCACTCAGTGGTAAATACTATTGTGGAAACAAGACACCACCACCAACCACTCTCACAGAAAAGATGATGTCATGTCCAAAGACACAATGACCGTCAGCAAGAACCAGAATTTGAAGCACCAACCTTATGATATGACACTCTGAGCCATAAGTGGATTTTGAGCCCTTTCTTTCCCTTTGCTTAAAAAAATGCACACACAGCAAATCAAAAAAACATGTCAAACTCCATCGGACGACAAGCGGGAGAGAGAGCTAATAGTCGCTTCAGCCCGTGATGTAATAGGTCAGTCAGATAAAGGCCCCGTGTGAGGACCATCGTGGGGTCAGACGAAGCTCAATAAATGGATCGTGGTCTATGTTTAGCACAGGGCAAAACAGAGGTTCAGAGTAAACGCTGAACAAAGCTATGACATATGGATTATCCAGCAAAAACAAAACAGTCACTTTCTAACTTTTTGAGCCCACCAAGTTCAAGTCTCCTATGCTCGATTAGCTCTTACATATACATCACAAGACATTAAACTACCTAAAAATGACGGCGGTTATCATCACAAAACATATTGATATTTATTTGTCATTCAGGCCGGAGGCTTCTCATCTCCGGGCAGTATAGTGCCGTTCTCACACAAAAATCGAGAAAGGTACTTCTTGTCTATGAAGGTTTATGTGGGCTGATCACACACACAAAATGTAACCTTGGAAATCTGAAAAATGTGGACTTTTCAAAGAGTGTTCAGAATTCCACCTTTTCTAAAACAAAACAAAGCTTCGGATCCGAATAGACGACAAAGCACCTTAGTCTCATCAGATGTAAGTTTTCAAAAGAATTATTGTATAATTTCGAACCATAATGTTGTAAATTTAACCATGAATTTCCCAATGTCTAAACCTAATCTTGGCAATTTTAAGAGTTAAAGGGATACTTCGGGATTTTTGACATAGGGCCTCATTTCCTAGTTATCCAGAGTGTTGTTGGTGTCTGGAGATATGTTTTTTCTTAATTTCTAGGCTAGGCTAATGCTAGGCTAACGCATTTCTATTGTATCAGTTAGCCTGCATTAAAAACAGTCTGACCCACTCCACAGTGCACCTGAGGCAAATCACTTATAACGCCAGACTAACCATATAAATGTCGATAGAATAAGTTTAACCATTTTGCATTTAAAATAAGTTATATTTGAGCAGCATCAGCTTCGTGGCTGTAAGCTAACGCAGCGGCGGAGTGATCTGCGATAAAATAGTCCCTCAAAATGCGGTAATTCATGTGATACAAGGTCAGTTATATTTAAAAAATTATTCTATTAACACAGACATTTATATGGTTAGTCTGGTGTTATAAGTGATTTACCTCAGGTGCACTGTGGAGTGGGTCAGACTGTTTTTAATGCAGGCTAACTGATACCATAGAAATGCTTTAGCCTTGCCCTAGCCTAGCGCAACCAGACTCTTCAAATATAAGAACTGCATGAATTTAAGAAAAAAATATCTCCAGACATCAACAACACTCTGGATAACTAGGAAATGAGGCCCAATGTCAAAAATCCCGAAGTATCCCTTTAATCTCATAATTCTTATCATAATCAACACACACAACCTCTTCCAAAGATACACCAAAGTATAATTTCCACGCAAAATCCTCTGCTCTTGGACAGTGACTTCAGTGACTTCCCATTGCAGTGAGACTGACCTGTAGGGCATCCCGGTCTTGTTGGCCACAGAGTCCTCCTTGCCCAGACCGAACATCTTCAGGTACCAGGAGGTCTCGATCTCCCGGATGAGCGTGGCCTTGTTGCGGGCCTGGGACTGCAATTTTGAAGCCGTGGAATTGCGCTTTTCCTGGGAGACGCGCTTGGTGCCGCTCAACGACGCCACCGAGTATCTGCGATGGGGCGGCTGGACCCCGCCCCCGCTGCTCCGGGCCGCGAACATGGCCCCCGAGGCTGACGCTGCACCGTCAGGGTAAGAGGACAGAGGGGAGGGAGAAGATCCAAAATGTCTGTGTGTCTTTCAGTGGTTTCTCGATCCACTCCAGTTTAGCCTGACTGTTACGCCAACCTGTGAGAGAAGAGTGAAGTGGCAAAAAGATTAACACAAGTAAGAGAAAAAACACTCTTTAAAGGAGCATTTTGTAACTTTTTATGTGATATTTGTGCGTATTTGACCTTGTAGTGACCCAGCGGCTGTATGAGTGGTCAGAATGGCGACTTTACTTTCGATCACGGTGGTCTCTACAACTCTCCAGGATCAATTGTTTTATTGGTTTTCTGGTGAGGGGGTCCATCAGCAGTGAAAACCTTCCAAACAATTGATCCTGGCGCGTCCTAGAGACCACTGTGATGGAAAGTAAAGGCACCATGCTGACCAGTCACACAGCCGCTGGGTCACTACAAGGTCAAATACGCACAAATATAAACTTTTTTTTCCACATAAAAAGTTGCAGAATGCACCTTTAAAGGGGGTGTATTATGTAAAATCGACTTTTTCAAGCTTTATATCATGTTATTATGTCATTCCCTCATTAAACACATGCCTGGAGTGTTGCCTTGGCTCATTCACATATTTTTGAGTAATCAGTCAAAACTTAGACGGCAGCCATTTTAGGTGTAGCTATGCCTCAGTCCTCCTAGGAACGCCCCCACCTCCTGGAGACGCCTCTGGACCTTTCGTCACCAGCCAAGCCACCAACCACTGCTCCTCAGCTCAGCAGAGCCCCCTCCCCGCACAGTAGTGTTGTTTAGATGCCACAGCAGTGTGCTGAAGGGGGCGTGTCGGAAAGCTTCTTAAAGAGACAGAGGCCTATTTCAAGACGTTCAGTACAGCCATTTAGAGAGAGCAATTTTATTCAAGGCAGTTATTTTAATTTGCTGCATATACAGACCAACAGAAGGTTACGTCATCATTGTAGTATGCTATAGACTGGTGCTATGTGATTGAAAAAAGCATAATACCCCTCTTTAAAAGCGCTATATACAGTAAGTTGAGACCATTTACCTTGTGATGAAACGAATTGAAAAAGTGACTAAAACGTGGCAAAACATTGGACAAAAATGCATCGAAAACATGATAGAAACGCAACAAAAACGTGATAACAAAAACAAGGAAGAAGCTTTGATCAGTTCTGTAAGTCTTAGCTTTCAAATGAGGCGTCACACTGGCCTATATAGGCTGTGAGCTCCAGTCGAGAAGCTTTTAGATTTGGGTAAAACTGGAGAAAATGTGCTTGGTTAAGATAGGGGTTAAGCTTGTTGCACTGACAATCTTGTTTCAAGACAGTTTGGCTTTACACAAATCTAAAAGCTTCTTGAAAAAGTGTCTAGACAGAAATAAGTCGAAAACCAGGATGAAAATGCAATAACTAACGACAAAAACGTGACAATAAAAGCAATGAACAAGCAGGGCCGGATTTAAATAAAATGGGCCCCGGCCTAAAGTTTTTTCAGGGGCCCCCATATACTGTATGTCTGTCTGATTTATCTCTCTCTACAATGAAGGATAAATGAATGATTGTTTTAAATTTGAACATGCAGAAGTAACTTCTATAGTACTAGTTTGAGATTTTTTTATTTTAATGGTGCAATTTGAGGCATTCTCATGCATTTTAACAGACCAATAGGTACATATTTTTTCCCAGTGTCAACTCAATGAAACTGGCTCAGACCTTGTTTAGTCTTGGTTTAGTCCTGGTTTAGTCTTGGTTTAGTCCTGGTTTAGTCTCTGGTACAAAGTCATCTGATTAAGCCTTACATGTGAGGGAGTCTGCAAAGAGAGAGGGAACTCTCTCGTCTTCTCCTTATGGCATGGGGCCCTTCAGTCTGCTGGGCCCCTGGGCTTAGCCCCTGTAAGCCCCTGCATAAATCCGGCCTTGTGAACAAGCGACAAAAATGCGACACAACAGCCACAGAAGAGAGACAAAAAGCAGCAAAAGAGTAATAGAAAAGTGACAAAAAAGTGACAAAAATGTGACGAAAACGCAGCAAAAAAAACCTGTGAAAAAAACGTTTAAAAAAAAGTGACGACAACAGGCCAATAACACGAGGAAAAAGATCCGTTTAGATTTGGGTAAAGCTGAACCGGAGAAAATGCGCTTGGCTTAGGCGGGGGTTCCTTTGGAGTAATTTGCTTCTTCACACTGCTATTATTCAAGTATAAAAGTAGCCTGTGTGACAATACTCCGACAATTACTCCATAAAGTTACTCAAGTACATGCACGTGAGTATAAGCCACCCACCTGTGAGACCTCTGTGTTGACCTGTGTTCAAGGCGAGGATCCAAAACGGCGGCGCGTCTTTTGATACTTTCTGTCCAAATATTCCCGACTTGTCCCGCGCTGACCTTAAGCCAGCAGCAGCTCCTTGACACAGTTCTTTGGTGTCGGCCGGTTGTTATCTTCTCACCCCGGCGCGCGCCTTTGTGTGCGTCCGTCCGCTGACGCGCTCGGGTCTCTTATAGCCTCATTGAGCCTGAAACAAGATCCCGCGGGCTCCTTGTCCCGTCACGGCCAGCGGGGCCTAAAAGGAACGAGCCAAGTATGCGTTATGCCTTCACACTCTCGCACAATGCAAACGCGCTGGGGCCGTGCTCCGCGGACAAAGCCCCTCAACAACCACGGCCCTGTCGCGCGCTGCAGGGAGAATGAACCAGATAAGTGTTCATTTTAACTTTACTTTAGTTTGTCTAAGTGCCTTGAAGTAACAACGCTTTGCACATAAAGGGAGTGTACTAAAGGCTTACGTCGGAGAGTTTGTGGAGGTTCTCAGGCATGCCAGTCAAAATGTAAGAAAGAACTAAAAAGAATGATAGAAAGCAATAAAAAGATATGATATTTTTGTCACATTATTGAAGCGTTTTTGTCACGTTTTAATGGCTTTTTTATTGTGCTATTGTTTTTTTACAGCATGTTTTTGTCACTGTTTTGATGGGTTTTTTCATAAAGCTTTTAGATTTGGGTAAAGCCAAACTAGAGAAAATGTGCTCAGTTCAGGTGGGGGTTAAGATACTAAGATACTAAGTTGTGATGCCTGGGACGGCACTAGTGAAAGTTACGTAACCAGAACAAATAAATGCCCTGGAAAAAGAATAATTATCTTAAGTAAGAAATGAAATAACTTAACTTGAATTAAGAGATTGTTTCTTCTTTTCTATGGCTTGGAAAGAAATCTTAGATTAGTATAAAATGACTCAAATTCAACATTAGAACCTCTAAATTATTCAAGCAATTTTATCTCATTTAAGGTGGTGATTTTTCCAGTGTGATTAAAGAATAATAATACTGGTTTTGCTCTTTTGAATAGTCTTTTCTCTTGAACAAAAATTATGAATCAATTGGTAACAAAATATATTAAGGTTAAGTGTTGATAAGGTATTAATAAGCATTAATAATTAATAGGCCATGAATAATATTAATAAGCTGCTTATTATACTATTATCTTTTAACATACTTCCCTATAATCCTAGTTTTAACACTAACCTTAAGCAGATTACTCATGCTTATTAATACCTTATTAATACTTAATGAGCATACCTTAATATAAAGTGATACCAATCCATTTTATTGCTCTGGATCAGCCAGTCCAGAGCTTCGCAGCTTTCTTATTGATGCAAAGATCCCATGGAGGCCCCCAAATAATATTATTCACTCTATTCAAAAGAATTTGTAACGTTTTACATCTTAAAAATTGCATAGAAAATACAGCTTTGGGAGCCACAGACTCCTTTACTAAAGAAAAGTATCCTCCAGGTACCGGTACCGCAAACCAAATGCCTCATCAAAAATACTTACATGGCCAGGATTGTATTGTTTTTTGTTTTTTTATTTATTATTATTTTATTTTATTTTTTTCATAGTGGTTGGTTGTTTATTTATTTATTATTATTATTATTTTTAAACACTAAATTCAATTACGGACACTATAGATGAAGGGAAGAGGAACAAACTCAAAATTACAGTATACCCTTGGAATTTTGATTTTGCAATAATACATTAACTTTAATATCATAATGCATATCCATTGATTTCTGGTTGCAAACACCACCTCACGTACACATACACCTACTACATACACATACTACATACATACACACACACACACATTTGTTACATTTTGTCTTTGGTTAATGTATGTGATCTTTTTCTGTGTCGTGTTGTAGTCAGTTTTGTTGTTGTTGTTGTTAGTTGTAATAAAAATGTATTAAAAAAAATAAATAAATAAAAAGTACTTACATTAACCAGTGATTCTTGTTTCAATCTAATGATACTTGGGTTCAGGGGCGGAGCTACAGGGGTGGCACTGGCGCCTCCTGGAGATGAACTTGCCACCTGACCCAGAGTGGCATGAAAACTCCAATGGGGCATATATCTTCTCCAGGATGCGCTCCCCTTTCAGCTGATAAGACTTGGCGTGGTTGGTACACAGGAATACCTCTGCAGGAGATTGGTTCCCGTTGTTGCCGGCGCTGACACAGGATCAGCTCTAAATTTACACCCTTGAGAGTCTTGAAGTCTTAGCGCCATTCCCTCTGCCCCGAGACCCGCTGCTGGAGTGGGAGAAACATAATTACATTGTTTGTCACGGTGAACTGGAGAGGTGGAGCCATATGTTCTGTGGATCAGGGGTCAGTCATTGGTTTATTTGACATATTTGTTGAAAACGAATTCCATTTGGACCTAAACATATTTATTATTTCATTTCACACATTTTATTTCATTTTTAAAGCATGTTCAGCTCATTGTGTCAACATACCTTTTTTTAAACATATGTATTACATGCCTTAAAGTACAGGAAACCACATTCATCCTTGACAAAACTATCAAATACACACAATTTATGTACAGTGGTCCCTCGTTTATCGCGGGGGTTACGTTCTAAAAATAACCCGCAGTAAATTAAATCCGCGAAGTATACAGCTTTATTTTTTACAATTATTATATATGTTTTAAGGCTGTAAAACCCCTCACCACACACTTTATACACTTGTGTCACTAGTTCACACGGGTTCTCCTTATGCCTGTGTGATTTTATTTGTCTAATAAGATTTTTAGATTCACATTACAGACGTGCGATTGTTCAAACTAAGAGACAATCATAGCTACGACCAAAGTTTTATCGTAGCAGTTTCAGGCTTCAGAAGGCGAGTGTTTAGCTCAGGTGAGCGCCACATGCTAGCGGTGTTTATTTTCGCGGAAAAAGTTCAGAGAAAGTGAACACGGAGTTGGACCCGCTCAGTGTGTGCGCTGATGTGTGACGAGACCAATGGCCGCTGGCTGCTCTGCTTTGCGACGACGACACTGGAGGCCGCCATTGCTGTAGTACCGCCATATAGCCGCTAGTCCCCCATTGGAATCCATTGCACTTTAGACATGTTAAAAACAACTTTAATGCCCGGTGCCTAATTTTTTGGAACTGTCTACAGCTAGATATTCCTCCTGTGATTACGCTGGGTTAGACACAATCAGAGGCACCGGGCTGGTTATCGTAGGATACATTTTAGAAATCTCGTACTTAATGAGGGTCGGACTGTTAGCATTGGAGCTGCACGAGCTACACGTCACACAAGAGCCGAGTCTACAGTGAAGATCCCGCCCTTATGCCCTTATTAGGAACATGCTTCGTCAGAGCTGGGGAGGAGGAGTCTGTAAATCCGCCATGATTTCCCCCTCGAACGTGGTCATTATGGTAAACGAGGAGGAGTGAGGAGGAGCTGTCTATTCTTTTTAACAGTCTATGGACGAGACACACAAAGATCCTCTATGCCAGGGGTTCCCAAACTTTTATGGCTGGGACCCCAAAAACTGACACGTAAACAACGCAGGACCCCCATTGTATAAAGTTATTGCCTCTTATGCTACTTTGGGGCAGAATAACATTTTAAAATCAAGTGAATATGTATTTAAACAGTTTATTTGAATGGATTCCACTAATTATAGGCTGTTTTACACTCAAAAAATATACTAAAAACAGTAGCATTTTTCTTTTTATTTCATACTGAAATCATCTGGGGACCCCCACCCAAGGCCTCGCGACCCCCACTTTGGGAACCACTGCTCTATGCAACGAGAGAGGCTCACTCTGCGACTAGCCAATCAGGACTTAGAATACAATGCGCGTACGGCGTTCATACGCTGTAAAAAAGCAAACACAATTGTGCTAAAAATAAATCCGCGAAAGAGCGAGGCCGCGAAAGGTGAACCGCCTTATAGCGAGGGACCACTGTATAACAAATGAATCATCTGCGCAAATTCAACCTGGAAGACCTACCTGCAGCACTCATCCATTGCCTCATCACCAGCAGCTCCTCACTAATCATCCAATCATCCAATCACAGCCTCATCTCAAGCTGCACATTTCTGCTTCTGCCATTCATCGCCCAAGATCCCCTTCCTAACCTTCCTCATCCACCACTCGTCCGTTTCCCGACTGTGCTGCGCCCCTCCTCCGCCCCTCCTCTGCCTGGCCTTTCCTCGGCTCTGCTCGTCGCTGTCAACTGGCCGCCCCTGGTCTCCTCCTCTACCACCACCAGGGTCCAGACTCCAGGGGAAGACTCCTTCAGTCATTCATCATCGCCGTGTATTTCATATCGTTAATTCAATCTTCTGTGGTCTGAGCCCCAATCATGTTTCATGTCCAATAAAACTCTCCTAATGCCACTCTGTTTATGTGAATCTTTTCAGGTTGAAATAGAATAACAACCTGTGCGCATCCAGGAATGCTCCAAAAGCAAGTATTAATAATATCAGAGAGGAAGAAATATTAATTTAAAAAACAAAAACAAATGTGAAAACGAGTGCAAAGCAGCATTTTATTTCTGTCGTTGGGGTTATGTATGGAGTCAGTTGGACCAAGAGCTAAAAGACTGTAAAACTTGAATTCAATTTAAAACAATGTTCAAGAAATGTATTATAAAACCGTAATATAGAATGGATGCTAAGGGTGCAAAATAATATGATGACAGACCTTTTTTTTAATGTGAAGAACTGAAAAGAAGAACTGCAGCGTAAGACATTGGCAGCCGTTTCTGTTTTTGTTTTGTAAAATACACTGGGTTAGGCTTTAGCTTTAACCTACTCCATACATATAGACTTGATGTATAGTTTCTCCCCACTTGGAAAATGTTTAAATGTCTAAATAAATTGAATCTGAATCTGAAATACAAGATGGATTTCCCTAAAGACTTTCTACATTCATACACTTGATGAGTCACGCTGTATTTGGACTGGACTTGACGATTGAGTCACTTTTTTTTTATGAGCACAATCTTTAAACATTTAGGTAAATCTAGAAAATAGAAGCTGAACTCAAATCAATAGTAGCTCCCCATTTTTTTAATCGTCAACAGTCGTCATGGTTACTCGTTAGCTGATTGAGCTGCTGTCTGGCCTCGGCTCCTCCAGAGTCGCGCTCGTGTTCACCAGACGCCCCGACGCTGTGTCCGACAGGTCACGGTCAGGATCAGTGAAGAGGGAAGAGAGTCCGCCCTGACTTATTCACTCCAGATTCTGTCTGGTTCCTTGTAAAAAGAGGAAAAATAGCTTTCATTGTCAGAAATCAGAATTACAAAAGATTCACTGAGATCGCTGTCTGGATATTTATTTGCCAATGGAGCACGTCACTTTTTACTCATTGATTTTGTTTTATGTGGCAGTGGCTCAGCTGCAGAGGGTAGAGTAGCTAAAAATGTACTCAAGTAAGAGTAACAAAGTACCTGAGGAAAATGCTACTTAAAGGAATAGGCCACAGTTTTTACATACTGAGATATGTTCTTACCTGAGCTTAGGCGAGTTCATTTGTACCTGTCTTGTCCTCACGTGTGCCTTCTGTAACGTAAACACAGCACAGACGGTGTTAGCATTTAGCCTCTCTCTTCTCCTCTATAGCTCCAAACGAGGTGAAGATAGAAGCTACCAAACTCTTCCACGTTTTCCCTATTTAAATATGGTTACGTGAAGTGTTACACTACAAAGTATACAATGTGGATTTTCTAAGCGGATAGAAAGGGGAACTATACTGTAAGGCGTAATAATACCAGGAGTAATCCGCGCAGTGATATCTTCAGTTTACTGCGTGGATGCCGAATTACTCCTGGTATTATTACGCCTTACAATATAGTTCCCCTTTTTAGCCGCTTAGAAAATCCACATTGTTTAATTTTGTGTAATTATACTTTGTAGTGTAACACTTCACGTAACCATATTTAAATAGGGAAAACGTGGAAGAGTTTGGTAGCTTCTATCTTCACCTCGTTTGGAGCTATAGAGGAGAAGAGAGAGGCTAAATGCTAACGCCGTCTGTGCTGTGTTTACGTTATGGAAGGCACACGTGAAGACCAGACAGGTACAAATGAACTCGTCTAAGCTAAGGTAAGAACATATCTCAGTATGTAAAAACGGTGGCCTATTCCTTTAACTGTGAGTAACTGAGTAACTGTTTGAGCGTTATGAGAAACAACACAGTAAATGATGTAAAAAACCTTTTATTTCTAACAGGGAAATGCCCCCAAACATATACTACTAGTAGTACTAGAAGAAGACGAAGAAGAAGAAGAAGCCCGCTCTACCCACCGCCACTATAATATTACTCAAGTAGAAGTAAAAAGTACCATATGGTAAACTAAAGATACTCAAGTACATGCTCGAGTACTACCTCAGGTCAGCTCAGTAGTCGAGTGTTTGTCCAATAATCTAAAGGTTGATGGTACAATCCCAGCTCAGGCCTGTGCATATGCTCCTCAGCGGGAAATACCTTTCTCTGTTTGAGGAAATGTTTGCAAATCTTAAGAAACCAAATATATGTTTTTTTGTAACACTTGACTGAGAAACCTTTACTGTTATTGGAATAATATTTGACCGGTATCTGTACTTTTACTCAAGTTATGAACTCAAGTACAAGTACAAGTCAAGAGGCGGCAGTGACCGAGAACTCAATCTGATCATCTGTAACGTCAGTAAGAGAGAAACTCAAAGCCTGAGCGAGACGCAAACTGATACACATGTGCACTCACTTTATAAGGCTGGGCTTTTCCTCGCTCGGAGGCGCCTCGATTAGTCTAATTGTCTGGCAGGACGTCCCACAGGTCATTCAGTCGCAATAGACCACTATTCTGAGCAGAAAACAGGATAATATAGTAAAATCTACTGCAATCTATGAGAAGTTTGGCTTTGTATTTAGAAGAGGCTTTATGTTGTGGAAATTACAACTTAAGACCCACCATCTTTGTTGTCATGCTCATATTGTTTGCCTAAGATCTCAGTAGTCCAGGAGTTTTCCAAAATGCTCTTAATCCGTCATCTGTCCACAGTTTTTGGGGTCTTTTTAAGAGATTTTGCCTCTCATCTCAAAGGCTTATGCAGTAACATTCTTTTGGCAGCAGACTGAATATATGCACATCTGGTATCTTACATTCTGCACTGCCTGGCCATTAAAAAGTTCCCACAAAAAAGATGACACTTATCTTATTTTTTGTTGGACTGCCTTTAGCTTTGATTACAGCACACATTTGCTGTGGCATTGTTTCAATTAGCTTCTGCAATGTCAAGAGATCCATCCATTTTCTTCCACGTTAACCAGGGCCGGGTCACGGAGGCAGCAGCCTGAGCAGAGATGCCCAGACGTCCCATGCACACCTCCTCCAGCTGTTCTGGGGGGACGCTGAGACGACACCAGGCCAGAGAAACATAGTCCCTCCAGCGTGTCCTGGGTCTTCCATGAGGCCTCCTCCCAATAGGACATGTCCGGAACAGCTTCAGAGAGGCGCGACCAGGAGGCATCCGGAACAGATGCCCGAGCCACCTCATCTGGCTCCTCTCGACGTGGAGGAGCAGTGACTCTACCCCGGAGCTCCTCCCGGGTAACTGAGCTCCTCACCCGATCTCGAAGGGTGCGCCCAGCCAGCCTGCGAAGGAAACTCATTTCAGTCGCCTGTATCCGTGATTTTGTCCTTTCGGTCATGATCCAGATCTCATAACCAAGAGGTAAGGGTGGGAACGTAGATCGATCGGTAAATCGAGAGCTTTACCTCCCTTGTCCCCACAATAGTTTGATGCAGCGACCGCTTCACTGCCACACAAATCGGTCTGTCGATCTCACGCTCCTTCCGACCCCCACTCAAGAACAAGACCCCGAGACTGAACTCCTCCACTTGTCAAAAGATCCAGTGAGGCAATTTTTTTTCCACCAAGATCTTGTATTGCTGATGGGAGAGTGTGACCACTGCCTGAAGTCTTGTCCAGCCCATCTCATAGATTCTCAATGGGATGCCATAAGGGACGTGGGAACCCATTGATGGAATAACCTGGTCATTCAGGATGTTCAGGTCTTTGGGCTCATAGTGTTGCTGAACCTAAACCTGACCAACTGCAGCAAAAAGAAAAGCCCCCACCTGGTGTTTTTATTTATTTATTTAAACAGGCAGTCTAGGCTATGTCTTCATTTAGCGGCTTTGAAGACACAATCTCAAGCTCTGCGAGGCGTTGCCCATCATTGATGTTGTAAGACATTTCCCAACAGAGTGGTCCATGTTCAGTGTTTTGAAAGGTAATGTTTGGACACATTTGGCTGATCATATGACTGTGAGAGAAAAGTATCAACAGAGGTGGTTTATTATTAGAGCCTGTGTGAGGGTGACAAAGTGTAACAAGGGCAGCGCGGGGCACAGACACGGGGCTTGTATTTCTTTAGATCCAGTATTTTTTACAAAAGCCCCTGTTTGACCTTCCTTGACTGCAAGGAAAAACTCATAAAAACACAGTGTTATGAATAATTTGATTTATATTAAACCAGGAAGTGGTAAGTTTTCACCTTGCAGTCTGAAAGCTTTCACACACTTGATTTATGAATGATTGAAACTTTGCTCAAAGTCTTTTGGTAAATGCATGAAAATGATCAATACAATAGAATGTCTGACCACGATTTGAGTAGGTCAGTAAATTTATCTGGGAATGGAGTATTTTTGCACATCCGAGAAAAATCTTGTTGCACCTCTTTCGACTTTAACTTCACTATGGATCATGTGCACTCGATTGTCCTTGATTGTGTCCTCATTTTGCTTGAAATATAAAAACATCTCACTCCATTGGCAGATTACTTTACTTAGCAGATCGGAATTACTCAAACTCGGGTTAAATAAAAGTTGACTCATCAGAACCATGTCATCATATTTATTCATTTATTTCTTAATTTCCATAAAACTGCACTGTCCTCGCCGCTACAAATCAAGACACACTGTATAACATCTTTAAATAAACCGTTAGGAGCTTCAACAACACCGTCTTATTTTACTTTGTGTTGAAGGGACTCGTCTTCAGCCTCATTCATCTAAATATTCTCTGATGAAAACTATTCGAAAACAACGAAAAGACAAGTCGGAGGCAGCTGAGGCGGTAAACGGAGCAGCTGACGATAGATCCTGCAGATTACAGACTGGACAAACACCGAGAGGAGATGTTTATTTCTGTAACCTGTTTGTGTCTTGATAAGTAGCTGTGTTCATTCAAGTCACTCCCTGAAAGTACTGAGGCTTTAGAGCAGGACACATTATCTTAGTTCAGGTCATGCACTAATAACTGCAGTTGAAACTCTGTATAAGTATTTTTAACCCCTTGACTCTGACACTTAAGTATAATTTAAAACAGGTCAATGGAAACTTTGCCTTGCTGCTTGTTTAATAACTAATCACCTTTATGGTTAATACACACATGAATCTGTCAGTGCAGAACATTTCAATTTCCCGGTGAACTGACAATATAATTATCTTTTAATCTATATTGTTAAGCATTTTATTCTTTATCATAAAAAATATATTATTGATCAGATATTAAAATATATGATCTAATTTGTTCTATAATTGTGGAAGAAAAAAACTAAATTAAAGGAACCCGGTGCAGAGCAGAGGAACAACACACGCTGGTATTTATTTATGTATTTATGTATTTATTAGTACCTACAATTTGCACTGTATTACACTGAACAAATCAATGCAGAAATATAACAAGAGTTTGGTTGATAATCTCGCCACCAGCCCAGATGTTTCCAAAAAGTCCATCTTTTGCTAATATTGAATCTTCCAGCTCAGGGCAAGAGTCTGTCGCCCTCTGCTGGCCACAGCGGGACATAGAGCAAACAGAACATTGAAACATTGCAGGGTCACCACCAACCTTTTCAGAGACGAGGGCTGCTTTAAACCTCTTAACCCTTAAATGCCGTTACCAAGTGCATTTTCTATAGCGCAGCGGTTAGCGCTCGAGCTTCACAGCTAGAGGGTCTGGGGTTCGATTCCCACCTGGACGGAGCCTTTCTGTGTGAAGTTTGCATGTTCTCCCCGTGTCTGTGTAGGTTTCCTCCGGGTACTCCGGTTTCCCCTACTACTAAAAACATGGTAACACTTTAGAATACGGCCCAGTAACTCCTAGGTAGTTACTATGGTACATCCCTGGTACTTAGAGGTAATTACCAGGTACTTGCAGTGGTATGGCCTGGTTACTCCGGTGCCATGCCATTGGTCCGACAACCCATTAGTCCGACGTCTCATTATTACAAAAATATAACCCTAATGGCACCCCTACTCAATGGGTGATTTTCAGGATAATGAGACGTCGGACTAATGGGCCGACCTCGTAACTCCTAGGTACTTACCTAAACGTACCAATGTAAGTACTTGGTAATTATCTCTAAGTACCAGGGATGTACTACGGTAACTACCTAGTAGTTAACGGGCCGTATTCTAAAGTGTAATTGGCCAGGATGAATCAGAGTGTGTTTGAGAGCATGCATGCAGAGCACAGCTTTACCCAAATCTAAAAGTTTACAGCCTCTGGGCCAGTGTAACGCCTCATTTGAAAGCTAAGACCTACTAAACTCATCTAAACTGATCGTTTTCTTCATGTTTGCCACATTTTTTTCCACATCTTCATCACTTTTTCATCACTTTCTGTTGCTCTTTTGTGGTTTTTTGTTGTGTTTGTCACTTTTTCATAACTTTCACTTTTTTCCAGTGGTGGAAAGTAACAAAGTAAAAAGTACAAGTAAAAAGTACAAATTATAAGTACTTTTACTTAAGTAAATTTTATGATGAATACTTTTTACTTTTACTTCACTACATTTTAGAGCCTGTATCTGTACTTTCTACTCCACTACATTTTTAAATTGGGTTAAAAGTAAAAGTATTTTATTTTCAAAGTGACCTCTCTACGCTGAACTGGTTTAGTCCCAGTTTAGACTTGGTTCAGTGGTTTACTCCTTTAGACCTGGTTTAGACCTGGTTTAGATCTGACCTAGTTCAGTCCTGGTTTAGACCGGGTTTACTTCCTGTTTTAGACCTGGTTTAGTGGTTTACTCGTTTAGCCCTGGTTTGATTCAAATGACTTTGAAAAATCCTGCACATTAAACTCTTTAATACTTTTAACCTATAAGTACATTTTACGTTTTTGTTTTGTTTTAAAGGAGCTTTTAGATTTGGGTAAAGCCAAACTGGAGAAAATGTGCTCGGTTCAGGTGGGGCTTAAGAGCCGACTGCATCAGCAAAAAGAAATGATATCCAAAAGACATTAAGTTACATTATTTAACTGTAGTTTCATAACTCATTGTACAATACGAGCAGTTTATGGTTTCTCGTTATAGTGACCGCATTCGTACTTATTTCATTATTTCTAAAACATTTACAAAGCTTTCCTTATGATTTGTTAATTTAAAAGCACCTAACTAGTGAATATCTTTCTCAGACCATAAATGAAAGAAGTTATTACTGATGTTTTACAAACGGCTCCATAGCGAGTTACCAAATCTGTTATAATGCTATTATAATGTGGTTTTATTTTACAATGAAGCAAAAATATGATATTTCAAAACATTGGGGTGAAAACTAAAAAAATAAGATCTGTGTGTGATTACTGTTGCTCTTAATCATCGATGGCGGTGGAGGCGATGGTGGAGTTGATGTTAGTCGCTGTGGTGCCCAGAGACGCCGAGGTCCCGGTCAGGGCGGAGTCCCGTGGTTTGGAGCGCTCTCGGATCAGCTCCTCGGTGTTGCGTTCAGGCTTGATGAGAATGATGTAGCATTTCGGTAAGAAGATGCACGCCAGGAGTCCAAAGCTGGAGGCGAGGATGGCGAAAATCTGAACGGCCACCATGAACTTCCCCCTCGTGCTGAGGTACGCCGGGACGAAGGAGATCCACACGATGAAGAACACCAGCATCCCAAATGTCACGCACTTCGCTTCGCTGGAAAACAGGATTAAATGTGAAATGAATACAGAGTAATACAGAAGTGGCAAGGCCGGCTCCTACTTGAAGTGGTCCTCCAGTTTGCGGGCGATGAAGGCGAAAATGAAAGCCAGCAGAGCCAGGAAGATGTCGTAGGCGAAGATGCAGCAGATGAAGATCACGCTGCCTTCGTGACACTCCAGGATGATCTTGATGCCCTGGGTCGACATGTTCTTGATGGGGTGAGGGGGCAGCGTGAGCAGCCACACGGTGCACGCTACGGCCTGCGGGACGAGGGGGCATCGTTAAACAGACGATGATGACAACGATAAACTGGACAGAGCTTTACATTGTAACATAGTCAATAATGAAGCATGTCCATCCATTTTTTCCACTTGTCCGTTGCCGGGTCGTGAGGGCAGCCGTTGGAGCTGCCCAAATCACATTGCACCAGCCCCTATGGCTCCTCCTGCAGGTGGTGGGTCCACAGAAGGACGACCTCATGGTTCTAACCGGGCCTGTTGGTCTCTCATAAGGAGCTTCTGAACCGCTCTTTGTCTGACCCGTCACCTAGGACCTGTTGCCATGGGAGACCCTACCAGGGGCACGAAGCCCCCGACAACAGAGCTCCAGGATCATTCGGGCGCTCAAACCATGGATCTACAGTAATATAATAAACTCAAACCCCTCACCACGTTAAGGTGGCGGTTCCAGGAGGGGTAATGAAGCCTGTATTCCAATTATATAACTCAATTTGTTAACAGAGACTGGTTTGATGAAAATGTAAAATAAAGTAAGATTTGCTTCATTTTGTGGTTGTTCAAAGTTTTTTTTTCTTTTTCTATCTAACAATTGTTTTAAAAATAACAATTACAACTTAAAACAAGTACGATAATCATTATGTTTTGTTTTTTTAATTTTGGCAACTGGACATTTTTTAAACCTCCAAACCATTTAATTATTATTAACATTACTTTACTGTTGTTTTTTATCTTGTCCTCTAAAACCTGGAGTGTCTTCTTTTTGTTTGTTTTTTTATTGTGTCAAAACAAAACTAAAGACAAAATTAGGAAATAATTTGTGTCAAAAGTTGATTGGTATGAGTGCTGCTTGGATATAAAGTCTTTGTTAAAGTATCTATGTTCTAGTATTTTGAGCTGTCCCTGGGCATTAACCACCTACACAAGCACATTTTCTCCAGCTATTATTCAGGTATCCAGGCATTACCCAAATCTAAAAGCTTCCTGAAAAACCTATCACAAAAAAGGGGATGAAAAAGTAACAAAAGCGTGACAAAAAAGCGCAGAAAAAGGGAAAACAAAGCGGCAACATGCAGACCTTCTCTGCTTTAGAGTTACTGCTCAGCTCATTATTACCTGTATTAAAGTAGCGACAGCAGCCATCGCCCTCTGGTGGCCAAAGCTGAGTTTGTCATTCTCCGGGAACTCGCTCGGGTCGCTGACGTTGTGCGTGTTGCTCATGATGACGTCTGGACTGCCGCTGTTCGCCGCTGCCTCGGCGGCGGCTTTAGCAGCTTTGACGGCGGCTTTAGCTCTGGCTCGTGCCGCCTTCACGGCCCGGGCTCGCAGCATGAGCAGCGCCGCCTTACCTGACCACAAACACAACACAAACGTCAAATCATTTGACCCTGTGTGATTGTCATTGGGATTTTTAGTCCTACTAGCGATATCCACATACTAGTTTACACTTAAATTAATACAGAGACTCATTTCGATATTTTGCAGTCTTTTGTAAATCAGATCTTTCATGAAGCGTTACTTTTAAATGCAACTACTTAAAGGGGGGGTATTATGTAAAATCGACTTTTTCAAGCTTTATATCATGTTATTATGTCATTCCCTCATTAAACACATGCCTGGAGTGTTGCCTTGGCTCATTCACATATTTTTGAGTAATCAGTAAAAACTTAGACGGCAGCCATTTTAGGTGTAGCTATGCCTCAGTCCTCCTAGGAACGCCCCCACCTCCTGGAGACGCCTCTGGACCTTTTGTTACCAGCCAAGCCACCAACCACTGCTCCTCAGCTCAGCAGAGCCCCCTCCCCGCACAGTAGTGTTGTTTAGATGCCACAGCAGTGTGCTGAAGGGGGCGTGTCGGAAAGCTTCTTAAAGAGACAGAGGCCTATTTCAAGACGTTCAGTACAGCCATTTTGAGAGAGCAATTTTATTCAAGGCAGTTATTTTAATTTACTGCATATACAGACCAACAGAAGGTTACGTCATCATTGTAGTATGCTATAGACTGGTGCTATGTGATTGAAAAAAGCATAATACCCCTCTTTAAATTACCTCATCACTCCTCTAGAAAACTTACTGCGCGACTTTATTATGAAAATAATGTGTTTAAGTACTCCTGTGTTACCAACAAACATCTAGTCAACAGCCTTTATTTAACGATCAAGTTTTCTGACGCTAAAAGCTCTATTTCACAAGCCAAGTTGTAGAAACTACCCAAACAGCCTGATATCAGTAAATGCATAACGAATATCATGATAAATACGATTCTATCCTCTTTATTTATGTATTTATACCGACAAACAGCAGCAAAAGTCTACAGTAAGAGGCAACACGCTGCCGCCTCCTTCAAAAGCAGTGAGACAGCTGAGAGGTAGCCAGATGAACAAACTGGCCTTCTTAAAAAAATTAAACGTGATGAATAGAATAAAGCACATTTTCCCAAGTTTGACTCAAATCTAAAAGCTTCTCGACTGGAGAGTTTACAGTCTATAGTCCAGTGCAACGCCTTATTTTAAAGCCAAGACCTGCAAAACTCATCTAAGCTTCTTCCTTGTTTTTGTTATCAGGTTTTAGTTGTTTTTGTCACATTTTTGTCATGTTTTCATTGCCTTTTTTGAAGCGTTTTTTGTGTGTAATGTAATTGTGATCAAGCCTTGACAATCATAACAAGGAAGAAGCTTACCGTAAATTTCAGCCAATTAAGCGCACCTTACTAAAAGCCGCGCCAGTTAAATGTGCGGCCTTGTACACAGACAAGCCGCACTCGAATACAAGCCGCTGGTTGTCATAGTGCCGTGCATCTGCTCAGAGCGGCCCGTGGCCCAGATGAGGAAGAGACACCTCATCCCGGAGAAAGGTGCAGTTGTGGGCAGAGGGAGGGCGACAGGGACGACAGTGATAAACACGTAAAAAAGGCAGAAATGGCCAATGTAGCCGACCTCAATGTGGAAGTGTAGAGGCCAAGCACACCAGAACGCAGCGCGCCGCCTCACAGCACGTCAGAGGCTTTTCTCAAACCGTGGGGCTTTACACACATGATTTATACATTTATCATAAAGAAAAGTCACGTATGTGCGTGTTGTAGGAGAGAGAGCAAACCTGGCTCTTTTTGTAGGTTAATAGCGAGTTGGCGACTGACATGAGTTTAACATGCTTCCCCTGATGCCTGAGCCCTGACCATGGTTTCTCTGTCTCCGCGGCTTCTCTCGTGCCTCCAAACAAAGTTCACGGCAGTCTCCCTGTCTGTCATGGCCAGACCCGCCTCTGTACCTCTGCAGGAGGTTAAAAGCCTGTGTCTTCCTCCGCGGCGCAGCGTCTGGATTCAGCAGAACCGTGGCGCTGGGTCCAGCATCGCCGCGCATCACTGCAATCTCTGTGTGCGTTCTCTCATAGAAAATAAAGGAGGCACCTTTTGCCGCACGTCAAGGCGTTTCGGTGCGTTCGGGCGAGCAAAGTCCTTTCGACATTTAGGCTAAAGTTACTCATCTACCGTTCCTCAGCCAAGAGCAGCATTGATTAGAAGTCTCATCTCACTTTTGCGTTTACTGCTAGAGACACCTCTAGTGCCTGTTGGCGGCTATATATTGGGCACAGGGTTCAAAGCGTGGGAAAAAAGTAGCGGCATATAGGCCGGAAATTATGGTAATTCCTTTTGTGGGTCTTAGCTTTCAAATGAGGAGTTACTCTGGCCTACAGACTGTAAACTTTCCAGAAGGAAATGCGCTTGGTTAAGGCGGGGGTTAAGATGTTAAAAAATAATAATAAGCTGGATGTAAAGCAGACGGCAGCAGAATAAGGTGCTTAATGTAACTAACATGTTGCTGAATAGTTTTAGAATGGTATTGGCTTTTAGAAGTCTATCTATCTATACAATTATATTTATAGGTTGAGGACACAGTAAAGAATGCAGGAGTTGGGAATACTATGTCAATGTACCTTTATGCTTTATGCTCCTTTATCTTCACACTTTGGTATTAAGTATCGGCTTTGAACTTCAAGCATTGTGACAGCACTGACTCTTACCCATGATGGAGGACAGGCAGAGCGCGAAGCCCAGAGCCAGGGCCACTTGGCTGGTCATGCAGCTCCAGTGCTGAGGCTGTCCCAGGAAGACGATGGAGCAGAGGAACGTCACCACCAGACCGAAGAGCAGGCTGAAGCTCAGCAAGGGGTCGTTGGCCTTCACCAGAGGAGTGTTGACGTTCACCATGAACACCACCTGGACACAGAAAATGACAATACATCTGTGATTAGGGCTGCACAAACGCAACTTAAACAGATGAATCGCAATGACTGCATTAACCCCTTAACCCCTGCCTTAAAGGTGCATTATGCAACTCTTTATGTGAAAAGTTGATATTTGTACATATTTGACCTTGTAGAGACCTTGTAGAGTGGTCAGCATGGCACCTTTACTTTCCATCACAGTGGTCTCTACAACACTCCAGGATCAATTGTTTTGAAGGTGTTCACTGATGACGAAGCCTCTCGCCAGAAAACCTACAAAACATTTGATCCTGGAGCGTTGTAGAGACCACTGTGATCAAAAGTAAAGGCGCCATGCTGACCACTCTACAAGGTCTCTAACAAGGTCAAATATGTACAAATATCAACTTTTCACATAAAGAGTTGCATAATGCACCTTTAAGGCCACGAGGCTGTACAAGGTCAAATACGCACAAATATAAACTTTTTTCATCACATACCCAAATCTCAAGCTTCTTGACTGGAGCTTACAGCCATTATGCCAGTGTAACGCCTCATTTGAAAGCTAAGCCCTACAAAACTGATTTAACATTTATCCTCACGTTATTGCTGTGTTGTCACTTTTCTATCATATTTTTGATGCTTTTTCTGCGCTTTTTTTATGGGTTTTTGTTCTTTTGATGCTTTTGTCATTTTTTTCTTTTGCTGTTTTCATCCTCATTTACATCTCGTTTTGTCGCCTTTTCATCACTTCTGTTGCTTTTTTGCCGCTCTTTTGATCCTCATTTACATCTCGTTTTTGTTGCTATTTTGTCACGTTTCTGTCACTTTTTCGTCAATTCTTTGATGCCTTTTGTTTTTGTCTGCAGTTTTCTTGCTTTTTTGAAATAAAGAAATAAAGACAAAACTCAAAAACATATGGTCATCAAGATTTTCCTAATTTAGGTCTAATTTTGAGACAAATGTTTGCCCTGATTTAGTCGTTCTTAAAGGAATAGGCCACCGTTTTTACATACTGAGATATGTTCTTACCTTAGACGAGTTCATTTGTACCTGTCTGGTCTCCACATGTGCTTTCAGTAACGTAAACACAGCACAGACGGCGTTAGCATTTAGCCTCTCTCTTCTCCTCTATAGCTCCAAACGAGGTGAAGATAGAAGCTACCAAACTCTTCCACGTTTTCCCTATTTAAATATGGTTACGTGAAGTGTTGCACCATAAAGTATAATTACACAAAATTAAACAATGTGGATTTTCTAAGCGGATAAAAAGGGGAACTATATTGTAAGGCGTAATAACACCAGGAGGAATTTGACATCCGCACAGTAAAGTGAAGATATCACTGCGCGGATGTCGATTTACTCCTGGTATTATTACGCCTTACAAATCCACATTTGTTTAATTTTGTGTAATTATACTTTGTAGTGTAAAACTTCACGTAACCATATTTAAATAGGGAAAACGTGGAAGAGTTTGGTAGCTTCTATCTTCACCTCGTTTGGAACTATAGAGAAGAGAGAGGCTAAATGCTAACGCCGTCTGTGCTCTGTTTACGTTACTGAAAGCACACGTGGAGACCAGACAGGTACAAATGAACTCGTCTAAGCTCAGGTAAGAATATCTCAGTATGTAAAAACGGTGGCCTATTCCTTTAAGTTCTGTTTTGACATAATTTGACAATAAAACCGATTTTGCATACAATTTGTGTTTAAAGGGGGGTATTATGCTTGTTTGTAGGTATTGGGTCATAATCCCAAACACATTTTGAACACTATATCTTACACTCGGTTGGTTAGAAAATGCTTTCAATAACCAACGCAAAGTCTCCCGTAGCTATTTCTTCCTGGTTCAAAGAGCAAACTCTCACCCCGACAGCGATGGTGAGGAGAGCTCCGAATGCAGAGATGACGATGAGGGTGATGCCGAGGGGCTCCCCAAAGGCCAAGAACTCAATGATCTTCGGCACACACTCGTCATGGGCTTCATTGGACCAGTATTCTTCATGACACAGGATGCATTCTCGAGCGTCTGGAAGGAGATTAAAGCGAACATGACATGCAGAATTGTGGCACCTCAGCATTTCACATTTGATGACTTAAAATCAAAAGCACTTAATGAGTAAAGTAAACGAGTGTCTTGTTTATTTAAGCGTGGCAAAAACGAAATACAAGTCACAATTATTAGCTATTGGATACAAATGGATGGAGCCATAAAAGATGTAGTTTAGTGGCGAGCTGCTCAGAGAGGTGGTGGTTTATGGGCTTTAAAAGTAAGTGCTGAATCCGTCAGATCTCAAGAAGGTAGCTGGGTTAGTATACACCTGGATGAGAGACTGTGTGTTAGAGTTGATGGTTGTGGTCGATGGTGAAGATGTCTGCAGCCGTGCTTCTGTCAGTCAGTGTCCCGCTGTCGCTACATTACGTTGACCTCCACCAGGTATGGAGTGAATGAAAAATAGTCTCTTGTGAAGAGCTTCGGGTGACTTGTGTCATGTGAAAAGCGCTATACAAAGATTCCCTTGAGCGGGTATTATTCTTTTGCATCTATTGCATCTATTCTTTTCTTTTATTCTTTTTACATCTTTATCACTGAAACAAAATATCCCGTAGTATGACTTCCTGGTTTTTATCAAATCTCCCTGTAGGCCACGCTGAACCCCCTCCTCTTGCTCCCCTTTGTTGGGCAGCTGTTTCAATAAAGAGAAAAGGGAGTGTTTTTACTTTGAGCTTAGCAAGAGATGGAGAGGTGAGGAAAACATTTACTAGACAAGTAGGACCTCACGTTTGCTCTCTCTATCTATTACACAACAGAATCCAGATATTCCAGATCAGAGGACATCTGCATCTGCAGTAGAGGAAGAAACAACTAAAGTCAACAGGATTACTCAAAACTGCGTGATGGAAACAAAAGCCGTCGTTCCACATAGCGCGAACCGGCCGCGCACGCCACAATCTACGTGCACGTACCAACACTACCCCGCAGACCTTTCTGTTTCCACCACACACACACATGCATTTGTTGTGGGCGGCGCTGCATCCTGTACAGATCATCATTAAACGTTTTTAGAGCTGCGATGAGAACAAATGTGGACAAATGCTTGTCAAGCTTTCTAAGATTTCAGTATTGGTCCAGCTTGATGGACCTGGGGAGGCACAGAGGACGCAGGGCCTTTTTGATGACTTTATTCATAATCAGCAGGTTGAAAACCTTAAAGGAAAAGGAAAAGAAGAGAAACAGAAATAAGACACCATCAGAGGACGTAATCTCTATTAAACCACCTAATGGTCTCTAAAGCTCCACCCTTCGTGATCATTTGCTTATGTTTTAAAGTAACTGTTTTTAAGGTTTTTAACTATCATAGCTTTTAAGGTTGTAATCCACCATATGTTTAAGTCACAATTTACAAAGGGTTTTACTGTATGATGTTTATGTTCTTACCATACATGTAAGTGGTTCAAATATTTGCTTGTACATTTTTACTATTAATTACTCTTATACGGAATCGAAATAACACAATAAATTCAGAACATAATCATAATGTTGTAGCTTTAAGCATAATGTTTTAGCTTTTACATGAATGTTTTATATGTGTGTATGTATGTTTTGAATGTTCCTGTGCTTAAACTCAGAAGAAAAGCCTAGAATTCAGCCTATACAGCCATTTTTGGCGCTAGGCCAAATTACTGTTTGGCTGTGAAATGAAAACTAGGTTAGAGCTCATAAACAAGTACTCATACTCTGCACCTGAACATTCATTAAGTATGTAAAACCGCGGTAAACTTAAACTCACCAAAAATGTCTCTGTTCTCTGCCATGTGATTGCATTCTGGGTGTGTGCAGTCACACCTGAATTAGATCTAGCCATTAGTGCTGTGGGAGCGTTTCTGCCTCCATCTAGTGTGATTGAAAGGAAATGCATCTAATCTACACTGGGTAAAGAGGGAAGGACAGGTGAGAAAGAAAGAGGAAATAAGAATTAGAGGGGGAGCTCCTCCTCTTTGGGAAATGGCACAACAATGCTGCCTTGTGGTGGGAGTTATGGAATCATTCAGAGGAGCCAAGCTGTATTAAAACAGAAAATAAACCACTAAATACAACTATGAAGGTAAGCTACATGCAAATGTTATGCTAACACCAGCTAAAGCTGCGCTAACAGCGGCTAAATGCTATTATCGGCAAGATCCCCTTTTAGCACAGCGGTATGATGTTGTGAAATATTAAATCCGTATGACCTGCGTGTCAATAGTGAGGGCTGTCCACTCTCTCGTGGCCAGTCAGAGGCCAGCAGTCTGTTCACGTCACATCAGACACGGGTCAGCGCTTTGGCCACAGCCAGAGGTCGGGCCCAAAACCTATCCCTGGTCAGACCGGCTTGGCACTGGCCTTTGTTATGGAAAAGCTCGACAAAGCGGGTGAAAGAGCCATTTCGGCTGACACGCGCCTGCATGTGGAAAAGAGCCTTTAATGCTGCTCCAGATATGTTTTTCTTGAAGTAACAATGTTATAACACGGTTAAAGTCTAAAGTCTAATGTTGTATTATATGGCCGCCTTATAATAAAAATATAATCAATTTCTCACTGATCCAAAGTATTCACAGTATTTACTAAGTGAATTACAAACGTAAAGTGGCACTGACTGGTGAGGTTGCTGAACTCTCCGTCCGCGCACGGGACACAGTCGAAGCAGCAGACTGGCTCTCCCTGACGGATTCCTTTCCGGGTGCCTGGCTGACAGTCCTCATTGCAAATCGACGTGGGAGTCTAAAAAACACAATTCATACACATTATTATGATTACTGAATATGCCAACAGTTAAATATACCAGTCTTTAGATTTCAGAGTCAGTACCTTTCATGCATCACAACAACCCGATTAGAAATAGTTATTCCGACTTATAATAACAATATATAGTACTTCTTCCGTTCTGTGAATTCAACCATTTACAAGACATTAATCATTTATTCGCAGGTTCGTGGTAAGGGATCCTCTGGCCTAAACGGTATTGTACGTTTTTGGGGAAAATAGGAAGAAAAAGTACTTCGGAACCCGGCATCATATACGAATAAGTATCCAATATTCAACCTCTGCACGAAGCGAGAACGTAGTATAAAGACTACCACTGACGTCACCCAGGTCACGTCCACTGACTTTGTTGGTATATATTCTCGACTGCCGGTCAGGAGGAATGATATAGAACATGTTTTTTTTTTAGGGGGGAGAAAGCTTGCCAAATTAACCGCTTAACCCCCACCTGAACCGAGCACATTTTCTCCAGTTTGGCTGTACCCAAATCTAAAAGCTTCTAGAAAAAAGTGTCAAAATAGCAACAAAAATGAGCCGAAAACGAGGATGGAAGCGCAACAAAAGAGCGGCAAAAACGTGACGACAAAGTGTCAAAAACGCAACCAAAGAATAACAGAAAGGTGTCAAAAATGTGTGACGAAAATAAAACAAAAAAAGCCTCAAAGGAGCAGCAAAAGAGCAATGAAAAGAAATGTCAAAAAAGGTTGTGACAACACGGCAACAATGCAAGGAAAAAAGATCAATTGAGATCAGTTTTGTGGGTCTTAGCTTTCAAATGAGGCGTTTCTCAGGCCTATAGGCTGTAAAGTTTTAGATTTGGTAAAGCTGAACTGGAGAAAATGCACTTGGTTAAAGCGAAGTTTAAGAGGTTAAGTCAGTAAGTAATTGCTTATAAAACAATTATACATTCGGCTTACTGGTTTAAACTTAGCTAGTTAGTTTTGGAAAAATAAGGCTGTTTTTCTAAGCAATGGACACTTTTTAGGTTTACAGTGCAATGTTACAAAAGTTGCGCCAGTGATTAGAAAGTAGAATGAAACTTATGCTCCATCCGAAACCAGTAAATTGGTAAGAGGTCTTACGCCAAACCGGATGTGCGTCAGCGTCCGCCATGATAAGATGCGTCCGAATTGGGCTTTCAGTTAGGAAGGAGATAGGGAAAGGGGCCTGTATGCTAACTATCATAGCCACTTTAGCATAGGGACCTCTGATGCTAACTTACTGGCAATTAGGAGCTATGTGCCATCCCATAAGCCACTGCGCCAATCTCCCCGCCCCCCTCGCCCCCACCCTCGAGTGATTCATGCGCAACCACTGTTGATTGACAGGTGCACATTTAATAATACAAATAATAAAAAAAAAATAAGATTCTGCACAAGCCAAACTTTATAAAAGTGACAAAAGAGCCTTCTCAGTAAATGGACTGAAGGCAGTTGTGCTTTTGCTTCATTTAGTAGAAACTTAGGCCACATGGCTAATTTGCATACTGTAGCTTTATGAAACCACTGTTGAGATAAAATAAAGGGAAATGTGAAGGATCATTTGGATGTTTCTCTTTTTTTCACCTTAAATGTCTTTCTTTGGACACTATGTTGTTGTTAGGTGGCGGTATGCGCTTTTGTTTGGCCTGCACTGAACTTTAAAGAAGAAGAAAAACAGCTGTTGGTGATGTCACTTCCCCTTCCCCTGGGTAAGGACGGTCGAATTGGGCAAATGCTGCTGAAGCAGAAGTTCACTAACTGCATAGAGATCTAACAGTTGACCCCATGAAAGGTTAAGGATTAGTTGCTAGTGTTAGTACTTAGAGGCTACAATTTGATGGTTTCGGATGCAGCAAAAGTCTCAATTTGCCCCGAAAATGCTCATTTTTACTCAAAAGATGTAAAACGCGCGTCAGAGTCAGAGCTGACCGTGGTTTCCTGGTTGTTCCAAATGATGGAGTCGTTCCTGACGGTCATGCTGTTTTTGGCAGACGCTCTGTACTGTCCCACGGTCACGTAGGAGAGCTCCCCGAGGCTGTCCACCTGCCAGTTCAGGATGTCGTAATAGCCCTCCACGTCGCCATCCTCGAAGTAGACCCTCTCCCCGGTGTGAGGCACTGTGTAGTTCACATTCTTCACGTAGTACATTAGCTGAGGCAACACAGAATCATGTTAGGAGGAACTAGCACACACTGTTTATAGATTAACATCAGCTAAAACAATATGAAGAGTACAGAAAGGAGCCATGGAACAACTCAATTTATTTTATTTCCACTGTTTTACAACACTAGTTTGTGGATTTTAAGTGATTTCAGGGGAATTACACAAATCAACACATCATCTGACATGTGCAGTATTTCCGACTGTAAAACAAAGCTCAAATCTTTGCTTAACTAGAGCGAGGCCCTCAAACTTCCACCTGAGTTGGTACACATTGCCAGAGATAGTACTTTTTACTTAAAATGTATTGTAACCTCTGTACCAAACATTTTAGTGTGACACAGACCTGGCATTAATAACATTATTCATTCATTTTTCATTTCATTTATTCATTTATTCCAGGCAATGGCACAAAAAAGAATATACAGTCTGTAAAACATGACGATTCATTTCTACCTGAAAGGGAGTGGGAAGAAGATGACTTATTTAATCCCACCCCTAGTTCCCCATTCTGAGATTAATACATTCAGCTTCACTGTTACATTGTTATTACATTCTATGCCTATACTGCTAACCAATAACTGGATTTATTGGCCACATCTTAATTAGTTATGACATTTTTCTGTATTTTTCATATAATAAAAGCTTCTTTATGGTTATATTTATCAATAAAATAAAGAAAAACATGGTCTAGAACAGGGGTCTGCAACCTTTTTTACCCAGCAAAGTTATTACATTACACAAACGAGGAGGAGCTTGAACTTCAAAGACAATAGTGCGACATAGGCAGATTTCAGTCTAAAGAGTTAATGTGCAAGATGATATTACAATGAAGTAAAAGAAACTGACTTTACCCTCTTTATACTTGGTTATATTTGCAGATTGTGTTCAACCTATTCAGAGCAAAAGGAAAATGCATCTTATATTGGGGAGCTACTTTGAAAAGGGCTGCGGGGTCTCGGTATTTTTCACCTCAAATGTTGAATATGGCCAGTGAGAGTAAAAGAGTTCGTCGCCATAAGAGAAATCAATCCCTTGGCTCGTGTTAATGTCAAACCCTGGACATTGTAATACGTACCTGCCATGGTTCAAAGTTGGATATGTTTGCACATGTTTTCCCAGTGAACGGCCCGTTGCCGTCCACACAGTGCTCCAGGTTGTGCAGAGCGTGGGCCACAGCATAAACCGCTTTGTAGACACTGTGGAATATATCACAATCAAAACGTTCACAAAAATATAAGAGACATTCAGTATTGCATGAACATAATATGGTTGGAATAAACACAACTCTTCTCTAAAACGTACTTGTATGTGATCCGCAGCTGTGAAACGTCCCAGTATGTGTTGTTGATTTTGGTGAGGGGCTCCTTCCCTGAGCACATTCCTTCAGGCTGCCCGGCCCGGGACAGAGAGTCATTAGCCTTCAGTTGGGACTGCCTCAGAGCTCGGCTCATGTGCAGTGTGCAGTTAAAGTACTGCAGGACACAATCTGTATTAGACCAGATATCTTCATGAGGCATTCTCACACCAAACAGTTCATGGGGAAACTCCCTGAGACCCTCCACACTGCAAAAAGTAATCTTGAAATAAGTGAAATTCTCTTGAAATAAGTAATTTTGGACAGAGAAATCTGTCCATGGGGAAAGATATTTACACTTCAATTAATATAAAAGAAATCACTGCACTCAAAACTAGATACAAATTCTTAATTTACTTGAAATAAAACTGTTGTAGTTGTTTTATCTTAATTGAAGTGTAAATATCTTGCTCCATGGAGAAATTCCTTGAAATTAAACTCTCAAATCAAAGAATTTACTTATTACAAGAAAATTTCACTTATTTCAAGATTACTTCAACCAGCCTGTGTGCACGCTTACATGAGTGAGCAAAACAAACTTTGTAGCATGTGTCAGAAGGCATCCAGATTGCACATTTCACCATGTGAAATTCAGAATAGAGCAACAAATGCAGCTTCCAATGAACTTGCTGCAGGCTTTGGGATTTTACAAAAAAAACAATGATTCACAGAGTTTTATCGCTTCTGTTCATGATGCACAAAACAAAGAGGAGCTCCACACATCCGAGATGAAAGATGACACTTAGCAGCTGGATTGTGCCAAATGCAGTGATGCACTTGTACTTTATTACATACGTCTCTTGCTACGTAACCACGACACCAAAGCGTTCCTGGTCAGAATAGAAAGTACTTCCTCAGCCCCAGTTCTCTGTGTGGTTCCTGTGGTCATGTGACTAAAGGGATAGAGAGTAAGGCACACACCGTTTCCCAGAATTCCTCTGTGAGGGGGTCGTACGGGTCCACATCCAGCAGATACTCCTGGAGACCCGGGATGTCAGCTCTTTTCACTGCAAACCCCAGCGTCCCGCCAAGCAAAGAGCTCACCTAGTCACAGAGATCCAGGAAACACAAAAACGTCGGGCACTGTTGTATCTACTTCAAATAACAAAGCAGTTTTTCATGGCCTAAGTTTAAGAATCCAGGTCCCACAGAGGGCGCTGTGTAAAATATTCTTATAAGAGCAAAGACTTGATATTTCTGTGAATCAACAGCTGCATGGCCTTCTCTTACCCCCGGCTGGTTGATGAGAGCGGAGGTGACCCAGGCTTCGCTGGCGATCCATGTTCGGTTGGTGACGTTGTGGCGCAGCAGTTCTCCGATCAGAGGGCTGAGGTCCACGTCGGACGAAAACACCACAATGACTTTGGCGGTGGACTCTACCACAGTCTCGACAATGCGCTGCATGTCCTCGGGAGAGTGCACCTGAAGACACAGAGGATTATTATATCGTTGACAAGATAATATTGAAATTGTTGTTTGGAAAAATGCATATGTACAATATTGAGTTTATCTCCAATGTCAACAAATGAGCAAAAAAAATGGGGGGAAATGGTCGAAAACAGAGGGGGGCGGGGGGAGTGGGTTGGTAGCGGATGAAAAATTGCAAAAATTAAAATAAAAATTGGGACAAAATTCATGAATAAATGAGGAATAAATGTGTGTTTTTTTCTGCCCCTTCTCTTATTGAGCGACAAAAGAATGTAAATTTAGATGTTTGCCAGCCCATTTTTGCATATTTCCCAAAATATCCCTTTAGCATTGAAAGACTGTCCACAAATATATTGAGATCTTCATTAGTGGTTAGCACTGCTGCCTCACAATAAGAAGGTTCAGGGTTACATTTCTAGACCGGTGGGTGGAGCCTTTCTGTGCAGAGTTTGCTCGCTCTCCCCAGGTCTGGCTCGGTTTGATCCGGGCGCTCTGGTTCCCCATCGACCTAAGACAAGCCAATAGGGCAGTGGTTCTCAAATAGGGGCCAGGGCTTAGAGAGGGCCACTGTAGCCCGGACCCCAGTACTCACATACCAAATAATTACATTGAAAATTACAGGTTATAAAAGAAAATGCATATGTATTTGTTAAAATCTACTACTTTAAAACAGTTTTCAGCATTTAGCGGTATTTCTTTCTGTATATCTTTGGACTGGGTGTCCTTTTTCAGATGGGTGGGAAGTGCTGACTTGCAGGTGTGACATATTTTATAAGAATCTTGTGGCAAAGCAATAATGGCAGACACTAGAAGCAAAGCTAAATGCATTTTTCTTTCAGTCTACGGGCAACATCTACACTTAAAGAGTAACTAAACGGGCGTGCCAAAGCCTTTCCCCACCCACAAACAAAAGTCAAAAAGTGCTGTGAAAGAGGCGGTCTCTGAAGTTTGGGGGTGACATGCGGGGGTGAGTGTGTGGGCCTTTGCATTGGCACAATCACAGCAGACAGATTACGTGGGAGGGACTTGGTTATAAACCACAGGTACAGGGGCAGGACACTTGGCAGCACCTGGTGACGATGTGTGGAGCTGGCGCGGCTTATGACGTTCTGTGGAGGCCGTGGACACGTCTCCAGCCAATCAGGAAATTCTAATTTAGTAGCAGAGTTGACCCTGAAGGGGGCGCAACCCATTCGTTTTCAGGCCAAAGTTAGGATTTTACACATGTTTGCGCTATAATGTCAGAATAATGTCAGGGACCAGTAAACAACACTATGAGACACCCATTGAGACAGTTTATCAGTAAAAAAAAACTTGATTTGGTGTTTAGTTACTCTTTAAAGTACTACTACAGACACCAAAAAGTAAATATTTTACAGGAGTTACTTTTTCAGATTTTTCCAGTAATAACTAGTATACTCGAAAACGAAGCTATCCAAAATCCCATCTGTAAAAATGTGTGTCATAGGGCTGGGCGATATGGATCAAAAGTCATATCTCGATATATTTAGGTTGAATATCGATATACGATATATATCCCGATATTTTTTCCGCAAAGTGAGAGCTGTGACATGAAATGTTAAGTGAAATTCAAAGCCAGATGTGAGTAGTTTTATTGAAAACTCACTATAAAATATAAACACTGTATAACAAAGCTCTGTAAGGTGCACATTTAAATAAAATAATATCTTAAATAAAATAGCCTATAAAATAAAATAGGTCAATCTTTTTCTGAGGGCAGCATTTATATATAAAGAGATAACAAAATAAAGTGCTCAGTTTCAGATAAACATTTCTTTAAAATCATCTTGAGATTACCTGTTTTTGTTTGTTAACTTAATAGCTTATCTGAATTTGAAATATCCCGATATACACGATATGGTCTAATTCCATATCTCATTCAAAAATATATCGATATATCTTAAATATCGATATATCGCCCAGCCCTAGTGTGTCAGATATGTCAACAAAATAAATGTTGGCAATTTTTACGTATAAAAAGCCATATACACTAAATGATAGAAAACAACACAATGCTTTTTCTCATGAATATCCACAGCAGTGTCTTGTTCAGTAATATAAAGGTCTTATAAAACATTTGCACAGTGAGTGACACAAAAACAAAAGGGACGTTGTGTGAACCTTGGGCAGAGTCTCCGAGAAGGAGACGCAGACGCCCGCCTCCTCCACGAGCTCTTTGAAATCCTTGATGCCGTATTTGCCGTAGTCGTCGTCCGCGGCGATGAGGCCCACCCAGGTCCAGCCGAAGTGCAGCACCAGGCGGGCCATGGCTTTGGACTGGTGCACGTCGTTGGGGATCGTTCTCAGGAAAGTGGGGAACTGGAACTTGCTGTTGAGGGCGCTGCAGGTCGAGAAATAACTGACCTGCAAATGAAACAAGATTTAGGTTTGTTCAGTCGAGAAAATTGAACCCCCACCTGAACCGATTGCATGTTTTCAAGAAGCTTTGAGATTTGGGTAAAGCCAAACTGGGGAAAATGTGCTCGGTTCAGGTGGGGGTTAAGAGGTTAAAAAGAGAACGTATGTGAGGTTTGCATTTTAAAAACAATTATTATGATGGTGGGTAAAGGTTTAGTAATGTACTTGAGTAACGTTTATCATAATTTAGTATTTAAACTTAAAAAAATATATATGTAGTTCAAGTTTTATGTACAATATACTTCAGAATTGCTTAATTTTATCTTATTTTGATGGCATTTTCTCTGGAACACAGATTTCATGTTTTTTCCCCAACATATTTTTATTTATTTATTTATATTAATTATGTCCCTGCTGAAACCTAAAATCAGACGCTCAAAGAGTTACTCAGTACTCAAGTAACATTTTTTCTCAGTACTCTTTTTGCTTTTGCTTGTGTTGTAGAACCTTTTGTGAGCCACTAGAGGGCCTCCTACAACAAACATTACCTTTAAGACTTGCTCATTGTTGATTTTCAGACATCAAAAGTATTATTAGGTGGGCAATGTATTACCCTTGTGAGGAAATTGGCAGTGGGTAAAACAAGACAGCATTCTTCCACAGAAACGTAGACATGGGTGTTTCCCAATTGTCAGGATCGTTCCTCCCTAGACCACATCCTTGGGTGTCGGCTCCTCCAAAGCAGAACCAGTGTCCGGCTGCTACTGCCACATGATGAGGCGTCACGTGTAGGGCTGTTACATTTATTCCAATACCGGTACTTTAAGGACACTTGGTTTATGATACCGACACCTGAATGATTCTTTTTTTTTTTGATACCTTTACTAAAATGTTTGTCATCTGGACCATAAAACAGAACAATAATGAAAATGTATTCCTATTCCAATTTAAGACTAGGCCCATTCCCCTCCTCGAACCGCCACCTTAACGTGGTGGAGGGGTTTGAGCACCCGAATGATCCTGGGAGCTCTGTTGTCGGGGGCTTCGTGTCTCCCAGTGCAAACAGGTCGTAGGTGACGGGTCAGACAAAGAGCGGTTCAGAAGCCCCTTATGAGAGACCAACAGGCCCGGTTAGAACCATGAGGCCGTCCTTCTGTGGACCCACCACCTGCAGGAGGAGCCATAGGGGCCTATTCATTTTAAATGTACTTTTACCAAGTAACAGGCATCAAAACCCAGCCCTAGACTCGTGCCAATTAAATCATAAAATATAAATCTTAAAACAACTGTTTAATGACGGGCCAGAAAGCCATGTATTTACTGATTTAACGTTTTGGTTTGACAAGAAAAAAGAAGAAGAAAGACAACACCAATGATTTGCAAAGAATTCAAACATTAACCCTCTTAACCCCCACCTGAACTGAGCACATTTTGTCCTGTTTGGCTTTACTCGGATCTAAAAACGTCTTGAAAAAAGCGTCAAAATAGCGACGAAAAAGTGACAAAAACACAACAAGTGACAAAAAAACGTGGTGACAATGCAACAAAAAACTTACGATCAGTTATGTAGGCCTTAGCTTTCAAATGAGGTAGCAGACTTACATTACACAAGTATACAGTGGGGCAAAAAAGTGAAATCCAATAGGAAGTCTATGGGGAACTGACCAAATACTTTTTTGCCCCACTGTATGTCTTCATTCTGAATAAATTATTAAGAAAACCTATTAAGAATATGAACAAATAATAAGAATAAGCCAAGTTTTACAAAATGTCTCTTTACTTGACTTTCATCAACTTTTTTTTATTCATTTAATTTATAAATGTTTTTGCACAATTATGGGACAAAGCAGAAATATCTTTCATACTAAATGGCAAACAAGCATTCCTGATTATAAAACTGCGGCCAAACCTTCGCCCTCGTCATATTCGTGAGGTAATTAATAAATGAAGACTTTCTTTATTGTGTCCCTGGTTTACCTGCGGGAAATGGTAGAGTCCCATAATCCTGGCTGTGGCGATGGAAAGGTCTGACCCTCCAGCGCCCACCAGGGCACCCAGGGGCGCGCCGTCGCCGCAGCGATAGTTGGGCACCGCCTCGTCTTGGCCGGTCAGGTAGGTGAGGGTGCCCTCCACGGCTTTGGAGATGGTGTAGCAGGAGTCGTAGATGACGTAGCCCAGGTCGGTGTCCGGGAGCAGGTCCTGTCTTTTGTTGATCTCGTCGATGGCAAACAGCATCGTCTGGGTCCAGCGGAAAGTGCGGAAGTTAAAGCTGAGGATATGAGAAGTAAATGAACACAAATTAAAAGGTACTGAATTCATTCTGGCCTCAAATGTCACCAAAAAGTAATAAATAGAGTAGTTTTGCAGTTTTGGCTGAAATTGTACACAACATTTTGCCCAAAAATGATGTATTCATTGTGCTTGTGAAATTCAATATTTCTCCTTATTCTTCTCATTTTGCCAAACTCGACAAAAAAACAATATGCACTGATTTTTTTGCATCGTGTTTAGAAATCAATCTCTTAACCCCCACCTGAACCGATGACATTTTCTCCAGTTTGGCTTTACCCAAAATCTAAAAGCTTCTTAGTTTAGTTTAGTTTATTTATTTGTTTGAGCAGTTGACCGAGTGGGCCGAAGCCAAAGGCTTATAAGCGCCCACCCCAAAAATAAAAACAATAACATTACATTTAACATTTGCAGGGTAGCAAATCATAAACAAAGGAACATAGGGCAAAGTAAAAACAAATAATGAAGAACAATAAGAAAAAAACATCAGCAAAGTAAAGAAACAACAACAAAAGAATGTGCTACAACTCATAAGAAATATAAACTCTTTGTAAACTTTTTAAAAATGTACCAGGTTATTGCAAAGTTTGATGTTTTGATCTAGATTATTCCATATTTCTACACCAAATCTCGTGGGGCACATGCTTTTCATGGTTGTTCTTGAGTATTGTTTATCGAAGCTCATTTTATCTCTCAAGTTGTATTTGAACATATTTAGTATACTCTCAGGAAGCGACTTTTGTGAGGCTTTGAACATGATTTGAGCCTCTTAAATTCAGTAAGGTCCTCAAATTTCATTGCTTTTGATTGAAAGAATAATGGATTAGTGTGTTCACGGTATCCAGCTAAATGGATTATTCGTATTGCCTTTTTCTGAACTTTAAACAATGGGTCCAGATTACTTTTATACGCATAAAAGTCATCTTGACTGGAGCGTACAGCCAGGGTGACGCCTCATTTGAAAGCTAAGGCCTAGAAAAACTGATGTTCTTTGTTGCCATGTTGTCGCGCCTTTTTCACGTTCTTTTCCATCTCCGTTTTTGTTGCTTATCTTATTGCGTTTTTTTGTAACTTTTTTTTACGTATTTTTGTTGCTTTTTTCCCCACTTGTTTGTTGCACTTTTAGCACTTTTTTGTCACTTTTTGTTGCGTTTTCATCCTCGTTTTCTTCTTGTTTTTGTCGTGATTTTGACGCTTTTTTTTTCAAGAAGCTTTTAGATTTGGGTAAAGCCAAACTGTCTTAACTCTAACTCTGTTAAAGTTAGAGTTAAGACATTAAGCATGAATTTAAATGAATGTCCTTTTAGACGCGGCTCATTATGATGCATTGAAGTTAATAATAATAATAATAATGCACCGGTTTTATATAGCGCTTTTCTAGTATCCAGAGAGAATAACATCACATAGACAAAAACAAATGAGTATATTTGCCCATCGTAGTTTATTCTACACATAATTTGATATAATGCATAATTCATTAGTGTTGCATAAAAGGTCAATCCCGATAATAACATTTGCTGCTGCAGCTAATTGGCCGCAGGGGAGCTGCCCTGTCTGTCCTGTTGTTACACCAAGTTTGACATTTCCAAGCTCTGTTTTATTACAGATACGTACACAATAATCTATCATCATGAGACAAACCTGATTGTTGTAATAAAAAGTCTGGTCTAATCTTCTGTCATTTGAGGCTTATCCAAATTTGGTTTAATACAACATTACAATCATTTTTGTCTTATTTACGTAACAGATTTGGGGCCGTAATACTGTAATACAGGCAACATCAAATGGTAAATTAAGTGCAACATGCCAACACAGAAGCATGTTTTATTTTTCAGCTTTCACTCACTATTTAGCACCTGCCACTTCCCCTTGAAAATATAATTGAAATACTCAGTTTAACCATTTCAGAGCATGTTTTTATAGAGGTATAAGCCACAGAATCAGCAGGTTTTATACATAATAAACCCATGCATTTTCTAATTGGGCCACTTGTTGCAGTAATTACTTAATTGCTTACCCCTCGCACCCGGACGACACGGGGACCCTCGACGTGTTGCCGCCACTGTAGGCTAGTCGCATGTGAATGGGAAACATGCCCCCGATCACCACCTTCTTCTTGTGCACATCCTTGTACCCGCTCAGGTTGAACTTGGCCTTCAGCTTGCACGTGGGCTCGGCTGAAACGGACAGAGAAAAGTAGAAAAGTAGCCACAGTTTCACAGCGCGGTGCCAGATTTCCATGATGAGCGCGCACTGAAGTGTTGGATGTTGGCAGGCTGTGAGGAAAAACATGAGGGTGACAGGTGCCCGGTGCCATCTCGGGGGAAAAGCATCAATGACACACATGAGTTTAACAGCAGGTCCTTAATATTTCATTAATTATTGTGTAATTCATTTTTTTTTTAAACAGTAAAAGCTCCTGTGCTGCACTTTATCTGGACTTTTAATTCTACATATTAACGTCTTCGCATTAGTATTTCGTGTTAGTATTTCACAACTTATCATAATAGGGCTGCACAATATATGGCCAGATTCCTGATATTGCTACACTACGTTCACACAGGCAAGGCAGGTGAGGTGTCTTGCCCAAGGACACAATGTCAGTCTGCAAGAGCGGAGCAGAGTTTCACCCCCTTCAAAGATAATACCTCATTTAAAATCATAGATTGTCACAGATCAGGTGTAGGGTTTTTGTTCTCTCCCGGGAGCTGGGCCACTCGCAGTTTAGGGCTTGTCAAACAAATACAAAATTATCTGTAATCGCCTCAGCTTCTAATAGGGCTGGACGATATGGCATAAAAAATGAATCTATTTCATACTAAAATAAATACATGTAGTTGATTCGTGAACTTGCATCCCTCCAGTATCATTGGACACGCAAAAACTAGGTGCTACCGACATGGCTGTAAACCTGACGATTATTGAGATTGACCACAGTGGAGATCTTTTATTAAATTTTGATGAATTGCCCAGCCCTAGCTTCTAATAAGGAGCAGTTATGTATTGCCTTGCCTTATATCAGTAAGAACAGTGGTTATGGTCACCTTGTTAACCAAAGCATCATAATTGGAGATTGCTATTCTCAGAACTGATCTAAACTCAGCCGTAAATGCTTCCCAGGCCGGATTAATAAACTAAACAGCCTGCACATGGCCTTCGGGCCTTAGTCTGCCCTGCTCAGCCAAAGAAATAAATGCTAATTGGCAGCTGCGTGTGTCGACTTGTACAAGCTTGTGTTGATACTGTTGTTGATGGTAGGGGTCCCTCGGGTCCCGGTCTGCAGCAAGATGATGGGTGACTTGTTTTGTCACATTGAAGACTGTCAGCGGGGACAGACACTAATGTACACCATTTACAGCCGGCTACACCTGAACCCTGTCTGTTTATCATTATATAGGCAGTTCTGAAATAATACATTTAAGAGGAGCCACTGTCACCCATAAACAACATGGTCAGGCCGTGTTTTCTTATAAAGCCTCCCAACAGTGGAACACAGTGCCTGAATCAATTTGCGAGTCTCCCTCATTTAATTCATTTAAAAAGAATGCCAAAAAGTGGCTCGTGAGCACTAGTTATATTGAAAATGTATACTTGGCTCATCTTATGTACTATGTATGTATGTAACTATATTGTGTTTTGTAAATTGCTGTGTGTTTTTTTAGGTTGGCTTTGACATCTGCCAAAGGGTCTACCGATGAAAATTAGCTTCTTCTACTAACTCGGGCATATTTACATTGTAAAATGTTGATTAATGTGCACTGTTCCTTTTTCAAATAAATAAATCTAAATGCCAAATCTTCACAATAAGATGTTTCAGTGTTTCTCCATAGACTTATCTAGGAAATTGCAACTTCAAAAGGCAATTTTTCTCACATTGTGGCGACATCTCCACTTACGTAATTTACTTGTAGGTAATTCAAATATTTCAATATCCAATACCTGGTCCAATTTATTGAGCTTTGATCCCCCCAAAAAAGGAGACATTTTAATTTTTTACAGATGTGATTCAGTGATTCAAAGACAACCCACAATCCCATCTGAAAAACAATCTTTGCATCTTGACATGTCAATAACATAAACCCATATTTTCAAACCTAGCTCCACATAATTTGAAACTAACCATTATTCACTTTATAAGCGACATTGTTCTGCATGTACCTGTGCTCTCTCTGCTGTCGCCTCACAGCCTCTACACCTGCTCTGGTCTTTGGAACATGCATGGTTTTCTTTCTTCCTCCACAATTATCTGAACAAAACATGCAATCTTTTTAGTCAATCTTTTCATAATGAACATAATTTGATCCTATTTTTGCAAACCCACCTCTTTATGTCCGTACAGCTCCTCTTTGAAAAGGCAAAATTGCTCAAAATGGCGTTGCACAAATAATAGTCTATTACACTTTTTAGAGATCGAGAAGTGAGCATAAATAAGCCCAGTGAAAGAAAATAGGCCAGTGTTAAGTTTCAACATGGAGATCTTTATTAAAGCTCAGTTTTTCTTTGTACAAATGTCACTGTAGTTGAAACTGCATGCAGTGGCTTGGTTTGAGGCACGTTACTAAGGAGAACATAGTTGAAAAATATGACATTAGACACATTTGCATAACTTAATTTCTTCTTTTTTTTTCAAATATTGCAGTTAATCTTTGACTACAAAATCATGAACTTGTCAAGCCAACGATTTCCATGAACAAAATAAACATGTGAGGAGAACGAAAAAGAACACTTAAAATAGCAGTTAAGACATGTTAAGTTAGAAGTGAATTAATTTCCATTTTGCCGTTTTTCGACATAAAGGGTGTAGAACGTGGGGCGACGGGCACAAAAAACTACTGTGGAGGAATGAGATTTCAAGCTAACCTGTACATTTAGCCGTGCCCAGTTAAACCTGAGCACTCACAGAGGTCTGACGGAAGAGGGGCGGAGGTGACGGAATCGTGAAGCTGAGAAACGCAGTGGAGCTTTGTTCGAGCCATGTCAACCACCTGACCGCAAGCCAGTAACAAAATACAAAATATATATTGACGGGGAAGTAGTTCTCAACTGGTAGAACGCGGGACCATTTTTTAGTGGGTGACAGGGGAAAACAAAGCAGTCCGAGAGCGTGTAGATGGAAAACAGGCAGAAAGCAACGCATCTTGTTGCATTAGCTTAACCTCTCCCACCCTGCCTTAAAGGGATATTTCAGGATTTTTGACGTAGGGCCTCATTTCCTAGTTATCCAGACTGTTGCGATTTCTGGAGTTTTTTTTAATTTTATTTTTTAATTCATGCAGTCCTTATATTTGAAGAGTTTAGTGGTGCTAGGCTAGTGCTAGGCTAACGTATGTCTACGGTAACTAGTAGCCTGCATTAAAAACCTCTGCAAAATCATCGGGTAGTCCTCCAAACGTTGCCATATCTGATTTGTAGAAAGCTCCTTTGTAGTAATGCCAGCCGCAGGTAAACAAAATACTGTAGATCCGGTAACCGAGCAGATCACTCCGCCGCTGCGTAGCTTACAACCAGGAAGCTGATGCTGCTCAAATATAAAGTTATTTTAAATGCAAAATGGTTATATTAAAAAAATTATTCAGTCAACACAGACATTTATATCGGTAGTCTGGTGTTATAAGTGATTTGCCTCAGGTGCACTGTGTTGGCTCAGACTGTTATTAATGCAGGTTACTAGTTACCATAGACATGTGCTAGCCTAGCACTAGCCTAGCGTCACTAAACTCTTCAAATATAAGGACTGTATGATTTAAAAAATATATATCTCCAGAAATCAACAACACTCTGGATACCTAGTAAATGAGACCCAATGTCAAAAATCCTGAAATATCCCTTTAATCGAGTGCATTTTCTCCGATTCAGCTTTACCCATCCATAAGGTCACAGACTATAGGCCAGAGTAACGCCTCATTTGAAAGCCAAGACCTACAAAACTGATCTAAATTGAGCTTTTTCCTCACGTTGTTGTCACTTTTCTGACATTTTTTCTTTTTTGGGGGGCTTTTTTTGTTGTGTTTTTGTCACACATTTTTGTCTTTTTTCGTCACTTTTTCATCACTTTTGCCCCCGGCTGGAGGGGCCTGGACCTTCAGAGACCATAAAATATGACTCAATATTATAAATACCAATTTATAATATTGTCCCGAAGCTACAACAGTTGAGAACCACTGAGTTGGGGAGCAGGGGTCAATGCAAACTTTAAAGATGTGCAAAAAATGCCTCTGCACAGAAAGGGGCAGCAACGGAAAACACCAAGCATACTGAACTTTTACTTTACACAATATTCTTACTTACGATAAAGGCCCTGTACCAGAGGTTTTTCCCTGTTTTTTTTTCCTCATTCCTAACATCCCAATTCTTCACTTCAATGTAGTTTAAAAGTACCTCTCACAACTTTCAGGCTTCATCTGTACCGTAATGCCAACAACTAGCCTGCTCACAGTGCATCAGCTCTACTCCCTGATTTGCAATGGCTACAATAGTTCATAATAAGATAGGGTATCTCCTTTTTCACGAATGTCTACGATTACAACATTTCATTGAACTTGATGGAGAAAAAAAACTCGGTACAGGACCTTTAATATCTAATATCTGTTAAAAGGTTTCACCGCTTGCCAAATTCACTCTTTATGAAACAATTGCAGCATAAAAGAGAACAGTACTGGAGCTTTTCCAGATTAAGTCAGGCCACGTAACTCTGAAAGTAAGAGAACACAAAAGCAAACAGGCACATCCCGAATAGCGCCATCTGGCTGAGCACCTGGGCCTCTCGGTGACGGTCAGCCAGAGTCATCACTGCCGACAAGTAACTCATCACAGCATTCTCCACGTTTGGCAAAAATTAGCTCATGTAGATTGGTCACATGGGTTTTCTGGTCAGGTTTCTTTACAACCGACAGGCTACGCAGAACACGGGCAGAGAGAGGGTGATCTCAGGCGGAGAATGTTTTCATGTAAGCAAAACACAGAAAAAGAGCTTGCTTTTGTTAAGTTTTAAAATCGTCATACTGCCTCTATTGTAAATAGACGTTTTAAAAAAAATGTTGCTCTTCTCAGAGGCTTCTTGCTCAACTGTTCAATCTTGGTAAGAAAGATTGTTTTTTAAGTGCATCTTATCTGCTAATAAACAGTACACATGATATTCTAACTCTTATGTTCTCAGTCTTTTAAGGTTAAGGTTCCTTCATGGTCATTATACAACGATATCTGTCCAGCTGTGTGGTGCCTGGAGACCCATCTCCAGATGTGGCTAATGGTGTGAATCACCTGGCTGAAGGATATGATACACCATTTTAGTGTAAATTAGATTTATTATTATTATTGCTGCCGGGGAAGGTGAGACATTGAACTGGAATTTTGATTTTCCCATTCATGCATCTGATCAACACGGTAGCAAAACTAGCGGCAGAGAGAAAAATATCCAATAATTCGTCAGGCTGTGGGTCGCAGTGTTCATTGTGTCTCAGACTGCACCCCTGGTTTGTTCTCTTTTACCACCAGGCGCTGCCTTCTTTGTTTGTTTTTTAAGATTGTGGATGTGAGCAGAGCTAAAATGTAGTGTTTAGATACACTTTATACTATCACTCTACCACAGACTCACCACGTTTTTGTTTATTTTGTTTATTCTAAGCCACTTTACCGAGCTGGAGAAACCAAAAGACCATTGGGTTTCGCACACCTAATGTAAATTACCAGGGCTCTGCAGTTTCTGTGTCTACATGTGGAACAGATGAGTATGAAGAAGCCTCTGAGAAGAAGGGCATAACGCAGTGCATTTGACAACCTTGAGAACCTCTCCTATGATGGGAAACTATTGGACGACTGAGAGCACAAACATACTGTATATACCTAGCTTTAATAAATCACACATCTCACAATCTGAGGCACAACATCAAAGTCAACTTTCTGAGCCTTCACAGTCGTATGACCTTTACGGAAGCAGCAGTTTTCAGAGAAATAATTGTCGCACGTGAATAAAATACAATAGTAATCAATAATAACTAACAATATTCAATTGTTATTGGCAAAATATTAAGACCCAGAAGATGTGGCGTCAGAGCGGAGTCGTCTTCGTCACAGTAGTCTGCCTTCCATGGGAATGTTGAAGAGCAGGGTTTTGGAGTGGACAGAGGGAGGAAGGACAGAGGAGAGGACAGCTCTCTCTGAGATCAGTGTTTGTGCATCGTGTTGGAGTGGGATGTAGGGCTGCACAATAGAACGCCAGATTATCCTTACATGACATTAGGTGATCGTCTTCCATCTGACAGAGATTTAATTTACACATGTTTTGCAAAGATGGCTTAAAACAATAATAGGTGGTAAATAAAAAATGTTCCACGTTATGTTTTGGTCAGGGTTTGATTTAGCCTTGTTTTTAGTCAAAATTTTGCAGTCTTTAAACTTTTAAAGAAATTGTTTACAATAAACGAACTGTTGAAATGGTTAGCGCAAAACTGAAAACAGCTGTCCAATATCCCAAATGTTTTCGTGTTGTGCAGCCCTAGAGTGGGGTATGTGTGTGTGTGTGTGTGTGTGTGTGTCTTCCTCTACACATGAGGTGTGCTCTATTCCCACTCTGTGGTACCAGGAGGTTTGGAGGTCAGGTCATACATCACTCTGGAGATGCCTGGGATCTTTTTGATTTCATTTACCATTTTCAGCACCACCTGAAACACAAAATACAGATATAAGAAAATCCGTTGTCTCCTTTTTCTTTTGCTTACATACAAAGCAATATTGTGGCTTCAGTACATTATTTTTTAGCACATGAGCACTGATATTTTACGTTAGAAGTAACATCTACGGTATGTACAGAAAAGACATCGTAGCAGAGATTTCTAAATATTGTCGACTGGATTGGTTGAGTTAAGAACGTTTCGCTTGAGTCACTTCATCCATATTTGAAAATCTCTACTATGATTGGTGAATAAGTCCTGGACAACTGAGAGTCTACATAAACCTATGGAAAAGACTGGAAAGTTTATGAGTGAGGGCTCTTGGTCAGGATTTTGAATTGGCCCAGAGTGCCCTCTGCAATAAACAGACTTTGAACGCAGAACTGTTCAGGATTGATTTGAGGAGGAGGTAATGTAGAGGACAGTACTTGGTTTTATCTATTTTGCAATAAAATCTATGAAGTCGTGTATGCTGCTGAAGAAGAAACAGCCTGATTACTCAAATTAGCTTGAGATATAATGCTCCGGGTCTGTTCTTCATGAGGGAACAACATTACAGCATGGTAAAAAGCTCAAAAAGGGAAACTGTATATGATATGTTTCTCTTAGCCCTCAAACAGTGAACCATTTTGTATTCTCTGTTGTGTCTGTGTACCTCCTCTGGGATCTGGCTGCCCGGCGTGGCAGGAATCCCAGTCATGAAGTCGCTGGTGATGAAGGTGCGGACCACCACAGAGCGCCGGCAGGAGGGCTGCTTCTGCAGAGGGTCTCGGTCAAAGTGCAGCGGGGTTAAAATCACTGGCATCTGGCTGATCTTACCAGAGTAGCCTGACAAAAGAAGAAAGGTAAATGTGTTGTTATAGTAAAGCTTCAGACGGGTTTGGTTAGTCTCGTAACAAACACATTCATTCATTGTCCCCACACTTACCAGACTCTCTGAGAATAGCGTGAGCTACAAAGTCAGCCTGTCTGAGCGTGCTCAGGACGCCTGTGGTCAGGAAGGTGGGTGTGATGTCTGTGGGAGGCTCCTTTACATGCGACCCAAAAACATACACCACTCTGGAAAGGACAACAGAAAGTGCAGTGAGCTATTGTGAAAACCAGCAGCAGCCTGTGACCGACAGAGCTGTACCTGTTGATGCTATGGCACATGCGAGGGATGAGTCTGGCCAGGAACATGAGAGACTCCCAGTGCGGAGACTCTTTACTTGTGACTCCACAAACATAACTGTATGATCTGCAGTCACCCTGCATTAGGAGCAAACAAAGTCACGCATTAGAAGAAATCTCACGGATAAAATGTGAGGTGTGGCTTTCGCTTTCATTTCTCATTTCAAATAAGTGCAGCATTATTCTGAGAAGCTACAGCTGAAACCAAAAGCTTTTATAGACTATAAAAAAACACATCTATTTTCTCAACTGAATGACGTCAAATCAAAACATTTTTCCCCCAAGAAGAGACATCTATCTAGTAACTAATTTTTTTTTTTTTAAGTCATTGCTTTTTTAGACGTCACGACAGTGGTAAAAAAAAAAAAAAAAGAGACTTGTTTTTGTACAGCCTGTAAACTTTTGGTTCTTTGCCGCCGTCTTGTGCCTGACTCACATTTTGAGGTTAAGGCCAAATTTAAACGTCTGGAAAAGGCAAAAAGCAACAGGGACACACCCACTGCACACTCACGGCAGTGTTTGGGTGAGAGCTGGGATTTCCACAGGGCAACATTTAGCTACAAGTGAATTCATCCCATTATCATTGTGACATCAGCACCTACAACTGCTCATTTAGACACGGGAGAAATGAGAGGGGATGATTAGTGGGTGCGGCCAGCCGGTAACCACTGTAGTAATTTGGACACAAACACCGTCTGTACTATTTCAAAACTAACATCACTCAGACTCAGTGGAAAGTGGACAGACAAATGTTTCAAACTCAGATAAAAGTAAAAGAAAGAAACTAGTAATGGGATTTAAGGGAGTTGAATCTTCAGGGTTTTTAAGTGGCTCATGTTGAAGACTTTGTTAGCATACGTTTTGTCTTTGTTCTAGGTTTACTTTTTTTGTTTTTCTGCTACTTCCTCAAACAATATTAGACTAGTATCGTTCACTTTTAGATCGGATTTGGTCGTCAATGTCACAGCGCTCCTTGAAGCTTTCCATGACAGAAGGAAAAACTTTACCTGGACACCGACAGTTTTGATGGGCAACAGGAAGGCATTGAGTGAATGAAGGCTGGTGATCTGCATTAGCTTCTCCTCCTCATCGTCTGATATGCACGACTTGACTCTCTGCAGCAAGGCATGGGGCTGGGGCAAACAAAGGAGGATTTATACGTGCACACTGGACAATAGGCAGGTAAACAAAGCCAGAATTCTTGGATACAGTGAGTGAGAAAACAGCACTGCCTCAAGTGACGAACATTATTTACTAAAGTTTTGAACAATCCTGGTGCAAAACGGATTACTGGTTTAATCCCACTAAAAGAAAGAAATGTGAACCCAGTTATGTGCCCTTTATCCTTGTTATACAGCTGTTACCTCATCAAAAAGCTTATGTTATGTTTTATTCATGCATCTTTGAATAATCTTGCATAAAGGCTGGCAGGTATATGTTGTAAGTTGCCCCATTTTCAAATACTGATTATAATGTGTCCAAAAGTATATTAAATGGCCTGAATAATGCATGACAAAGAGCCTTGAAGAAAAACGTTACCTTTTTGACACTGGCTGAAAAGTCTGTGATAATTTTGAGGATGTTGTTTGTCTCAGCAAAGTCTTTGCAGATGTAAGGCTCCTCAGCACAGATCACTCGGATTGACAGTCCAGGGCCTACAGAGAAAAAAGGACAAACTCAAAAATAGCAAAGGGAGCAGTGGAGGTGCTGGGATGTCAGCTCTGGAGATAACAGCAGGAGAAATGGCAGGCTTTCACATTAAGATTTGACAAAAGATTAAAGCACATTGTTGGGTTATACAGATGCAATAATGTTTTATGCCTACCAGGGAAAGGGTGTCGACAGACGATTTCTTCAGGCAGGCCGAGCTCCCTTCCCAAAGCCCGAACCTCATCTTTATGGAAATCTTTAAGCGGCTCGATGACTTTTCCCTGATTGTAAAAGCAGTAACAATTAGAAAAGGAAATACAGAGTAGAACAATGGAGTAGAGTTCGTAAATTAAGATTCAAATCAAGAATAGAAGGTAAGTAGCATTGGATGGCTGTCCTACCTCGTCTCTGAGTTTTCGGACGAGCTCTGTGTCATTGTGATGAGTTTTGATGACCTCTGCTTTACCACTGGCCAAATGAGACGCACTCTCGATCAGGTCAGGCCTTAAGGTGCCCTGGGCTAGGAAGACCTCCTCTGGCTTCAAATTCATCTCCCCGATTACTTCATTGGCCACCTACAAATAACACATCGCACAAACATTTACTTTAAAAAGGAAAATACAGTACAAATAAAATCCCAAAACATCCAGGTAGATAAATTGTTTTATTTTTGTAACTTGTCAACTTGCTTAATCAAGATGTATTTACATTGATATTTTAGAATTCCTCTTGTTTTAAATCAATTAAATCAATCAATCAATCAAACTTTATTTATAAAGCGCTTTTCATACCAAAGGTATCACAAAGTGCTTTATAGATTACAACATTTAAATAGAATGTTTAAATTAGAATTTGGCAGACTGCTTTTAGACAGATTGTAAACATTTGTGTCTCAGATACATGTTGGGGAGCCTCAGGGACTGTTTACACCGCTACAAAACAGCGGTGCTGTGGTATTAGACGCACATATCTTTTACACTACAAAGCACATCGTGTCCCTGACACCGGGCTCTACTGAAAACTCTAGAAGGGGTAGTTTCATTTTTCAGCAGGAGGTTTCTCAGCCACTCGGCCTCATGTCGACAGGAGGAAGCATTCAGAACTGTCACAGCCCGGTCTCAACACTGATTGGCTAACTCATGAAGGCACATTTTTGTGTGTTCCGAGTTGGGTCATTTATATGTAGTTAAATAATGGTCTGTAAATAATTTGCAGTGACTTATCCTAAAGTAAGTAAATACTTTAAGATGCACCTGAGTTTCCACTGAAAGTCAAAACAACAATAAGTTATCGGAAGTTGAAACCTCTTCCTCTTCCTACTCCCTACCTATGTAAAAGCTTGTTTTTTGTGCACAGTTTTGTAAAAGGGGATGGGGAGAGGATGTGACCGCTGTGTTTTCCTGGGGACTTGTGCCTGTGAACAGCTTCTCAGTCACCAATAGAACCCTGAGCAAGTCCAACAGTTTCAATTGAACAGACTTTAGAAAATACAGAAAGGCTGTGATAAGGAACCTTAACAAATGTGTCCCCAATGATTTTTCTTTTCTCCTCCGGGTTGGTGGTCATATTCAGCGACTTGCTGATCCGCTTCCGTGGTGTTCTGTCCTCATCTGAGATGGGAAGGGTGGTTGTTCCATTGTAGAATGTATGTGCTGCATTCACCACTACAAAACAACACAACATTTAAATGCCATTATAACTCCTATCTCCATATACTTAACTTTATTACCTCGGAGTTTAATTCCAAGCTTTGTGAGGGCCTCCTCCACACTCAGACTCTCTCGCTTTCTCATGAAGCCGTTGTCGATGTGAACAGCTATTACTTGTTCTTGGTTCAGTGCTTTGTTGAGGAGCGCTGTGCACACGGTCGAGTCCACACCTCCACTAAGCAGAACCTGAGGATAAGTACATATTAGACAATTAAACACTAAAAACAAAACATTCCTCAACACTTTTAAAGCTGAATGACCAGTTGGAGAAAGTTGGAGGTAGCAGATATCAAAGGAAAGCAGGATGATCAGCTATCGACTCTACCGTGTTAGCAATCAATAAAAGTCAGCTGTATCTATACTAGTAGTGCATCTCTTTACAGATTTGCCTATTGACTATTGAAGCACAAGAAATTTACTCTAAAGAAAATTAAACAGGAACCCAAGCTTTAATGATTTCATGGGAATTTTTGTGTGTGTTTTAAATGTATTTGGAAAAAATATATAAAATATATATCAACGAGTAATTTAAGGGATTTACACTGTACGTCCAGGTATGAAATTGGCCATATCTGCAAAATGTTGGCTGATATTTCTTTGAGTCTACAAAAGCCCAATATATGATCAATATATCCGCCAGACTATACTGTTAAAAGCACCTATTACTTCACTTTAAATTACACAAGAGAAGTGACAGAAATACTAAAACTCACAAGGACTTTTGACGTGCCAACTTTTTCCTTGATCTCGCTGATGCATTGTTGTTCACGGTTCAACACAGTAAAGTTATTTGTGCATCCCGCGATGTCAAACAGGAAGTTTTTCAACATGACCATGCCCCGCTCTGTCAAGTCTACTTCCGGGTGAAACTGCGTTCCATATAGTTTCTTCTGTTCGTTGGCAATACCTGATGAGCAAAAAAAAGACAGACTTGTTTGTACTGTACAGCACAATGTCAGAATGATGCGAATTTAACGTTTTATCACCAGCAATTATGTTTCCAGACTGAGCGACCACTTTAAAGCCATCAGCCACTTTGTCCACACTGTCCCCGTGGGTGAGGAGGACCAGTTCCTCCTTTTGAAGGCCTCTGATTAAGGAAAAGTTGAATTTAGACAACATAATATTCTGACACGTGTGACTGTAATAATAAAATGAAAATAATGTAATAATTTCGTTATTAAGCATGATTTGATCTGGGTTTAGGTTAGGAGTTTGAACTGAATCTAACATGCATCTTCTTTGAACCTCAGCAAATAAGGTGGACTTTCCACTCAAATTGCTGCTGTTGCCGTCATACAATCAGGATACAATGCTAACTGCCATGCTGTTGCGAAGTTAAGACATCACACACAGGGACCAACCAGGGACATGAGCTGCGAATCAGCACTAGCTAAAATCTCTTTATGCATCGCATCAGCTGCAAACATTAATTGTAACTATGTTGATTGTACCATCCCTGATAAATGAATACATAAAACAATCCCCTATTGCATTTTGGCATCACATTAAGCTCTCAAGGGTCAGATCTGAGCTATAGTAAAAGCATCACATTAAGCTCTCAAGGGTCAGATCTGAGCTATAGTCAAAGCACAAGTAATCACCAAATGCACATGCAGAATTACCTGAAGAGAGAGCATGTGTTATCCAAGTTAATACTGAACACGCCATCTTCACGGACATTCTTTTTTTGTACCGCGCCGCCAAAAACCTTATTCAGCATCTGTAATTAAAACAAGTTCAGTTCAACTCTAACAGACTTACGTAAAACTATATTAATACATGTTGACGAAAAAAAAAGTATAAGCATACCTGCATCCCATAACAAATTCCTAAAACGGGCTTTCCAATTGTGAATATGGCAGGGTCAAACCACGGGGCATCTTCTGCATAAACGGAGGCTGGACCACCGGATATTATGATAGCTCTAGTGTGGAATAGAACACAAGATTAAAATACAGTCAGAATAAAAATAGACACTTATGCAATTGTGCCATTTCTCACCTGTAGCCTTGCTCTCGTAGGGCAAAAGCTGGAGTCTCTAAAGGGAGAATCTCTGAGCGCACACACAGCTCTCGCACCTTCCTGTCAATGACCTTACCATACTGGGCCCCTGCATCCAGGATAGCCACTGCCCCCTCACATGAACCATTCTGCTCTGCCGGGCTGATCTCCAGCTGTAGACAGAAAAATACATTCAGCATTTGAGAGGAAGATGTCTACACATCATGTGACGGGAAGCCTGCATTCTAAAGTCACGCAGCTTGAAAATTTGTGTGAAATCAGGTAAAAGCCCTAACCCAATTATGCACATGTGAGCATCATCCACATGAATGTGAATTACTGAGTAAAATCACATGAAACCTCAAGTCACAATCAGTCAGATGTGGACTGGTTGACTACCAAATTAAAATATCTTACAGCCAACTATGAGTTTAAATCTGACAGATAAACTGTTGGCATATAACAAAGCACTGTCTTGCCCTCAGCGTTGTAGGCTCAACTCCAGACTGACAATTTGCTGCATGTCTCTCTCTGCTTATCACCCCTTTGCACCTTGAGTGAATAATGCCTTACTAGCCAAAAAATACTTTCAATATGGACAGAGAAACTAAAACTTGAGTGAAGAAATGTCAGTGTGTAATCATTGACAGTTATGGACTGGGAGCAGAAAAGTGGAAACAAGAGCCCACGTGGTTTGTGGAAAACGTCCGCCGTGGTTTTACTCCTGCCCCGTAGAAAACTTGAAGGATCGATCTAATCGTTTAAAAAGATACAAACAGTAGTCAGCGTAAGGAGACGACCCCACTCAGCCTGCATTAAAACTACCAAGGTACTTGAAGACACTGCCAAAGACCCTACACAAGCGTATGTGTTGTCAAACCGGTCTGATGGATGTACAAGTATCCCACTCATAAACTATAACTCAGAGTAAAAGTGACATTCGCGCGAGTCACGCCACCGTTGTCTTTTCTACTCTTTACGTCAACATCGGTGCATCTTTCTGTGGCGTTATTTCGTTATTTGACATGCCGCTGCCTTTGTAGGCTTTATTTTGACAGCCCGGCTAAATCTAGCTACGCACTAACACGTTAGCATGCTAGCTCACGGGTAGGTAAACAGTAGTAATGAACGTTAGCACGTTAGCTCCAGGCAGATAGCCGAGCTAAGCTAAACCCACGCGGTGGTGTAAAGGGGGAAAGGGTGGTGTTGCCAGTCCCCGTTAGAGAAATACAATCGGGTGGACTGAGCCTTATGTGTGAAATTCTTCAGTTTAACTGAGAATCACTGAAACACTCGCAGGTTTATCACCCTTAACGGAACATCATGTTTATGTGGCGTTAACACTGCAACAGGCTTAACGTTTCTACAACGGACTCCCTCAGCCTGAACCCCTCTTCATACAACACAACTTTCCCTTGAGATACACAGGCCATCATTAATCCTGGGAAACCTACAGTACTCGGGCTTAAAGTCAGCCGAGCTGTTGGCACCAGGTCTGTTTTCTTCCTGTCTTTCTGCACTGACCTTGCTCTCTCCGTTGCACAGAGCCATGGAGGACTGACGTGTTGAAGGAGCTCTCCGTGAGAGCGCAGGGACGGTCCGCTTCGGGCTCAGCACGCCGACTACTGTTGCGAAATAGCAGCGGTGCAGTGGACACTGGACAGACAGGCAGCTGTTCTTCTCTTGTTTGGAAAATAACTTTCACATTGCAAACATGTGCAGCAATGTGACTCTGTTTAAGGGGTGGAGCACAAGATCACACAAAAAATAGTTTCAGAGAGCTCCTCCTGGGGCAGGGCTTCACTTGCGTGAAAATATTCAGCCACCTCTTCGAATAGATAGGAGCCCAAAAGATGGACTAACATTGGTTTAATTACAGAAATAGGCAATAGGCAAATAGAATAATGTTAACTTACCTTATTCATCTACTCAAGTGTCAAACCCCTACTATTTTAACTTTCACCTATTTTAACTAATAGATGATCTATCCATTCTTTCATAGCAAATTGTTCTTCAGTAGCCTTTGTAGAATTTAAGAAATGTGTGCCCAGAGGTCAGTAGTTCCCTACATTTTTTTTAAACTTAACTTTTTGGAGTAGATTCAACACACTCCTTATCTTACTTCTACTTTCTTTAGAAATACCTGCACCCTTACAGAAAAGTCACCTTGAGCAAATTAAAAAGCTGTGTTGACATGAAAGTGCATCAAATCTGAATGAATTGTAGTTTATTTTCTACTATATTATCTTAAACCTTTCATAGGGAAGCCCTAAACGGCCATAGAATAAGATGTTTATAATACAGGCTTTTTTTTAATAAGAAATAATAAGATTCTGCATTTCACCGAGCGCAAAGCATGCTGGTCCAGGTTAAAGGTCAGGACTACCCAGCTCTTATCCCAAAATGTGTACATGAGTGTGACACAGATATTGATTATTTTGAGCGTTGAAAATCAATGTTTTAAAAGAAACGGGGACACAGTGTTACTAGGGAGAGAAAAAAGAACTTGTGGCCCTTGCTAAACCAATAAAAAAACAAAACAGTTTGTATTCTCGAAGACTGCGTGTACTCAGTACAAGTTAAGACTCAACAACAATAACCAACTACCTTTTTTCTTTCCCATCCTTTGCTTTTAAATGTTAGAGTTGTTTTCCCAAGATAATAAAAAATATGCTTGTACATTATAAACATGTTATTCCATGACCTATTAGGGCTTCTGTAGTTTTCTGTGAATATATATATTTTTCCACATTACTTTATATTTCGTCTGTCCTACACCTCAGCAGTAAAACATAAATTAGGCATGACAATTCCTCAGTACTCAAGGAATATTTTTTCACATTATTATTTCTTGAAGATGGGTGGTACTTGGCAGAAATGTCCTACAGGCCTGTAGTTTATCCCTTCGGGAAAAGAGTCAATACATTTTACTACAAATTATAGGTCATAATGGCTTCAACCACACACAATACTGTTCTAGCTTCTGAAGCAGATTAGGCCTACAGGCAATATAAGGCATTTATACTGTAAATATTTTATTAAAGTAGGCGAGTAGCTCTAATTGTACTCTCTTGAACAACCTTCAAATTCTTTGAAAGCCAAAAAGCAATGTGACACCAACGGTATAAAATTCAAGCCAGTCACAAATGTTCTAACTTTCTCTCTGAAAGGTATTAGTCTCTTCTCACAGTAAGCCCATAGCCTATTCTAGACCATGTCAGAAGTAACAAAACAAGCTCTTTGTAGATGTCTTTGAGGGATGTCCACGTGCATTAAATAGAGTAAAATGTTTCTATTAGGGTCATGTGAAGAAATGTCACAGAAATCACAGAAGAAATGTACACAAGCGCCCTCTTGTGGACAGTCATTATTAACAATTTGACTTGACCAGACTCCCCTGTATTGACCTGTATTCATCTAACAAACTGTATTGACATGGTTAGATGTGAATTGCCTAAACAAGTGGTTTAAAGGATAACTTTTTGCAAATTCACCCTGGATAAGCTAAATCAAAATACATTACCCCATCATACATATTTTGAGTTGTCGATTACAAACATTGAAGATGGGTGGCACATTGGCAGAAAGTATCACCCATCTTATTGAAAGCACCTATCTTAATGATCAAAAAACTGTAAAAAAAAAAAAAAAAAAAATCTATAAACGGTGTTTTGTTTTGTGTGTATTTGGCAAAGAATCGCTGTCTACCGGTTGGGAACCACTGCTCTAAACAGTAGATGCACTCTTCCTCCTGCTCTGTCACATGGGTTAAGCACATGCACTCAGAGCAGACACAAGGAAAAGCATGCGGTCATTCATTAGGCCTTACTCTAAACTGGTAATCATGACTTTTACTAGGGTTTTTCAGTTGTTTTTTGACCCATTGTGTGAGCGGTTGGCAATGGTCAGAGGTGCAGATGGTGCAGAGTGGCACTTTGAGAAACTTGGTTACACAGGCTTGTAAAGCGCAATATTAGTGTAAGCCATTATTATTATTATTATTATTATTATTATAACTCATGGCCTTATGTTTTCATTTCAAACATTTGAATTATGGTTAGGACTTTGATGATGGGTAATTGTCAAGGTATTGTGCAGTAATGAGATATGGTCTTGTTGTATGGTTAGGATTCCCCCACATGCTTTAAGAGTAAGCCACATACGCAGAAAGTAGATCTAACTAGCCATGAAATTGTAAAGCAACTACTGTATGTCTTGAAGACCTGATGATTAATTATTACTGTTCAACAGCTGCTCTCCCGTGTGGGGCCTCTGTCAGTTACAACAAATTATTGACTAACTTAGATCAAGGCAAAAGCAGCTTTATTTATACCGCGCATTTCGTACACAAGGCAACTCAATGCGCTTGATCAGAGCCTCACAAACTTCGCACCAAGTACCACCTCAAAGATTTTGGCCGTTTGACTCAAGTGCCAAAAGGCCTGGGTGAATATCAAATCAGGACTAAGTCTGGTCTAACCTAGATCTAAAGTGTGTCTAAGTGGTACTATAAACCAGTGGTCCGGTTACCAACCTTTTTTGTCTCACGAACCCCTTGAGTCTTTTATTGCAACTCAGAGTACGCCTACCTCGAGAGTGTAGCCAACTTTTTAGAAAATGATCCACTGAACACATATTGAATTCCAACTTTTTATAGCAACACATTATTAAAATTAACCTTTCTTTCAAAATCATATGGAAATACTGTTCATCTTTTTGATCTGAAATCATTCCAAGGACCGGGCCCCTGCTATTGCTTGTACCCACTGGCGTCCCCACACCCCTGGTTGGGAAACACTATAAACCAGAAACACCCAACTTAGATGCATAAATGAAATTATCTTGAATTAAAATGAATGAAAAATGACAAATTATAGATAACCCTGTAGTTACCATAGCCTACTATCTATTTATTTATTTGGACTGCCAACTTGTATATATTTTTATATTGTGTTTTACTTTAATTTGTTTATATTTGTACTTCCTTTTAAAGGTTTTTTTAATTGTACATAAGATACCTTTACCATTTTATTTGCACATAGGTTTGACAAACAAACTGCGGAAGGCGGAACGTTTGTGAGGCCGGTTTAGACACGTCATCGGTGCGCTGTCGGACACTGTTTAGCGTTACACTTGAACACTTCCTGAATCCTGATACTTGTTGTTATAGGTGCTTAATCTTCAAATAACTCGTGTAATTTCTCACTGCGGCGTTTTTCCTCTGGTTTGTAGCCTTATCTTCTACATTTAACGCACTGTTTGGCCTGTAGTTGTGTGAAGTATAATTTTACCGTGGTGTTTTTGATTTGATGTTGCTTAGTTTGCTATCACCACCACCAGGTATGCATGCCGTGCCGTCATCTTGCCTTGTAGAGAGATTGTACTTTTCCTGCATGTCATGACACCATGTCTTATGTTCGAAATGAATCGTTGGTGGAGATTGAGGTAAATGTAATTAAACTATATTGTGATTATTTTGCCAACAGTGCACGTGTTCATTCCAGCGCCACAAAGTCTATTGACGTTTCATGAAATCTTTGGAAACTACATTATCAAATGTGTTTATTTCCAAAATTGTATAATGCCTGTCTTAAAATGGAGTGAACTGTCAACATGACTTTGTGGACATTGACTGTTTAGTAGGAAGAAAACAAGCTAACTGCCCTGAAAATTGTGTGTGTGGGGGAAATACTGCAATTTTGCACTCAATTGCGCCACAGTATCTTACAAAATTTGTAAGCAAATTGTTTTCATCAAATCAAAAATGTGTCAAAGCAAGGCTTAACCTCTTACCACCTTAACCGAGCGCATTTACTCCAGTTCAGCTTTACCCAATTATAAAAGCTTCTCGACTGGAGTTTACAGCCTATAGGCCAGAGTAACACCTCATTTGAAAGCTAAGACCAACAAACTAATCGTAACTTTTTTGTTGCGTTGTTGCCTCGTTTATGTCACGTTTTTTGGTCGAGTTTTCGTCAAGGATTTTTTTGTTCGCTTTTTTGTCGTCTTTCTGTCCATTTTTTGTCGTTTTCTTGTTGTGTTTTGTATTTTTTTGTCATGTTTTGTTGCTTTTTCCATTGTTTTTTTTCACTCTTTTTTTCACTGAGTTTTGTCACATTTTTATTGTTGTTTTTATTGTGTTTTTTGTTGCTCTTTTCCATTGTTTTTTCTCTTTTTTTCACTGAGTTTTCGGCACATTTTTGTCACTCTTTTGTGGCGTTTTTTGTCGCTTTTTATTGTGTTATTGTTGCTTTTCCTGCAAGTTTTTGTAGCTCTTTTGTCACTTTTTTGTTGCGTTTTCATGTCCTCAGTTCAGGTGGGGGTTAAGAGATTGAATAATACTGAGTCAGGTTCAATACAAGACTAAAATGGAACTAATTTGGGAAAATGATGTCTAAAAAGAACTTTTGCACATTTTTAAGGCTGTGTATTGTGTAGCTATACTTTATAGTTCTGGCAAAAACACCACTATAACGGTCATATTTGTCATGTTAATAATGGTTTCATCCTCTTCTCGCCTCCAGATCAGTATAGAGCCCTTTGATCCTCATGCCTGCTGCCCCAAAATGGAGCACACGGATCTTCTCACGCGTACAAATGGGCGGCAAAGGAAGCCGGCTGCTGCTTCAGAAAACCTGAAGGATAGTGAAAGAACTGAGATGATCTCCTCGGAGTCAGACCCGGAGGGGGAATCGGACGGTTTGATCAGCTCCTTGGACTCTGAAAGCTCACTCAGGAGGAATTCAAAGACACGCAAGGGTGTTCGTGAGGAGCTGGGGAATATTTCTTTGCTATTGTTTCTCTACATACTTCAGGGGATTCCTTTAGGGCTGGCTGGGAGCATCCCCCTCATTCTACAGGGTAAACATGCTAGCTATAGAGACCAAGCCTTTTTTAGCTTTGTTTTTTGGCCGTTTAGCCTCAAGCTTTGTTGGGCCCCTCTTGTGGATGCACTCTATTTCACCAGGTTTGGTCGAAGGTAATTTTACAGTTCACAGTCTTTCCTTGTATTGTCATAAGCAATTCACAGTTCACTAATCCCTCTCGTCATTACAGAAAGTCATGGCTGGTGCCCACACAATACCTCCTTGGTATCTTTATGATCTTTTTATCATTTTCTGTCAACGATCTGCTGCAAAGAGAGGGTGGACCTGACATCGTAACACTAACTGCAGTTTTCTTCATCCTCGCCTTTTTGGCCGCCACACAGGTAATTATCAAAAACTATAAATTATTCAGGGAAAAGCTAAGATTATTTTTATGTACATCGTTCTTATCGTTTTCCCCCTAAGGACATCGCTGTAGATGGCTGGGCCCTGACTATGTTATCCAGGGAAAACGTAGGCTACGCGTCCACCTGTAACTCTGTCGGCCAAACGGCGGGCTACTTCTTGGGCAATGTGCTCTTTTTGGCATTGGAGTCTGTTGACTTCTGCAACAAATACCTCAGGGCAGAGCCTAAGGACACAGGCATTGTCACTTTATCAGGTATACCTCTTTTGGTTGTACTGCTCTGTTATTTAGCATTTAGTGCCCCATCCCACTTCTCAACTGGTCAACGTATCCTAACAAGCCATAGACCTTGATAAAAACAATATTGACTTCAACCTATAATAAACACAGTGGAGGAGCTGACCAGTGCAGGACACCGCACTCTGAAACGCGGACAAACCCAGGAGATCAGGTTGGCCCACAATGGCGCAGCGCCTCAGGACTAACCGAACACCTGAAAACAATTTGTTTGCACTATTGCACAATGACAAATAAAGCACTTACTTAGTTTGCAGTTTAGCCCTGTTATGGAATGTGTTTCATAGAGAAATGCATTATTTCACAAAGCTCTGTTGATTCAAGCATTGATTATAAGGATAACTGTGTACTTTCTGACCCACATGTTGAGAATCACTGACTTGGACCATGTCCCACTTTTTGATTAGTTCTTGGAAATTGTATGTGCGACATGATTATATTATTAAAACTTGTTTTTTTAAGTGTCCAACATTGCTAGGACTATAACAAATTGCTATCCAGTTCTCCTTAAGGACATTACTGTATGACTCATGAGAAGCAATGGCAATGTTTTATAGCTTTTAGATTTGATAAAACCTATTTGACTATGTAAATTGTATAGATAGACTGCAATTTTTTTGTCAGCCCAGCCCTCCATGTCCCATCAAATCATGTAGCTTGTCCCACTTTCTGAGGTGGTCACCCAAGCCGTGAGAGGGTTTAGTATTAACATTATAAAAATAGATATTCATGTTCTCTGCTTACAGATTTCTTGTTTTTCTGGGGCGTGGTGTTCATGGTGTCCACGACCCTGGTTGCGATTATAAAAAGGGAAGATGAACCAGGTAAAGGGAAGAAAAGAGTGAAGAAGGAAACGCAGAGCGTCATGGAGACCTACAAGTTACTTTTCACCATCATCAAGATGCCCACCGTCTTCACGTTCTGTCTCCTGCTTCTTACAGCCAAGGTGTTCTACTGTTTCTAATTTTCACTTCCGTAATGTTATATCAAACAAAAATGGTGAAACATATTGGTTGATTAAAAGTAAGAATGATTTAATCCACATTGATTTTAACAACGTAATATTTTACATCTGGATCTTAATTTAACAGTTTTGGAACCAGATTTGTTCTTCAGACTAAATAAGGAGATGGTGTCACATGACGTGTGCACAGATGTTGACAATCTTGGTAGATCTAATAATAAAGTCCTATAACCTGCTGGACACCTCGATTTTAAACAGCATTTTGTGATTGACTGTGGGTGATCTGTTAATCCACTTCAACATAATTTCCTGTCAACCACTTAATGCATCTGTAAATACATTCACGCTGCTGTTCTCTATTCAATTGTTGTTGTTTTTATCATTTTATTTTAATCTATTTTTATGCATGCCCTTATAGTTTTAAAGTTTTTATAGTTTATTATTTATCTCTACCAAGTTTTATGTTTCCTTTTGCAAGATTGCACCGAAGAAAATTCCTAGTTTGTGAACCTGTTCACTGAGATTCTGATTCTTTGCAACTGAATATGATTTGTTATTCACATAATGTAGGCCATTTAAATAAAGATGTGTCCAGCGGTCTCACTTGGAGACAGTCTTACTTTCGTAATGTTTTACAAATGTTTATACGTTTTTCTGTGTTTTGTCAGATTGGCTTCTCCGCTGCAGATGCAGTGACCGGTTTAAAGCTGGTGGAAGAAGGAGTTCCTAAAGAGCAGTTGGCGTTGCTGGCGGTGCCCTTGGTTCCCCTGCAGATCCTGCTTCCCGTTATCATCAGTAAATACACTGCAGGACCCCGGCCGCTGGACATCTTTTACAAGGCCTTTCCTTTTAGGTCTGTTCTTAACTTGCAGAAGGATGTTTTATACTAAATGTGGCGCGCACACTGACGCCTGTGTGTGTTTGCAGATTACTCATTGGGCTGGAGTACGCTCTGCTCGTGTGGTGGACTCCAACTGTCAAACATGAAAATGGATTTCCCGTTTACTACTTTGCTGTTGTAGTGTTCAGCTACGCCCTACATCAGGTTTGCCTTTTTCCTTTCTCAAAGTTACTTGAACTGACAAAAAGATAAATAGTTTAGCTTTTTATTAGTTAAAATTGTATCAAAACGCATAGTTCTATTTCTAACTTCTAACTCATTTCCCCAGGTGGCTGTGTACAGTATGTATGTGGCCTGCATGGCTTTCCACGCCAAAGTCAGTGACCCACTGATCGGCGGGACGTACATGACGCTCCTGAACACGGTCACTAATCTGGGGGGAAACTGGCCGTCCACTGTGGCTTTGTGGCTGGTGGATCCACTCACCACGAAAGAGTGCCAGGGGGCTGCGGGACAGAGCTGTGCTTCGTCCGATGCTGCAGCAGTAAGTGATGAGACTGATTTACCTTGTAGTGCGTATCCAAGGATTTTGGCCAGTAATCCATTTAGTTCCACTCTGACTAGTTGAATCTTACACTTGGGCCACCTAAACGTAGTAGGACTGCATTTGCGCTTTTCTGCTTGAGTGTTGTGGTGCAATGAACCTACATAAAACAATTTAACAAATAAACTTTGGCTGACAAATTTCTTCTTCTGAGGCACCAAGAGCCCCCACAGCTGCAGCACAGAGGACGCTACAGGAAACAAAAAAGGACAAATGAGTGATGGTGAAAGACTGTTGTGAAGCGGAGGGAGGAAGAGGAAGGAGGTGGTGGAGCTGACCAGTGCAGGACACCACGCTCTGAAATAGGGACAAACCCAGGAGCCGCGGCACCGTTTCAGAGGAGACAGAGGGCAGAGCCAGGTTTCTTCCGAGTGCTACAGTTTCCCTGACCTCCAAGGTCATGCGGGTCAGGCTGACACAGTGGCAGCGCGGCTCAGCCGCAGCAGCTCAGGACTAACACCTGAACACTATTTCATTGTACACTTGTACAATGACAATAAAGCACTTACTTACTTACTTACTTACTTACTTAACTTAAGTCTCACAGTAACAAGCCGATGGTTACTGAGCAAAAAAGTTGATGGGTGTTTTTGTACCAAACCCTTCTGCTCATGTGTGTGTGCCTGTGCGTGACGTCAGCGTACCAACCTGCCAGTAAGCTTACAATCTTTCAGCATGAAAAATTCATAATGGAGCGAGAAATACAGCTTGTCTTGCGCAAGCTTTGGGAGTTTATAACAAGACAAAGCCTTCAGCTCAAGTTGTTGTTCTGCTGCTGTTTTTGTGACTGCACAAAACAAAGGCAATGAATATTTTAAAGTAATTGCCAAATTCGATGACTCGCATGCACTTGCCGTCAGAAAATAAAATAAAATCACTGTTTATCATTTTGGGTCATGCTGTACAGTCGCACCATCTGTAGTGTAGCCGTAACGTTGGCTTGCATGTCAGGATGACGCGCAACAGAGGTTATTTATTCCCTCTTTATGTGGAAGCTTAGCCAGACTTCTCCTGCATTAGACATCCAGGCTGCAGTCTATTTTTCATCTATCCTCTCGGACACCATTATCATTTCTCTAACATTTGCATGTCTTGCGTAAAAGTCACACGTAATCACAATCAAATCCCCAAAGAGTTCATGGGGCTGCCTAGAAAGTACTAGTCCCAGAGCAGGAGCTGGAACAGTTCCTCTAACAGTGCCCAGGCCCCCTCCTGTACAAAAGTGTGTCATGGCATTTTCCAGCAAAAGGTTCCTGCATCGCAAAAGCCATGAACGACAATGTTTCTTCTCTGTTTGCATCTACAGCTGTGCACACGGGAAGGTGGCGTTTGCGTGACCACTCTGGACGGCTACTACGTGGAGTCTGCGGTCTGCGTGGTGATCGGTTTAATCTGGTGGCTGTGGCTCGGGAAGAGAATGAGGCGACTGCAGGAAGAGAGTCCGGCGGCGTGGAGATGTCGAGTGAACGGATAAAGACTGCTGCAGTAACTGAATCCGCTGCTCTCTCCTGCACTTTTGTGAGCTGCTTTACATGCCGCCCTCCTCCATGAAGATAACGACTATCATCGTTACAAACGCATACTTGAACTTGGCCTTATAAAAGGTCATTTTTCGTATTCACTTGCTGTCTAGAAGTCATGTTTTTTCATTATAGCAAAACCAAATCAGAGCTCAGCTTCAATGTTACATGAATTTTAATCAACTAGTGCATCCAATTGAGATGAAAGGGGACATATCATGCTATTTTTTTTTTTAAAGCTTTAACCACGTTACAATGTTGTTTCGTCATCAAAAACATACCTATAGCAGTATTTTGCTTTATTCACAATTGATTTCCTGGATTTAGTTTCAATAGATTGATTCTAGAAGATTCCTCATTTAATATTAAAGCCCATAATAACTATAGAATTAAAAAAAGAAGCAGCAGCAGCATTCAATCCTAACGTATGCAAAATGTTTAGCATTTACCCATCAAACATCGCAAATTATGAGCGATTCAGATGTTTTCAGCTTTTGTCAAGCCATCAACCACATACAAGTGAGGTCAAAGCCTAGTTAGAAATCATTAATGAATGTACAGACCTTCTGAGATTTTACTTTAAATAAGATTTAGCATATAAAAGTGTCCTGAGCTAATTGCTAAATCATATTCAGTGAAGTTTCACATCCAATCCAGTATTCACATCCAATAGCTAATAAACATCATCTTATAATATGTTAATAATAAAGAAATTATAAAATGTCATACCTCGCCGTATTTTCATATAGGGTCTGGCTTCTCCATTCATTTGGATGGGGATAGAACGTTAAAGTCAGACAGGTCCAGGAAGCCTTTGGTTACAGAAGTGCGTGTTTTAAGGAACAGATACTTAATGGATTTTCTGTGATTTTGATTATACAAATCATCTCTGGGCCCATTCTGCACTCCAGCATCATGGTGCCATTGATTTGTTGATTTTTTTTAAAACTGTGACTTGTATTTGTGTTTGCTCTTGTTATTAGTCTTTACTCTTTAAGTGTCTTTTCCAAACATATAATTAATCATATATCAATATAATTAACAATTTAATATCAATTGGGGCCCGACCGATAGGGATTTTTGGGGTCCGATACCGATATGAACAGAGTTGGCGATAGCCAATATAGGCCGATATTTTAAGTAATTTAATTTAAATTTATTTTTTATCTCTCAAATAAGTAAAGGTTTCAATCATAGAAATATATCTATTGGAGGTCGACCGATGTGGGTTTTTCTCAGGCAGATATGCACCACTGAAAATTAGAGAAAAAAAAAAGTCTCGTCTATAATCCTGTGATACTTCTAAACGTTTCAGTGTTGCGCTGTGACAGCAGGGGACGCTCGGTAGGTACTTCAGAAGGAGCTTGTTTGAAAGAGTAAAATCAGTAGATTCATAAACAAAAAAAACGGTTCAATATATCTTGTGATTCTGAAATTATGCGCAAATGTCTGAATGAATAATTAAGGTGTACAAACTTGTGACCAATTTTCACTGCGATGTTTCTCTGCTCCACTGACTGAGCTCTATCAGTGCAAAAAACAGGAAGTCTCAAGCACTTTATCGGTTTCAGAGATATCGACCTTTATAGCCGATATTGAAAATACCCTAATATTGACCCGATATATCGGTCAGGCACTAATTTCAATGCTGTTGAGCCCCAGTGCGGGTTTATCAGCCACAATTATGCATGATATGTCCACTTTACATCTGCCCTGAACAGCGAGTGTTTCATTAGAGCAAAGGGAAGCTTCTCTTGGTCAGTTCTACGAGTATCTTCTCTTTGCCCCAGCTCTGATACGATATTGAAGGCCTTTTTTTAATGTCTGTGCCTTTGTCTACCATGATTGAAACTATTGCACTAAATTACTTGTTATTATTTGATTAAAAAAATAAATCAAAGGACTATTTTCTGTGTAGAGACATTCCTCATAAAAAAAACATTGCATTATATACTGTATATCGTCATGGACATTAAAACTACTGAATTTCTTAGTCGTCTTTTGTTCGCATATTTATTTCAATACTCTCCAAACTCTGCTCTCACATTAGGTATCACTGACTATGGCAGCGCTGGTTTGTGTCGTGGAGGGATGATTTTCTTCATCGCCGAAACTCACAATCGTAGCCTAAAGTAAAGCGCTTTTTTCCCACACCAATATTAGTTTTGTTCATCATGAGCAAATGGGTTGATTCGCCTGTAAATGTGAAAATATTTGATGTATTTTCCACATTTTAGAGTACTTTATCATGTATTTAGTTTCTATTTACTTTTAAATCCTTTTTTTTTATGCTGGAGGGCCGGATTTGGCCCCCAGGCTTGATGCTGTCTACCCCTGGACTATGGTCTCAACATAGTAAACAATATAGTCAAATATACTCTAGTATTGTCTCAAATATTGTATAAAGTCGTCTCTAGGAGGATTCTTATTCTTTTAATCAGTTTGTGTGTTCAACTTCAACCATTTTGCACAAGAATACAGAAGGACACAAACAAATGTTGCATTGTCACTGTATTTCTATAGGTAAGATAGCAACCAATATTGTGTTGTAGCTATTGAATTAAAATTTCAGCCATAAATGTCAAAGGCTAAAGTTACGGCCATAGAAATTGACATGAACTCATCTACATTTTTTAATTCTGTTGTGGCTTTCACATTGGTTACAGCTCATCACCAGCAGAGGGCGTCAAACACTAATCCAAGCAGGTCTCTGGACTGAAGCTGGTGTTCCCTGACAAGAAATAATTTTGTTTACCAATACTTCAATGGTAGACAATGTAGGCAACACTTTTTAAACCTTCACCTGGAAACAAAAATAAAACCTAATCTTACTTAATAATAATAATAATTAATAATAATACATGTCTATGTATAGACCCTTTAATTGTTTGTAAATATTCCGACCTGCTGGAGCTGGAGGCAGGCAGTTAGATTCCTATCTATTTCCATTGTAGCTGTTGTCATAGTAACGATAAACAAATGTCTAACTGTTTTTGGAAATATCAGATAAATCTTATTTTATCGTCTCAAATGTCATTCCTCTTGTTCTTGCACCTTAAGCCACAACAGGACCACATTTGTTGTTGTTGTAGTTTTACACTTAAAATCGCTAGTTTTAGTTTAATCTTATTTCTCTTGATCACTTCCTGCCTCCAGCTGATGTCACTGATGATGTCAGCAGTTAACTGATACAGTGTTTCTCTATAGATTTAAAGTAAGGAACATAAGTATTCTCCCACTTAGAAACATCGTGGGTGCATTTCCACTGTGAGAGACAGAATTTAAAAAAAAGAATAAATAAATAAAAAAGATTTCTATGGCCATTACGGCCCAAGGTACCCGTATGTAGCGTCACCTGTATCTATGCTCCTCACGACCCAAGTGAGCAGATCGGACGCCATTACGCAGGGAATCTGACTCATGCACATTAAAATAAATTAGCTCGTGCATCTACAATAATAACGGTCTGGCATCTACAATAATAACGGTCTGGCTCGCTGTGAAGGAGCCACTTCTCGTATGTTTCAGACAAACCTGTCCTTCGCGGGAACACGCATTTTAAGTGGTAGCGCGTAGGAAAAAGGAGGACGACGCGGTTTCGGAAAGGGCTCAACTGTTACCATGGGCAAGAACAAAGAACTGTCAAAAGACACCAGAGAAAAAATAGTTGACCTCCACAAGGCTGGAAAGGGCTACGGGGCAATTGCCAAGCAGCTTGGTGAAAATAGATCAACAGTTGCATCAGTTGTTAGAAAATGGAAAATGCGAAAGATGACTGCTAATCTCCCTCGGTCTGGGGCTCCATGCAAGATCTCACCTCGTGGGGTAAGACTGATCATAAGAAAGGTGAAGGATCGTCCCACATCTACACGGGAGGAGCTGGTCAATTATCTGAAAGAAGCTGGGATCACAGTTTCGACGGCTACTGTCGGGAGAACACTGCAGCGTCATGGTTTTCAATTTTGCAATGAACGGAAGGTTTCCCTCAAGTCAACACATGCCCAGACCTGTCTAGACTACCTGGATGGTCTAGAGTCAGAGTACCTGGATGGTATAAAGTCAGAGCCCCTGGATGATCTAGAGTCATACCACCTGGATGGTTCACAGTCAGAGCACCTGGATGATCCACAGTCAGAGCACCTGGATGATCCACAGTCAGAGCACCTGGATGATCCACAGTCAGATTACCTGGATGGTATAAAGTCAGAGCCCCTGGATGATCTAGAGTCATACCACATGGATGGTTCACAGTCAGAGCACCTGGATGATCCACAGTCAGAGCACCTGGATGGTCTAGATTCAGAGTACCTGGATGGTATAAAGTCAGAGCCCCTGGATGATCTAGAGTCATACCACCTGGATGGTCCACAGTCAGAGCACCTGGATGGTCCAGAGAAAGTCATGTGGTCAGATGAGACCAACTCACCATGTTTGGAGGAAAAAGAAGGATGAGTACCATACCAAGGACACTATCCCTCCTGTGAAGCATGGAGGTGGAAACATCATGTTTTGGGGTGCTTCTCTGCCAGGGGACACGATGGCTGCACTGTATTAAGGAGAGGCTGAACTTTGAGCAACAACCTCCTTCCCTCTGCTAGAGCATTGAAGGTGGGTCGCGGTTGGGTTTTCCGACATGACAATGACCCTAAAGCACACAGCCAGGATAACCGAGGAGTGGCTCTGTAAGAAGCAAAAGGTTTTGGAGTGGCCTAGCCAGTCTCCAGACCTAAATAAAAAAAAAAAAAATCTTTAGAGGGAGCTTAAACTCTGTGTCAGCATCAGCCCATGACAGATCTAGAGAAGACCTATATGGAGGAGAGGGCCAAAATCCCTGCTGCAGTGTGTGCAACCATGGGCTAGAAATACAGGAACCTTTTGACCTCTGTTATAGCACACAAAGGCTTCTGTACCTGATTTTCCTAGGTGTTCAAATACTTATGTGCAGCAAGAAAATACAAATAAATTATTTGTATTATCATACAATGTGATCTCCTGAATTTTTTTTTTTTATTTGGTCTCTTTGGAAATGCAGACCCCTCCATAATTTAAATTGCAGGGTGTTCTACTTATGTTCCTCACTGATAAGATATCCACAACTAATATATGGACACACAATGAAACCATACATTTAAACCTGGCTCTCCATTATTTAGACTTTGTAGCTAAAAACATATAGTCAATATTGCCGATATGCACCACTGATATTTTGGCCAAATTAAAAAAAAGTCTTGTCTATAATCCTGTGACGTTTGAGTGTTGAGCTGTGACAGCAGGGGACGCTGTATATTTATGTTCCGTAGCTTGTTTGAAAGAGTAAAATCAGTAGATTCATAAACAAAACATAAACTGATAAGTATATCTTGTGGTTCCGAAATTATGCGCAAACGTCTGCAACATCAAATACATAAATAAGGTGTACAAACTTGAGACCAATTTTCACTGCGATGTTTCTCTGCTCCACTGACTGAGCTCTATCAGTGCAAAAAACAGGAAGTCTCAAGCACTTTATCGGTTTCGGAGATATCGACCTTTATAGCAGATATCGAAAATACCCTAATATCGACCCGATATATCGGTCGGGCACTAATTTCAATGCTGTTGAGCCCCAGTGTGGGTTTATCAGCCACAACGATATTGAAGGCCTTTTTTTAATGTCTGTGCCTTTGTTTACCATGATTGAAAATATTGCACTAATTTACTTATTTGATTTAAAAAAAAATCAAAGGACTATTTTCTGTGTAGAGACATTCCTCATAAAAAAAAAAAGTATTATATACTGTATGTATATCGTCATGGACATTAAAACTACTGAATTTCTTAGTCGTCTTTTGTTCGCATATTTATTTCAATACTCTCCAAACTCAGCTCTCACATTAGGTATCACTGACTATGGCAGCGCTGGTTTGTGTCGTGGAGGGATGATTTTCTTCATCGCCGAAACTCACAATTGTAGCCTAAAGTAAAGCGCTTTTTTTCCACACCAATATTAGTTTTGTTCATCATGAGCAAATGGGGTGATTCGCCTGTAAATGTGAAAATATTTGATGTATTTTCCACATTTTAGAGTACTTTATCATGTATTTAGTTTCTGGTTTATGAAATATTTAAATCCATTTTTATTTTATGCTGGAGGGCCAGATTTGGCCCCAGGCTTGATGCTGTCTACCCATGGACTATGGCCTCAACATAGTAAACAATATAGTCAAATATACTCTAGTATTGTCTCAAATATTGTATAAAGTCATCTCTAGGAGGATTACCAGGGGGATTTTTATGCTTTTAATCAGTTTGTGTGTTCAACTTCAACCATTTTGCACAAGAATACAGAAGGACACAAACAAATGTTGCATTGTCACTGTATTTCTATAGATAAGATAGCAACCAATATTGTGTTGTAGCTATTGAATTAAAATTTCATCCATAAATGTCAAAGGCTAAAGTTACGGCCATAAAAATTGACATGAACTCATCTACATTTTTTAATTCTGTTGTGGCTTTCACATTGGTTACAGCTCATCACCAGCAGAGGGCGTCAAACACTAATCCAAGCAGGTCTCTGGACTGAAGCTGGTGTTCCCTGACAAGAAATATATTTTGTTTACCAATACTTCAATGGTAGACAATGCAGGCAACACTTTTTAAACCTTCACCTGGAAACAAAAATAAAACCTAATCTTACCTAATAATAATAATAATAATAATAATTATTATTATTATAATAATAAATGTCTATGTATAGACCCTTTAATTGTTTGTAAACATTCCGACCTTAGCTGGAGGCAGGCAGTTAGATAGACCTTTTTCACGAAACCCGGAAATGGTCCGCCGTTGACAGCAGTCACTTCCGGTTAGCATTCTGTCATTGCGAAAATGGAACTTATTTTTTCTACAGCTTTGATTAACTTGCCAGCTCTAACATTTGCTGATGTAGAGGCCATCGCGGAGGCAAATTCGTCAACCAATAAGCGTGACAAGGGCTATAAATTCTTTCATGAAGAATTTATTCACAGTTATCAAGGTAAGAAAAGACGAAAACTAAAATGCTAACAACGATTAGCATTAGCGTAATACTACTAGACATACATAAACAAAAATAGGCCAAGAAAGTGTACTAATTTATTTGAATTTATGTTTAGGGCATTGTGTAGGCTTGTAGTTTAGATTTGAACATTCTGATATTGTTTGTTTTAACAATTTGTGAATGTAAATATGCTAAATGTTGTGGCTAGGGACTAAGGTGTTAAGAGATTGTAATTAAATAACCTGTAATTTTCTAAACAAAATTTTTACTTCTGCATGCTTTTAGTATCAAATATTGTCGAGGGACAGGTAGTAATCAGAGGTAGATGCTTCAGGTCGATGAAGAAGAATGAGGAGCCACACAGACTACAGGTTTGAAACAGTCAGAAAGCCGGTTGGCATATGTTCATGAATTTGAGTTCTCGTTTGGTGTAGTGTCTGCTGCAGTTGCAACTCATCTTCAGCCCAGAATGTATTCCCTGTTTATAGGTTGTCAGGATATAATATTGCAATAAAATATATGTACTAAAACATGTGTAATGTGTTAACAGATCTCACTCGGAGTGGAAATAGGAGATCTGGTGGCTTATTCTTGTAGTTGTGCAGCTGGTAAAGGTTTCTGCAACCATGTAGTTGCACTTCTTTACCAGACTGCACACTATTCCCAGCTCAAGCTGCCAGCCGTCCCCCCCCCGCTCTGGCCTGCACAAGTGATCTGCAAAGATGGCACAGACCAAGAACACAGGTAAAAAGAAAGGGGGATGAGTAATAATTAACACCTGTCATTTAGTATTTCTGTTGTAATATCATAAAGTATATGATATTTATGTAATTACATTTAATTAAATGAAGTGAAGGTGATCAACACCCTGTCACTCTTTAGGTTGTATTGGACATTTAGGCCTTGTGTCCTGTGATATTTGAGCCATTACATACTTTTTGTTTTCTAACTGGTTGTGAAATATGTTTTTGTAGACATAAGCCTATGATTAAAAAAGAATGTGCATTGTGGTCTAATCAAATAAATTAAATGCAGGAAATGCATAGGAAAGTAGAACATTAGAGCTTTAACTCACAAAAATGTCCTTCCTTGTCATTGTTGTCTTTTCTTTGCTCTACTGTTCTTCTACTATCTGACTAATTATCACTATATACTATACCGTATATTCTTGTCTTTTAAGGGAATCAATCCTGAACCTTCCAGCACTCTTGTGGTCCGAAAGCCCAAAAACATGCAGCAAACCGGTCTGAAGTCCACGCTCTACAGAGCATATACAGGTATAATATGCTGTTTATTAAGGTTTTCATACTTGTAACATTTGCTTCGTGATAACTATGCAACTTGTGTTTGTAGGACCTCTTCCTGATCCTGACCTTCTGGCGTCTGGAAAAAAATTAAGCCAGCTGCAGCCCCAGCCACTTATGGCTCTTGTTTTAGATGGTCTCTCAAATTTGGACCTGGTACCGTCTAGATTTGGGCCTGTTCCCCGCGGGTCACCAATGTCATACCAGTGTCCACATGAGATGTCATGCAGTGGCATCATTCTGCACCACATGGCTCCTGATTTCCCTGCTCTTCCTGTGTTGCTGCACCCCCTCTCCAGCATGTGTTTTGTGCCCACTCTTGGTCAATACATGCATCTCCATGCTCTTCAAGTGTCACCGGAAATGGCCAGTCGAATTGAGGCCGGAACCAGGGAGCAGTCCAGGAGTCCTGCGTGGAAACAACTTCGTCATCCAAGACTTACTGCTAGTCGTTTCCGTGAGGCTTGCAGAGGAAGTGCAGAGGAAGAGTCCGTTGCCACAGCACTGGCAACTCGGCTGATCAGAGGGTCCACTGTTCAAACCGCTGCCATGAAGCGTGGCCTGCAGATGGAGTCAGAGGTGCTGGCAAACTATGCGGAGCTGAGGAGGGTCAACGTGCTGCCGGTGGGATTCATCATTCGTCCTGATGCATCACATCTTGGGGCAAGTCCAGATGGCAGGGTGTATGATCCATCTGAATCACCCCCATTTGGACTGGTTGAGGTAAAAACCAGTACCAAAAATTATGTGTCCCAGGTTGCTCACCTCAAAGTTCATGATGGCGATGCGAGTCTGAGGTGTTCCCACGCATACTACTGGCAAGTACAGGGTCAGCTGGCTATCACAGGTTTGGAATGGTGTGACTTCGTCACGGACACGCTCTCAACAATAACGGTTCAGCGAGTGTGGCGTGACGAAGCGTTCATTGACCAAATGATATCCAAACTGGACATGTTCTACTTCAACACCTTTATGAATGTGTTTATTTCAATGCAGCAACAATCATGAACAATCTTAACCGTTTTGTGCCGTCACCTTGTAATTATTCAATCTGAATTTGTATGAATCATTGTACATAGTGTAAATATTTAGTTTAGTATATTTGTTTAACAGGGACATGTGTCCTTGTGTACCTGTATTGATAGGTTGTGTTTATGTTAGAGAATTCTATTCCTGTTGGAGCAGGTGGTAATATGACTTTACGGGAGAGAAACCGTTTTAGAAGGAATTTCCAAAAAGCAACTGTCCAAATGTTTTTCCTGATCATTATTTGACTGATTGGATTCACAAACCTGTCACATTCTTATGGCTAAAAGTCCTTTCTACTGACTAACATCACGCTCATGTTTTTGAATATAGTCTCCACTTTTGGACACCTTTTATGAGGAAATAATTAGGCCATAGTTCATATGAGCTGGAAGAGAGGACTTTGAACTTTTGAGTTTTTGTTGCATTTGAATAACAGAGTAACTAGCAATAAAGTAAGACTAGAAATTTACATTTTGACAGCATTTAGACCAGCATTTAGAAAACATTTAAGGTTTAAACAACAGTTTTTTTTAATAGTATGACTCAAAGGATATTTGCAAATATTGTACTTTATAGATTACACTGCGAATGGTTGCAGTAATCTCCATTTGGTGAGGATTCTTTTTGCAGCATATCAAATATCTATTTTGGGATTGTTATGAATGTTATGTTGGTTTTCAAGTTTTATGTTTTATCCTGTAAGAGTTTACCTTGAAATACCTGAAATACACGGATGAAATACAGGAAATTGTATTCTGATAAAATGTGTTTTAATTTGCAACATCAAAAGGTTTATCACAGAAGAGAAACTATATACACAACAAAAATACATTTAGGTAAAGGTAATTAGTTTAGAACATTTAACTTGATATAATACATGATTAATTTACTCTTCATAACAAAATGGGCCTTGATAATTTGCTAAAACACAGCAGTTGTGCCAGATCTGATTGACCGTTCCAATTAAAGTAAGTGGCACCGGAGAATCCCAGATGTGGAAACACTTCACTCGGGCTATCGCACGCTCCACAATGATCCGCAAACGGGCAATGGCTTGGGTCTCCTCCGTTTCCTTCTTACTGAACTGACCAGGGTGGCGAAAAGGCGGAATGGTGAGTTTGGCTCCTACTTCATCCAGAAGGTCTTGAATGAGGAAGCCCTTATCTGCCATGACTTCATCCCCCGGCTCCAGCAGAGGAAGGATTCCACTGACCTTAGTGATCTCTTTGTCAGAGATGCAACCAGTGTACAATGGTGAAATAAATGTCACCAACCCACAGGGAGCAACTCCGATCAGCCCTTTCAGAGTGGTGCGGTTTTTGTAGGCTGAGAAGGTTTCCGACTGTAATGTGAGGGATGAAGCGGTGTCCAGAGCAACTTATGTGGCATACTAGCTTTCACCTTCTCCCGACTAATCCACATATTAATAGAGGAGAAAATAATAAAAAGGTAGTTGGCCCAGGTGATGGTCACTCGACTAACCGTAGCAACACTAACATTAAACATGTCAGCAATAAGCTGCTCCTTCATGCCCACTGCAACCCTGAATGAATACATTAAAAACTCATCAATTAAAGGCATCTTGCGGGCAGGACTGGGTGTAGCACAGGCTTCATCTGCAATTTTCTGTGCTCTGGTCCAGTACACTAGATGGGATGCAGATGATGCTATGGACTCCCAGAAAATCCGGAACACACTCTCAGATGGAAATTTAGTGTAGAACCGGATATGGTCGTCAGAGGCACAGTAGCGACTAAAAAGAGTGGGAGACAAAGTCGCTTTCTCCAGCCTGGCTTCCAACTCCTTGATGTATTCAAGGGCTTCATCAAGTGCACCTGTAACAACAGAAAAATATATAAATATATGTATATGCACAGTATTTCAACAAAAGGCAAAGAAAAAGCACTGAATTATTTGTTTACCTAGCTACCCCACCTTGCACAGAATACAACCATTTAAAATGACTATTCATTTTGATATAGTATCTTATTGTGTTCCTATGTATATTTGTTATTATTGTTCAATTGCAGTTCGTCTTGGCCTAAAGTTTTGGTTGGACAGTTGATCAGCCATTGTTTTTTATCCACTAGATGGTGCCAATCAGCCACAGACTGGACCTTAGCTAACGTATTAGTTATTGCTGGATTTGACAAATGGATAATATATTCAAACGTTTGTCATTGTATTAAACTGGGGATAATACCTGTGGGTGGATGTGCCACATAATCATGGTCCGTGGGAGCAGGAGCAGCTTCAGCCTGACTTGATTGCTGCGAGACTAGCTGCCGTTTCTGAGCCCTTTCCATAGCAGACTCCCTCCTAGTTGGTTCAGAAAAATTATTCCATGGGAACAGAGTTGGAACAGCTCCACTTCTAAGGCGGCTGACGCTGGATCCACAGACAAAATTATCCTGTGTAAAATGCCGGCTACACACAAAAGTACTGCCTTTCTTAATGCAGAAGTCTGGGCCCTCATCTCGTCTTCCTGCTTGTATCCACAGCTTCTTTTGCTCCGGGTCCTTCGGAAACGCATGAAAAGAAAGATATGGTTGCTTTCTTGCCCAAGAGGAGCAACCAGGGACAGAGCAAAAACAGTTGCTTTTAGACTGAGCCATTTGTTTTTGCTGCCTAATGCTAACCGCTAGCTACCGGAAGTAACCGTTGTCAACAGCGGACCATTTCCGGGTTTCGTGAAAAAGGTCTATTCCTATCTATTTCCATTGTAGCTGTTGTCATAGTAACGATAAACAAATGTCTAACTGTTTTTGGAAATATCAGATAAATCTTATTTTGTCGTCTCAAATGTCATTCCTCTTGTTCTTGCACCTTAAGCCACAACAGGACCACATATTTTTTTTTGTAGTTTTACACTTAAAATCGCTAGTTTTAGTTTAATCTTATTTCTCTTGATCACTTCCTGCCTCCAGCTGATGTCACTGATGATGTCAGCAGTTAAAGGGTCTCTCTATAGATTTAAAGTAAGGAACATAAGTATTCTCCCACTCAGAAACATCGTGGGTGCATTTCCACTGTGAGAGACAGAATAAATAAATAAATAAATAAAAGATTTCTATGGCCATTACGGCCCAAGGTACCCGTATGTAACGTCACCTGTATCTATGCTCCTCACACCCAATGCCCAAGACGCCCTTTTCACGCAACGTCACGAATCCGCCTTCCGCCTTCCGTGCAGTGTAAACTGACTTCCTGTCCGCCCTACTGTAATGGAATGAGATCGTGCTTTTCAATCTGAAGTGTCATATCTTAAATAAATTCACCTTGGACATCAAGTGGAAGGTATGTTATCATTAACAACATGTTGTACATTGTGTAGGGAGTAGAAATATCTCCCAAGAATAACCGTGTGATTATAGAGAAGTGACCTTTTCCTAGAAGCTTGTAGCAAGTTGTAATGCTAACACATGCTGATTTGGGAAGGTTTCTTCTGGTGTAGTTGCTCACATTATTAATTAATCAGTATAAACTATTGTTTGGGTTCTGAGTTATAGATCTGTAGATAGTGCTGCAATCTGTTTACTTCAAAATATTGGCTGTCGTAGCTCCAAATGTTAATGCAACATTAGCAATATGCTAACAGTGAGAAACTTGACTATAGGTGTCACGTCTGAGGCTTTAGTGGGCAACACAAACGTATTTTATAGATAATAGTTCTACGGTGGGTCAAAACAATTTTCACAAACAGAGCATTGCTTCCCTTGCGCTGTAAAAGATCTGTGATTTAAATAAACAGCTCTTCATGACTGGAAAAATCAGCTGTTTGCCCACCATTCACCAAAACATTGCAAAATCAAGGAAATAAACAACGATCCTGCCTACAACAGTTATACATTTGCTTGTTATTAATTATACATTGTATGTGTAACTGTTCTGTACATATGTTATATAGGCTACGCTTAAAATTGACATCTTAAAGAGTAAAGACTACGCACTGTTTTATTTAAAATTATTGTGATATTGCTCCTTATATCCCTCCTAAAGGTTGCGGAAATTTCAAGTAAAAATTTTCACTTTGGGCTTTCTTTTTTGCAGGATGGCCCAGTCATCATGTGACATCTAACATTTATCCCATTAGTTTGGCACATCATCTTCAGGTAATATTTCAGCAATTTTGTAACATTATGGATAGAGATCTAAGTCTCATTCATCTTTGTTGAAGTCGCTCTGTAGCAGACACGGATTGCATTGAATGACTGTGTATAATAAACGCTTGTTTGACGTTACCTAAAATAAAGTTGACGTTCTGTACAAATATACTTAACTTTTATTTTTTTCAACAGATAACCTTCAACTTAAATGATGTCCCGGTTACTGTGCAGGAAGAGTCCTGCGGGGAAGGCCCTTAGTACTTTACCAATCAGCACACTACAGGTAATGATTGCAATATGAAGCCTCATGAACGAATGGGGCTTCACAGCCATTGTGTCAACAAATTATTAAAAACTAAAGCCTCAGATTTGAATGTATTACAATTAACAAAGTAACTTATTTTTGTTATATTCGAATGCCTCAGTTGAAATATTGTATGTGAAAGCATTTCCATTCACCGAGGCATCGGTCACATAATCTCATGGTTCATGAAACATGAAGGTTCATTTTGGAAACACTGTTTGAAGCCTTTTTCCTTTGCCTTTTTCATTGTCAATAGGACCATGGGCTTTAAAAGTGTGCCTGTTCCTTTATCCTGTACCAGTACATGGCCAAGCACGCAGGTAAAGTTTTTGCCTATAGTTCTTATTAGTGGCTCTACTGTCAAGTAATAAGTATCTGTCATTTTAGGGAACTGCACCAGAGGCTACTGCAGAAATGGTGGTAAAAAAAAATCCACAAAAACAACAGCTGGAGGAGATGTGCATGGATCGGGAAGTCTGGACATCTCTGCTGAGACTGCTGCCTCCGCGACCCGGCCCCGGATAAAGCGGAAGAAAATGGATGGATGGACGACAAAAATAAAACTTTCATATCATTTAGTGGAGCTTCAAACATACATATATGCAGAGTCATTCACAATAAAGGCCTGCAACTAACAATTTCTGTCTGTCTGCTACACAGCAACTCCAGGAATGATTGAGACTTGGATCTATCCATGTTACGATTGCTGAAATAGAACCTGAAGATGTGCTTTAATTTTTTTTCATGGGTCTATGGCATCTTCCCGACAGTTGCCTCACTCTGAGTCTGCACTATATTTGAAACTGATGGGGAAAATGTTAGACAATACACTACTCATGATCAACTGGAATGAACAGTGTAATGCTAATCCCACTTGCTCTTGCATAAGTAAGTCTTTTTGAAATGAATTTACAAAACATGAAATTTGTTATAGTTAAAGCAATGAATGAATCATTTCTTTTCATTTAGAATGTAAAACCCTTTCCATTTTGATCTTTTAGTAAATTAATCTAAGTCAAATACTATGTATGTCCTCAAATCACTCAACACTCTGTCATTTAAAAAACGAAATTTCGTTTGGGCATTAGAACATTACATGGTATGTGGTAAAAGTGCATAATACTGTAAGTGTGCAGATCCCATTAATAAATACCCACAGTGTAAACCGGCCACATCAAAAGTTTATTGTCGTTCCAGGCATAAATACAGTAACAGATCAAAAAGTCCATCAAAACACAGGATATGGTCAGAGTTGGATATAGATGTAATTAATACAGCCATGCAAAGTCCAGCTCACTTTAGTTATAGCAGAGTTGGGTATGGTTTACTGTCCCAGGAAGGAGGGGAGTGAGGAGAAGGGGACATCATTATGCAGCCTTCTTCTCGAGAGTAGTGGGTGGAACAGGTGATGAGCCGGGTGATGCTGGTCCCGCAGGATGTTGTGCACTACCTTCAGACAGTGGATGTTGTAGATGGTACAGCTCTATGGAAAAGTAGTCCCAATAATTTTCCCCGCAGTTTTTGCCACCTGCTGGAGTGCCTGCTGATGGGCCTTTGAGGTAAGTTAAGCAGGGACTGTAAAATCGTTGTGTGATGACTGGGCCATCCTACAAGAAAAGAGTGAACATTTTAAATTAGCACATTAGACTTTCATTTTAATCAACCTTTTTAGAGGGTTATGAGGAGCAATAATTTGAAATAAAACAGTGCGTAGTCTTTATTCTTTAAGATGTAATTTTAAGCGTATATAAAACATGTACTGAACAGTTTAAAATCACAGCTCTTTTACAATGCAAGGGAAGCAATGCTCTGTGAAAATTGTTATTGACCCACCGTAGAACTATTATCAATAAAATACATTTGTGTTGCCCACTAAAGCCTCAGACGTGACAGCATGTCGATAACACCTATAGTCAAGGTTCTCACTGTTAGCATATTGCTAATGTTGCATTAAAGGGATACTTAGGGATTTTTGACATAGGGCCTCATTTCCTAGTTATCCAGAGTGTTGTTGATGTCTGGAGATATTTTTTTCTTAAATTCATGCAGTTCTTATATTTGAAGAGTCTAGTGGCGCTAGGCTAGGGCAAGGCTAAAGCATTTCTTTTTTTTTTTTGAACTTTTATTGAAACCAAACAGATCCTTGACATAGTCACACACATTGTTTGACATATCTAATAAAGACATTGTGTTTACAAAGAGAAAGAGACATTAAAATTTGTACAAGCCACTAAATGTAACAGCACAGTGAGAGAAGGATAACAAACAATATGAAATAAATAAAAAAATATTAAGTTAAAAGATGATAAAATAAGACTATTTTGACAAATATGAGTTTAAAGGTGTCCAATTTTTCAAATATATGTCCTGTTTCAATCGTAAAATTGCGGTGATTTCCTCCATACAGCTCACAGATTTCAGTCTTTGAGTCCATTGGTCCAAAGTGGGTGAGTGTGGTTTGAGCCAGTTAGCTGTAATTACTTTGTGGGCAACCAGCACCAGAACTTTTAACAAATACACTTTTCCCTTTTCCCTGGCTTCAGGTGTATTGCCACTAAGTATTATCTGGAAGATGTGATTTGATATCCTTATATTCAAAATCTTATTTATCTCTTCCTTCACCTTTTCCCAATACACAATTACCACGGGGCATTCCCAGAAAATATGTGAGAAGTCACCTATTCCCCCACACTTTCGCCAACAGAGGGCGCTTGTATTATTATTATAACTGGCTACAATGGCTGGGGTTCTAAAAAATCTCATTCTTAACTTCCAACTAAACTCTTTCCAATTTGGACTGTTGAGACATTTATGCCATTCGTCCCATGATTGTTCCCAATCTGAATCCTGAATTACTGTGTTGAGCTCTAATTCCCATTTATTCTTGACATCAAATGTGTTTTCATCTTGATCTATGCGAACAATTTTGTATAGAGAAGAAATTATCTTTTTTAAAACCTTTTTACTTTCCACTACTTCTATCCAATACTGTTCAAAATCTTCTGGCTGTTCTTTAACTTTTTCAAATTCTTTATGCTTCTCTAAATAATGTCGTATCTGAAAAAAACGGAATAGGTCATTTTTAGGTAATTTAAATTCATCTTGAATCTGGGTAAAAGATTTCAGGTTTGATCCGATAAACAAATGGTTTATTGTTATTAAGCCATTGTCAGCCCACCTGTTGAAGCCACTATCAAGCCTCGCAGGAAGAAAATCAGCTATGGTTGTTATTTTAGATGCTCTTGATAAAGAGAGGGGTAATTTAAATTGTTTCCTGATCTTTCCCCAGACATTCAATGTGAATTTAACATATTCATTCTGTATTTTCAGTTTTTGTCTATGTTTTATGTCCATAAATAACAGTGCTGATATTGGTCTATCTGGCACTGAGCCCTGCTCTAACTGGAACCATTTTGTGTCTGTGTCCATCCTAATCCATGTGACCAAAGCTTTAAGTTGGGCTGCCCAGTAATAGCTTTTTAAATGCGGAAGGGCTAGGCCACCCCCACCCTTGGGAGAGTTCAAAACTTTAAGTCTCACCCTAGGTCGTTTGTTTTGCCAGATAAATTTGGATATAAGCTTGTCCATAAGTTTAAAGGTAGTATTAGGCACTGTGACTGGAAGAGAGTGAAAAAGAAAGAGAAAACGAGGCAGCACATTCATCCTTATTGTTTCAATCCTACCTGTTAAAGATAGTGGAAGTATTTGCCACCTTTCTAAATCGTTTTTTAATTGAGTCAGAAGCTTACCATAATTAGATTTATATAATTTTGAGGAATCTTCAGTTAAAATCACTCCTAGATACCTAAACCCCTCTTTTGACCACCTAAATTTTACCTCAGCATTAAGTTGAGCTGGCCAGCATCCCGTAATCATCATTGCTTCCGATTTTCCTTCATTTACCTTGTAGCCAGAGATGTCACCAAATCCACTTAGACAGTGCATTAGGGGAGGAATAGAAGATAATGGATTTTTGATATACAAGAGTATATCGTCTGCGAATAAGGAAATTTTGTGTTCTAGGCCCCTCTGATCTTGTATTCCTTCTATTTGATTATTTGTTCTGATCCATTCTGCCAGGGGTTCGATGCTAAGAGCAAAAAGAGTTGGCGCCGCAGGGCTGCCCTGTCGTACCCCCCTCCTTATGTTAAAAAAGTCAGAGCAGTAACCATTTACACGGATTCTTGAAACTGGATCTTTATTTAAAGTATTAATCCAACTGATAAAAGTAGGATTAAATCCAAACTTATCTAATGTATAATTCAAATATATCCAGTCCACCCTATCAAACGCCTTCTCTGCGTCTAACGCAAGAAGCATTGAAGGATGGATGGATTTCTTAGCAATAGATTGGATATTTAGTGCTCTTCTAATATTATTTGAGCCTTGTCGTCCTGCGATAAACCCTGTTTGGTCTGGTTTAATTAATTTCCCAATACATGTTTGCATCCTCTTGGCTAATATAGAGCCAAGAATCTTCACATCATTTCCAAGCAAGCTGATTGGCCGGTAAGATGCACACTCTTTTTGGTCTTTTCCCTCCTTGTGTATTACTGATATTATGGCTTCCGACCAGCTCTTTGGTGGGTCATTTGCTTTTAAAGCATAGTTAAATACTGCACAAAGTTTAGGAGCAAGTTCTTTGGTAAATACTTTATATAGCTCTCCACTAAGACCATCTGGACCGGGACTTTTATTGTTTTTTAATGAATTGATTATCTCTACTATTTCCTTTTCTGTAATAGGTGTAGTAAGGTTTTCTGCCTCTGTCTTTGTTAGTTTTGTAAAATTCAATCTTTTAAAAATACTATCCATATTATCTTTGTTTTGTGGTATATCAGGCGTATAAAGCTTTTCATAAAAATCTCGAAATGCACCTGCAATTTGCTCTGGATGTGAAATTTCTTTTCTTGTTGTGGGATGTTTTATTGTTGGCACTACACGACTAGCCTGTATTTTTTTAAGTTGGAAAGCCAATAGACGGCTTGCGCGGTTACCCATCTCGTAATATTTTTGCCCTGTAAAACGCATCGATCCCTCTGCTTTATATGTAAGTAATTTATCAAGCGCATTTCTTTGATCCTTGAGTTGTTGTAATACATTTTTGTCCCTACTATCTTTATGTAATTGTTCTAATTTTCTAATTTCGTTCTCTAGGTCTACCTGTTTTGCTAACCTTTGTTTTTTGAGTTGTACCGCCAGCTCGATGCACCGGCCTCTTAACACTGCTTTGGCTCCATCCCACAGCACAGAGGGGGATACTGCCCCATTATCATTTAACAGAAAATATTCCTCAATTGTGTCCTTTAGTTGTTTGTAAATTTTTGGATCACTCAGCATCGAGACATTCAGTCTCCAGTACTTAAAATGCCTGTCTTTATTTAAACTCAACGACATCTTAACCGGTCCATGATCAGATAAAGTTATAGGTTCTATTGCGATGTCTGAAACTCTGTGAAGGTCTTGTTTGGATATGCATATCATATCTATCCTTGAATAAGTTCCATGCACATTTGATAAGAAGGTAAAGTCTTTTACATTTGTTTTTTTTGCTCTCCAAGTTTCAACCAATCCCAATTCTCCCAATAAATATTTCACTGCTTTGCTTTTTCTACTTGGGGTGGAGTTCTCAGGAGGTAATTTATCCTGTTTTAGATCCAGCACACAGTTAAAGTCTCCCCCAAGAATAATCATGCCCTTAGATTCTTTTGCAAGAATGGATGCTATCTGTGTAAAAAATGAGGAGTCATCTTCATTTGGTGCATATATATTCATGATTGTCATATCTATTCCTTGTAAAGTACCAACTACCCCTATATATCTGCCTTGTGGATCTTTCACTTCCTTCTGTACGGCAAAAAAGGTATTTCGATGAAACAAAATTGCCACACCTCTCTTCCTACTTTTTGGACAGCTTGCAAAAAATACTTGGTCTATCCATTCCCTCTTTAATTTTTTGTGCTCCAGCTCATTGAGATGAGTCTCTTGTAGTAAAGCTACTGAACATTTAAAGGACTTCAACTGACTCAATATCTTTTTTCTTTTGATAGGATGGCCTAGCCCTTTGACATTGTAACTAATAATATTGATTTCTGTCATAAAGTAGGTTTTATTAAATTGTCTTTAACAAGTATTTTTAGGCTATTTCTCTCCATATTTTCACATGTTTGTACATAAATGCCAGACATATTTTGAATGTTGTAACCAGCATGTGCATGAACATGAACGTGTCAAGGAAAACAAACAAAAGAACAAAGAAATAAACGTAATAACCAAACAAACAGTATATACAATAGTTACTTCCATCTGTCCAACCAACCAATTTGGACCCCATCAAAGATTCTCGTATGAGTACGTCAAATCCAAAAAGGGATCCTGTATTAGTAGGCCCCTGTTGGTCACCAGGCAGAGCAGTGTGGCTTCTTATCTGCTCTGGGAAGCTAGCACTCAGTGCACACATGATCACAAACCAGAATGGAAATAAATAAATCCACTGGCGAGATCTAAACCCTAACAACGTGGGGCTCTTAACAAAAAGCAAACAATACAGGTGGCTCCCGTAATAATAAATTAGAATACACTTATTAAGCAGTGACAATTGCTTCAATTACAAACTTATTTCCCCTACTGACAACAAAACTGAACATACCTTCCAATCACGATAAACATGAATCCTTCAAATTAAATTAGTAACTTTGGTGTTTCAGATATAGACTCGTAAGTCATTCTCAGATAAAGATCCATTTCCTCCTCTTCTCCCATTCTCGCGTTTGCTCCACAGCTCCCTGGTCAGTTCCCTGTCCAGCTTCTCTCTTTCACTCACTTGCACAGGGACACCCAGCTCATGAAGTGTTGGTATAGCCTCGATGAGTGTCGGGAAAGTCTTCGGTCCGCTCGCCAGGTCGATCCGTAGCTGTGCGGGGTAGCGACACCTAGCCCGCACCCCCTTTTCCTTCAGTTGCTTTATCACACCGCGCAACCGTGTCCTCTTCTTTTGGAGTTCGGGCGAATAGTCCTGGTCGAAATATATGGTCTTGCCTCCAAACATCACTTGTTTTAGGGCCCAGGCTTGCCGGAGGACAGCTTCTTTCACCGTGTAGTCCCTGAAACAAATAATTATGGAGCGTGGTGGATCTGCATTGGACGGCTTTGCCCCGAGGGCCCGGTGAGCTCTTTCAATCTGTATGTCATCTTGAGGAAAGCGCAGGACGGTTTTAATGAGCTCTTTCACAAAACCAATCATATCCTCCTTTTCACTTCCCTCTTGGACCTGGTAGATGCGCAGATTGTTTCTGCGAAGGCGATTTTGCAGCTCGTCGCAGTGACTTGTTAACGTGGCCTCTCTTCGGAGCAGATAGCGGAGCACTCTCTCGTTGCGTTGGCTAGCATCCTCTGTTGCGCTAATCCTGCCCTCAGCTTCCTCAGCGCGAATTTCCAGTGTATTCAACCTCTCTTTCACCTCATGCATTGAGCCTTCAAGTCTGTCCAGCGAGGCCTTTGTCTCTGTGAAAGAGGTTTGGTTTTCTCGCCGCAAATCTTTAAGTTCGCGAAGAATCTCCGCCATGTTCAAGTCTTTAGCTGTTGGGCTAATGCTAATGTTAGCATCACCGTCAGCCTGCTCAGAGCCATTCCTTTCTTTGGTTTCCATTAGAGCCAATTGCTGTTTTGCAGTATTTCTCGTTGTTGTCATCTTTCCTCTTAACGTAGAAGGTAGGGGGATTCAGTAGTTTTAAAGAGAACAAGACAAATTGTCACAAATTTTACGGGAGCCGACACCTCTTGCGTCCTATTCAGAACATGGCGCCACCGGAAGTCCTCGGCTAAAGCATTTCTATGGTATCAGTTAGCCTGCATTAAAAACAGTCTGACCCACTCCACAGTGCACCTGAGGTAAATCACTTATAACACCAGACTAACCATATAAATGTCTGTGTCGATAGGTTAATTTTAACCATTTTGCATTTAAAATAACTTATATTTGAGCGGCATCAGCTTCGTGGCTGTAAGCTAACGCAGCGGCGGAGTGATCTGCGAGAAAATAGTCCCTCAAAATGCGGCAATTCATGTGATACAAGGTCAGTTTTATTTAAAAAAAATATTCTATTAACACACACATTTATATGGTTAGTCTGGCGTTATATGTGATTTACCTCAGGTGCACTGTGGAGTGGGTCAGACTGTTTTAATGCAGGCTAACTGATACCATAGAAATGCTTTAGCCTTGCCCTAGCCTAGCGCCACTAGACTCTTCAAATATAAGAACTGCATGAATTTAAGAAAAAAAATATCTCCAGACATCAACAACGCTCTGGATAACTAGGAAATGAGGCCCAATGTCAAAAATCCCGAAGTATCCCTTTAATATTTGGAGCTACGATAGCCTACATTTTGAAGTTAACCGATTGCAGGACTATCTACAGAGCTATAACTCGGAACCCAAACAATAGTTTATACTGATTAATTAATAATGTGAGCAACTACACCAGAAGAAACCTTCCCAAATCAGCATGTGTTAGCATTACAACTGGCTACAAGCTTCTGGAAAAATCACTTCTCTATAATAACACAGTTATCCTTGGGTGATATTTCTACTCCCTACACGATGTACAACATGTTGTCAATGATTAATAATGTGAGCAAATCCACCAGAAGAAACCTTCCCAAATCAGCATTTGTTAGGATGTGTTAGCATTACAACTTGCCACAAGCTTCTGGAAAAATCACTTCTCTATAATCACACGGTTATCCTTGGGTGATATTTCTACTCCCTACACAATGTACAACATGTTGTTAATGATAACATACCTTTCACTTGATGTCCACGGTGAATTTCTTTAAGATATGACACTTCAGATTGAAAAGCACGATCTCATTCCATTACAGTAGCGCGGACAGGAAGTCGGTTTACACTGCACGGAAGTATAATGGCGGATTCGTGACGTCAGCGTGAAAAGAGCGTAGTGAGCAGATCGGACGCCATTACGCAGGGAATCTGACTCATGCACATTAAAATAAATTAGCTCGTGCATCTACAATAATAACGGTTTGGCTCGCTGTGAAGGAGCCACTTCTCGTATGTTTCAGACAAACCTTTCCTTCGCGGGAACACGCATTTTAAGTGGGAAAAGAAGGACGACGCGGTTTCGGAAAGGGCTCAACTGTTACCATGGGCAAGAAAAAAGAACTTTCAAAAGACACCAGAGAAAAAATAGTTGACCTCCACAAGGCTGGAAAGGGCTACGGGGCAATTGCCAAGCAGCTTGGTGAAAATAGATCAACAGTTGGGGCAGTTGTTAGAAAATGGAAAATGCGAAAGATGACTGCTAATCTCCCTCGGTCTGGGGCTCCAACCAAGATCTCACCTCGTGGGGTAAGACTGATCATAAGAAAGGTGAAGGCTCGTCCCACAACTACACGGGAGGAGCTGGCCAATTATCTGAAAGAAGCTGGGATCACAGTTTCGACGGCTACTGTCGGGAAAACACTGCAGCGTCATGGTTTTCAATTTTGCAATGAACGGAAGGTTTCCCTCGAGTCAACACATGCCCAGACCTGTCTAGACTACCTGGATGGTTTAGATTCAGAGTACCTGGATGGTTCACAGTCAGAACACCTGGATGGTCCACAGAAAGTCATGTTGTCAGATGAGACCAACTCACCATCTTTGGAGGAAAAGGAAGGATGAGTACCATACCAAGGACACTATCCCTCCTGTGAAGCATGGAGGTGGAAACATCATGTTTTGGGGTGCTTCTCTGCCAGGGGGACACGATGGCTGCACTGTATTAAGGAGAGGCTGAACTTTGAGCAACAACCTCCTTCCCTCTGCTAGAGCATTGAAGGTGGGTCGCGGTTGGGTTTTCCAACATGACAATGAGCCTAAAGCACACAGCCAGGATAACCGAGGAGTGGCTCTGTAAGAAGCAAAAGGTTTTGGAGTGGCCTAGCCAGTCTCCAGACCTAAATCCAAAAAAAAATCTTTAGAGGGAGCTGAAACTCTGTGTCAGCATCAGCCCATGACAGATCTAGAGAAGATCAGTATGGAGGAGAGGGCCAAAATCCCTGCTGCAGTGTGTGCAACCATGGTCTAGAAATACAGGAACCTTTGCCCTCTGTTATAGCACACAAAAGCTTCTATACCTGATTTTCCTAGGTGTTCAAATACTTATGTGCAGCAAGAAAATACAAATAAATAATTTGAAAATCATACAATGTGATCTCCTGAATTTTTTTTTTTTAATTTGGTCTCAGTGGAAATGCAGACCCCTCCATAATTTAAATTGCAGGGTGTTCTACTTATGTTCCTCACTGATATAAGATATCCACAACTACTATATGGACACACAATGAAACCATACATTTAAACCTGGCTCTCCATTATTTAGATTTTGTAGCTAAAAAAATGGCCTTTTTTCTCTCTTTCATTTCTCTCATTTATTTGCTATTCACCTGCAGTGTCTTGTCTTAATTAAACCATAAAACAGTAATGTAATTGCAATTGTTAAAATCACTTTGTTTTTGTGGTTCCTTTTTTCCTACAAGTTCCCCGAAATGCAACTAAAACGTAATTTGGAGTGTCTTCTGCACCTGTAGTCCAGGTAACACCTCATCATAACTGCACCTTATTTAGCCTTAATACATTATGAGTAAAAAACCTAATAACTACTTCATAGTAATTATGGAAAGCTGTCCATAGGCATTAACTGTAGTAGTTAAATAGTTATTAAGTGTTAATCACACTTAAACTCTTACCGCCTGCCGTAACCAAGTGCATTTTCTCCCATTTGACTTTATCCAAATCTTAAAGCTCCTTGACTGGAGTTTACAAACTGTTGTGTTGTCACTTTTTTTAAACGTTCTATTTCATCTAATTTGTGTCACTTTTTTGTTGCACTTTCATTGCTCTTTTGCTGCATTTTTGTTGCTCCATTGCATTTTCTTCTGTTTTTTTGTCGCTATTTTGAGGCTTTTTTCAATAACCTCTTAGATTTGGGACAGTGCCAAACTAATATGTAATTTGCTAGGTTCAAGTGGGGTTTAAAAAAGTGTTAACTCATTTATTAAGGCTAAATAAGATGTAATTATTATAAAAGTGTTAACGTATACGTGCGTTGATTTTTGAAGTGCTCTAAAAATGATTTCATCAGGAAAGAAGATTGACCCAAGGTTGTATTTAAAGAAATTTATTCTAATTTCCTTGCTTTCCAGGAACTATAAAATGTCCCATAAACAAGTTAATGCTGATGAAAACTGGCTGGAAAATGCTGCCGCAGCTGAAGTATCAAAGCCCCCCCGTGTCCAGATCAACTGGCGACACGGGCTGCGTCGGAGTCCCGCTGTAATGTACATAGATCCACCGTGCGTCGGGGCAGTCCACGTCTCAACCACGTGGGCGTCCGGGCGAGAGCAGGAGCCGTGCGCTGCATCGGGCTGACTGGAGTCTGGAGATGTGTCGCCTGGGCCTCCGTAGCACTGCAGGATCTGATGTCCATAAAATCGCGATAAAGCGGATCAACAAGGCACCCACGATACCAGCTATTCCAAACGTCCAGGCGCTCTCTCTCCACAAGGGCGGCACAATATATCGCCAAATTACCGTTATACCCGTTAGCCTAATTTATTATTTTGCAAGTCTTGTTTTTGACACGACTGAAGGCCAAATCGAATTGCTTTATGGAATTGACTTGTTCTCTCATATTGTGCTGCCCTTCTCTTCTCTGAGGCTCTTTATGGTTTACTTATTGATGAATAACTATGGCGTCAAATTAGGGTCTGCTTTAACGTAAACGTAAAAGAGGTTTTGTAAACGTAGGTTGTCAGTATTGTAATCGTAAAGAGAAAACTGTAAATGTAACTCTAAACTCCATACGAAAAAAGTATCATAAATAGAAAAAAAAATATTGTAATCGTAAAACTTTCATTTACGCTTCTTCTTTTCTTGCTTCACTTCACAAGTTACGTTTACAGTTCACAAGCTACGGTTACGATACATTTTTTCTGACCCATTTTTTATGGGGGCGGGCTCAACGCTCATTGGCTGGAGTGACAGGATGTGACGTCATCACTATAAACTGAAATCAAACTCACACTACAGACTCCCTCAGACAAAAAGGCAATAACCCCGGGAGTTTTGTTCATTCATGTGAAATCCATGTTTAATAAAATGTATTTGAGTCATATTTATCCATAAATGTTCCACTGTCCTTTAAATTTAGTCAGTCTTTATCGCAGAAATACATTATTCCCGAATTTTAGTGAACTTATAGTAGAATAGGCTCTCATTCTGCTGGGGCTCGGAGTTCCGACACACTATATAGTATACAGTCTACTATATAGTGCCTATATAGGGCCTTTGTAGTGAATGATGGGTTAGGGACTAGGGTGGACATTCGGACACAGCTGTAGTGTGTGCGTTTGATTTCAGTTTTGATAGTGATGACGTCACATCCTGTCACTCCAGCCAATGAGCGTTGAGCCCGCCCCCATAAAAAAAAGGGTCAGAAAAAAAATGTATCGTAAACGTAACTTGTGAAGTGAAGCATGAAAAGAAGCGTAAATGAAAGTTTTACGTTTACAATATTTCTTTTTCTTTTTTCGTTTATGGAGTTTAGAGTTACATTTACAGTTTTCTCTTTACGATTACAATACTGACAACCTACGTTTACAATACCTCTTTTACGTTTACGTTAAAGCAGACCCTAATTTGACGCCATAAATAACGCCCAGTTTGCAACACACTACCGCACTACAACCATTGATTCCTAAACTGCAAGTTAACCAGGGTGATTTAAGTCATTATTAATATTATTATTTTCACATTATATCCACCTCACCGCACACAAGAGCCAGGGAGTGGGCATTGAACTAAGAACAGCCCCTCACTGGCTTTCATCCAAACAGCACAAAGCCCTCCTCCTGATACTGGTATAATCCTCTCCATTTCCCCAGTTTTCTTCGGGAATTCTGCAGGAAAGTCTTGAGGAAGCGCGACTCAATTATACCAAAGATATGGAGATCTAGCTCTGGACAGCAGCGTCGCAAACCCCCGGCTGTCTGTAATGTAGTGTAAAAGGGGTATGAAGGGTGAAATTTGGAAATCCCTAGGTACAAACTATTTTGGTGGGCCCCTTACCACATGTTTTCTTAATGCACATTACGTAGGCTTTACCGAGGCCCCTACTTGTCCTGGGACATGAGTAAAACAGCACCCTTCACCCCCGGATGTGCAATCCTGAACACTCATTGTCTGTAGCATCCACACTTTTTTTTTTTTTGCTTGTTAAAAATATCAAAGGAAAACAAAAGGTCCTGAAATGATAAACTCTCCTAAAGCAGCAGACGGTCATAGGTTCATTCGTAAATGCCCGGGCCTCTTCGCCACACTGGGGTAGGTCTGTTGCTTCGTCTGGTTGAGTCCGGCGGGCTGGCGGATGGGGAGCGGAGCGGAGGCCTCGGAGCTGCTGCACACGTCCATCTGCTCCGCGGACACCTCCATGGCCGGGTCCTGAGGCGGCTGGGGCGCAGCGAAGCCCACGCCCGTGAGGAGCGGGCTGCGCGTCCAACACTCGGGGCCAGAGAACTTCACTGGGCTGAGAGCAGAGGTGGGAAGACAAGTAGAAATATTTATTCAAGAAAGAGTAGCGTTGAAATCATTTTACCCAAATAAAAGTACAGCGTAGTCAAGTAAATGTAGAAATGTATTTGGTGAGTTTTTTTTATAGGTTTAAGTAGTGAGGTAATCCCACTAGGAATATGTACAATTGTGTGAAAATCTTGGTATTTTCAAGATTAAAGGGATATTTCAGGATTTTTGACTTTGGGCCTCATTTCCTAGTTATCCAGAGTGTTGTTGATGTCTGGAGATATGTTTTTCTTAAATTCATGCAGTTCTTATATTTGAAGAGTCTAGTGGCGCTAGGCTAGGGCAAGGCTAAAGCATTTCTATGGTATCAGTTAGCCTGCATTAAAAACAGTCTGACCCACTCCACAGTGCACCTGAGGTAAATCACTTATAACACCAGACTAACAATATAAATGTCTGTGTCGATAGAATAATTTTAACCATTTTGCATTTAAAATAACTTATATTTGAGCAGCATCAGCTTCGTGGCTGTAAGCTAACGCAGTGGCGGAGTGATCTGCGAGAAAATAGTCCCTCAAAATGCGGTAATTCATGTGATACAAGGTCAGTTATATTTCAAACATTATTCTATTAACACAGACATTTATATGGTTAGTCTGGTGTTATAAGTGATTTGCCTCAGGTGCACTGTGGAGTGGGTCAGACTGTTTTTAATGCAGGCAAACTGTTACCATAGAAATGATTTAGCCTGGTCCTAGCCTAGCGCCACTAGACTCTTCAAATATAAGAACAGCATGAATTTAAGAAAAAAATATCTCCAGACATCAACAACATTCTGGTTAACTAGGAAATGAGGCCCAATGTCAAAAATCCTGAAATATCCCTTTAAGTCCAAGAATTCGAAACTTTTCATAGCTCAACATGTGAATCAAAGTAACGGAGTATGTCTTCAGGCATTTGGACAGTATGGAGAAATGAAGAGGCCGGGGGCTCCGTACCTGAGAGGGGTTCTTGGGCTGCCCATGATTCGCCGAGGAGAGCGGATTTTGGTTCAAATGAAAACCTTTCTTTGATGTTTTCCAGCACTGATGGTGCAACATAAGTAAACCCCTGAAAAAAAGGAATAACAATTTTAAAATGGCTTTGTTATTGCGCTATTTATTTGAGACAGAGATCGTTTTTCAAATGTTGCCTTTGAATATCTATTTTATGAAACAAATGTTTATTGTAGACTGCAGCTACTGTGAATTCCGGACTATTGAGCGCACCTGAATATAAGCCGCACCAACTAAATTTAGCAAGAAAAAGAACATATATAGGCCGCACTTGTCTACAAGTCGCAGGTGTCTGTCCATGTTGTAACATGAGAGCGCACACACTGCACCAGGGCCGAGAGGTGAGCGCGGTGCGGGACAGGTTATGCGTACGGTATATTAACATAGGCAGGAGTCTCCTCTTTGCCGTTTCATTCTCATCTCCTCCTTGCTCGTTATTCCATACTTTTACGCACTAAATGGACACCAAACTACTTATTTAGCCCACTGAGTTAAAACTGTTCTGAGAGAAAGAGCATAAGGCGGTCTCGGTGTAGCAGCGGTATCAAAGCGCCGGCCTCTCCATGCTTTAGAAACGTGACCAATACGCTCAGCACGTGCAGCACCCCCTGTCCGCGCCGCAGTCTGGCAGCGGTTGAAGTAGGAAAAAGGGCTGAACTACAGGACAACTCCATATTATATGATATCCTGGTCGGGCTCGCGCATAAGATCTAAACTCTATGCAGTTAGCGTGTTAAAATCTAGCTGCATTGTTGTATAGGCCGCATGGTTCTAGGCGTGTGAAACAAGTAGCGGCTTATAGTCCAAAAATTACGGTATACTTTTTGCTTCCGATCTGATTACACATTTACCTTGTTTTTCTTTGATTGCACGTTTCTAACCATCTGCACCTTACTATGTTTAAGAGCTGCTATAACAAGCTAGCTTATCTAATCTTACAACATATATCAAGGAAAAACTTTATCACCATCACCCCCGAGATGAAGCTTTATGGGAAGTGAATTACCAGAAAAGCCTGATTAGCGCTCTCACTCAGTGTGGAGTCGTCTGGGCTGTCCACAGGAGTTTGACTGGTGAATTTAGAGTCAAACTGACTCACGTCATCCGCTGATTGCTGAGAGAAAAGAGAGGCCAGGTGAAGAGGACACAGCCACAGGGATTCTCAGCTATAGAGTTGACTTGTTTAGGTTTAGGTTTGTAAATACATCCTGCCTGACCAAAAAACAAGGTCGCCACATAAAAAAAGGTCTTTAATATACCAGATCATAAATAAATCCAGGTGTTCAGGCAGTGTATTTTTCTCTATGTTGACACATTTATTTTCTATTTATTTATTAATCTCCCATGTATTCACTTCATTAGGATTTGGTTACTACTCACCAAAATGGGCTTGAAAGGAGGCTCTACTTTCCGGGCGAGCAAATCCTCCCAGTTAATGTGTCGAAAGAAAGGATGAGTCTGCAGCACAAGACGCATCACACAAAGGACTTTAATGTAAAAGACGACGACATTATCCTTAGATACAGTGGGAGGAAAAAGTGAGTACACGTTTCAGAATTTCTTACATTTCTGCCTAAATTGGTCGTAAAATGTGGTCTGATCTTTATTAAAATCACAAGAATGAATAAACAGTGTTTGCTTTAACTAATACCACCCAAGCATTTACATTTGATCATATTTTTATTGGCCATAACATGTAAACATTCACAGGACAGGGAGGAATAAGTAAGTACACCACCTGAGTCTCACTGAACTGCAGCCGTTTTGTAAAGAGGAATGGTCCAAGATTCATCCTGATCATTGTGAGCGTCTGATCTACAACTACAGAAAAGTAGTTACTGCTGCAAAAGAAGGATCAGCCAGCTATTTAATACAAGGCTTTACTTACTTATTCCACGCTGTTGTGAATGTCTCAGGTCTTTCTGCAAAATATCTAGTTAAACTTGTGAATTATTTTCCCATTGATGGCGGCACGTTGTCCATATTTTGAGACATTGACAACAGCGTGGACGTTCACAACGATCAGGATGAATCTTGGATTATTCCTCTTTACAAAACTGCTGTAGTTCAGTGAGACTCAGGCGGTGTACTTACTTATTCCTCCCTGTCCTGTGAATGTTTACATGTTATGGCCAATAAAAATATGATCAAATGTAAATGTTTGGGTGGTATTAGTTAAAGCAGACACTGTTTACTCATCCTAGTGATTTTAATATAGATCAGACCACATTTTATGACCAATTTAGGCAGAAATGTAAGAAATTCTGAAATGCAGTTACTTTTTCCTCCCACTGTATATAGGAGGAATGAATTAGGAGCAATAGGTTGCGTTCACGATTAAGAATGTGATGATGTCATAATGTCAGTTGGAGGGCAGGGGCCAATACAACTCTATGGGAGAAATACAGTTTTTGTAAGAAATCTCCAAAACTAAAATTGACAAATGTTTTTGCTCATCAGTATTTGATAGTGATTGGATTCACAAATCTGTGATATTATTTTTTATGTCTGAAAGTCCTTTCTACTGGACAACATCACACTCATGTTTTCGAATTGACACCACTTTTTGACGCCTTTCATAGAAAATAATTGGACATTAGTTCATATGTGCTGAAAGAGGAGACACTGAACTTTGTGACAGTTTTTGTTTCATGAGGATTCTTCCAGTAATGACTGAGATATGAACCATGAAGACATAAAAATCTGCATTTTGTCAGTTACCACAGTTACCATAGTTACCGCCATGGAATTTTCAGTTGCCCTCCACCTCAGTGTTAAACTACGGGCTCTTTAGAATGTTGTGATGTCACGTGAACGCTACCTATAGACCCTTTAACTGCTGACATCATCAGTGACATCAGCTGGAGGCAGGAAGTGATCAAGAGAAATAAGATTAAACTAAAACTAGCGATTTTAAGTGTAAAACTACAACTGAAAAATGTGGTCCTGTTGTGGCTTAAGGTGCAAGAACAAGAGGAATGACATTTGAGACGATAAAATAAGATTTATCTAATATTTCCAAAAACAGTTAGACATTTGTTTATCGTTACTATGACAACAGCTACAATGGAAATAGATAGGAATCTAACTTCCCGCCTCCAGCTAAGCCCGGAATGTTTACAAACAATTAAAGGGTCTATATAGAGGGCCAGTATGAACACGCTAAACTTCAACTTTCCTGTGACTGAACTTGTAGCTCTGTTTGCAACCCCTGCTTGGTTGTCACTCACCTGCACTTCGGTGGCATCGCCAGCACCGGCACCTAACCGCGATGAAGCATTTCTTTTCAGCAACTAAAAAAAACAGACAGACAATTATTTAAGCATAAAATAAAACACTTCATCAATGGACGCAAAAAAGGTTATTTAAGTTACCCGTTTAAGGAGATCCCGAGCTTCTTGTGTGAGGTAGGGCGGGAGGTTGAGCTTGCACTTTAAGATCTTGTCGATGGTCTTCTTTCGGTTTTCGCCGGTAAATGGGGGCTGAATGAAGAAAATTATGTACTTCAATACTAACTTCTTGCTTGAGATTTTTAAGTGGGCATATCCAGCTTTGCACTGATGTGTTACATTTTGACATTCAATCATTTGATAAGTGAGGGCTGCTTGAAACTGACCGCTCCCGTTAGCATGTCATACATCAGCGCACCCAGACTCCACCAATCGACAGCTCTGTTATGTCCACTTCGCATCAGGATTTCGGGCGCCCTGAAAGCAGTAGGAGCAAATAATGAGACAAAACAGTCCCGTTCATGAATGTCATTTCTGTGTGGTTTAAGGGTCTAGGTTAGCCTGGTCTTACCATACCCTCATACTCATTTCGTACAGAGGGTCTGGAACTTCACAATTGAGCTCCGTTTTCAGGTGGGAGGGATGAACTCCTTTGAAACGATTGGATCTATTTTCAAACTACAACCAGAAAATCTACAACACCCGCCTCCCCCACTCGCTGAATGGTAGGTTGGAATTCAACCGATGAAACGCAGCCAGTGAGATCAGACTCAGGCGTACATGTAGGGAAAAGATAATTGACCGGAGTTTACGGATGGTAAAGGCCAGGCTAGGTCAGGGTTAAACCTACATGTATTCAATAGTGCCACAGAACGTATGCGTCACAGTGCCGTCATGAATGGACTCCTTACAGAGGCCAAAGTCTGTCAACTTCACGTGGCCTGGAGAGAGAGAGAGAGAGTGGTGTCTATGATAAGAAAGATTGCGTTTTATTAACCTCTTAACCACACCTGAACTGAGCACATTTCCCCCAGTTTGGAATTACCCAAATTTAAAAGCTTATTGAAAAAAGTGTCAAAATAGCGACCAAAACGAGGACGAAAACGCAACAAATAGTGCTGCCAAAAAGTGATGGAAAACGCAATAAAAAAGCTACAAAAAACAACAAAAAGTGACAAAAATAGATGAAAAAGTGACTGTAACAACGCAGTGAAAAATGTTTTGTGGGGCTTAGCTTTCAAATGAGGCGTTACACTGTCCTATAGCCAAAGTGGAGTAAATGCATTCCGTTCAGGCAGGTGGTAAGAGGTTAAATAAATGTGAAACTAAACTCGAGTACTCGCAGTGTAATTTTGCCACACACCTTGGCTGTTGAGCATAATGTTCTCTGGTTTCAGGTCTCTGTAAATGATGCCATTCTGGTGCAAGTGACCCAGAGCCATGGAGATTTCAGCCAGGTAAAAACTGTGCAGGGATAATTAATGTAAGACACACACAAATGCACCACAATAGTTATAAGAACGTTTTGCCTGATAAGGGGTGAAGATGTTTTGAGTATTTACCAGGCCGTGTCTTCCATGAAGATGCCCTCTCTCTCCAGCTGCATGAACAGCTCTCCGCCTGAAACAAGACACACACTGTGGATAGTGGTCGTACAAATAGCCCATTTCCTCTGTTACAGGATGACAAGTTTGAGAATCACCGACAAAGGCTCTTTCACCAGTCATCTGTAGTTGGTAGTTTAAGAAGACAATGTAGATTCTCATGCTCCATCCGAAACCAGTAAATTGGTAAGAGGTCTAACGGCAAACCGGATGTGCGTCAGCGTCAGCCATGATAAGAAGCGTCCGAATTGGGTTGTCGGTTAGGAAGGAGTTAGGGAAAGTGGCCTGTATGCTAACTATCATAGCCACTTTAGCATAGGGACCTCTGATGCTAACTTACTGGCGATTAGGAGCTATGTGCCATCCCATAAGCCACTGCCCCAATCTCCCCACCCCCCTCGCCCCCACTCTGGAGTGATTCATGCGCAACCACTGTTGATTGACAGGTGCACATTTAATAATAAAAATAATTTAAAAAAAAAGATTCTGCACAAGCCAAACTTTATAAAAGTGACAAAATACATGTTAGGCTAAGGCCGAAACGTAATAAATACTAGATCTTTTGGACATCTATCCGAGTGTGCTGTGTATTTTCCAATACACAAAATACATGTTAGCGTCACCACAGCACAGTCACATGGTTTTAAAGAGCCTCCTCAGTAAATGGCCTAAATTAAGCAGTTTGTGCTTTTGTTTTTATTTATTAGAAACTTAAGCCACATGGCTAATTTGCATACTGTAGCTTTATGAAACTGCTGTTGAGATAAAATAAAGGGAAGTGTGAAGGATCATTTGGATGTATCTTTTTTTTCCCCGCCTTAAATGCCTTTATTTGGACACTATGTTGTTGTTGGACAATATACAGTAGGTGGCGGTATGCGCTTTTGTTTGGCCTGCACTGAACTTTAAAGAAGAAGAAGAACAGCAGCTGTTGGTGATGTCACTTCCCCTTCCCCTGGGTAAGGACGGTGGAATTGGGCAAATGCTGCTGAAGCTCTAGTTCACTAACTGCATAGAGATCTAACAGTTGACCCCATGAAAGGTTAAGGATTAGTTGCTAGTGTTAGTACTTAGAGGCTACAATTTAATGGTTTCGGATGCAGTCACTGTTATCCATGAAAATGTTACTCCAAAACGTCAGCACTGGTTAAATCCGTTTACCAAATTTTTAAAACAATTTGGTTGTCTAAGAATTGGATGTTTGGACTCTCATTCAAGAGGCTTTGTCAGCGACTAAGGATCATTGTGTGGCTAAGGACAAGGGGTTTGACTTGTAACGGCACCACCCATCTTCATTCCAACAATTATAGCCCAATTTAAACCCCACTTTCTACAAACGCAAGTGTGTTACTTCATATATGACCAAACAGGGAGTTTTGACGGGGCTCCACAAAGGAACTGACAGTAACACGTATTGTTAGTGTAATAACATTTTGCTAAATCATCAGGGGGCCAGAGGTTCTATGCTAGAGGGCTGGATTTGGCACCAGGGCCTAATGTAGCCAAGGCCCTGGGAACCCAGGGTGCTGAGGGTGCTGCATCACCCTCTGCTGGATGGTTTGCACATTGCAGGCAATAGTAATAAATGGGAAATAAGAACAGAAAAGGCATTTTTGGGGGCAATCTTGCTCTAACCAAAATATATTCCTACGGTTATGGACGTAGCCTACCACTAGGGTCTAGACTTGGGATCGTGAAGGCTGCTGAATACAGAAGACTTGTTAAACCCAAGGCTTCATGGAGATTCAAAGCAGGATTTTATGTCTTCACAGAAATGGCTCATTTCACGCCTCTCTCAAACAATCTCCTTTGCCGTTTCAACCTCCCTGTCGTCAAAGGAGCTTTCAGATCGTGATGAACTGCTGACTTCTGAATGAACTGCCGCTAGAGCTTTCTCAGCAGTGTTGGTACATCCTCTTGTGAGGCTGTTGTTCTGTTATTCTGCTCGTAACTCTTTTTTTTATTTAACCTTTATTTAACCAGGAAAGTCCCATTGAGATTAAAAACCTCTTTTTCAAGGGAGTCCTGGCCAAGAGGCGGCAAAGGAGTTACAAATTACATACATACTCATTGCACTCCTCTTCTGTGAAATGACGGCTTAAAACACCTGTACGACCAAGAGCTTATACAAACAGTTTTGATGATAAAATGTCAGCATTGTCTGAGTGTGTTTGCTCTCACCACTTAGATATTCCAGGATGAGGTAGAGTTTTCCCCCTGTCTGGAAGGCGTAGATGAGGTCAACTATAAAGGGATGCTTCACTTCCTCCAGGATGTTTCTCTCTGCCTTGGTGTGAGCGGTGTCCTTGGCATTGCGTACAATCATAGCCTAAACAGATGCCAAAGTTAGAGTTGTACTTTATTTAATTAATACATACATTTTAGGCCTTGCATTTAAAACACTGCTGCAGCCTGTTATGAGTCTTTAATCTGTACTTAACCTCAATTTAGTCATATTATACAACTGCGCTCAACGGCTGCTGTTGGTGGAGTGTGTGACTTTTAGCAAACGGCTGAACAGTTAATTAGCAAACTTGACACACAGCTGAGGCAAGAAGGACAAGGTGCTCAATGGACATGTCTCCACTAAGTATTTTATGGGTAATTGCGAAAAGAAACCCGTTTACCCTCAGACTTTACTCACACTATGTGACATAGCTGTAAAAATCCTCTGGGTACATTCTTTCTCTGAGGACTTTACACCAATTGCATAACAATTAGAACCAATAAGACAAAGCACTTAGGTTCTATATGAGCCTTACTAAACACACCGCTTATAGCAAACCTTTTACTTAAAGCAGTACTAAGTAACGTGTTTACCTTAATAAATCCTTTCCGTATTCCCTCTGGGGGTATTACAAGTGTTAATGGGATGACTGGGGGGGTCATTCATCTCCCCCTGGTGTCTCTGGTCAGAAAACCATGCTTGCAACTCGACTGCCACCGGGGCGGAGCCACCAATACACACTAATAGAATCACAAAGAAGAAGCTAACAGGCTAACAGCCAAAGCTAACTGCGGGATAGCGCCACTTTAAACTCTCCCTTCGCCTTTTCTGTCAGCGTAGTATTTACTCTCCAAGACATTTAATAAGTTAAAAAAATCGTAACTTGCTAAGACACCTGCAGTTGCGCTAATGGCCTCTAGGGTCAAGAGTTACTTAGTACTGCTTTAACAAATCCTGCAACTATTTCTCATTGCATCATTAACATTGCGTATCGGCACCATAGCACAGCGATTAGCGCTCGTGCTTCACAGCTAGAAGGTCCCGGGTTCGATTCCCACCTGGACGGGGCCAGTGTGTGGAGTTTTCACGTTCTCCCCGTGTCTGCGTAGGTTTCCTCCGGGTACTCCGGTTTCCCTTACTACTAAAAACATGTACAATAGGTGAATCCTCCAGCCAGGTGATTCTGACTGGAGGCACTGCCGCCGCCTACTGCTCCTTACGGGTCGTCCCAGTAGCGAAGGATGGGTCAAACGCAGAAAACAGATTTTGTTGTGCAGTTGTATAATGACAAATGTTAAGCACCTCACCATATCTTCCTTCATTGTAGAATGTGTGTGAAGTGATACATCCGAGTTAGGTGTTTTTCTGGCTTATAACATAATTAAGTCAAATGTTGTACCTATTTTAGACCCGTTTTAGTTCTTATTTAATTTTATTCTGGGCCTCGAGGTACTTGGGAGGGCAAATATCTAGTGAGCTACTTGTGAGAACCACAGGCTTAGGTTATGTGTTGTACTGTTAACCAATTCTGCAAGTATTTCCATAGCATCTTTAGTTTTGACCATTTTAAGAAAAATAATTGCCTATTTGAAACATGTGAGTTCAGAAAATTAGCCAGAATCAACAAACAATGTTTACCTGTATTTCAAGTATGTTGCACTGTCTCCACCACATAAACAAATAAATCAATTCATATAAATTAGAAAACTGGACACCCTTAGTATTGCCAAGCAGCTCAAATTCAAAAACAGGTTAAGACAGGCAAAGCTTTCCTCTTATCTAAATCTTTAAAAGACAAAACGGCAAGTATGGGCAGATTTTCAACTCTAGGAACACTTGGCCTCGATCCGCAAACTAGATTCTAATGCACAGTGGAGCCCCGCGTTTGAAGCTCGACAATTGCACTGACTATGTGGGATGTCCAGTGGTTAAAGTGTCACTGAGGTCATTACAGCAAAGAAGCAGCGGCTGGAAAAAGCTCATTCTAATGGACCGGGGCGGGGCCAAGGCTGCAGCAGAGCAGAAATGAAACCTTACCCTTCCGCTGGCTTCAAGGACAGCCAATATTTGCAGACACAAGTACTGTAATGTTTGTTGGCAATACAAAGCGGTTGATGTGCCGCAACAGCAAGTATGGCAAAACACTTACCTTTTTTAAAACCTTCATGGCGAATATTTTGCCCGATGCTGCTCCGACAACTTTTCGGACTTGGAAAACCTAGACAGAAAGAAATTAAATCAGACAAACAAAAGCAACAAAAGACTTAATTTGTACCATTGTTTAAAAATATTTATAACAGTATTGCACATTTAATCCCAAAGTCTGAAATCATTTAGGCCGAACAATAGCCTTAACTGAACCAAGCACATTTTCACCAGTTTGGCTTTACCCAAATCTAAAAGCTTCTAAAGATGGAACAAAAAGTGGCAAAAATGCAACAAAAGAGTGTGACAAAAAAACACTGAAAAAGTGGCAAAAATTAGACAAAGACGTAACATAAAGGTGACAAAAAAACCCAGACAACTCGGCAACAATGCAAGGAAAACGATCCATTTATATCAGTTTTGTAGGTCTTAGCTTTAGGCTGTGAACTCTCCAGTCAAGAAGCTTTTAGATTCGGTTAATGCTGAACTGGAGAAAACGTGCTCAGCTAAAGCGTGGGTTAAGAGGTTAAACAACAAAATATCACAATGTCTCCATGGATCTTGTTGTGCTGTTTATAACTATCATCATGTTCTGAAATCTATCCCATTTCTCTCTCAGTTTAGCCGTTTGTATTTTTGTCTTCTCTCAAACTCATGCAGTTCTTTTAATACCTTTCCATATCCGCCTTTGCCCAAAACCCGCAGGAGCTCGAAGCACTCCGGTCTGATGTTCTCCGTCCCCTGGTTGACACAGTTCTCGGATATTTCAATCTTCTCACAGCCCTCCATGTTACTGAGGATACGAACCATTGCACAATTATCTATTGTCATTGCACATGCAAAATACAATGAAACGCTGTTTAGCATCTAAGCAGAAATGTCGTGGAAAGCAGATACCTGATATAATACTTACCAATATCATTATGCTATTCTAAGCAGATTACTTACATGTTTACAGTTATAGAGCAATACATTATTATTATCATTAAGTATATTGTGGAATTAAATAATGACCATGCAATAAACAACATTTCTTTTTTACTTACAACTCAAATCCACTGCACTGGTCCATGAAGTCATTGATTTCAGCCTAGAAATAAAAGTAAAAAAGTATGACAATTTGTTGCGACATGTTGGCTGTAATAATAATGAGGTAGGTTAGACCTATATTCACAAACAGCTGGTTGGGCCCGAGTCTGACAAGCTCTTACGTAATTATTGCCCAATATTTGCTACAAACACATCAACAAGAAGCAACACTTCACTCTAGTTTCCGTGTTTACTTGTTGTTGTTTTAGACACATTCAAACAAGAGCAATCTTAGAAATAAAAAGTACACAATGTCACCGCTACCAGTATAAACATGTTACATCTCAAAGAATGCTTCCACACTGGGGACAGCAAAAGCACAGACAAACCATAGCTAATGAAATGTTTGCCTCTCACACATTAATCTGTAATTGTGGTGGAGTTGAGAAAAGGACAGGAAACACGTGCGCCCCATTCAGTCTAAAAATGTCCAACTAAAATAAACTGTTGCACACTGACAGAGCCACATTTATCTCTGCAGCACTTTTGGTCAACTAAATCTGATCGGGGTTGAACGACAGTAAAGGAATTTCATGGTGGTGAACCGTGTGAGCAAGATAACGATACCCCCGCTTTTGTTTATGTGCGAGTAATAGATACTTGTGAGCACTGACAGCTCTGTTGTGGTAGCTGTCAGGCTCACGGTGCAGCACTAGCCTTAGCATCTGCTGCTAAACCTGCTAAGCCCGTGTAAGGCCTGACTGCTGGGATGCAGTAGCAGGCCTTCTGTGGCTGCTGGCAGAGGACCAGGCTAAGGGCTAACTCTGCTCAGCTAAGCAGGCTACTGTGCTGCAGAGTTTGTGCACTGACAACTATCTCAATTGTGTTTGACGTCCCGAACCACAGTACCTCCTCGATCTCATCATCGGAAATGTTATCCTCCGGCTGATCCAAATCAATGTCAAACACCCCCGCCATGGTAAGGCTTTTCTCAGACCGCTCTGTCAAACAGCACGAACTGCAGGCGACCGCCTCATGGACAAACACACTCCGCCGCCATAACCGGCTACTACACTGAGCATGCGCAGTGAGGGGATCCACGGGGGCGGCGGCCACTCAGAAATATAATAATAATAATAATTATTATTATAATAATAATAATAATATATTAATAATAATAATAATAATAATAATAATAATAATAATAATATAATAATAATAATAATAATAATAATAATAATGATATTGGTTATTTTTCCTGGTAAAGATTTACAGTAAAAATTCACGCAAATGATTTTATGCATTAACCTCTTAGCCCCCACCCGAACCGAGCACATTCGCTCCAAATCTAAAAGCTTCTTGAAAAAGTGTCAAAACGAGGATGAAAATGCACCAACAATGCAAAAAAAAAGAAAGAAAAAAAAATCCACAAAAGAGAAACAGAAAAGTGACAATAATTTGAAAAAAGTGTCAAAAAAGGACAAAAATGTGACAAAAAAAAGAGAAAAAATCCACAAAAAAGTGTTAAAAAGTTACACAAATGTGTGACGAAAACGGCAACACCGTAGACACTATTAAATTATATATTATATTATCAACACTGCAACAATGCGAGGAAAAAGATTTGTTTAGATGAGTTTTGTAGGTCTTAGCTTTCAAATAAGGCGTTACGATAGGCGTTTAGATTTGAGTAAAGCCAAACTTTGAGGAAATGCACTCGGTTAAGGCGGGGGTTAAGAGGTTAAAAAGAGATGCTTTTCGTTTTACTTTGAAAACCGGAAGTAGTATTTTAATTTCCGTTGTGGCGCCAGCTGAGCGCACTTTCTAAACGACATTCACCCCGTGCGCAAACAGTTGCCTCGATCACCCAGTTGTCAGCGATGGGACGATGTCTGTAGTGACAGTCCAGCTGGGACAGTGCGGTAACCAGGTGGGGCATGAGTTTTTTGAGGTCATCTCCAACGACGCGCTCGAGGGTCAGAGGAAAACTTACTGCACCGCGAGCTGCGAGCGCTTCTTCCACCAAACTACAAATGGAGGTACCACAGAACATGATCATCACTGTTATTACACCAGGAAATGTTTACAAAGAGCGGATATCACCTGTGTGTTACCCACAGATTGAGACTGCTGAACAATTTGATCTAATATGGTGTAAAAGGGAAAAAAGTAACGTCATCCTTCTGCTTTATAGTTTAGAAGTCAGTTATTATTTTCTTACCATGGCAGAAGAAGCAGATTTCTTATTCAACTTTATTGCACAGCTTGTTATTAGACTAGAAAAGTAAGACTAACACTGGGCAGCCTCCATAGTAACACTGACATTAACAAGATATGCAGGATTTTTAGGAAACATTTGATCTTTTCTGTCTGTCTATCCAGAGCTTGAGGCCAGGGCAGTGCTCATCGATATGGAGCCCAAAGTCATCAGCCACAGCATGACGAAGGCTGCGAAGTCCGGCAAGTGGAGATACAGTGAAAAATCCATCTTCAGTCAAAAGCAGGGCTGTGGGAACAACTGGGCAAACGGGTAATGATCAAACAAGTCCCTGTGACCTCTGTGAGTCTGTAAGTTAAGTCTGATCTCTGTTCTAGATATTGTGTCCACGGCCCCCGCCACAGGGAGGTCATGGAGGAGCTGTTGAGGAGAGAGGTGGAGCGCTGTGACCGACTGGCTGGACTCGTGCCCATAATGAGTGTGGCAGGAGGCACCGGGTCAGGAGTGGGCACCTACGTAACGCAACTGCTGAAGGACATTTTCCCCAAGAGCTTCATCCTCAATCATCTCACGTGGCCGTACGGCACAGGGGAGGTAACCTGTTTACGTTAATGTTCGAACAACCACAACAAGAGAACAGAGCAACACTGGAAACACCCAGTCATAAACAAATTGTGACAAACATTAAACCCCCACTTAAACCAAATGCATTTTCTCCTGTTCAGCTTTACCCAGAAAAAAGAAATCGAAACAGATAATGTTCCTGGCCTTGTTGTCGTCACTTTTTAAACTTTTTTTTTTCATTGCTTTTTGTCTTTTTTTTTGTTGGGTTTTTGTCACTTTCCTGTTACTCTTTTGTGGCTTTTTGTTGCGTTTTTGTCACGTATTCATCACCTTTTTGTTGCTCCTTTGTTGCATTTTCATCCATTTTTGTCTTATTTTTGTTGTTATTTTGACCTTTTTTCAAGAAGCTTTTAGATTTGGGTAAAGCGAAACAATGTGCTTGGTTCAGGTGGAGGTTAAGAGGTTAATGTTTATGGCCTGGGTTTGAGTGAGGCACTGTATGTACATTTTATGGCTATACGTTTGTTCTTTGTTTTGTCGCAAAAAAAACTTAGCAAAATCCGATACGGATGTGCAATATTGCTATGTCAATATTGTTACAATATTTTTGCTAAATCAATTCAACATGGTACACTCCATTCTTCAGTACTTGCAACATAAACCTAAAGTATTTTTTATAAAAAATTTGTGTTGAAACAAGACTTCAAAAAACACCAACTCATGCCCAAAAAAAGATTAAAATGGAACTACATTAGGACATTTGTTACTAAAACTAAACATTTGCATGTTTCATACATGGTTTTGGTTTGGGCTGATTTCGCAAAAATAATAAAGTGTCTATTTCAGTTCATTTAAAGCAGTATGAAGTAACTCGTGCCCCTACACTCGTAGCAAATTGCGTTTTTTTTACTCAGTAATTGTTCATGAGAGTAAATACTACACTGGCAGAAAAGACAAAAGGAGTGAGGGATATTGTACATCCAATTACACAATGGAGATAACCTTTTCTTACTCAAACTTGGCTGTAAATACTGTTAAGTGGCGCTAGCCCGCAGTTAGCTTTGCCCGTTAGCCTGTTAGCTTCTTCTTCGTGATTCCATTAGTGTGTATTGCACCTCTGACCCGGAGGCAGGGAAGTTGCAATTGTGGTTTTCTGGCCAGAGACACACGGGGGGAGATGAAAGACCCTCCGAACACTTGTATTACCCCCAGAGGGACTACCAAAAGGATTTATTAAGGTAAACAAGTTACTTAGTACTGCTTTAACATTGCGATCTGATATTGTTTGTGATGTATTGTGCTGCCTTAATTCAAATGCAGTTGACAGTTTTGTACACACTTTTTTACTCTTTGTAAATAGTTTGCTTGAAAAAATGAAATTTCCTCTGTTTGATTGGATGTTGGCAAATCTTCAGAAATAAAATAATGTACTGATGTTTGTGTTTGTGAACTAACCAGTATAGTGGTTAGGAATTAAAAGCTTCTTATGTAAACCCTGTTTTAAGTTGAAGGTAAATGCCCTTAAACATTTTTATAGAGTCTAATTTTGAATTCCTTGTGTTTTCAGGTGATTGTCCAGAACTACAACTCGGTGCTGGCCCTGGCTAAACTCTACCGTCTGTCGGACGCCATTGTGGTGCACGAGAACGACACGGTGCACAGGATCTGCGGTCAGCTGCTGAACATCAAGAACATCACCTTCAACGACGTGAACAGAGTCATCGCACATCAGCTCGGCAGCGTGCTCCAGCCTGCGCTCTCCGCCGACTCCTACGGCACCTACAGCAGAAATCCTTTGGGTAACAAACAACACGACTGTGGAGGAAACATATTCAATTGAGATGTTTTTTTGGTTGAGGTCAAAGTACTTGATTTTGTTACTTGAGTAAAAGTACAGACACTACTGGTCAAATATTACTCCTATTAAAATAAAAGTTGCTCTGTCAAATTATTACTTGAGTGAAAGTACTGACAGCACCACCTACTGTTCGGAAGTGTGCGCTACAAGGCTTTGCTGCAATTTCATCGCTTTTGTCAATTTATTGCCACATTTTTGTTGTGTCTTTGTTACTTTTTGATGCTTTCTTTATTGTGTTTTCATCCTCATTATTGTCTCGTTTTCGTCGCTATTTTGACACTTTTTTCAAGAAGCTTTTAGATTTGGGTAATCACAAACTGCAGAAAATGTGCTTGGTTCAGGTGGGGGTTAAAGGGATATTTCAGGATATTTGACATAGGGCCTCATTTCCTAGTTATCCAGAGTGTTGTTGATTTCTGGAGATGTATATATATATTTTTAATTTATGCAGTGCTTATATTTGAAGAGTTTAGTGGTGCTAGGCTAGTGCTAGGCTAGCGCATGTCTATGGTAAATAGTAGCCTGCATTAAAAACAGTCTGACCCAAGCACAGTGCACCTGAGGCTAATCACTTATAACACCAGACTAACCATATAAATGTCTGTGTTGACTGAATAATTGTATAAATGTAACTATTTTGCATTTAAAATAACTTTATATTTGAGCAGCATCAGCTTCCTGGTTGTAAGCTACGCAGCAGTGGAGTGATCGTCTAGGTTACCGAATCCACAGTAGTTTGTTTACCTGCAGCCGGCATTACTACACGTGGAATTCACAAAGGAGCTTTCTACAAATCAGATATGGCAACGTTCGGAGGTTTTTAATGCAGGCTACTAGTTACCATAGACATGCACTAGCCTAGCACTAGCCTAGCACCACTAAACTCTTCAAATATAAGGACTGCATGAATTCAAAAATACATACATCTCCAGAAATCAACAACACTCTGGATAACTAGGAAATGAGGCCCTATGTCAAAAATCCTGAAATATCCCTTTAAGATGTTCACCTAGTTTACCTTTTGTCTTCTGCGTTGACATCCCCTGTGAAGCTTTGCGTGGTTACAGATCACTACTACACTGCTCACCCATAATCTACAACAGTATTCCCTTGTTATTGGCGTCCTGTAGGTGAGTTGGTGAGCGCTCTGAGCTGCCACCCGGAGTACAAGCTGCTGAGCATCTGCACTATCCCTCAGATGCCCAGTTCCTCTTTAGCTTACAGCGCCTTCACCTGGCCAGGGCTACTGAAGCACCTCCGCCAGATGCTCGTCTCCAACACCAAGATGGAGGAAGGTGCAGTATTTCCATCCTAAGAAGTAATAATGAAAAAAACAAAAAAAACATGTAGAGGTTTCGATGCCTTTGTGTCGCTACAGGTATAGATTGGCAGGTGCGTCCTCCTTCGAACTCGGATCGAACGAGGAGTCTTCCCGTTCACAACTTTAATAGATCTTTGGCCAGTCTTCTCATTCTCAGAGGCAAAGATGTTTACAGCGCAGAGACAGGTATTTATTATATTCTCATGTTTTCTGTCTGCTTAATGTTAATGTGTTTTTGATATTTGTGCGTATTTGACCTTGTGGTGTAAAGAGTGGTTCATCACAGTGGTCTCGTGTTGCCAATTTAGCAGCGTGTTCAACCGCTCCAGAGCGACTGTTTTCTGAAATGTCACCCGAAAAGAACCCAGAGACTTTCTGACGATCTCTGCTGCTTTACAAAGGCCGCGCGTTGTGTTGTCGGAGTGCGCAAAAGAGTTTTCCCCAATCTGATCCTCTTCCTTCTCTCACCCTGATGCTCTGAGCGGAGTCACAGCAGCCGCTTAACTCCGCCCCTTTCCCCTTGAGTCTCCATGGAGACGGTTGTCAATCACAGCAGAGGTATGAGGATGAGAAAACTAAAATGCTTTTGAAAACTCCATGGCTTATTTAGAAGTTTTACTTTTGAGAGCAGACAAGGAATATTTAAAAGAGAAATACAATTTTCTAATGGGCTTAATTGTGGGTTATATAGACCCTTTAATAGTTTAAAGGGCTTAGCTGGAGGCGGGAAGCTTGATTCCTATCTATTTCCATTGTAGCTGTTGTCATAGTAACGATAAACAAATGTCTAACTGTTTTTGGAAATATCAGATAAACCTTATTTTATCGTCTCAAATGTCATTCCTCTTGTTCTTGCACCTTAAGCCACAACAGGACCACATTTTTCAGTTGTAGTTTTACACTTAAAATCGCTAGTTTTAGTTTAATTAATAAACTTCCTGCCTCCAGCTGATGTCACTGATGATGTCAGCAGTTAAAGGGTCTATTATGAATCTAAATATTAATGGTCTGGACTCTGAACAGTTGTCTTATTATGAAAGATCAGGAGACCTTTTAAAAAAAAGAATCAAATAAAATCGATTAAAATCGTAATCGTCCAAACTGAGTAACAAAATCGAGATTTTCATTTTTGGCCATATCGCCCAGCCCTACTTCAACTTTAAGGACCTGAATGTCATTAACCTCTTAACCCCCACCTGAACCGAGTACATTTTCTCCAGTTTGGCTTTATCCAAATGTAAAAGCTTCTTGAAAAAAAGAGCGACAAAAAATCAACAAAAACGTTACAAAAGAGCAACAAAAATGTGACAAAAACGTGACAAAAAAGCCACAAATGGGGCGATACACTGGCCTGTGAGCTTTTAGACTTGGCTAAAGCTGAAGTGGAGAAAATGCACTGGGGTAAGGTGGGGGTTAAGAGGTTAAAAAGCAGGATTCAAACTGACCTTAAATCTAACTTTCTTGAAAAATGATTATTTTTAGTGCGCAAGTTCGTTCAACTGCAGTTTTTGCTCATATACGTATAACTTAGTACAAAAGCGGTGTTAGTTTTGTCGATAATTGTCATAATTTTAGTCAAAGTGATATTTTTGCTGTCCAAAATTAGACTAAAACTAAATTAAAAGCTGTTTATAAGACTAAAACTGTGACTCAAATATTTTCGGCGACTAAAATATGACAAATAAAAATGAAAAGAAGAGACTAAAATCATCAAAACTTCCAGTGACAGTTTGAAAGAGCCTCATATCATTTAAATGCACTGCCAAGGGAACATCTGAGCTTTGTTGATGGAAGTATAAACACATTCATTACATTTGTGGCAATACAATTATAGTATTTGGGGATTAAAATGTTATCTTTGCTAATGCATGTCTTGTTTTCTTCCACAGGTAGTTTTGAGGAACCGTCTCTTTATACGTCCTGGCTGCCCTCAAACGAATCCTTTAACACGTGGAAATGCACAGTGCCTTTTAATAAATATGAAAAGTCTGCAACACTGGTCAGTAACAGTCAGTCTCTGCTCCAACCGCTGGACAATATTGTGGGAAAAGCTTGGAATATGTTTGCTTCAAGGTACGCCACTCATACATCTACTAAAGTAAACCATCTAAAATCATATTTCTCTATACCTGTTTATTAAAAATTGAAATTTAATGGGGCTGCACAATATATCGGTTAAAAATTGCAATATTAGCTAAAATAGAAGGGGGAAACATGGGTAAAACACACAAAAATAAGGGGAAAATATAAAAAAAATTGGGGGAAATGGGAACAAATTTGAGGGGGAAAAATGCTGGGAAAATTTGAAGAAAAAAAAAAGGTAACAAATATGGACAAAAGTTTCAAAGCTAATGTTTTCTTTGCAGGGCCTATGTTCATCAGTACACCAAGTATGGCATCACGGAGGAAGACTTTTTAGACAGCTTCACATCCCTGGAGCAGGTCATCTCGAGCTATCGTCACCTTTCATAGCAGCACAGCAGTTATGTATTACAAAATGCAGGGGTGGGAAATGTAAGTACCTTAGAAAATGTTCATTAATCTTACAGTGGGAAAGATTTTGTTCTTTCCCACTGTATTTTTGTAGCTGGACTAGAAGCGAACGTTTTCTGAATTATGGTTTAAAAGCAATGCTTCATGAAATTAAGGCACATTTAACCCTTTCAAAGTAAATTCTTTGCTCCTTTATCTGTTCTTTTAATTACATAAAGAATTTTAATAGTTCTTCCACCACAGAGGAAGACATTTTAAACAGCTTCACATCCAGGGAGCAGGTCAAATGATCGTAGCACAATAATTTATTAGCAGCACAGCGATTTGTTACTCTGGGCGGGACGGTGGCACAGTGGTTAGCGCATGTGCTTCACGGCGAGAAGGTCCCAAGTTTGACCCTGAGCTGGACGGGGCCTTTCTGTGTGCAGTTTGCATGTTCTCCCCGTGTCTCCAGCCAGGTGATTCTGAACATCAACCTATTGGTCAGGTCTGCCAAGTGTCTTTAATTGATTAGTTATCCTGGCTCCACATCTGGAGATGGGTTCCCCACTACCGCTACAGGCAGTGTTGGGGAGTACATGTAGTTAGAATACGTATTACTCATTTTAAGCAATAGACCCTTTAATTGTTAGTAAACATTCCGGGCTTAGCTGGAGGCGGGAAGCTCGATTCCTATCTATTTCCATTGTAGCTGTTGTCATAGTAACGATAAACAAATGTCTAACTGTTGTCGGAAATATCAGATAAACCTTATTTTATCGTCTCAAATGTCATTCCTCTCGTTCTTGCACCTTAAGCCACAACAGGACCACATTTTTGTTGTTGTAGTTTTACACTTAAAATCGCTAGTTTTAGTTTAATCCCATTTCCCTTGATCACTTCCTGCCTCCAGCTGATGTCACTGATGATGTCAGCAGTTAAAGGGTCTATTACATTCAGTATCATTTTCATTTGAGGGTATTTAGAATTCAGTTACTTTCCTAAAATCGAAGGAATGCGTCGCAGTACTCAATAATGGCTTACACTAGCATTGCGCTTTACAAGCCTGTGTTACCAAGTCTCTCAAAGCGCCACACTGTAGTCATTATTCAATCACTCCATACTCAGTGGTGGCAAGTTACTGTTGTAGCCACAGTTGCCCTGGCGTAGACTGACGGAGCGCGGCAACCAGTCTGTGCCCTGACCACTCACTCACACTCTTTCATTGTGGACTATTGTACATGTTTTTAGTGGTAGGGGAAACTACGCAGACACGAGAACATGCAAACTCCACACAGAAAGGCCCTGGATTGAACACAGGACCTTCCAGCTGTGAAGCACGAGCGCCAACGTGCCGCCCAATCACTATATTTTAGTTTTGTATTATGACTAGGTGAATATACTTAATATTCCTAGCCCCACAAGATATTAAGAAATGTAATCATGATCTAAACACTTAAAGGTAAATCAGCATTTGTTAAACTACTTAAAAATACCCCTATAACCTAAGCCTCCTATTGTTTAACCTGGAGACCTTTTTATCCTGGCACTGTATGTAACATTTCTGTATGAATAAAAAACATTACAAAGACAATCATCAGTTTCTTGATTTTATTAAGACTTGACACTATCATCATTAGTCAATGTAACATTCCTCAGAAAGTTAATTTACCGATGTAAAGTCTCATCACTGTAGCAGGCCCGAAACTTCAGCCAGCTTACCGACTGATGTTGCCTTATTCGTATAACAGCCAACACCAGTCAGATAAGCTAGCCGACGGGATGGGAAACCAGAGGAGAGAGACTTTTAGGTAGCATCATCAGGAATAACTCATCACCACACAAGTCTTTAGATCCTGGAGAGTCGTTGCCGGGCGGATATCGCGACTTACCTCTGAAGTAAACCTCCTCCTTAAGTTCATCGCTATCATTTTTCACAAAAGACCAAACGAGACGTACAAACAGTGTCTGAATTACGATTTTATGATAAGTTTTTTTCCTTTCTCCAAGTTCCATCCTACTGTACAGAAGAAAAAAATGAGGACAGGTGAGTACAATCTACCACATGATATTTTTTTTTCCTCTTTTGGTTCAAGTCGTCGTTGTTCCACACAGACCACAGTTGAATAGAAATGACATGTGCGCGTACGGTCGAAAAAAAAAGATATTTACACAATGTGCAAACGATCAAATGTCGCTCCGCTCAACTAGTATTGCTTCTTTTTCGCCCCAAACGCTATAACATTGGCTGTTTTTGTTTTGTTTTTTTAAAGACGGACGGACAAATAAAAGGAAAAACGATACCCTGAAACAACCGTACTACACGATCCGAGCATCCTTCCACACGTTACAAAATTAAATAAAAATCAAGTCTGTTAAGATCTATATCCAGGGAAGTCCCGAGCCTCCCCTTTCTTGCATAAGGCATAGCATCACACAGCAGTCTCACCCGCGCCCCCCCCCCCCCCCCCCCCCCTAAAAAAAAAAACACTGCTTCAACTAGTGAGGTCAATAAACGGGTTAAAAATAAAGTTAAAGTAACATTTGTTAAGATCAGATGAGGGGAAGAGCGAGGAAACCTGAAAAAAACACTGTCCGGACAAGTGCTTGTTGAAGGTTCTGCCCCCGATCGGATGGAGGGTGAGGTTTTTTTGAGTTTTCGTTCTCGAGCTGTGAGTGTGTGGGGCCTGGAGGAGGAGGAGGAGGTGGAGGTGGAGGTGTAGGTGTAAGAGGTGTAGGAGGGCAGCAGCAGGAGTGAGTCCGAACGCCTCGTCATCACTTTGTCTTCTCCTCCGAGTGTCTCTTCTGCTGCAGCCGCTTGCTGTAGCTCTGGGCCATGGAGTTGACGATGGAGATGACGAAGTAGCACACCATGATCAGGACCACTTTCTCGAAGATCCACGACAGCCAGTTCTCGTCCTGGGGAGGGAAAACGTACAAAAGTAGCTTAGCGTGAGCGGAAAGGAGACGATCGTGTGCATCCCTTATGGTTGTTCTCCATTGCATTGGTTTCTCAACTGGGACCCACAACCTAAATATGACTCAGACTTGTGAAAATATAATGTAATATATAGTATTTTCCTCAAACATGTTGTTGAATAAGCATTAAAGGGGGGTATTATGTAAAATCGACTTCAAGCTTTATATCATGTTATTATGTCATTCCCTCATTAAACACATGCCTGGAGTGTTGCCTTGGCTCATTCACATATTTTTGAGTAATCAGTTAAAACTTAGACGGCAGCCATTTTAGGTGTAGCTATGCCTCAGTCCTCCTAGGAACGCCCCCACCTCCTGGAGACGCCTCTGGACCTTTTGTCACCAGCCAAGCCACCAACCACTGCTCCTCAGCTCAGCAGAGCCCCCTCCCCGCACAGTGTTAGTAGTGAGCAATTTTATTCAAGGCAGTTATTTTAATTTACTGCATATACAGACCAACAGAAGGTTACGTCATCATTGTAGTATGCTATAGACTGGTGCCATGTGATTGAAAAAAGCATAATACCCCCTCTTTAAACAAGCCAAAAAAAGCTTAATTCTATACGTTTTCTGGGAAAGTCTCACAACCCACTGAAAACAGTTCCACGACCCATCAGTGCTGCTAAACCAGAATGGCTGAATCAATGACAAGGTTTTCACAGGGCATTAAAAGTCATTGTGGAAAATACTGACATTACTTGATTAGTTTTACAGCTAAACTTTGTCAAAAATACAGAAAAAAATTAGTCCACATCATATTTTTCTGCTTAAAAGTTGCCCATTGTGTTCAATTTGCTTTTGAACATTGAAATTTCCCCTCGTATTTGTATTTCATTTGACTGCTCCCTGTATAAACACATACAGAATAAATCAATCTTCATATTGGTGAGTCTTTAAATAAAACTACTAATCCTGAAAACTATGAATAAAGTGCTCTACTGGTTTGCTTTAGGACATAGTTTTTGTTCTCCATAGTTAAAAAGGTACCCAAAAAAAAGATCCCTCGTTTCCTCAGAGACTGCAGTAAATGTATTCATACAAATTACTGCTTTGGCTCAAATGTGTTCACAAATCTGATAAAAGACTGGAATTCTGGTTAGTCTTCTGCTGTGAATGTAGCATAGGTAGCTTGAGGTACTGAAAAAAAGTTGTTACCAGAACAGAAAATGTTTTTAAATTTACCCCGCCCGAGGTGTTTATTATTTTTAATCTTCGCCAACTCATCACTTCCTAATCAGTTGTGTCTGATTAAGAAGTGTCTGCTAATTTCCATCAGGCAGATAAAACAGTATTAGTTTAGCCAGATGGTCATGCTCGAGCCTTCTCTTTGTTCTGAATGCTGGACACATGTAGAGCAGTCAAAATGTCTCCAAGCTTCTTTCTATAGATGCTGCTTTCACAACATAAAAAACATCCACTTTAGCTTTAATGCCACTTGACTGACTATAAGGCTAACAGCTAGTAGCCAATACAAAAAGAAAATTGGCTTTCCCTTGAACACTTGACTATTTTTACCAGCATGTGTTCGTAACTCACTCACTTGGTGAACAAAGACAAAATCCATGAGCTTGATGAGCAAACTTTGATTACTGTACAAGCGAAACAACTTGTAGAAAGACCTTGAAGAACCGCTTGGAAAAGGGAGGAGAGCTACTCGGCTACAAGTTGGAATTTAGTATCAAAATCAGTCATGGCACAAGGTTTTTCCTCACACTTTTACATATTCCCTTTCAATGTACTTCCATTTTTTAATCGCCTTTCAACTAATTTGAATAAAAAACCTTCCACTCACTCAATGCAAGCCCAGTTTAAGAAGCTGAAGCTGCCTTTCTTTAAAATACATAAGAAATGCCCACACAACTAAGTGATTAGGAAATGCTCTTACGGCTGGTGCGTTCCCTCCGGCGTGATGCAGCTTGTTCCTCTGTGCCTCCAGGTAATGGCTGAAAGGCTTCTGGAGTGAAGGTCCAACTTTGGGCACAGACCTAGAAGGCAAATCCACATAAAAACATTAACATTCCTACTCACCGCTGCCCCATCACCACGAAGAAAACCAAATGAGCATCTTGTATCTGAGCAAGCTCCCGTCGTCCCACGGTCCTCACGTCCAGCTGCTGTGTGGGACGAATGAAAGAGAAGCTCCACACTCCACCCTTTATACTCCTCGGCTCGCCACAGAGGCCTATGTCAGCCTACCAGGAAGTGAGTCGGCATGAGGTCATCACCTTTACCACCACTGCACTGGGTGGAACACGTCTTATCAGTGTCCTTTTTTTAGGCGACTCACAGAAAAGAGAACATTTACTACATTATTTTAACCATGGGAATATTCAAGGTCTCATTTATATTTCACTAAGACATATCACAACTACTTATTTCCTAGACAAGGCTCACATAATTAAAGGGTTCAGGAAATGTTCAGACCTCTTATTTTCTTTCATGTAGCAATTTGATTCTTCTGTACTTCACATGAAATACATTGAAACTAGAAAGGGCTGTTTATCCTAGATTTTAATTTACATGTTCTTATATTTTATTCTAATCAGGTGAGGCTAAATTTGGGAAGTCCTGGATGATAGTAATTTAAAGATATTTACTGTGCTTCTTTCTAGGGCTGATAACTATTGTAGGGTATGAGGGTTTATTAATCAATTAATTTGTTTATTAATTAATAGGTTGGTAGATTAGCCTTAAAATTGAACAGTGCACCAGTTCGAAAAAGCGAACAAAATAAGAATAAGAAGAAGAGGCTAAACTACAGATTTATCTAAAGGAAGTGAATTCTTGGACCGATACACATTAACCCTTAGTCTGAAATAATAAACACATCGAACGTGCCTCCTTTAGTGCCTCCATTGCCGCGCCATAATCCTACCGAGGGCGCTAGCGCGGCCACACTGCATTTTATTGCACTGATGTGCCATTAAGCTTTGTCAGTAAACATCCAAACAACATTTTTAGCCTCTCCATGCGAATAATGGCTCCAACCTGCAGAGGGCGCTAGCGCGGCCAAAATCTTTATTATTTCACAAGCAGCATCAGACGGCCCTAACGTGGTCGTACTTCCATGACTACTGTCCACAAGCTCCTTACAGAGGGCGCTAACGCGCTGTAATTTTGTATAATGTGAGATTTATGTGTCAGTCCCATTAGAATAACATGGGGGGGCCCGGGTTCTCCATGGCAACACCGTACAAAATACGGTATGGGTCCCATTGGCTTTTTTGATCGGGATGCCATCAACTATTTTTGTGCCGAATTTCATCCATTTCCGAGAAACTAATTTTTTCCCATAATGCATTTTTTCTTCTGCACCTAGAGGGGGCGCTATCGCGCCCAATATCACTTTTTACATTTGTTGTGTCCGGGGGTGAAAGGTCAATAAAATGTATATTCACGATTTTTAATCGGAGTTTGTTTGTGCGAATGGGAGCATTTTGTTGTCTACGATAAATCGCAAAATTCTTCGTACAGATTGCGGCTTCGCCACAAACAAACCGTAAAACTTAGCCAAAAAATTTGAATAACTTATGATGCCCCACATCTCTAGATGAGCTGGAGGGATTTGGAGCTCATTTGGTGAAACGCCCTAGGAGGAGTTCATTAAAATGACTCAGCATTTTCCCGACTTCCTGTCAAAATGGCGGACTTCCGGTTTGTTTGGGGGCGTGGCCACAATAATATTTTTTGTTTGTCGTCACATGACGAATGTCTGTACCGAATCTCGACAGTTGACGTTGGCCCCTCCTCCATAGGCGCAATGTATTTTAACTTTTGTAGGTCATTTTTTATTTGCCCAATATGAAACACACTTTTAAATTAATTTTTCACCGGACATGAATTTTGGGCAAAGTTTGGTGAGTTTACGACTATGTTCGGGGGGTCAAATTCCTGCTTGAAGGAAGAAAGGAAAGAAAGAATTTTCTGCAAAAACATACATTTTTGGAAAGCTTTAACGACCCCCACGCAGCCGTGGGGTTTAACAGTTGGCCATTTACCCCCATTCATTTTCCTGCAATAATAAGTATAAAGGGCCCACACCAGAGGGGTTTTCGTGCACCTAGGTACAGTGCGTTTCGCGCAGTGCGTTGCGATTACAGTAGGCCCTTGAGACGGCAGGCCGCTCGGGCCTAAATAACAGACGACATTAAATATTAAAATGCAAAACAGCAGGTTTACAGAATGAACACTCGGATAAAAAGTTCTAAAATTGTATCTGAAAGTCAGTAGGTGAAGTGAAGGTGTTTTGCGTAGAAGTGATGCGAGTCTTATTGAGCCAGGTCTGTGAGATGCGCTTACGACCGTGAGCGAAAGGTTTTCCACACTAAATGTGGTCTGCCGTCCCGAAGGCTGGTGTCCGACGGCCTTTGGTCGTGGTCTCTCGGGTTGCGATCTGGAGCTGATGCAGGGCGGGGGTCTGTCCCCAGCTCCTCTGGGCCTTAGTCGAATTAGCTTGACAAGCTAGACTCAAAATGGTTGCACTGAAAACGCAGTGATCAAAAATTTTGTCATCTTGTTGGAAAAATGTAAAAGTAGTAACTGGTTAAGTTACTATCACGTCGAAAATGACGGGCAAAAACTTCAGGAGCCGTCTTCTCCGAAACAAAGAAGTTCAGAGGTCAGCGGGGGATGGGCTGGTACAAGCCTCCCGTCCCGCTGCGTCCTCCTCTGCACTCTGAACTCTTCTGCAGGAACATGTCCTGAGGATTTGCTTCCTGGACCAGGTTTTATAACCGGGGGCGGTCCCTGGGTCTCTGGGGGACTCGACCAATCGATTCAGTCTGTAACTCGATATGATCGGAACACAGGTCACAGTGGGATGGGAGGAAGTCTTACTTAATGTGATTTAAAGGAACAAACACCTTAACAAACTTCTCAAACTTTACAAATGCATTATCGACATTACGTACATTGTATCTTTGTTGACCATGGGAAAGAAACATCATTAGTTCAGATCACATTTGTTGAGTTCGTTCTCATCGTCTGTGAATGAAGGAACTGGCTTATTACTCAAATCGGATTCAAGATTCAGTCTTAGTCTAATTCAAAGGTCAATAAAACATGGTTGTGACTCTGACAAACTAGAGTCCTCATCTCTGGTGGAGAGATTTAAAACGTTAGGATCATCACAGTCTTCATTGTGTTTGTTAGTTCTGACTGATCAGTCATTCACAGGCAGGACAGGAAGTTAAAGAGTTTCCGGCGCCACCAAATGGTGTGGCTCTTGGAGTGGGGGTTTTGCTCATCTCCTGGTATGCGGTAACCACGGTAACGGGGCATAGATCAAACAGCACAAGCTACACTAGATCGACTTCTTGTTCAAATGACAGAAAAACAATTCATTTTTTGGGCTAAATATTTATCGTCCGTACATTCATTTGCATTTTTCTAAAGTAAAACCTTATTATTTACCCAAAGTAAGTTGTGTCGATATATTTTAATACTGCACACACTAGATAGAAACAAACATGGCAAGAGTCTGTTCCAAAACCTACCACAACCTAAAACACTGTTCCCTTCAAACCCCGGCGTCAGACATTGAGAGAATTTCTTTGAGACTTTTCCTCTCGCTCCTGTGATAGATATTTTAGTGTATAAACTATCAAATCTTTATGCTTCAATTTATATCTGTCTGTAAAGAAGCAACCCGAGTAGATTTTCTCCAGTTTTACCCAAATCTTAGAGGAGAGGTTACAGCCTTTAGGTCAGAGTAAAGCCTTATTTGAAAGCCTACAGAACTCATAAGCTTCTTCCTGGTTTTTGTTATCCCATTTTAGCTGTTTTTGTTGCGTTTTAGTCACGTTTTCATTGTTTTTTTTGTCGGGTTTCCCCCCCACATTTGTGTCACGTTTTTATTGCTCTTTTTTCCACTTTTTTTGTCATGCTTTCATAAATTTTGTTGTTTTTTTCTTCATGTTTTATAGTGTTTTTGTCATGTTTTCGTTGCTTTTTTGTCAGTTTTCCCCCCATATTTGTCACGTTTCAATGCTTTTTTTGAAGCGTTTTTGCTGTATTTAGTTTTTCAGTGTAATGTAACTGATGGCTACAGACGGCATCTCGTCATAGAAGGGGGCGTGGCCTCACAGCGGGGGAAAACAGAATCTTTTGGGAAACAATTCTCCACGCTTATTTATCACACAAAGTCTAAATCGGGTCCATATGGATGTTCATTCACAGCAGGTTGTTCAGTAGAAGCGAAAAAACAGCAGTCATAGCTGGCGCTAGCTAGCGTTAGCATCGTTAGTTATGTATTTATGGGCTGTTGAACCACTTTGCTCATCTCCATGTCTTTGCATCTTTATTTAGTAGAAAACTATATTCATCATTCAGCGTTTGTTAAAGTAGTTTTTGAATAATTAGAGAAAGTTTAGATTTTTCTCCAAATTGTTTTCCCCCTCAACTGTTTTCAAACATGACCATATATGGGCGGGGGTCAGCCCATCATTCCGACATCCCATAAATAAACCAACCGCTAATCCGACAATAAGTCCTTAAGGTTAGGGCTAAGGTAAGGTTACGGTTCGTAAACTAACGAACTAACGTGTATCGAAATGGCGGGACGTTGCACAAAAGATCAAAGTGTCACCATTCCGATAAAGGGGGGGGGGGGGGGAGAAATGTCGGTGTGCCGGGACGTTTGATAAAAAATGGAAACACCAACAATTAAACCTCAATGTCGGAGTGGAGGGGTGTAACCATATGGGCGATTCCAGAGATGCCGTCTGTACCCATCAGGCCACAAAAATGTGGCCAAAACAAAAAACATAACAATCATAACAAGCAAGAAGCTTAGATTAGTTTTGTGGGTCTTAGCTTTAAAGCAGAACCAAGTAATTTGTTTACCTTAATAAATCCTTTTCGTAATTCATCTGGGGTAATACAAGTGTTAATGGGATGATTGGGGGGTCTTTCATCTCCCCCTGGTGTCTCTGGCCAGAAAACCACAATTGCAACTTGACTGCCACCGGGTCGGAGTCACCAATACACACTAATGGAATCACGAAGAAGAAGCTAACAGGCTAACGGACAAAGCTAACTGCGGGCTAGCACCACTTTAAACTGTATTTACAGCCAAGTTTGAGTGAATAAAATGATCTCCATTGTGTAATTGGATGTACAATATCCCTCTCTCCCTTTGTCTTTTCTGTCAGCGTAGAATTTACTCTCACGGACAATGAGTAAAAAAATGCAACATGCTACGACACCTGCAGTGGCGCTTATGGCCTCTAGGGGCATGAGTTACTTAGTAATGCTTTAAAGAGGGGGTATTATGCTTTTTTCAAATCACATAGCACCAGTCTATAGCATACTACAATGATGACGTAACCTTCTGTTTCACCCGCTTTGTCGAGCTTTTCCATAACAAAGGCCAGTGCCAAACTGGTCTGACCAGGTATAGGTTTTGGGCCCGACCTCTGGCTGTGGCCAAAGCGCTGACCCGTGTCTGATGTGACGTGAACAGACTGCTGGCCTCTGATTGGCAACGAGAGTGGACAGCCCTCACTATTGACACGCAGGTCATACGGATTTAATATTTCACAAGATCATACCGCTGTGCTAAAAGGGCAATTTAATTTAATAGCATTTAGCCGCTGTTAGCGCAGCTTTAGCTGGTGTTAGCATAACATTTGCATGTAGCTTACCTTCATAGTTCGTAGTTTAGCAGTTTATTTTTTGTTTTAATACACCTTGGCTCCTCTGAATGATTCCATAACTCCCACCAGATGACAGCATTTGTCCACATTTGTTCTCATCGCGGCTTACAAAACTTTTAATGATGATCTGTACAGCGTGCGGCTCCGCCCACAACAAATGCATGTGTGTGTGTGGTGGAAACAGAAGGTCGATACGTGCACGTAGATCGTGGCGTGCGCGCCGGTTCGCGCTATGTGGAACGACGCCTAAAGTGGCTGTACTGAACGTCTTGAAATAGGCCTCTGTCTCTTTAAGAAGCTTTCCGACACGCCCCCTTCAGCACACTGCTGTGGCATCTAAACAACACTACTGTGCGGGGAGGGGGCTCTGCTGAGCTGAGGAGCAGTGGTTGGTGGCTTGGCTGGTGACAAAAGGTCCAGAGGCGTCTCCAGGAGGTGGGGGCGTTCCTAGGAGGACTGAGGCATAGCTACACCTAAAATGGCTGCTGTCTAAGTTTTTACTGATTACTCAAAAATATGTGAATGAGCCAAGGCAACACTCCAGGCATGTGTTTAATGAGGGAATGACATAATAACATGATATAAAGCTTGAAAAAGTCGATTTTACATAATACCCCCCCTTTAAATAACACCGGCCTATAGGCTGTAAACTCCAGTCGAGAAGCTTCTAGATTTGGTAAAGTCGAACTGGAGAAAATAAAGTCTGTTGATTAACCATACATTTTAAATTAGTTCAATTTATTGTCCATTATTAGTTTCTGTGTCTGTTCCCATATTCCTCTCACTCGGGATAACGTCTCCCGTTAACAAAGAGCACTGTAATAAAAAACGCATGACTTAATTTCAACAGTGCGACCAGAGGGCCGGGCACATGGCGTTGGTGGTGAATCATCACGAGCGCTGCATAATAAATAAGCAGCGATACTGTCCACTTTTAATTTTTCACATAATTTCGGATGAACCACTTCCGTTCTTACGCATGTGACCTTTTCGGAACAAGCCGCCGTCAATGTGTCCGCGTTACGACGGCTTAATCCTGAACAAAAAGAGGAATTGTCTGTGGTTATAATGGCGTTCTCCCGAGGTGAGGCCGATACCAGTGAGTCACGTCATGAAAGTTTGAATGGGGACCTCACATGCCTGACCGCGAACGCGAGAGATTGATTACATATGTGGGGTAAAGAAATACCTCCGAGGGGGGAGAGAGAAAAAAAAAAGTGCAACATGGCATCCCCACCCAGGAGAGTATTCAGTCATGGATCCAAATCAGACAAATGCACGTAAACAAATGCATTTCCGACCGCAGGATCATTGGAAACACAAGGTCTTTGTCCAACGGGAGGTACATTAGACACTTACCCGATGAGTGACACCATCTGCTCCACTATGTGCTTGCTGAAGGTGATGATGACAAAGAGTTTCTGTAGGAAGACAAAGCAATGTTCCATAAGTTCATTTCATTGTCAAATTAAACAAAATCTTTTCTGAGAGACATTTTTATTTAAGCTGAAATGTTGCGGCAATGGTTTCACCTCTTAACCCCCACCTTAAAGGGATATTTCAGGGTTTTTGACATAGGGCCTCATTTCCTAGTTATCCAGAGTGATGTTGATGTCTGGAGATATTTTTTTGTTAAATTCATGCAGTTCTTATAGACCCTTTAACTGCTGACATCATCAGCGACATCAGCTGGAGGCAGGAAGTGATCAAGATAAATAAGATTACACTAAAACTAGCGATTTTAAGTGTAAAACTACAAAAAAAAAAAGTGGTATTGTTGTGGCTTAAGGTGCAAGAACAAGAGGAATGACATTTGAGACGATAAAATAAGATTTATCTGATATTTCCAAAAACAGTTAGACATTTGTTTATTGTTACTATGACAACAGCTACAATGGAAATAGATAGGAATCGAGCTTCCCGCCTCCAGCTAAGCCCGAAATGTTTACAAACAATTAAAGGGTCTATATTTGAAGAGTCTACTGGCCCTAGGCTAATGCTAGGCTAACGCATTTCTACAATATCAGCAACCCTGCATTAAAAACAGTCTGACCCACTCCACAGGCCACCTGAGGTAAATCACTTATAACACCAGACTAACCATATACATTTCTGTGTTAATAGAATAATTTTTGAAATATAACTGACCTTGTATCACATGAATTACTGCATTTTGAGGGACTATTTTCTCGCAGATCACTCCGCCGCTGCGTTAGCTTACAGCCACGAAGCTGATGCTGCTCAAATATAAGTTATTTTAAATGCAAAGTGGTTAAAATTATTCTACTGTTTTCACTGTTTTAATGCAGGCTAACTGATACCATAGACCTGCAGACCTGCAGACCTGAAGAGTCTAGTGGCTAGCGCCACTAGACTCTTCAAATATAAGAACTGCATGAATTTAAGAAAAAAATATCTCCAGACATCAACAACACTCTGGATAACAAGGAAATGAGGCCCTATGTCAAAAATCCTAAAATGTCAATTTAACCAAGCCTCATTTTCTCCAGTTCAGCTTTACCCAAATATAAAAGCTTACAGCCTATAGGCCAGAATAAACACCTAATTTGAAAGCTAAAAACGTCTCTTTGACATGTTTTTTTTTCCATTGCGTTTTTATCATTGTTTTAGTCAAATTTTTGCCACTTTTTCCAACAGTTTTTCATCATGTTTGCGTCACTTTTTGCTAGTTTTTTTATCATGTATTTGACGCTTTTTTTTCCCAAGAAGCTTTTATCTCTCGGTATCACAGGGAGGGGTCGATCAGAGGTTGCCAAATGAATCGTAAAAATCATAACACAGATATGACTAACATGAGCAGAAAACACTCCAACTTCAGTCCATCTGTGTGAAACAATTGGTCGTTAGCTTTACGTTTAATGCACTCCGGGGCCTGTGGTTTTGAACTGGGAAGGGAAAATGGCAAAAGGAAAGAAATAGAACAATGTAGCTTGTGTTGAGACAAACAGGAGCAAACACGTTTCAATGTTAAGTCCATTAATGCAGTGGTTCTCAACGAGACCCACAAGCCGCCACCCTAACACCACTTAGACTTGTGAAATATAATGTAAATATTGTCTTTTCCTCAAAAATGGTTGTGGAATAAGCACTGAAAAAGCTGGAATCATGATAAGTCATTTTAACAAACTCAAGCAGTGATTCTACACTTTTTCTGTATATAAATATTTAGACTCTCAGCCCACTAACAACGGTTCCACGACCCACTTTTGTGTTTTTCAACGCCCCAGTTGCATTAGAGCAAGAAACATCTGGATTCTGCCCCCGTTTCTTAGGTGTCCCACAGCTAATATCAATGCTAGTCCATGTTTTTCATAGTCTATGCATTTTGTGAGCAGCAGAGAGCTCCCGCAGTGCAGGGCCTGGGCACCCGTCTACAGATCTACAGAACAAGCTTTATTCTTGGAGTACCTAGATGAGCCCATTGTGCATGTTTTGGGTTAAGGTTTCTACAGGTGGCAGCAGCAGGTCAAATGTAATGCTTTTTAAATACATTTTAAATGACACAAATGAAAATAAATCTTGGCATATTTCCTTTCGTAAGATTTGTAAACATTTAAAAACAGAGGAATAATGGGAAATTTTGATATTCAAAACTAAATTGGACACAATGGAGAAACTTTGGCGTGAAACATTTTCAAAATTTCAGTGCGAGCTGCAGGTCAATTTGTTTTAGACCATAGTTGTTGTGTTTTTGAAGAATGTATGCAGTAAAAATAGTTGAGCAATGTTATTGAGTGGGCTCAGACAAATTTGGATTTAATGCCAGTTATTGACTTTTAAGGCCTTAATTTATAATATACTGTATGTATATTAATGTACCCTGATGTCATAAAACAAGTGATTATGGGTGATATTTGGCATTGGTAACAAGCTGAAAGAAATATATTAATGTTACTTGCTTTTGTTATTTGCTTTGTGGGGATCTTACATGAAACAAGACCGTTCTTGTAATAGTGTTTCGTTCTGTTAATTATATGAACAGTTCAAACAGTGGTTGTGAGTTTGTGTTAATGAGCTGTTCTGAAAAGGTAACAAGTTCTTCTTTTCAGTCAATGACACTAATCACAAAATGATGCGGCTAAATGTATGACTGAACATGTAAACTTATTTTCTTATTATTGTTGTGGAAACTGAAGCTTCAGGCGTCGAGAGTGATCACGATTTCATTACATAGAATTATCATTGTTATTGTTGTAATTAGTATGACTTGTTTGGGGAAGGTGTCGCCTATAGTACATGACATGTAATCTTCCTTAACGTAAATGCCATCTTGCCAACCATGACCAGACTCTGCACCGCATCCTTTTTTGCTATTGTTCCTTATTGTTGTTTTGTTCCCTTATACACTGCTTGTACTATTGTGAAATTAAATGTTTTATCATATTGAGTTGGGGGGGTAGGCGCTCATAAGCTTTTTGCTTCGGCCCACTCTTTTTGAGCAAAACGTATGCTCAAATAAATAAATAATTTTGCCACAATTTGTTTAATGACTTGATGCTTTTTAATGCGCTTGAGATCAATATTTATTTAGTGGGATAAACGGCAAGAAAAATAAGTTTTATCCTAAATATGTGGTCATTTAATCTGCAGTTTACCCATAATGCTGCCGTTTTGAATCTTTAAAAATAAAAAATTTAGTTTAGAAATTCCCATATATTTTCACATTAAAAAAAACAACTCCTGCTAGACAAAAAAACTACATTGTTTTTGTGTGTGTGGCATTTGTAAACTACCAAGCGGGGGGCGACACATAATTATTCTACAAAAAAAGAAAAAAAAAGGAATCTGCTTTAAAAACATGACACGTGGACAAATTCAGACAGGATGTGACACGCTACGACCACGACCAGAGCAGGACAAAGGGCTTCCCCCCTGCAGTCTTCACAGCGTCTGCCTAATTTCCTCCTCAAGCCCCTCAAGTCCACTCCGCGTCTACCCCGTCCCGCCCGCTCTCACGCTCCGCACTGAGATCACGGACTGGTACCACCGACGGGAGATTGCTTCGGCGTGTGCGACTCAGACAGAGCTTAGACTAAGTTTACATTAGTCACCGATGAGGCAGACTCTAAACAGTGCACTTCAAACAAGCAGCATCTTCAAATACTCCAGGTTTCATCAAGATTGACTTGTTTGCATTAGAAACAGAAGTGCTCACCCCAAGAGGTTTTCAAAGTCCAATATTTGGGCTTACAGTGGATCAAGAATTCCGATTAATGTGAACAATGAAGCAAAAGCTGAATCTCCAAAAGGCAGGAAGTTGCAGATAAGACATTCCCAAAACATAAATCATCCTTTACATTTTTAAAATAATAGAAACGGAAAAAAGGCCCTGCAGAGTTATATTAACCTTGTAGCCCCAATATGGCAAGTATCACAGCTTCAAACGCTTTTATAGGCAGCAAAGAGTCTTCAAACTATTTTTCTCTTTCTTCCTTACAAAAGTCAGTCCCTTCAGGATTTCCGGTCATTATTCAAGATGCCTTATTTAGTGGACCATTTTTCCAAAAGTTGGATATTTTTTATTCCAGCTAAAAACCAGCTTAAACTTCTCTTAGCATTTTACACCAGTTTAAACCAAAGAGACTCTGGTAAAGGTAAGCAGAATTTGCAGAGTTAAAGAATAGTTGTGAAGTGCGGATTATTAGAAAAGTTGCGGGCTTTTGGTAAAGTTGGTTTTGCCGAGTTTGCGTTAACCTCTTACCCCCCCCCCGCCTTAACCAAGCACGTTTTCTCCAGTGTGGCTTCACCCAAATATAAAAGCTTCTCAACTGGAGCTTACAGACTCCAGGCCAGAGTAACACCTCATCTGAAAGCCAAGACCGACAAAACTGATCGTTGCCTTTTTTAAATAACTTTTTTGACACATTTTGCTCTCTTTTCTGACGTTTTTTGTTGCCGCTTTTTCCGGCATGTTTTCACCTCTATATTGACACTTTTTTTCAAGAAGCTTTAAGATTTGGGTAATGCCAAACTGGAGAAAATGTGCTCGGTTCTGGTGGGGGTTAAGAGGTTAAAGCAGTACTAAGTAACTCTTGCCCTAGAGGCCATAAGCGCAACTGCAGGTGTCTTAGCAAGTTACGATTTTTTAACTTATTAAATGTCTTGGAGAGTAAATACTACGCTGACAGAAAAGGTGAAGGGAGAGAGGGGTGTTGTACATCCAGTTATACAATGGGAATCATTTTTTTTCACTCAAACTTGGCTGTAAATACTGTTTAAAGTGGCGCTAGCCCGCAGTTAGCTTTGCCCGTTAGCCTGTTAGCTTCTTCTCCGTGATTCTATTAGTGTGTATTGCTTGCTCCGCCCCGGTGGCAGTCAAGTTGCAAGCATGGTTTTCTGGCCAGAGACACCAGGGGGAGATGAAAGACCCCCAATCATCCCATTAACACTTGTATTACCCCCAGAGGAACTACGAAAAGGATTTATTAAGGTAAACATGTTACTTAGTACTGCTTTAATAGTTGTGATCGCAACTAGAGGATGACAATTTGTCGGGATTCCCACAGGATGGGAGTAAAATTCACTATTGATCCCGTGACTGGGACGGGACCGGGAAAAAAACGGTCATACAAATGAGCGCTAACTTGCTTCCCTTTCCTCCTGCCTTCTGTCTATGCGCCGCAGCAGTGCACCCCTCCCCTTGTCGGCCCAAACACGCCGCGCTCGCCCCCCCTCGCGCGCGGCTGCGTGTGTGGCCGGAGCCGCTGTCAGCGCGGACAGAGGGGGATGTGTTGGTGCTTAACACAGTGGCATTAGGCGAACACTAAAGTAAAAAAGTGAACTTCACAGCCACTAGTTTTCGTGTGTGATAAAAGCTGTGTGCGATACGAGGACAGGGGGGTCTTTGGCTTGGGATCTTAAAGGGACAGCGATCTTAAAGGGGAGGTGTCATGTTACACTGCACGACTTTATTTAAATAGTGCTGGTGGTTAGACTAATAATGTAGCCCTGGTTATTTCAGGCACAACATGTGGCTTTTATTGGCCTGAATGTGCATCTTAAAACTTTGTAAAACATGCGGGATTGGGACGGGAGTGGGACTGATTCTGTCGGGAGTGGGACAAGAATTATTTTTGCAAATCACACCGGGATTGGGATGGGACAGGTTTTTTTTTTTGTGGGACTGGATGGTAATGAGAAATCACTCCCGTGTCATCCTCTAATCACAACATCACGAAATCCTGGAGAGACTGAAAAGTGTTTCAGAGCTGGGAGATTTCTGGGCTGTGTTGTACAAACTCCTGTTCTAAAATTCATTGAAGATCTGTAGGTTTTATTGCCCCAACCGAAACAATGCCGTATAACCTAGACCAGTAGTTTCCCAAATAGGGCCCGGGAACATCTGGGGAGCTTTAAAAAAACACCAGCGAAACCATTCAAAATGAAGCGAACAAAAATGGCGGCTACTGTCAGAAATCAACTTTGTAACGAGGTCAAAGCCTAAAGTCAGACCAACCTGTATGTGCATCTTAACAATGGCCTTTCCGATCAGTGTGGCTCCGAAGAAGGTCCAGAAAGGCACGAGGAAATGCCCACAGGTTATTCCAGCCAGGTCAAAAAGAGGATTGGGGATCTACAAATAGACAAATGGATGAATAGAATTTATTGCAAGAACGAAGAGTACATCTAACCATCTAGTTTGCTCTAAAGGCCTCATCTCCTATGCTCTGACCCTCTGACCAGACAAGGCTCTTGGCCCGTTCTGAAATACCAGGTGCCTACTAGAGGTCGACCGATATTTCTAAGGCTAACTCAGCGATTAAATTCTCCAGGTTCTGTGCTCCAACATTACATGCAGCCTGTCCATATTGAGTCAATATGGACAGGCTGCATGTAATTTTGGAGCACAACTAAACCTCAGTCAATATTATTGACTGAGGTTTAGTTGGTGAAACTTGTGTTTAACAAATTTGTAGCTAACCAATTTTCATTTCTCTATTCCCCTGAGGCCTAGGGAGTTGTTGGAGGACTCGTTTTGAAGCCCGCATTTCGCTCTTTCCAATGTAAAAAAGTCTGAATCATTTTCGGTCCCGGAGATATCGGCTTTTATCGGCTGATAATCATATTGTAAAATCACCAAATATCGGTCGATCTCTAGTTAGAAACCACAAATGAAGAAGCTCGCCCCCCCCATATTTTGATAAGTGAGGGGGGAAAAAATTAGAGATGCACCGATCTAATACCGGTATCGGATATCGGAGCCGATACTGGAGAAAAAAATACGATATTGGGTATCGGCTACAAATACCCGATACTGAAGCGATACTAATTTTGTCTCTCAACGCCTTAAAAACACAACTTTTAAAACACCTAGTTTTAACCTCCCCAAATGTATTTTTGATCGTCGCGCAAAATTCTGCGGTTAGCAATAGCATGCTAAAGCTAGCGGGAGCATGCTAATGCTAACAAAAACTAATCAAGGCTGGGTCAGAAACTGGATACTGTGAACACACTAATCCTTTATTCTTTAAAATCAAAAACAATGAAATTTGAGGACCTTACTGAATGTTCAAAGCGTCACAAAAGTCGCTTAATGAAAGTATACAAAATATGTTCTGCAAACGAGAAGTCAAATACAACTTGAGAGACAAAATTAGTTTCGATAAACAGTACTCCAGAACAACCTTAAAAAGCATGTGTCCCACGAGACGTGGTGTAGAAATTTGGGAAAATCTAGATCAAAGCATCAAACTCTGTAAAAAATCTGGCACACTTTAAAAAGATCTACAAAGAATCCATATTCCTCAAATATGGACAGACATTGTGAGTGTTGTTGTATATTCTTTTGCCGTTTGTTTTTTTCATTAGTGCTCTTTATTATTTGCTGTTACCTTGCCATATGTTCCCTTGTTTATGATTTGTTAAATGAAATATTGTTTTTACTTTTGGGGAGGGCGCTTATAAGCCTTTGGCTTCGGCCCACTCCTTTTGAGCAGATAAACTGCTCAAATAAATAAATAAAATAAATGATAGAAATACTTAAAGTAGCCTAATAAAATAAAATAACCACTGCTGAAGCCAAGTGTTTGTATTTTAAATTAAAAAATAACTGATCTCACATATTTGTAATGATCACCTCACTTAATGTGAGTTGTTTATATTAATGTAACCTAAAGCCTGTCATACCCAAGGATATTTAATGTAGAAAAGTCATCCTTGTTAAATGTTTATCCAAGTTTATATCAATAGATATAATTGATAATTCTGTAACATGACAATAAAGCATGACTTTATTGATCTTACAATGGACAGTCAATTAAATTATTCACTCAGAGAATACCACTTAAGAAAGTCTCTTTGTATCAGTAAATATCGGACATCGACAAATACTCAAAACCCGGTATCGGTAGCAAATAAGCTGGATCGGTGCATCTCTAGAAAAAATTTCCATCCAAAACTTGCCTTCTTGGTCTATTATATGTAAATGTAGAAAAATGAAAATACTCCAACGTAACCTGTATGACATGATATTGCTGCACATTGTAGATTTTTGTGGTCGATTCTCATTTTGACCAACACAGTAATAAACCTAAACCTTTACATGCTCCGATTATTTGTAATTTTACACTTACGGAGGCACAAGCGAGAATGCCGAAGAAACCCACTTTCTGGACCATATGCTGGACGCCAAGCTTTGCTCTCGTAACAAAGTCCTGCGAAAAGAAAAATCATATTGTCAAACTTTAATTCATCCACATCGTTGCCAAGACATAATCACAACCAGTCGACAGTAAACCCAATTTTGTGGATTGATCCGTCACGCACAGAACAAAGTTATAGCCGCCAGTCGCCGAGTTCTCTGTGAGCGATATTGTTATTTTAGGCTGATCAATTTGGTGAAAGTGTGATCAAAGGCGCCAGTTCACAGGCTGCTTTGATTCTATATCGGTCTCTCGGGGGCATTAAAGATTGTGTGGTTGCATGGAGAAGATGACAGGCTCTGCTTTGGTGAGATTAAAAAGAGACTTCGCCAATGTCATTTCAAGAACGCAATTAAAACTCAAGGGCTTTACTAGACATGAAAATAATTCCCACTCATGCATTTGGACAAAGAGGCATTTCCCTGAATCAGATTTTCAAATTGTCACTTGCAAATACTTCTTGGACTTCTCGGCTCTGGGCATGTGATTAAAAAGTGACCCCCCCCCTCGGCCTCAAGGGGCATCAACGAAGTGAGAAAAGGTAATGGAACAATGGACTGTCTGGTCGGGCTGGTGCTGACTCAGCAGGTCTGCAGTCATGTGAACTCCTGACAGGGAAGGCCTGTCACTCAAATTAGAGAGCGGTCCGAGTGAAGGAGTGAGCCCCGGGGATGATTAAAGGGGGCAGAGCTCAGCTGAGTCACCCGCAGACGAGCTGATTTACTGGAAATGAGAGGGGCGGGGCTTCACTGAAGTCACATGGCAGCCACAGGCCAATAAGAGGCCGGTGGATCTATGGCCATTTAGACACATTGATAGACCGTGCTGAAGCAGACAGGTAAGGGGACAGACAAACAAACATCTAACTGCAGGTGAAAATGGGAAATTATAAAAAAATATATTTAGAGACATAACTATGAAACTTTTGCAGTAGATTACTGACATAAATAAGAAAATGTATTGCAAGCTTTCGATCATTTAAACCTCTTACTGAACCGAGCACATTTTCTCAACTGAAGAGCAACAGTGTAATGCCTCATTTGAAAGCTAAAACATACCAAAGTGATCATAACTTTTTGTTACGTTGTCGCCACGTTGTGTCGTGTTTTTGTCAATTTTTGTTTCTTTTACCATTGCTTTTTAGTTTAGCTTTTCCAGCACGTGTTTTGTTGCGCTTTTTTATGCCACTTCTTTGTTGCATTTCCGTCACTTTTTTTGGTCACTTTTTCGTTGCATTTTTGTCAGGTTTTCTGTCGGTTTTTGTTGCTTTTTTTGTGTGTTTGCGCCATGTTTTTTGGCACTTTTTCATCGCTATTTTTATGCTTGTTTTTTTTAACCTTTTAGATTTGGATAAGGCCAAGATAATGCGCTCGGTTCAGACGGGGGGAGGGTAAGAGGTTAATGTTTTCATATAATGCATAAAAATTGCCATATTTTCAGCAAAGACTAAAATACTACTAAAAGACTAACTAAATAATGGATAAAGCCTGGTTTACATTGATGGTTCTAATTTGTTGATACCGTAAATCCTCTAATATAGGCCGGGGCCTTTATTTACTCAAGCGCATGGAGGACCAGGCCTTTATTGGAACCAGGCCAAAATTAGAGACAGGCCTTTATTTCTATTTGAGGAAAACGGACGACCAGGAAAATGAAGAAAAACAAGATTTTTGTCCATTTGAACCTAAAATATTAGGTTCATTTATAAATTAACATTTCAAACACTCTCTCAGCAGCTGGAACATTGACGCTTTTTATTTTGTAGGAACAGGAAGATTTCTCTACTCTCGTTTTTACCGCGGATTTGGGATTATTTGATGTTATCTCGTGTAAAGGCGAGTTTAGACGGAGCGTTTGTGATCGATCATAAAACAGACCCGAGAGAAGACGAGACGTTGGCGCCGATCGGAGGAGTTATTTTGAGGCGTGGGACTTACCTGCACACGGAGCCGCTGGATGTGCTTTGAGGACGTGATGGTGACTTTATTAAAACCCTGGAGGGTCACACAACATATGTTGCTTGCCCTGTTTCCAAAAATAGTCACAGAAGGTTTGAAAAGTGGCTAAATCTGTCTCAAAGTTACGCTTGGATCAGCTCCACTCCGCAGCGTTCCCTCTCTCGGCCTGGGTTCCAGTTTGTTTACTTCCTGCACGTGAGTTATCGTTTACACTAGTATGAGACAAATTCCTATAAAGTTAAATTATCACCCAACCCCAGTTTCTAATAATAGCCCCGGCCTAAATTAGAGACCGGCTTTTAATTGTCTCCGCCAGCAGCGAGCCCGGCCACTGTTAGAGACCCGGCCGCTAATGGAATACAGACCAGTATTAGAGGATTTACGGTATATTAACTCAAAGGGGACTATGGATATCAAGTTTGAAAAATTATTAATGAAAGAGCCTTGTTTTTTGCAACTCAAAGCTCAATAAAATCAGGCTAGGAATTAGATAACATGGACATCAAAAATGTCAATATTTGTGAATGAATACACGTGGGAGAGACAAGGGAGATTCCCACGTATGAATGGTCAGCATGACTCCTTTACTTTTGATCACGGTGGCCTCTACAACACTCCGGGATCAATTGTTTTGTAGGTTTTCGTTGGCTCCGTCAGCAGTGAAAACCTTCCAAACAATTGATCCTGGAGCGTCGTAAAGACCGCTGTGATGGAAAGTAAAGGCGCCGTGTTGACCACTCACACAGCCGCTGTGTCAATACAAGGTCAAATACGCACAAATATCAACTTTTATTTCGCATAAAAAGTTGCACCTTTAAGAGAGAAAACTGGCTAAAAATCTCAACACTGACCACGGCGTGATAAGGTTTTCCCCTGCAGCGTCTCGTGAGTGGTTTACGTTTTCCTGAACAAACTGACCTGTGCATTCTGGGCCTGCTCGAGCATCTCCTCAAACTCCTCGTAGTCCTCGTCCTCCGGGTCAGCGCCGGACTGGCGAGCGGCGCGGGCCATGAAGTACGGAGGTAGCTCCCCGATGGCAGTACCAGCGCCCTGACAACATAATTCAGTTCATCTTTAGTCAAGGTTTAGTCAAAGAATTATTTTACGTTTTAGAAAACAGAAAATGTATTTATATTAATTTACTTAAACATATTTAAATCATATATATCTGCAAAAAAAGGAAGGACGAGACTTGATATTTTGGCATTTTATTTAAATTACTAAAGCCTTGCAAACAGCTTCTCTGAAAGACTAGATGAATTCACCCCTTCTTTCATTCACCAAAATACCTGTAGATTTTACTCATAGCTTTAGTGTCATTAAAGGGATATTTCAGGATTTTTGACACAGGGCCTCATTTCCTAGTTATCCAGAGTGTTGTTGATGTCTGGAGATATTTTTTTCTTAAATTCATGCAGTTCTTATATTTGAAGAGTCTAGTGACACTAGGCTAATGCTAGGCTACCGAATTTCTATTGTATCAGCAACCCTGCATTATAAACAGTCTGACCCACTCCACAGTGCACCTGAGGTAAATCACTTATAACACCAGACTAACCATATAAATGTCTGTGTTAATAGAATAATTTTTGAAATATAACTGACCTTGTATCACATGAATTACCGCATTTTGAGGGACTATTTTCTCGCAGATCACTCCGCTGCTGCGTTAGCTTACAGCCACGAAGCTGATGCTGCTCAAATATAAGTTATTTTAAATGCAAAATGGTTAAAATTATTCTATCGACACAGACATTTATATGGTTAGTCTGGTGTTATAAGTGATTTACCTCAGGTGCACTGTGGAGTGGGTCAGACTGTTTTTAATGCAGGCTAACTGATACCATAGAAATTCGGTAGCCTTGCCCTAGCCTAGCGCCACTAAGCTCTTCAAATATAAGAACTGCATGAATTTAAGAAAAAAATATCTCCAGACATCAACAACACTCTGGATAACTAGGAAATGAGGCCCAATGTCAAAATCCTGAAATATCCCTTTAACTACTTTTAATTTGCTGTTCTCTCCAATTTCTATCGGCGAAAACATTGATGAAGTATAAATCATGACCACGGCTCACATTTGACCTGAAGGGAGTCGTTTCCTTGTACTCACCCACATACAGGCCTCCAGCCGCACCTTGGACATGATGCTGAAGAGGGAGATGCTTTCATCCGCCCCTCCACCGGGAGGGCAGATGATCTGGTCGGGGTACGGCGGCTCGGGGAAGTTTGTGGAGCCGCACTCGTACGCTGCCAGTGTCACCGACGCTATGTGAGGCCCCTGCCGGAAGAGACACTGACCGTGAGTGAAGCGTGAAATGTGAATGCAGTTTACAAATGTAGCAAAGTATCTAAGATCTAAGACATGCCTTTACTGATGTCACTTTGGAGAAATTCAAAATGAGAGTAACGATGTAAGTAGAGGCTTATTTAAAGTGTATGACGACAGCTTTTCAAAATATGACTTATTTAGAAGGACATCAGTTGCATAATTATCATTTTATTTCAGTGAAGCAGCAACTTTAATGAAGAAATGTTGATTTGAATTTTTAGGCTACTGACAGGAAGTGACACAGAAGATGATAAAGTTCTATAGCGGTTTGACTCATTTCCCATTGACTCATTTCCTAGTGATCCAGAATAATTTTTGAAATATAACTGACCTTGTATCACATAAATTACCGCATTTTGAGGGACTATTTTCTCGCAGATCACTCCGCCGCTGCGTTAGCTTACAGCCACGAAGCTGATGCTGCTCAAATATAATTTAAATTTAAAGGGGGGTATTATTTAAAATCGACTTTTTCAAGCTTTATATCATGTTATTATGTCATTCCCTCATTAAACACATGCCTGGAGTGTTGCCTTGGCTCATTCACATATTTTTGAGTAATCAGTAAAAACTTAGACGGCAGCCATTTTAGGTGTAGCTATGCCTCAGTCCTCCTAGGAACGCCCCCACCTCCTGGAGACGCCTCTGGACCTTTCGTCACCAGCCAAGCCACCAACCACTGCTCCTCAGCTCAGCAGAGCCCCCTCCCCGCACAGTAGTGTTGTTTAGATGCCACAGCAGTGTGCTGAAGGGGGCGTGTCGGAAAGCTTCTTAAAGAGACAGAGGCCTATTTCAAGACGTTCAGTACAGCCATTTTGAGAGAGCAATTTTATTCAAGGCAGTTATTTTAATTTACTGCATATACAGACCAACAGAAGGTTACGTCATCATGGTAGTATGCTATAGACTGGTGCTATGTGATTGAAAAAAGCATAATACCCCCTCTTTAAATGCAAAATGGTTAAAATTATTCTATTAACAGACATTTATATGGTTAGTCTGGCGTTATAAGTGATTTACCTCAGGTGCACTGTGGAGTGGGTCAGACTGTTTTTTAATGCAGGCTAACTGATACCATAGAAATGCTTTAGCCTTGCCCTAGCCTAGCGCCACTAGACTCTTCAAATATAAGAACTGCATGAATTTAAGAAAAAAATATCTCCAGACATCAACAACACTCTGGATAACTAGGAAATGAGGCCCAATGTCAAAAATCCTGAAATATCCCTTTAACATGGTTGGCACGGCAACAGTTTAAAACGGTTTATCTTCGTCTATGTCACTTCCTGTCGGTGTCCAATAAGGAAGTGAAACTATAAAATGGCCGAACTAAAGAAAGCTGGGTACAATGTTTAGCAAAATCTTAAATATGTTTAAGCAAAAACTGTGTCTAATGTGTCATATGCACTTTAAGTCTATAATTGTACATTTTATCAGTTGTGCAAAAACATTTACACTGAGCCCTCATCTCCGCTCTTTATCTTTTGCAATATTTGATCCTTTTTAACAACATTTTAAAACACAAAATTAATATAGCACAGCGTCATCGTCTAACCCTCCCATACAAAGCATAATCGCCAAGTCCTAAAGCAGGTGGTCCCAAAGAGGCTGCCATGTTTGATAGATGTCCCAGTTAACCTTCAGAGGCAATGAAGCGCAGAACCTCTTAACCCCCGCCTGAACCGAGCACACTTTCTTCAGTTTGGCTTTACCCAAATCTAAAGATTCTTTCAAACAGCGTCAAAAGGATGAAAAAGCTACAATAAAGTGGACAAATAAAGAGATGAAAACAACAAAAAAGCGGGATGTTGGGTCTATTCTAGATTGCATTTTGTTTAATTTTCTAATTTGGCTACATGTGTCATTCAAAGTGTTGGGTTTTGCTACAGTTTTCCTTCATAAAAGTCATCCTGGAATATAAAGAAGGTAAGAAATGCTTTCAGAAAAAGGCTCAAGGCTTTGTTTTCCCTTAGAATTGACAGTAACAATGCTTTTTTTCTGTTCTTATTGCACTATTCCTGTACAAACCGGCCAAAAGTTTGAAACGCTGTTTTTATGTTTTGTTTTTCTTTTCTTTCAAGACCATTTGCATTGTAGATTCTTGCTGAAGGCATTAATGAATGAACACACAAGGAATTAACACATGGGCACTTTTGACATTTTCTCAATGGGCTTCACGATGTCGTCACAGAAATGGTTTTGACTTCACAAACTGTTGAAAACCATATGATGCTCAACAATAAATGATGGAAATTTTGAAGAATTTAAAAGCTGGGGTACCTGATTATTTGGTGTTGGAGAATACATTTATTTTTGCCACGTCAGAGTATGTTGTAAATACAGCAAAACAGAGACCTTGTTGTATTGTCTTCACCTAAAGTTTTATTGAGCAATGGATGATAGAAGTCTAATCTAAATTAGTGGAATTTATCTTGAGGGTGTTCGGCCCCTGCTTCAGCCGAATGGCTCTTTCACCCGCTTTGTCGAGCTTTTCCATAACAAAGGCCAGGGCCAAACCGGTCTGACAAGGTATAGGTTTTGGGCCCGACCTCTGGCTGTGGCCAAAGCGCTGACCCGTGTCTGATGTGACGTGAACAGACTCTGGCCTCTGATTGGCAACGAGAGAGTGGACAGCCCTCACTATTGACACGCAGGTCATATGGATTTAATATTTCACAACATTATACCGCTGTGCTAAAAGGGGATTTTGCCGATAATAGCATTTAGCCGCTGTTAGCGCAGCTTTAGCTGGTGTTAGCATAACATTTACCTGTAGATTCCCTTCATAGTTCGTAGTTTAGCAGTTTATTTTCTGTTTTAATACAGCTTGGCTCCTCTGAATGATTCCATAACTCCCACAGATGACAGCATTTGACCACATTTGTTCTCATCACGGTTTACAAAACTTTTAATGACGATCTGTACAGCGTGCGGCTCCGCCCACAACAGATGCATGTGTGTGTGTGGTGGAAACAGAAAGGTCTGCGGGCTAGTGTCAATACGTGCACGTAGATTGTGGCGTGCGCGGCCGTTTCGCGCTATGTGGAACGACGCCTTTTTTCACCACTCAATGCTGTATATGGGTGTGAAATGTGCATATAATTAAATTTTTGAACAATTTAAATACACAGGAGGGACTGTAAGAGCTAGAAACAAGTTTGGGCCAAAACAAAAAGTGTCACTGTTTGAACAGGAAAAAAAAAAATCAGGTACCCCATATTTAAAGCATTATTAAGTAACTCATGCCCCTAGAGGCCATAAGCGCCACTGCAGGTGTCGTAGCATGTTGCGTTTTTTTACTCATTAATTGTCCGTGAGAGTAAATACTACGCTGACAGAAAAGACAAAAGGGAGAGAGGGATATTGTACATCCAATTACACAACGGAAATTATTTTTTTCACTCAAACTTGGCTGTAAATACTGTTTAAGTGGCGCTAGCCCGCAGTTAGCTTTGCCTGTTTGCTTTGCCCTTTAGCCTGTTAGCTTCCTCTTCGTGATTCCATTAGTGTGTATTGGTGGCTCCGGTCCGGTGGCAGGCAAGTTGCCATTGTGGTTTTCTGGCCAGAGACACCAGGGGGAGATGAAAGACCCCCCAATCATCCCATTAACACTTGTATTACCCCCAGAGGGACTACGAAAAGGATTTATTAAGGTAAACAAGTTACTTAGTACTGCTTTAAAATATAAAAACACATTGAGTTATTTCACCCATTTTTGTTTCCTACATAATCCCACGTGTTCATTCATCGTTTAAGGCCTAGTGTTGAAAGTGTTTCCAAAAACCTTTGACCTGTACAGTTCTGATGAGCGGGATTCAGAATAGTTGAACACCCGCTCGTTTCTGTGCCGAGACAAACAGCAGCTGAGTCAGACCGTCCTGACAGGCAGCAGGTGATCATTTATCAGGGGGTAAAGCCTGGTCCACCTGGTCTCATTAACAGGAGGCCCACCTGGAGCCGCCACAGCCCCCGCTTTATCCCCAAACAGACCGACTCATTCAGTGCGAGCAGATGGACAGCACTATCGCCTTGTGTTCAGTACGACACCTGCAATTACTCGTGGATAGACTATTTGAAATGTGAGTCATTTTGAGGCGTGACAGATTATTGAATGATCTTATTTTAGCACATTTATTCAGGAGCAGTGGACAACTCCAGCTCTTCTTCCCATTAACAGCAATGTATTTTATTATCACGTTTGCATTAGTTTTATTAGTTTTCTTCTCAGGCAAAAGTACATGACGTGTTTGATCCATTATAGATCCAGACATGGAGGATATGAAGAGTGGTGGTAAATTGTTACAGTAATAAGTGTTAGTGTTTTGACAACTGAATGTCTGGCTCCAACAATAAATCACAATAATTATAGTAATACTTTTATGGGCTCAATATGTATCGTCTGTTAATTTGTTAGCATTTTTTGTCACATTTTTCTAGGATTATACTTCATTTTCTGCCCCAAGGATGTCATGTTTATGGTGGGATATTTAGAGATTAAGCACTTTTCCAGCTTTAGGCATTAAAAGGTCTTCAATAATATCGTAAAATACTTCTGCCTGTGGGAGTCTGCTTCTGCTTGACTTTGTTGACGCGAGTAAATGCGATTAATGTGTGGTTAAACAATTTGGTGCGAGGCCGTGGTCTGAATAATGGTGTGATCATGGCGTGGATGAGTGGATCCCCTTTCCCCATGTACACAGTGAGGTCATCCTCCTGTAGTCAGAAATGCCTACGGCCTGAGGTTATCTCAGCTGGTGGGAAATGTGGGATTTCATATAAAAATAACCCTGGGAATTCCTGGCTATTGGTGACATCATCATTGACTACGGATGAGTGAGCAGCCACTCCTCACTAACTTCAACATATGGGTCTATATTAGCGCTTTAAAGTCGGTGTGTTGTGCATAATTGTGTTTTATAAATCTGCTTTAAGACACCCATGTGTTGATATTCTGTTTTATAACTTAAAATAATTCCTGTGTGTGGAATTGGAAAGGACACTGTTTGTTTGCACGTCATTTGGTTGGAGAGTCTTCTGCAGCAGAGATTATAGTCCGTCTTGAATGAGAAATACAAGGTTTCATTTTAAACTATCTGCATGTCACTAACTCAATAGCACCGTACTAAAGGCATTTTGAGAACAGGAAGGCTCAGAGCACACAAAAACGCAAGGACACAAGGGGTCATTAGCAACTCGGTTCCAATTTTCAATGTGGGAGAACTTAACACAAATGTGCAACAGCTGTTTCAATCAATGTACGTTTGGAACGGGACAAAAAGACTTTCGATAGACTGAAACAAAAAGAAAATCCTCTTCGACAAACATCAACATCTACGCGGGTACTTGTTAAGTACATTTAAGAAAATATTTTCCTAGTGGTTAATTCGGTTCCTGTCGTCTGTGATTGGGTCGATGTAAAAGTGAGATTTGTTTTATTTTTTGCTTATTTTCCTTTCCTTAAACGCCAGGCTCTGTCACCCACCATGACAATTCCCATAACCAATATTATTGAAATGCACGCACACAAACACACACACGCACACTCACCCTCATCTACCCTCTCTGTCGCTTACCCTCATGGAAAAACACAAGACAAATATCTAAAGCAAATTCGTGTCCATTCTTGTCGTCTTGGTCTCCCCCATCCATTAATGTATGCACGTCCCCTTCCTTTAACTGTCGTCTTGTTTTACCCTGTTTAACAGAGTCGTTAGCTCTGTTGGTTTTGTATGTTTTTTGTGTAAAATAAAACTCTTAAAAAATAAATAAAAAAAAGTGAGATTTGTTTGGCTTTAAGCAAAGTTCCAGACGGTCCTGCTTTTGAACAGAAACAAAAAGCAGGAGTGGATGGATGACCAGGAGGGGTTTGGTGAACTTTGCAAATGTGGAAGATACTCCTATTCTATTACTACACAGGAAGTACAATTCTGCAGTAGAGGAAATGATATACAGGACGACTCAGTGTGTGACTAAATCTCAAAAAAGTCACTATTGCGTATATGTCCTTTTTAAATACCCAGTCATTTCTGCCATGATAAACCAAATACTATCCCGACTGAATCTACTTTTACTAACTGCATATTGTGGTTTCAATCCCAACAATAGTTTTTCTTCCTAATTTGAATAATACAGGACGGGCAGCTTTATGAAAAGAACGCCAGACCTAGTTTCATTTTAGGTCAGCAGAAGTGGCCCACGTTCGGAGCTTGGCCACATCATCAAACTGCCGGCTCTTGCCACATAGTAATTTTTACCAACGTCAAGACAAAAAGCATTTCAGCGAGTTAGTCATGAAATCAGGTTCCTCTCAGCAGTGGGTCACAAAATGTACTTCTGGTGACTCATGTGACTTTGGCGACACCCAATTTCGACGCTGACATTTTGCTGAATGAGGGAGGAGTTTTTTATTTTATTTTTGTTATTCAATTGAACATCACAGGGTGAAATGTGGCGACGAGTGGGAGGAGTCATTCAGAAAATTGCTGCAGCTGACATTCAAACCCACGGTGCAATGAGAATTACAAAAAATGTCTGTGTATGAGGATGAATAATGTTCTTACCAAATAAAGAAGAAAGGTGTGTAGGCCGGTCCCAAGGCCGACTGAGGACAAAATGCCAAGGCCTACCCAGTAGGCACACCACAGGAACTTCTTCTCCAGGTATTTTACATACTGTGAAGAGCAATAACAAGGCATCGTCAATGAAGTTCAACTCAGGATTCATATTCAGCACCTCTATGTGCTTAAATAACATGCGAGTGCTCAATGCTCAAAGAAGCAGATTACCAGATAACTACCTTTTTCTTTTTTACACTAAAAGCTCAACATAAACTCTCTTTTACACAGAAGGCATTTTTTCACCACATGACTGCCTTTTGTTACATCAGTCCCCTTTATCCTCACCTCTAATCCCATCACAGGGTGGGGCACTGGGGTGATTGGGATTTTTATCTGATGTTTAAGGCCAGAGAGGGTTTAATGATAACCGACCAGTTTTACCTCTATTTAGGAGCTACCACAATAAAACCACTTCTAATTAACTAGAGACTTCCATTCTTAAATTAAGCTTACTGTGGGGCTTTGATGATGAAATTGACATCCCAGTTAACTTTTTTGAGGCTTATACGACCTATGCCACAGTGACATTCACTGAAGTGCACACCAAGTAAAATATTGTTCTTTAATTGCTTATGTTATCATTCCAGTGCCTCCACTATAACACAAGTGTTTAACTGACACGTGTTTAACTGATAAGGCGTCGGATCCACTGTGTCACATATTGCCTCATTTATCCTAGAAAGCAAGTGATGTGGAACCCTGGCTTATCTCTAACCTTTAAACAGACTTGTGCTTCTTAAGTTAATGATTAACGCCGTAAAGAAAACAATCAAGCAATGTATTACCTCTTGGTGCCCCCTTCAGTTGAGTAGGCGACGGAGAAAAGAGAACAGACCAACAAAAATAAGAGCACTGCACCTCGCCGCTGCCAAAGCCTGATGAAGGACGACACAACACACATAAAAAACAATGTTACTGAAATCTGCTTTACGTGTATAACAGCATTGTGTAATTAATTTATTGTTAACACACAATGAACAGTCTTGTAGGGTTACATGATATGAGAAACTGTCTTGTTTTTATGTGCAGTGTAGTGTAAAAGAAAGACCTCAGTGATTTTGCAATATATTGTGGAAACTTGGCTTTATATTGATAGTGTCTTCATGATAACAAGAAACAAGGACACGCAGGAAAAACCAGTCCAACTGCTTACTTCAATGTCAGTTCCTTTAGCTTGATGAGAGTCTCTAGCAGAAAGTAGTGCAGGGTCGTGATGGGCCTCCTCCACAAGACCAACGAAAAGCGCTCTTCTTTATCTCTTAACCTCCTGTCTCTGAGTAAGGAGTCTGGATAGGAGACATCAATTACAACACATTCTTGCTTACTTTGTAATACGACACAGCTCACTCCAGGAACTACTGTCGTCATCCTAGTAACTTCTAGTGATGGGTTAAACGAGCCGAGGCACCGATTAGATAATATACACGCATCATGTGCTGAAAGCAATGACTCAGCCGACCTGTGTCACCAAGCAAATCACTTTGACAAAAGTCACGTGACCGACACAGTTACCGTGTCATTTTGCATCATGTACTGTCATACGCAGCGAGCAGCAGGGCGCGCCAGTTGAACAAGACCAACACTTGGCTCATTTTGACTTTTGGGATTTACGCACCGGGCGCCGATCCCGTGGGTGCTCTCGGGCTCGAGCGCCCACAACTTTGGGCACGAGGTGAATCTGCCCCGATAACAAAATGATTCAATAGATATAGCGTATAAAGCACAAGAGTCATCGGTTTTCTTCTCTTTCACGTGCATATTGAAGTGCAACGCAAAGGATAGCTATAGGATGCTACATATTGCAATTGTTATGGTGTTCGTTTGGCTTATTATTGTCACAGGCACTATCCTTTATTAAATCTTGGTCAGTGACTTCATTTTTAGATGGTTGTATCACTGATAGCTACTTCTCATTCCTTTGTTTCTATTCTCATAATCTTGAGCAGTTTTCCTCTTTCTACATCATCACTCTCAGCTGGTTAAACAGCTCAATCCTAACTATTCGGTTCACATTTCTGAACGAGAATCAATTAGCTCAGTCAGTGTTGAGTTCGCTTCTTTTCAGGCTCACTGCTGTAATGCTTTTTCACCACCAGATGGCGCCTATAAGCCTGCCAACACTGCGTGACACAGTGTGATAAAATTTGTAAAAGTGTGTGACACACACTTTGAGGTATCATCTACCCATCACTAGCAACTTCATCAAAACGAAACCAAAGAAACAAATGGTCAAAGGTCAACTGCCGTGACACGTCTGTTGTCATTTCGTGCCATCGGTAACAAACCCAGGAACACAGTATGTTTTTATGCAAACTTTTACCTGTGGATTTGCCGTTCTGCTTGTCTTTCGCTCCTGGACGTCTCTGGGACTGTTCAAAACTGTCCCCATTGACCGCCATGTCCAGAAATGATGAGCCGCTGTGCCTGTCTTGATAGAAGATAAAACTTTAGCACAGTTGAGACGTGAAGATTTATATAGCACGGCGCCTTCTGACATGTCACGTGAGAGCAGTTCAAAGAGACCCTGCCCTTCTGACATGCTAATTTATGACAAGTTAGCTTTAAATGCTCATACAAACAACAGATGGGCGTACAAGCACTTCTTCTGAAAGTGTAGTTACACAATTCATAGTAAATCTGCGTGAGAAATACTTTAGCCAGGCGGTAACACGATACGAGAAATTTACCAGGCTTCCAATGCTAACCGGTTAGCTAACACGCTAAGCTAGTAGGACACGAGATTCATAAAAATAAGAAACCTTTCACAGAAGTTAGACTTACTCACTTGCCGTGCGATGTGTAAAACTATTCCCCACACGAAACGCCTACGTTTGTACAATGACCTGCTCTAGATTGCGAAACACAGCGGCATTTGTTTAGATTAAAAGACAAGCATACCTCCGGCCTGTCCTCTCAACCCGGAAATAAAAGTTGGACGTTTCAAAATAAAACAGATTAACTTTTTAGGTCACATTTTTCCACCGGCCAGGTTCAATTTGAAGGTACACGTTTTCAAATATATGACAGTTTAGATGCGTACACATGCCCGACAATATTTTTGTGAAAGTGTGCCTCAGTAAACGTAAGAACAAAGATGTCACATGCAACTTCTACGGCTTTATTTAGAAATTCCTAAAATTACGTCTTTCCGCTAGTTGTAACGAGAGGGCCAATGGGATGTTGCCAGATCCAACAAAATACACTGACTGGTTATTGAATTCCACAGTCTATGTTATTTGCAGCAAGACTTTTGGATTATTTTATTTTTATATTAAACATCAGGATAAATGATCTTGAATTAACAATTGCATAATATTGTACAGATGGAGGAAAATACACACACGTGCTCCATTGATTTAATGCAATATTGTCAACACATGAAATTAAATCTGCAATTCTTTGTATAAAATAGCCTTTCCAAATGATACAATGGTTATGATAATTTGTCACATTCTATGTTCACTAGCTTTTGCAACAAAAACAGACCCTTTTTGAGAGTAACTATATTTTTTGTTGGTTGAATTCAGTATAACTTAAGTCAAATATTGACCAAGAATATTAACATTATTTTTGAGTTGCTATCCAAGCGCAGACATAAACGGACAACTTTAACAGATTCAAAGTTGTTGGTCGACAGCCGCCCGTCGTTCCCACAGAGGAAACTCACATGGATGACGTAACTTTCACTTATTGGCTCAGCTTGTGGGACCACAGTCCGTCAGGCACTGGCAGATGGCTTTTTCTATTCCTGGTTAGTAACTCAAGTAGGTCACAATATGAGAGTCCTTAAATGATTCTTTAGTCACTCATCATAATGAAGTGAAGACAGGAACTTGTCCACATCCAAGTCTTGAGGAAAACAATCCGTCAACTTCTTTCTTTCCTGGAAAAATCAAAGACAAAAATGAAATTATTTGTAAATTTGATAATTGATGACCATGACAACTAAACACAATTATTATATAAAATGCATTGATTGTATCACTTTAAACGTTTATCGAGAATGAGCTTTTATTTTGTTTCCAATGAGTCTAGGGAAACTCCTCCCTGCCAAAAGTTCCATTTAAATATAGCTGCTGTGTTAAACTGGCAAATGGTCACCTTTATATAGAGCATGGGTAGCCAACGTCAGGTCCAGGGGGCAAAATGCAGCCCTCTAGCATAAAGATTTGAGAAATATATGGCACAGCGATCAATTGCCTGCTCTAAAATTTCCCTTTGGACACTCACTTTGGTCACATGGTGCTTTACTTTGGGTCACAGTTGGGAGGTTTGGCCCCTGGGCTTTTGACCGGGAAGAAAATCAGCCCAGCCCAAAGCAAACTTACCTGTTCTAGACATACTGTAGCTACCTCTCTATAGTGAACTCAAAGGCCTCAAAGGAACCATCCATCCATTCACACACGTGTACGCAGACACTACGAACAAGGTGTTTTGTTCAAAGACACAATCGTATCACTGTCAGGAGCCAGGAAAGACCTGCCAATCTTTGTATCAATAGACAACGGTCTACCATTGTTATTTTTTGTCTCATGTCCCGAGTCGCAACTTGCAAACCCACATCTTTGCCATTTAGCACAGAAAAAGCTTCCATTTTATTCCCCCAGTGTTCAAACCATAAGAATCACCGAGCTGTAGCATATTCGAGACTGGCCATCGATTTAATCACAATTTGCATGACATTTGTTTGTATATTCTACAATCAAACTCTGTTGAGCTAAATTTATTTAAATGAGGTAACGTTTCGCGATGCACTGACCTTTTTCTTGCTCGGCGTCCGCTTCGACTCCTTCTTCGCCGGCGGGCTGGACGTCGGCGTGGACTGCTTGCGTTTCTTTGCGTTCTTTGCGGTTGTGGGAGACCGTTCCCCCGCTCCTTCCTGCCGCAAACTGTTCTTCAGCGGCGTCCCCGTCCTGGCCAGCGTAGCCCGGGACAGAATCATGAGCGTGTGAGCCGCCATGCTGATGCTGCTTTCGCTCCCCGCTTCGCTCGCGGGGCTACAGGTGGGTATGTCTGAACTCCCAGGTAGAACCAGGAGCCTCGGCGTCCCCTCTGCGTCTCTGCCTTTCCTCACTCTTGCGGGAGTCCTGGGACAATCGCTGCCGGACTCCTCTTGGCTACTGACGTCTCTCGGCGTGGAGGGAGAGTTGAGCGCTTGTATGTCGTGAAGCATTTCCGCAGCCTGCTTGGCGAGGGCGCTCGTTTTCGAGGGCGCTTTTGAAGGCTGAGCGGTGGCGTGTGCGGGTGCGGCGGATGAAGTCGCCTGCTGCTGTTCCTGACCTTTCAGCTCGTTCTCCTTGTTGGCCGTCACGCTCGTCGTCTCCTGAGTCCGTTTCTCCGCGCGCCCCTCTCTGGATTTCCCCTTTTCCGTCGCCTCTTTCTCTTTTCTACTCACTGATTTTTGGGAAGAATCCGAGGACAACGATCTTGAAAGAGGAGAATCCTTTGCTCTGGAACTGCCGTCTTCATCCGTGTCATGATTTTGTTTCCCATCTGTAGATTTGGATCTCTTTCTGGGCTTGGCAGGTTTTGAAATATCCATAATGCTACTGCTCGTGCTGGGCTCCTTACTAGACACGTTATGCTCTTGTTTGCGCGAGCCTTTCTTCACAGCCTCCTTCTGTTTTGGTGGTGAAGCTGTGGATTTGACTGTATCTGAACACCGGATAGTCTGTATCCTCCGTTTGGGCTTGTTGGCGATGAGAATAGCAGGCTTTGTGCGAGGGGATGGTTGTGAGGTTGGAGCCGAGGGAGATGTGTTGACTTTGCTCGTTTGTGACTCTCCCGACGAGTCAAAACGTAGAATCCTTCGATGTCCGGAGATGGGGCTTGCCAATGCATTCTGAGCACCTAGGCCTTGGGCTGAGGAGGAGGGGAGCGTCTTGTTACTCACATTTGTCTCCGGACCTGGAAGAAATATAGAGCGTCAACAGAAAAAACAAGCTTAATGCATTTGTTTTTTTCCCCTTGCCTTTAGCTTTGATTACAGAGAAGCTTCTGCAATGTCAAAGGATTTATTTTCATCCAGTGTTGCATTAATTTTTTCCAAGCTCTTGTATTGATGATGTGACCATTGCGTTAAGCCTTCAGCAGAACATCTCAAAGATCCTCAATGGGGTTAAGATCTAGACTCTGTGGCGGCCAATCCATGTGTGAAAATGATGTCTCGCGCTCCTTGAATCACTCTTTCACAATGTGAACCCGATGAATCCTGGCTTTGTCATCTTGGTGCCATCAGGGATGACTTAATCCATGGAAGGAATAACCTGGTCATTCAGCTCATTCTTTTTGCACATGGTGTCGCTGAAACTAGACCTGACCAACTGCTGCAACCCCAGGTCATAACAGTGTACATTCAACTGAACTGCTGAACTATTCCCAACAGTTTTCCAAATCCAAAATGGGACTCAAGACCTGCCATCTGAACATAGAACAGCTGCTGAGAGGAAAAACCGGACAAACCTGAAGTGGTAGATGGTTTGACAGCTCCAGCAGGTGGAGGCTTCACCGTTTCTGGCTGTTGTACAACCGGTGCATTTGGTAAAGCGACAAGCTGCAAAATCAACACAAGAGTAAAATGTTTTAGATATCCTTTCACAATCTGTATAATCAAATACAGCACAATAATCATCAGACAGTTACTACATAAAAACATATGAGATTTTCACACAAACTACAGCGGCGAGGATCGTAGAGCAGGTCGTCTCATGATCGGAAAACTGGGTCAAATCTAAGGCTGTCACGATGATTACTACATCGACTTATCTTATTTGTGGGCTCAATATTCATCGTTCGTACGTTTATTAGCATTTTTTGTCACATTTTTCTTATGTAATACTAGGGCTGGGCGATATGGCCACACACAAAAAATCTAGATTTTTTTACTCAGTTTGGATTTTAATCGATTTGATTGGAAATAAACTTAAAAAGGTCTCCTGATCTTTCATATGTAGAAAACTGCTCAGAGTCCTGCTCATTAATATTTCATAATATAGCCGACAATTAGGCCCATTAAGATAAGATAACCCTTTATTTAAACATGTTTTTTTCTTAAATATTCCTTGTCTGCTCTCAAAAGTAAAATTTCTTAATTAACCATGGAGTTTAAGTGTTTTAGTTTTATCCTCATGCCTCTGCTCATGTGATTGACAACTGTCTCCATGGAGACTCAAGGGGAAAGGGGCGGAGTTAAAAGGGTGAGAGTGAGAGAAAGGCACAGGAGCAGACCCAGAGTCTGTTTTAGCGGAGGAAAACTCCACCGCGCACTCTTTAAACACAACACGCGGCCTTTGTGAAGCAGCAGAGATCGTCAGAAAGTCTCTGGCTTCTCCACTGGTGTCATTTCACTACGGCGCGTCTGAAACGCTGCTAAATTGGCCGCACGCTGCACGTGAGGTGGACACGATTTTACAATTTAGCCATTTTCCACATCGTCTGTTTTTAAAAGCATGAATTAATTGAATTAATTCGATTTATCGCCCATGTAATACTATATTTTTTTTGCCTTAAGTAGATTGTATTTCATGTTTACAGTGAGATATTTTAAGATTAAGCGCTTTTCAAACAAAGCCATACTGTCATTTTTATGCTTTAGTTCAGTTTCTTTCTTTCTACAGGTTGGAGACCCTTGACCGAAGCTCATCAGATCATATCACTCAACAGTTAAGAACCAAAGAATAACCAACACGGCTGCATTTACCTGGTTAGACACCATTTGCACGTTTCCCAAAGTATTCGGACCCATAACGGACAACGGGAGCACCATGGGTTTCATCGGCGACGGTAAGATGAGGGTCGATCCTTGAACAGAAAAGATGTGGGTTTGTAAAAGTTGATTGACACTGATATTAAACACTTTTGGAGTAACATTAACTGATAAGACATTTACCAGCAGTGAATCCCTGCCTCTGTGGAGACACACCAAACTGGTTGGGGGCGATGGCTTGTCCTTTCGTCACCGGGGCGGGCACAATCGCCTGCCTGTTCTGCGCGTCTGTCGTAGGCGGTAAGAGGATGTAGCTCGCCGCGGTCGCTGCAGCGCCGTCGAAGGGCAGCTGAATGAAGTAGCTTTGCTGGGGCTGCGAGGTGCCCGTCAGCGGAGACGCCATGACCGTCTCGGACCGCTGCAAACAACTGACTGCCTGCGCGGCCTCGTCCAGGTTAGTTCTAGGCGTGCCGGGGACCGCGGGGGGCTTGGCCGGGGAGGACAGGTAGATGGTGGGAACTTTGTCTCCGGAAATGCTGGATATGGCCTGATTGAGGGCCGTGTCGGCGCCAGATTCCCCCTCCTGGTTGTCACTGATTATGATGCTTAAAGACATGATATTATTCGAGTCGTCTCCAGTTTTGTTCGAGGCGCTCGGTTCTGTTGGAGGAGTTGAAGAAAGAACGGAAGAGGAAGGAGCAGTTGCTGAAGACGCCGGTGAAGCTGAAGTAGCCGGTGCCACACAGTTGGATGAAGGCGACATGCTGTTTGTCACTTTGCCAACAGTGCTATAAGTTTTAGACATTTCAGATGACGCCAAATAAGAAGAACCTAAATGAGTTCCTTGCCCGCAGTTTGACACTTGCCCTGACGGAGAACTGCTTGGTACAGTTTGCAGCGCGGATAAAGGATCCTTTGCTGTTGAACTCACCCCCTGCACAGGACATCCTTGTGCACCTTTATTTTCATGTTGTCCATTTAAGGCCGTCGTTTCGGACACCATTGAGCTCAGAGTCTCCAGAGATGACGCGATGCTGCTTGAAGCAACAGAAGTGGGACAAACATTAGCAGTGGAAATGTTTGCCGGCGCCGCAGTGGCTTGAGGCTCATCGATATCCATAGGCACAGCGTCAGCATGAGGGCTCCTTTCGTTGCTTTTTGAAGTTCCCCGACATGGTTCTTGCGCCACCATCAAAGTAGCCGAACAATTATCAAGCCTGGAGCTTCTGTTGCTTGTAATGATTGTCTTTTTCAACACCTGCGCAGACTTACGGGTTTTGCGCTCGGTGATATTTGTTTTCACAGACGCAGGTTCAGAAGCTTCTTTTTGCACGATACCTGAAAAACAATAATATGTTAATAAACAGCAATATTATCGTTTTCATCGTTTACTTTAAAAGGCACACTGCGCAACATTTTGGACTATACTGTTGCCATCAGTACAAAACATGCTCCCAATGACCAGCATGACACAGAAAATGCTCTTACTGCAGTGGGTAAGAATGGATTTGGATGAGAACCTAACCTGTTCAAATCTCAAATTCTGCTGACTTTAGTCACATCTCCATGGAGACGAGTAAAGTCATGTCTAAGGAGAGCTGAGCCGCTCACAGCAAAGGCTCATGTTTGTTTGTACATTTATGAGGTATTTTTCAATGAGGAAAATATTATAAAATAAAAGTTTGTATTTCTATTTTATTTATTGGGTAAAATTCTACACGGTGTCGCTTTAAATTCAATAAAGTTTATATCTATCTATGTTAAAGATTCAAGGAAGGGAATGTACGACTCCTTCAACAGCTCCTAAAATGAATTAAGATGAGGGTCTTTAATTTAAATTGCTGTTGTCTCATAGTGTCAAAAGTGCTCAATGTTTCCTTACCATCGTTGGTTTAATTTGTCTTTTACCAATATTGGTATATTGTCCATTACCATTGTTGGTATTGTTCATTTTCTTACAATGTAATAATTATTGTTACCTGTGGTAACGCCACCATGATATAACATTTGTATAATAATCCTTGAACAAAGTAACAGTGAAGCTGATTGTATTAAGCTCTGAATGGGGAACTGGGGGTGGGATTAAATAAGTTATCTTCTTCCCACTCCCTTTCAGGTAGAAATGGATCATTAGTTTACATACTGTATATTCTTTCTTTTGTTGCCCATTGCCTGAAATAAATGAATAAAATAAAAATAAACTTAAGTCTAAAAGTCCAGATGACCCTGAATACTTATTTACTTGACAGGGACGTTGCACAGACCAGAGATAGCTACAAGCTAATTTTCATCTGTAGGCCCTGGGCAGAGGCAAAGTGACAGCAATACGACCTGAAAAGTACCACAGTTTGAGAAACATTGCTCTATTATTTTGTGATTGTTGGTGTCAAGACTCAACCTACTAACTATACAATAATGTACCAATGTACAAACCCCTTACTGAAATCATCCTACCCCACACTTTGATCAATTTGTGAACATATATATAGACAACAAAGCTACCTTTAATATTTTTGACACACATCCTTCATACTCTACCTTTAACACGGTCTGCTTACCCATTTTCCACAAACTTAATAACTCCACTGAAAGTCTAAATGCAAACAAACCTGACTCCACGTTCTGACAGGGCTTGACCAGAGGCGACGGTGCAGGTCCTGGAAGTTCACTTTCCTCTGGGATCCTGCCGGCATCTCCATCTGCCGGCTCCCCGTCTGCTGTTCTCGTTTTATCTGACAAAAAAAAGGGACAAAAAAGTTGAGAACAGAAAAAGCAAAGACAGGAAAGATCAGAGTAAACCCCACACACACACACTCACACACACGTACTGTATTCAAAAAGGTCAAAAAGCGCTTGGAAAGCTGGATCCGACTCCGTGTGCTCCAAAATGTCATGAATGGCGTCGTCGCTCATATGGATTTCTTCCTGCGTCAAGTCACACAATCGTACAATTTCAAATAAATGTTGATAAAAAATCTTTAAGAGAACATGGATTGCTGCATGTCTACCTGCAATCCCAGAATTTCATCTATAGACTGGTCGGGCTCCAGTATGTTTGTACAAGCTCTGGACGACTGCGGTGTAGGCTCGCTGAAACAAAAAGCACATTAGATTTAAACTATTGAATTATCGAAAGCAATGGATACATTAAAAGAAAAAGGGTCTTACCTAGCTAGAATTTTGTTGATATTTTCAGCCAGTTTTTCCTGCAACGATCTGTCCCCCAATATTTTATCACGTGCATTCTGAATTACTAGTTGCTGTGGAAGAACAAACGCATATGATGTAACGAACTAAACAAAAGGGACAATGTTTGCTCAAGAAATCACTCACAGGAAAATTTTCATCTGCGATCTCCTCAGGCTCCTCTTCTGCCGCGACAGGTCTGGAAGAACTACTGGCTCCACCTGACGCTCCACTCCGCTTCCTTTAATTCAAAAATAGAAAATGTACAATGTTACAAGCGAAAACAACTGTGTATTTCTTTGTATAATGCAACGCAAAACTCTTTTCAAGCAGCATTTAGTCATTTTATGTATAGCACAGATTACGATTTACTACCGCCTTTGTCTTTAGAGATGCAAGTTGTGAGAAAAAGACATTTAACCTCTTAACCCAGCACATTTTCTCCAGTTTGGCAACAAGAAGCCACAAAACAAAAAGATGACAAACGCATTAAAGCAGAACTAAGTAACTCATGCCACTAGAGGCCATAAGCGCCACTGCAGGTGTCGGAGCATGTTGCGTTTTTTTTTTACTCATTAATTGTCCGTGAGGGTAAATACTTCGCTGACACTGACAGAAAAGACAAAAGGGAGAGAGGGATATCGTACATTGTGCCACAACTCAATTACACAATGGAGATAGTTTTTTTTCACTCAAACTTGGCTGTATATACTGTTAAAGTGGCGCTAGCCCGCAGTTAGCTTTGCCCGTTAGCCTGTTAGCTTCTTCGTCGTGATTCCATTAGTGTGTATTGCGCCTCCGACCCGGTGGCAGCCAAGTTACAAGTTTGGTTTTCTGGCCAGAGACACCAGGTTGAGATGAAAGACCCCCAATCATCCCATTAACACTTGTATTACCCCCAGAGGGACTATGAAAAGGATTTATTAAAGAGGGGGTATTATGCTTTTTTCAATCACATAGCACCAGTCTATAGCATACTACAATGATGACGTAACCTTCTGTTGGTCTGTATATGCAGTAAATTAAAATAACTGCCTTGAATAAAATTGCTCTCTCAAAATGGCTGTACTGAACGTCTTGAAATAGGCCTCTGTCTCTTTAAGAAGCTTTCCGACACGCCCCCTTCAGCACACTGCTGTGGCATCTAAACAACACTACTGTGCGGGGAGGGGGCTCTGCTGAGCTGAGGAGCAGTGGTTGGTGGCTTGGCTGGTGACGAAAGGTCCAGAGGCGTCTCCAGGAGGTGGGGGCGTTCCTAGGAGGACTGAGGCATAGCTACACCTAAAATGGCTGCCGTCTAAGTTTTTACTGATTACTCAAAAATATGTGAATGAGCCAAGGCAACACTCCAGGCATGTGTTTAATGAGGGAATGACATAATAACATGATATAAAGCTTGAAAAAGTCGATTTTACATAATACCCCCCCTTTAAGGTAAACAAGTTACTTAGTTCTGCTTTATAAAAGAAATTGAAAAGCAACAAAAAAGTAACAAAAAGGTGATAAAAAAAAACATCAGATGCGCACCAAAAACACAGCTAAACAGCATAAAAACAAAAGCGACAAAAATACATCCAAAAAGTGACGCTGCAGCAACAACAAAATCTTTTGTAGGTCTTAGCTTTCAAATGAGGCATTACACTGGCCTTTAGGTTGTGAGCTTTGCAGTCGAGAAGCTTTTAGATTTGAGTCAAGACGAACCGGGGAAAATGTGCTTGATTAAGGGCCAGGGTGAAGAGGTTAAAAAGATGTTTTACAAAAGCCAAATGATTATGCTAAACATGTTTCTTAACACACAGGAGTATTTCTCAAGGAAGTTATTGGAGAATGAATATTACCACTTCCGTCGTCCGGGAGACATTGGTGCTGGATTTAAGCGATGCTCAGTCACTTGAACAGGAGATTCCCCTGAAAATACATTTGAAAATTAATCTCCCGCTGCTTCATGTTCAAAATCTGACTTATAATGAAGAAACATACTAGGCGTGTTCAGGAGTCGCCCGCCGTCCTGGCTCTGTGGATACGGTGCACTGCTCGGCGTTAGTGTGCGCGGGACGCTGAAGCTGACCGGCGTTGAATGGGTCAGTACGCAGTGAGAGGTCTGTGCAGGACTGACAATCGAAATGGTCTCAGAAACAGTGGCGCACACGACTCCAGAGGGGGAGCTCGCCAAAGCCCTCTGTCTGGCTACATTTGCCAGTCCAACACGTGAGCGCACTGAAGGACAGAAAGAAAACATTAGGTATGAACAGGTATGGTTTATCCAGTATGTTCCTTTTCATATCATCAAACTTACTCCTTTGGCAGGCGGACAATGCTGGAGAATTTGTAGAGACCTAGAAATTCAAAGTACATACAAATTACAGAACATAACCATAAAATTAGGGTTGCACAATATGAGAAGAAATTGCTATATCCAATAATGGCCTCAAACTGCCTTTTCCAGACATGTGATTAGTGGAAGCTGCTGGAAGTTGCCATACTACTACCAAGTCCAGTCAGCTGAATATGAACAGTAAGTGAGGTTAGTTGGATATTACTGATTAACCCCTTAACTCTCACCTGAACCGAGCACATTTTCTCCAGTTTGGCTTTACCCAAATCGTAAAGCTTCTCGAAAAAGTGTCAAAATAGCGTAAAAAATGAGACAAAAACATGGATGAAAAAGCCACAAGAGAGCAACAAAAAGCGATGGTAAAAATGTCAACAACAAAAAGGTGACAACACGGCAAGAACGCATGGAAAAAGATCCATTTAGATCAGTTTTGTAGGTCTTAGCTTTCACATCAGGTGTTACCACTGGCCTATAGAATCCACTGTTACCATGGAGATCAGCCCTCAGTTTGTGGCAGTTAGCATACATTTTCCATAGACTAACATTAGCTTAAAAAAAAAGTATAAAAGTATAAAAAGTGAAGAAATAACCCGAGGAACAACTCCGTTAGCTGCTGAGTCACTACTAGTAAATACATCGAAAACATTGTGGTCTCCAAGTGTTTTAATGAGAACAATAACTCTTTTAACTAGGGCCGGGACTTTTTTCGATTAATTGCGATTAATTAATTACATGAGGTTTAGTGTGATTAAAAAAAATTAATCGAAATTAATCACTTTGCTTTCCACACTTCAGTTTCCTTTTTTCCTGCAGACACACAATTAATGGTAATATTGCACTGGTCTGTTGGACTTGGTTGAACAAAAATAAACAATATTTTGTTGCTTATGTATTCAGTCATTATTCAATGGTATACTAAAAATCCTTATAAAAAAACTTACTTCTCACTGTTCTCAGGTCAAATATTTCTATGCGATTAATTTCAATTAATTAATTACAAAGCCTCCAATTAATTAGATTAATTTTTTTAATCAAGTCCCGGCCCTACTTATAACCCTTTTAAAATCTCCATTAGTTTATTATTGCAGCAAATCCCATGATGCTTAGCGATAGGATATCAAAGTCCTGAACTCAATAGGCTATAGAGTTCAGGAATGTAATGTCATATCGCTAAGCATTATGGTATTAGCAGCAATTGTAAACTAATGGAGATTTTAAAAGTTAAAATACTGGAGTTATTGTTCACATTAAAACACTTGGACACCACAGTGAGTTAGATGTATTTACCAACAGTAACTCAGCAGCTAACGGAGTTGTTCCACGGCTTTTTACTCCACTTTTTATACTGTTTTTAGCTAATGTTAGTCAATGGAAATGTATGCCAACAGCTGCAAAGATAACGCATCTCCATGGTAACTATGGAATTTCCCGAACTCTATAAACATTGAGGTTTGGGTAAAGCTGAACTGGAGAAAAAGCACTCGGCTAAGAAGTTAAACCATCTCACACAGGATGTTCAATTACGGTACATTTAATTTATTTTTTCAACAAATTAAGTTGAAACAAGGCTAAAATTGAATTAATTTGTTCAATCATCACCTAGACTACGGGGGGCAACATACGTGAAGAATGAGAATGAGAAATCCTGGGAACATATGTTATTCTGAGTGATAAATAAAGCTACTAACTTGAGTTGATTGAGTGTAAAATCCAACTTTTTCCATAAGGACGACACCATGGCAGGTACTTGGTGACTGGACTCTTTGGAGCAAGAAAAAGAGACAGATTTAGAGTGAACAACAATGAAGCTGACGCAAAGAGCAAAATGTCCCACCTTTTGTTTTGACAGCCACATACTCGCTCAAGATGGTCGTTAACCCCTTTCCAAAAACAGACTGTAGAGGATAATATACAACACGCAGAAACACAATTACCACTGGGTACTGCAGTTGTACTCTTGGTGTCGACATAAAAATAGGGTTAACTTACAAATACACATGCAGGAATAGTCCCATCTTCTGAGCTGTGTTCTGCGTACTCCTTTAGGTTTGGACTTTCGTGGATAAAAGCTCGACTCGTTGCGGTCAGTCCTTCCTCTTGAAGATATCCTATTGAAGACATAAACCATTTAAACTGACAACAAAACTCATGCAATCACTTACAGTAACCTAAAATCTCTAAAATGCCAGCCAAGTTTCAGTTTTGCTAACGTAGCGGCTAACGATACTTACCCAAAACAAGCCGGGCGACGTCTGACGGTAGCAACATCCCTCCTTAGTCGTTAATAAATATAATTCTCTAAAGAATAGGCTACATGTTTCGCAAATGGGTATAATAAATAAGTTAAACTGCGTACAAAGCTAGGAGAATCAGCTGTATTGTTGTGTGTACGACGTCTCTGGAGGGCACTGCTGCTTAGTTAAAAGGCGGGGAACAAGAGCTTCCAAAAACCCGGAAGTTGATTTAGAGTTTTCGCTGAGGCTCATGGTCGTTGTAGTTCTCAAGAAAATATTTACGTTAACTGTTTTATATTGCGGCTCTGTAACTCTTGTTTTTGTTTATTATAATTCAACCGGGTAAGTAGGACATCGGAAAACATGGAGTCTGAAGATAATGATTAAGAGTAAACCTTTATTTGAAGACAGGCCGAAAGCTGGTGAACACATTTCGTTGTCGCCACAAACAGGAAGTGAGGACATACAGCGTTGACTGCTGTCTGGGGCGGGAATTTCCTGTGTTGTCTTTGAATGATCATGCGTAGTCTCGTGCACGTCAACATGGCAAAGTTGTCAGAATGAGGACGAACTTATAGACCACACGGATCTCTATTACCAACCAAGCGTGCATGCATAAGCAGTCCCAGAAGTTGCAAAAGTGCTTGGAAGGTCAGTTGTGCGTGTACTGTTTGCGTGGAGAGTCTCTCGAGCCTCATACAGCTGCTCGAGCTAAGCTATTAGAACTGAGCAGTGATTATAACATTAACATCTAGTTGTATTTTTCCTTCCCAGGTGGGCCTCCTGTGTTTCCACAATGAGTCTTGCACTTCATGATCTGCTGGTGTGCTGTAGAGGCCTGGAGAGTGACAAGGCTACAGAAAGAAAGGTAACTCTTCATGTCTTTCAGAATCAGAGTCATGTCGTGCCATCATCATCATGTCAATGTCATAATAATAAAATGTAAGTAATGTATTATGTTATAAAGCTACACTTTTTAACTAAATATGAACTTCTGACAAAACAAAGCGACAGGAGTTGGTGGATTACCAAAAGCACAAAAACCTCGTAGTTAAAATAATAAAAACAGCAGGTACTCAAGGTAAGGCTCACCAAATAGAGTATGAATAACCTGTCATGGTAATATGTCAACCATATAATCAAATACTAAATAGACATTATTCCAATTCACAATGTTTTGAAGGTGAAAGAAAAATGCAGATTTGTGTCTGAGTAAATTTGTTCTCTGACCTCTCACAAAACTGAACAACTGCCAGGTTGTCACAGCAACATACATTTGTGTGTGAGACAAACCGATGTACTGCATCTGCTGCTCTCCATGGTCCAGGAGAGTCAGCGCCATACCGGGAGATAACATACAGCTTTCCATGGGCATCTCTTAAAGTTTGACAATACATAATGAAATGAAATTGCCCTTTGGCCAGTAGCACGTCTATTACACACTGATAGTTTCAAACATTTATACGGCATCTTTCAGTCATGAGAAGACTTTTTATATTGCATTATGTTAAACCTGTAATTCGTTTTGCCTCTCGTGACAGGAAAAAGTGAGAAAGACAGGATAGATGAGCGGTTAGTAGCGTTGTGATTTCAATTCAAGTTCAATTTATAATAATAATAATAATAATAATAATGCATCAGTTTTATATAGCGCTTTTCTGGACACTCAAAGACACTTTACATTGCACTATTCATTCACTCCATACTTGATGGTGGTAAGCTACTATTGTAGCCACAGCTGCCCTGGGGTAGACTGACAGAAGCGAGGCTACCAGTTTGCGCCATCGGCCCCTCCGACCACCACCAACCACTCACTCACTCACTACATTCGCTAGGCTTCCTGGTGTTACCAAACGGTCTCCCATCCAAGTACTAACCAGGCCCTTCCCTGCTTAGCTTCCAAGATCTGACGGGATTGGGCATAGCAAAGGCGGTATGGCCGCCAATTTGACATTATTTGCATTAGAAACATTATCCAATATGGCGGTGTGTGGCGTTTTTGTCACGTGACTCACAAAAAATTGGGGGTATTTACAAATGTACAATAAAACAGCAGCAGGTAGGTATGGATATGACCAAGTAGTACAAACATGAAAGTGATAATACAGTCACCATCAAATCAAGTAATAAACAGAAAACCTTGCAAAGCATTTTATAAATTGGTCATTATTTGACCTAAACAATCTTGTCCACACCCACAGAAAGAAGCAGAGCGCTTTAGAAGACTTCTCCGTTCCCCTGAAACTGTGCAAGAGCTGGATCGTACTTCCGGGCCTAAAAATAAAGGCTGTAAGCAGCTCACGTGGGATGCTGTTTTCAGGTAGGAGCGTGGGAAACGTTACGTCGGACGAAACTGCTAGAAATGATTTGAATAAAGAGTTACTTTCTCTTCCAGGTTTCTCCAGCGCTACGTCCAGAGGGAGACGGAGAGCATACAGTCCAGCAGAGCCAATGTCACCTCCACGACGCTGGCCACACGCAAAAAGAAAATGACGGAGATGTGTAGTTTGATCAAGTTCTTCATACGCTATGCAAACAAGCGTGAGTTGTGCCGTTCATCACCCGTGTGCAGTACATTTTCAACACTATTGACTCGTGAATATGATTATTTCACAGGTGGGCCGCGGTTAAAGTGTAATGAGCTGCTTAAACATGTGATGGACGTCCTGCAGTGTTCGTACAGCTGCACAGTCTACGGAGAAGACTACAGCAGCCTCTTGGTGAAAGACATTCTCTCCGTCCGCAAGTACTGGTGTGACATCACTCCGCAGCAGTGGCACAGTGAGTACTTTCTTTTTCAAATACACAGATGACATATAACCTTTTGAATATGTTTCGTTCACGCGACATCAAAACACTGTAAAGAGTTTAAAGTTTAAAGTGGAAGTGGTCGCCAGAAGAATGCAATGATGGCAGCAATGCATTTTTTCTTTACTTTATTCATGGCCAATATCTTTGTAATTACTGAGCTTGAGCTCCTTAGGCACAGGCCCCGCTCACTCCTGTACAGTATCGGTCACTGTTTGTCACAATCGCAGTGTGATAAAGCAAAACCATGGTAAACCTTTGCCTTTTCTGGCACCGCCTATTAGAAAGAGAATTAAGTAGATTTTAGGTTTAGAAAAGTCGAGGATTGTGTTTTGACATAACGATTATGGTCTTCACTCTGCTTCTATGGGTTTGGGGTGTGACATCACTCAAAGTTTTCTAATACATAATACATCGGTGACCAAGAGTTCACTAATTGTTTATTCAACAAAAAAATGCAAACGTTTACTTAAAGGGGGGTATTATGTAAAATCGACTTTTTCAAGCTTTATATCATGTTATTATGTCCTTCCCTCATTAAACACATGCCTGGAGTGTTGCCTTGGCTCATTCACATATTTTTGAGTAATCAGTAAAAACTTAGACGGCAGCCATTTTAGGTGTAGCTATGCCTCAGTCCTCCTAGGAACGCCCCCACCTCCTGGAGACGCCTCTGGACCTTTTGTCACCAGCCAAGCCACCAACCACTGCTCCTCAGCTCAGCAGAGCCCCCTCCCCGCACAGTAGTGTTGTTTAGATGCCACAGCAGTGTGCTGAAGGGGGCGTGTCGGAAAGCTTCTTAAAGAGACAGAGGCCTATTTCAAGACGTTCAGTACAGCCATTTTGAGAGAGCAATTTTATTCAAGGCAGTTATTTTAATTTACTGCATATACAGACCAACAGAAGGTTACGTCATCATTGTAGTATGCTATAGACTGGTGCTATGTGATTGAAAAAAGCATAATACCCCCTCTTTAAGCGTTTTGACAGTTTTTATTATTGATTACCAAAATTTCAGACGTTTCAGCAGGAATTTTCCACCCCTTTGCAATCCTATCAGCAATACAACATTTATTTTCTTTGTTCATGGCTAATGTCTCTGTAATTACCGAGGCTATCCACATGAAACAAAAACTGGCTCAAAGTTTAACGTCTTCTCTGTCAGCATGAATTAACTTTTTCCACAAATGGTGCTCATCCTCACCAACTTATGCATGATTTGGTCAATTGAAAGGACTTTTTGATGAGAAGCAGTTGAGTAGAAGTCTTTATTTCTCTTAACCTCTTAACGCCTTAACCGAGCGCATTTTCTCCAGTTCAGTTTTACCCAAATCTAAAAGCTTCTGGACTGGAGCTCACAGCCTCGGCCAGAGTAATGCCTCATTTGAAAGCCAAGACCAACAAAACTGATCGAAACTTTTTTGTTGCGTTGTCGCCGCATTTTTGTCACATATTTAAAGTTTTCGTAGTTTTTTGACGTGTTTTTGACCCTTTTTTTGTTGCTTTTTCGGCAAGCCAAACTGGAGAAAATGTGCTCGGTTCAGGTGGGGGTTAAACGAGCTGTATCATGCTATTTTAGCCATTCCAAAGTAAAGTATAGGCATTTATATGATATATTGTACCTCTATCACTATGGAGTACTCATTTTTGAGAGAAATATAAGTATTTTCTGGGGGTATTTTCCAAACCCGGAAGACAAGACGCTTCGATTCAGTTAACTCCGCCCCTCTCTCCGCTCATTCCACATTTGCAGTATTATAAATATAAATATTGCTGCAAAAAGTGAAGTTACTTCACATAATGCAGTTATAAGGAGTTGACATGTGCAACACAGTTTCATAAATGGCTAACACACACGCTAACACACACGCTAACACACACGCTAACACACACGCTAACACACACGCTAACACACACGCTAACACACACGCTAACACACGTTTTGATTGACTCACCGCTCAGCCTGGCCTCCCCATCGGGTTATGGGATCGCGTTGGTTATAAAAGTTAATCCACTTTGATTCTGGCAAAGGTTCACCAAGCATCCATCAGGTTGGTTGATATAGTCGCTGAATCCCAGAAAGAAATTCCAACTTCTGGCGAGTGCACTCTTCTCTTCGCAACGGGGGTGCGTTTGTTTACTCTCCCGGGACAGCACAGACGCGTCCCGTTTTTTTTTTTTTTTTTTCCTCTCCTCTCTTACAACAAAAATAATGAAAAAGCTGTTTTATAAATTAAAATCAGGCCGTAAATAAAGATTTGATTCCACGTTGTAGGGATTTTCCTGCTTTATCTTTCAAAAACAGTCCGTCTCCTGTAGAGTTATTACTCTCAACCCAAGCTTATAACATCAGTTAGCTACAGTATTGACTTGATGTGACGACATTACTATCTAAATACTGAAGCAGTGTTTTACATTCCTCAGGTATTCTGGAGTTTTACTGTGGCTTGTTTACGTCGTCATCAAAGTCCATCAACCGTGTGCTCCTCAGTCGAGTCATTCACACTGTCGTCCAGGGTTGCTGCATGCAGACAGATGGGGTTGACAACGCCCTCTTCTCCTTTTTTTCCAAAGCGCTCCTTAATGCAAGGTAAATATCCACATTTTCCACATTAACCCCACAAATGCACATGTCATTGTAAACAGTCTGTGTCATGCTTTTGTTAAGGCAAGAGAAGCACCTGAGCGTTCTGGAACACCTGGTCTCGGCTTTGAACATCTTTTTGAAATCTGCGTCTATGAACTCCCGAATGCGGGTGTGTCGCATGGGAGAGGAACTTCTGGGACCTCTGCGGTTTGTCTGGGCAGATATGAGGCCCAGTGCACAGCTCAAGGAGGAGATTGTTGAGTTTTGTCGATTACAAGTCTGTGTTCACCATCCCAAAGGGGCGAAGACGCCGGATGCAGGTGGAGTTTATTGTGCTCTCTCTTCACTCAAGCTGATTGGTTGAATTACTTATTATTTAAATGGTTCTTGCAGGTGCCCATGCTGAGGACTGGACAAGGTGGCACAGCCTGTTGTACAATCTGTATGACACTTTGGTCCAAGAGATCAGCGATATTGGCAGCAGAGGAAAATACCACACTGGAACCAGAAACATTGCCCTCAAAGACTGTCTTGTCCAACTCACGGCTGATATTTGCCACATGGTAGTAAAACTCTTCTCTTCGACACGATCTTATCATGAATGTATTTGTCATGTCCTTGTTGTTTTCTGTGCAGCTCTTCAGTGAAGAGAATGATGTTCAGTCTTGTGACGTGACTCAGGCGTCCTTTAGAGCCACACAAATGGGAAGTCCTTCTCATGGAGCAGCCAGTAAGCGCCGCCGAATAGAACTAAGCTGGGACGTCCTCCGGGATCATCTGCAGCCTCAGCAAAAGGACTTTGATATCATACCATGGTAGGAAAATAATATTCAGTTTTAAGCTCTTTTTAAAATATGTATTTACCACTAATTATTTCCCACATTTGCCATTCAGGCTACAGATTACAACGCTGCTCATTTCCAAGTACCCGTCAATGGTACCTGCTCCGGAGCTCGTCCCGTTGCTGTCGGTGCTGTACCAGCTGCTGGCGGAGCAGCGAAGAGGAGAGAGGGGGCTGTATGTGCTCCGCTGCCTGAAAGAGGTGGCCTGCTGCCAGGCTGGAGACCTCAGCAGGCTGCAGATGCACAGGCCTGAGCTGAGTAGACTGTGGTGTAAAGTTTGGTCTCTGACCTTAAGGGGAGTCAGTTCACCCCATACAGAGGGCCCAAGTCTAGATCTGCTGGCCTCCATTGTCCATGGAGGACTGATTGATACAGACAGAGAGTTCTGGAAAGTCTTTTCTGGCTCAGCTTGTAAACCTTCACCGTGAGTGTCTAAGATTGTGTATTTATACAGAGCATTGCCTTTTTTAACTGTACTCTCTGAACAGGAGCTCTGCCCTGTGTTTGGCACAGGCCCTTATGTCTTGGCCTGTCCCTAAAGTCTTTCCTGGAGGGCGAGGATGGGACAGTTTTGCGGCGACAGATGGATCTGAGTCACCGACCGTAAAGGAGACTTTTATTGAATGGCTTCTAATGAGCGACCAGAGCGATGAACTGGAGGACAACTCCAGACCTCACCCCATCATCTGCAGGTGAGCTCCTCAGGCCAAATGGAAACACTGGACATTCACTGTGTCACTGTGATACTTGTTAACACCATGACTTTTCTCATGCTCAGAGACTTTCCAGACCATCTTATTGCAAGTGTCCTCGTGTCTCTAACCTTAAAAGACACTCGAGCAGGTCTGGAGTTTCTACTCGGTTCTGATGCAGTGGAGAGGTGAGACTAAACATACACTATGTTAACCCAACGTAAGTAAGTAACTCATATTTATTTCTTTTTAGTTCGTTGTGTCAAGAACAGTCTGGTTCTGATACAAAACTTCACATTAAAGAAATTGAGCTGCTGTATATGCAGTACGGCTTCAACAGCATCGCCTCAGAAGACCATGGGACTAATGCAAAAGAGAAGCGGGCAACGCCTCACGGCCAGTTTACTGCTCTGCCTGGTCCCAGAGCCGGGTTGGAGAAATCCTTACTTTATGTGGCTGACAATCTACTCAACTGCTTCTCGCCCGATGTGAGTCAAACACTTAAACCACTTGGAGCAATGTCACTTTTAAATTAAACTTTCCCTTTATTAAACTTTCCCTTTCTCCTCTGCAGTCTCCGTCCACGCCTCCTGAGTGTCTGGTGCGGTGCCTCAGCCTCCTCACGAGCGCCTTAGCTGCTTTTGTCGCCACTGGATTTCTTACGGAAGACAATGCGTGTCGCTCTCCTCTCTTTCATAAAGCGAAGGTACACATTGTTTTACTATGTGTGTGAAAGAACAATAAAAGTCTTTGAATTGGGTTAATATTAAGGCCTTAAATGTACATTGCATTAAAACAGATTCAAGCTGATACTAAATCTAATCTTTAAAGGGGGGTATTATGTAAAATCGACTTTTCAAGCTTTATATCATGTTATTATGTCATTCCCTCATTAAACACATGCCTGGAGTGTTGCCTTGGCTCATTCACATATTTTTGAGTAATCAGTAAAAACTTAGACGGCAGCCATTTTAGGTGTAGCTATGCCTCAGTCCTCCTAGGAACGCCCCCACCTCCTGGAGACGCCTCTGGACCTTTCGTCACCAGCCAAGCCACCAACCACTGCTCCTCAGCTCAGCAGAGCCCCCTCCCCGCACAGTAGTGTTGTTTAGATGCCACAGCAGTGTGCTGAAGGGGGCGTGTCGGAAAGCTTCTTAAAGAGACAGAGGCCTATTTCAAGACGTTCAGTACAGCCATTTTGAGAGAGCAATTTTATTCAAGGCAGTTATTTTAATTTACTGCATATACAGACCAACAGAAGGTTACGTCATCATTGTAGTATGCTATAGACTGGTGCTATGTGATTGAAAAAAGCATAATACCCCCTCTTTAACATTAAGGCCTTAAATGTACATTGCATTAAAACTAGGGCCGGGACTTTTTTCGATTAATTGCGATTAATTAATTACATGAGGTTTAGTGCGATTAAAAATATGAATTGAAATTAATCACACTTTGCTTTCCACACTTCAGTTTCCTTTTTCCTGCAGACGCACAATTAATGGCAATATTGCACTGGTCTGTTGGACTTGGTTGAACAAAAATAAACAATATTTTGTTGCTTAAGCTTATGTATTCAGTCATTATTCAATGGTATACTAAAAATCCTTATGAAAAAACTTACTTCTCACTGTTCTCAGGTCAAATATTTATATGCGATTAATTTCGATTAATTAATTACAAAGCCTCTAATTAATTAGATTAATTTTTTAATCGAGTCCCGGCCCTAATTAAAACAGATTCAAGCTGATCTTAAATCTAATCTTTAAGGAAAATAATGGCATTGCACAGCTCTCTTTACTGCATAAGTTCGTTAAATGGCTTTTTCCTGTATATTGTTGTTGACTGACTCTTATGTTCAGGCCGTAGCGCAGGACTTCAGCGGCTTTGTTTCTAGTGTGAAGGTGAAGTTGACGGAGGAGGGAATCATGACCACGCTGAGGTCTGTTATGAAGCTTTGTGCCGCATCAGCCGACGCGACTAGAAAGGTAAACTTAAATTTACTCGATACTTGAGTCGAGATGTCAAATGTGTGTGGGCATTTTTCTTTAGAATGACGCCTTCTCCAGTTCTTCAAATCTGTTCATGATGATCCTGCCCAGCACTCTCCTCGGCGAACTCGCAGAGCTCTGTAAACTGTTGGTAAGGGAGATACCGCGATAATGACGAGGCTCCCGGCGCACACACTGCCCTGACTGACGTGTCGTTTCAGCTGAGCGATGTCTCCAAGAGGGTCAGTGTGGCGGTGGAGGAGGACGACCCCATGGATGATGAGTTCAACATGACCAGAACCCAACAGCACGGAGATGACACGGACTTATTTGAGGAGGAAGAGGGTCCTCACACCAGCGCTAACGGCAGCCACGGGCCAAAGGGAGACGCGGACAACTCCACTGGGCCGGGTACGTGTTATTTTGTTCAACCTTTTAAATTGATTTAGGAAGAACATAAGCTGCAAAAAATGAGAATTACAACGACTTCAGTATCTAAGGCAGTATGTGGTTTTGGTTTAGTTAGAACTTTACTGTATGGAGTTTGTTAGTTCCCTTTTGGTGCTTTAATCTGATGAAACATTATGGCCCCGATCTTGTGTTTCTAAACGCAGGCTTTAGACTAGATGTTCACTCTGATTAGGTGCACTGTGTAATCTTTAAACACAGTAAGTGGGTTGCACGGGGGCTGGACATGGGCTGGGCAAAAGTTTTTGAGATTTTTTTTCTTCTTCATTGTCACATTTTGATCAAATTAGCAAATAACTTGTGCTGACTGAGGACATCTGGACTGAAGTGTATTCATTTTAAAATCACAAATATTTACTCTTTTGACATTTTTGTTGTGGTGCATTATTTGTGGTACACCAATGTGTATGGAACAGAAAACAGTATTTTTAGTTGTGGATTTGTCACAATTGGATTCGATTTCGATTAATATAAAATAAAATGCAAGGGAATGGGAATATCTCCAGCTCGTCTCCATGGAGATGTGCACTAAAGGCAGCCAAATATAAGATTTAAATAGGTCAAGTAGGTAAAAAGCATTTCCTGTGTCGAGGTGGTCATTAGGAGCATGTTTTGTATTGGCAACAGTAGAATCCAAAATGTTATGCAGTGTGCCTTTAAAGCAGTACTAAGTAACTCATGCCCCTAGAGGCCATAAGCGCCACTGCAGGTGTCATAGCAAGTTGCGATTTTTAACTTTAATTAATTGTCCGTGAGAGTAAATACTTCGCTGACAGAAAAGACAAAGGGAGAGGGAAATATTGTACATCCAATTACACAATGGAGATTATTTGTTTCACTCAAACTTGGCTGTAAATACTGTTTAAGTGGCGCTAGCCCGCAGTTAGCTTTGCCCGTTAGCCTATTAGCTTCTTCTTCGTGGTTCCATTAGTGTGTATTGGTTGCTCCCCCAACCATCCCATTAACACTTGTATTACCCCCAGAGGGACTACGAAAAGGATTTATTAAGGTAAACAAGTTACTTAGTTCTGCTTTAAGCGCTTTTGAATGCAACACAAGTGCTTTACAGATTACAGTCATTCCCTTTTGCTTATGTCGGAGTCTTTCCATTTTGAATAGACTGTATATTCTTATGCGTAACCCTCCAAAACTTTATGTTGTTCAAAATTAGGTGCTAAATGTCCATTAGCCGAAGACAACCTCGCTCTCCAGGACCAGGCTCTTCTTTCCGTCCTGGACTTCCTGTGTGCGTGCGCCTCCCTGCAGCCCGTCCACGGCCTGCTGTTCAAACCACAGGAGGTGCGGCGCCGGCTGCTGCTGCTTTTAGAAAACATTGACTTCACGAAGCCTCTCCACCTGAACATGGTGCGTGACCTCTTAAAAAGTAGAGTGAGTAGCACTGATGGTTTAGCTGCTGGATGACAGTTTAATTTGTCTTGTAGTATCTGGTTGTGTTGAAAAAACTTCCTGCTGAGGACACGCTCACACCAGAGGAGTTTGATTCACTGCTCGCTCCACTCGCGTAAGACCTGTTTCCATTGTATTACGTGATTGTAACTAATGTACCGGTAATGTAAACACACGGCTGAGAACTTGCATAAACGCATTCAACATAATCCATTTCAGGGATTTGTGCTCGATCTACCGTCAGGACCAAGAGATTTGTGCGGCGGCGCTGCTGGCTTTACTGCCCTCCATCAAAACCATGGGGAGGACACAGAACACGACGGAAGAGATGAAACACGTGCACGGGTCTTTACTGCAAGTGCTGGCTGGGTTTTGGTTTGTTCACTGGTTCTGCGCTTAGAATCAATTCAATCTTTTACACAGAATTTCGGAAGTCGAATGATGGTTTTGCTTTTGCAGTATTCTGAGCCAAACGGGGAAATGCATGGCCACTGTGCGTACGGCGCTGGTGAGGTGCTTTGTTGCACTGTTAGAGGTGAGATTTGCTTTGTACATTTTACTCGGACGTTGTTTCCCCACAGTGGGAGGTTAGAATCAGAATTAGTTTTATTGCCAATGCGGGTACATTCACAAACCAGTGCAACATGAAACATACAGTAAACTAGCAATAAAACAAGCAATAAGTCTTAGTAAATAAGTGGAAAAAACAACAATAATAAGATGTAGTAAAATTGGTTCAACTCTGAATATACAAAAATGCTCAGTGTACAGGTACATGTCCCGACAAATAGGGCTGGTGCGATAATTACTATATCGACTTATCGTTCAATAAATGACAGATAAACAATTCAGTTTTGGGCTCATTATCTGTCGTCAGTACATTCATCATTGTAATACTTTATTTTTACCCAAAGTAAGTTGTGTCTCATTGTATTTCATGTTTATTGTGGGATATTTTTAAGTTTAAGTACTTTTCGAACAGAGCTTACCTGTAATTTTGAAGCTTCAGAGTTAGTTTCTGTTGCATCATTAGGCCTTCAATATTGTTTATTACGATAGTGCCTCACTCAAACTCAATCAAACTTTAGATTTTGTAATTGCGACACACAATGGCGTGATTGGTTATATACTATTCTAATTAAAGCTTGGGTAACTCATCATTTTCCCTCTGTGTATTTCTTAGGCTGATCCGTGCTGCAGTTGGGCAGTTCTGAGTGTTCGAGACGAGGACCGTCCAGTGTCTGTGATTCTTCCGTCTCATCTCGCAGATTCACATCATCAGGTCCGGATGTTTGTCGCCCTTTCAGTCGAAAGGTACATTTCATACAATGTGACTTAGTTCAGTACAAACAGGTTTTCAGTTTGTACAAAGGGAAAAAAAAAGATTAATTTAGTTCTTCAAAACAGTGTGTTACATAATCAGTCTAAAATGTGGAGCCTTTGATTTGGCCAATATCCTCATGTATTTTTCCCCAACACTATTTTATTATTATTTGAATCGTTAAAAAAAACTACAAACAACAGATAAATAGTAAGTAAGCAAGTTAAATTGTAAAATGCTTTTCATAGATAAAAATCACAAAGTTCTGTACATAACAAAAAAATGACTAAATTAATATATAACACCAAATTTTAAAGCAGTACTAAGTAACTTGTTTACCTTAATAAATCCTTTTCGTAGTCCCTCTGGGGGTAATACAAGTGTTAATGGGATGATTGGGGGGGTCTTTCATCTCCCCCTGGTGTCTCTGGCCAGAAAACCACAACTGCAACTTCACTGCCAGCGGGTGGGAGGCGCAATACACACTAATGGAATCACGAAGAAGAAGCTAACAGGCTAACGGGCAAAGCTAACTGCGGGCTAGCGCCACTTAAACAGTATTTACAGCCAAGTTTGAGTGAAAACAAATAATCTCCATTGTGTAATTGGACGTACAATATCCCTCTCTCCCTTTGTCTTTTCTGTCAGCGTAGTATTTACTCTCACGGACAATTAATGAGTAAAAAACGTAACATGCTACGACACCTGCAGTGGCGCTTATGGCCTCTAGGGGCATGAGTTACTTAGTACTGCATTAAAGAGGAACAAAGTATAACACCAAATGTCTGATAAATAAAAGAGACCTCAGACAGAACACAACATAGAACTTAAGAACAACCCAAAAATCCAAAAAAAATATATTTTTTTGGATAATGCCTCTGTAAATTATTCAGTGTTTCTTTTGGACATTTAAAAATCTTTAAAAGTCATTTAATAAATGGTGGTAAAAGCATCACATTTGTTTCCAGCAGGAATTAAATCAAAATCTTTTATGCCATACATTCATTGAAAATGACATGATTGTCCAAAACAAATTCAGATTTTTTCCTGTAAGTTTTTTTGCCATTTTACACCATTTTGCCCAATTTGTCATTCACTTAAAAAAAAAATCAAATTTTACGTTATTTTTCTGCTCTTTAGACGTGATAAATTCATAGATTTGTTGCGTTTGAGGCATTAAAAATATTGTATTCAAACATTAAAATTACATAATAAAGAAAAAAAGTCACTATTATTAATGAACTATTACTGGAATGAAGTAAAATGTAATGAATTATCTTTGGCAACAGGCTGTTCATGGACACAAGACCAAAGACTTTGAAAATGTTACCCCTGAAAAACCAGCAGGAGGCGTTTGAAAACCTTTATCTGAAAGCTCAAGAGGCCATGGGGCTCCAGGTCTGTGCTGCAACATTCATCCTGTCTCATTATTAACTCTGGATTCACAGCATTTAAGTCTTACCTTTACCACACCCGCAGAGACGCACTTCTTCAGAGGAAAAACCCGATGAAAAGTTTAATCGCAAAGCTGCTCTGTTGAAAACGCTGTCGTCCGTGCTGTGCTGCAGTCCGGTCTGTGAGAAACAGGCCCTGTTCGCTCTGCTGCAGTCGTATAAGGAGAACGACATCGAAGAGCAGCTGCTTAAGAAGGTACAACAGCGCTGAGTTTGCCTGGGAAACGATTATAGTGCGTTATTTTATTGCAGGTGTTGCGCAGCGTGTCCAAAGAGCTGGGATACTCGAATGTGAAAACGTTTGTCTCGTCTCATCTGCATTACTTGATCGCTGAGTGGTTGGCGCTGCGGCAGTCGGACGATCGTTACACTCTCGGTTCTTTCCCGATCACCCTCCTGGATCACAACGCAGTCACGGAGTTTTACAAGTCAGTCGTTTACTGTTTATTGTAATAGATCATCGACGAGGAAAAGACCAACACTGTTCTTTGCATCGATATTGCAAAATTATAATGTGATGACAAGTAATCGATAAAAAGTTGCCATGGTGATAATGAAAAGTATCTGTGGTGTAATTGAAATTAGAGCAAAGCATCACAAGGACTTTCTGCACTTTTTAGTTTCTCTTTTTGAGTAGCGCTTAAAGGAACAGGCCATCGTTTTTCCATACTGAGATATGTTCTTACCTGAGCTTAGACGAGTTGATACCTGTCACGCAAAAGACCGAAGATGTTGTTAGCATTTTGCCTCCTCTCCTCTATGGGGCCAAACGGGGGTGAAGTTAGAAGCGACTGAGCTCTTTCACGTTTTCCCTGTTTAAATACGGGTTATGTGAGTAGTTACTAGGGCATGAACGACTACTGATTTTTAGAAGTTGACTTTATAGTCAAGAAAGTCGACATAGAGTCGACTAGTCGTGTGATGACGTCATATTAAGAGCGGAGGAATAACGCCTAATTAACAACATGAACAATAGACCCTTTAACTGCTGACATCATCAGTGACATCAGCTGGAGGCAGGAAGTGATCAAGAGACATAAGATTAAACTAAAACTAGCGATTTTAAGTGTAAAACTACAACTGAAAATGTGGTCCTGTTGTGGCTTAAGGCGCAAGAACAAGAGGAATGACATTTGAGACGATAAAATAAGGTTTATCTGATATTTCCAAAAACAGTTACACATTTGTTTATCGTTACTATGACAACAGCTGCAATGGAAATAGATAGGAATCGAGCTTCCTGCCTCCAGCCAAGCCCGGAATGTTTACAAACAATTAAAGGGTCTATATATTCACGTCCAAATCCGTAATGTAGGCTCACATGTAAGCAGGTTTTACAGCGTATTTTATAGTTAATATACAATATAGTGGCTTATTACCATTTCCTAGGTTTTAACTTAATTTTTAGACAATGCTCAGTGTTTACCTGCGCCTCCCGAAACAAACAGATCCACGTCCTCTCCCCTCTCTCCTCCTCCATTTGTCTCGCTCTCCTCCTGGCCTCATCTGGACTCTCATCTTCCTTGTAAATCCAAGGTCTGAAGTAAACAAGCTTTCGGTCCCAGAGTGTTAGATCGTAGTTGATTCCACGTGAATAAGTCCGTGAGAGAGAAAAGTTTGCGTGTGCGCATAGGGCCGTGGTGCACGCCAACGGTGGAGACTGTCCCGATTTCAGCTGAGCGCAAGAGATTATGCGGTTGAAACTCTATGTAGAGCACTAAAAAGTGAACGCTAACTGGTAAAAACAACTAGCCGCTGGCCTGCTATGGTGTAACGCTGTTTATTGTCCCACGGAAAAGGGCCTTGACATTAAAGGGGGGGTATTATGCTTTTTTCAATCACATAGCACCAGTCTATAGCATACTACAATGATGACGTAACCTTCTGTTGGTCTGTATATGCAGTAAATTAAAATAACTGCCTTGAATAAAATTGCTCTCTCAAAATGGCTGTACTGAACGTCTTGAAATAGGCCTCTGTCTCTTTAAGAAGCTTTCCGACACGCCCCCTTCAGCACACTGCTGTGGCATCTAAACAACACTACTGTGCGGGGAGGGGGCTCTGCTGAGCTGAGGAGCAGTGGTTGGTGGCTTGGCTGGTGACGAAAGGTCCAGAGGCGTCTCCAGGAGGTGGGGGCGTTCCTAGGAGGACTGAGGCATAGCTACACCTAAAATGGCTGCCGTCTAAGTTTTTACTGATTACTCAAAAATATGTGAATGAGCCAAGGCAACACTCCAGGCATGTGTTTAATGAGGGAATGACATAATAACATGATATAAAGCTTGAAAAAGTCGATTTTACATAATACCCCTCTTTAATGTTGAAATTAGGCAGAGAGAGGGAGGGAGAAGGAGATAAACACACAACAGTCGACTCTCTAAAATGAGGTCGACTCTTGCCGCAGAAGTCAACTAGTCTGTTCATGCCCTAGTAGTTACACGATCCAATTATTGTTACACAAAATTAAACATGTCGATTTTCTAAGCGGATAAATAGGGGCACTATATTGTGAGGCGTAATAGTCCTTTAGGAGCACTTCGACATCCGCACAATAAAGTGAAGATATTACTGGGCGGACGTCGAAGTGCGGTCGCCTGTTCCTTTAAATGTTTAACCCCCGCCTTAACCGAGTGCATTTTCCAAATCTAAAAGGTCACAGCCTATAGGCCAGAGTAACGCCTCATTTGAAAGCTAAGACCTACAAAACTCATCTAAATTAATCTTTTTTTCGATTGTTGCTGCGTTGTCGTCACTTTTTTGTCACTTTTTTGTTAATCTTTTGTTGCCTTTTTTGGGGGAGGGTGGGTTGGATTTTCAATGCTTTTTTGTTACTTTTTTGTTGCCTTATGGTGCTTTTTTTCCATCACATTTTTGTTGGTTTTTCATCCTCGTTTTCGTCTAATTGTTGTAGCTATTTTGACACTTTTTTTCAAGAAGCTTTCAGATTTGGGTAAAGCCAAACTGGAGAAAGTGTGCTCAGTTCAGGTGGGGTTTAAAGGTTCAGATTTTAATATTTGTGGATATACCCACCACCCAACTGTACTCAAACACACTGTGGCTTCAGAGAGTTTTCAGACCTTTTTTAAGTAGTTATTTTATGTAGAATTCTGATACTAAAATATATATATATTTTTTAAATCATAAATTGGTAAAATAATTTTCAAACATCCTATACAATTATACATTAAAAACTGAAATTTTTAAAGCAGTGGAAAAATCTTTAAAGCCAATAACATTTTCATCATAACATGGATTAACACAGAGGTGAACAAATACCCCCTGTAACTTGTAATATCCTGTATCTTTGTGTAGCTGCTGTTATCACGTGTTGGTTCCCCGCCTGGTTTTCCTCCACGACTTTGAGCAGGTGAAGTCCATCAGCAGATGTGTGGACAAGGACTGGAGAGACTTACTGTCCGACTGCTTTCCCAAAATCATGGTCAACATCCTGCCGTACTTTGCGCTGCCGGGACAAGACGCTCAGGTGGCCGAGCAGAGAGAAAAGGCTCACCGAGTGTATGACCTCCTCAAAGAGCCCAACTGCCTGGGTAAACAGGTACAGCACATCTGCAGGGCTTCTGAGGGGAATTCACTTTAAAAGTCATTACATTCATTGTGCCAAATATAAGGCCATTAACTGCATACTTTTTACTGCATAACATCATCAAATACATGTACAGGTTAAAAACAGACTCAACTATTCTATTCTTGATCAGCAAATCGACAGCCTGATCCGCAGTAACTTGGCCAACATCGTGGTGGAGCTGCTGATGACGCTCTACGAAGGAAGCGGTGCTGACGAGGACAGGAGCGATCTGAAAAACTTCACCGGGTAAGGGTGCATTTTCTCACTCTCAGCGTCAACTTTATTTGAAAACATATCACTTTTATGTTTTTTGTCAAACTATTCTTTTCAGGGAGCTCGATCCAGCTCCGAACCCTCCATACTTCAGTTCTCACGTCATTCGAGCTACTCTGGACTATCTCAGCAAGTGCCACAGTGCAAACCATAAATCCCTCGTGGCCATTCTCTCCAAAAACCCTGTGAGAGCGCAATAATACTCATGAATTAATAATAATGTTGTATTTTATTCGGCTATATTTTTACTTGTATTTTCCCAGAGTTCCATCCAGAGAATCCTGCTTTCCGTGTGCGAACGGGCGGCAGAGACGACCAATAACTACGAGCGCCACCGCATCCTGATGATGTACCACTTGTTTGTGAATCTGCTGCTGAAGGAAGTGAAGGACGGACTGGGAGGAGCCTGGGCCTTTGTGCTCAGAGACATCATCTACACACTGATACATTACATCAACAGAAGGTCAGTCTGGAGTTTGCACGTTCTCCCTGTGTCTGAGCATTTCGAGACAAAACATGTACATTAGGTTAATAATCTGGCAAGGTGTTGCTGACCATGAGCCTCGCCTTCTGAAATAGGACAATATTTTGTCATTTTGGTCGACTAAAATTATACTAAATCTAAAAGTGGTTAATGAAACGAAAATTATTACTTAAATCTTAGAAAAATTGTAGTTGTTTTTTTTGTTGTTTTATGAAGATTAATAAATAAAAATGATGAGAAGGGACTAAAGATGCCTGACATTTAGGCCTGTCACAATAGCACATTTTCAAGTTTGATATATTGAGTCAGGAAAACATAAAACGATAAACGATATTGCTGATTCGAAAGATACTAGGGCTTCACTGATCTATTGGCCAGCCAATATATCAGCCCAATGTTTGGGTATTTTCACTATTGGCTATCGGCTGATGTCAATCGATAAAAAGGCACCAAAAGTAAGTAAGCGCATTATTGTCATTGTACAAACGTACAACAAAATAGTGTCCAGGTGTTAGTCCTGAGCTGCTGCAGCTGAGCCGCGCTGTCACTGTGTGTCAACATGACACACATGACCTTGGAGGTTGGGGAAACTGTAGCACCTGGAAGAAACCTGGCTGGCTGCCCTCTGTCTCCTCTGATCCCCTGAAAGGGTGCAGCACCTCCTGGGTTTGTCCCTTCAGAGCGTGGTGTCCTGCACTGGTCAGCTTCCCCACCTCATCCTCCCTCTTCCTCCTGCAGCTCCCTCCGCTCCACAACAGTCATTCACCATCTTCTTGTTTCCTGTAGCTGCTCTTGTGCTGCCTCCACTGTGCTGCAGCTGTGTGGGCTCTTGGTGCCTCTTCTGTGTCTCAGAAGAAGAAATCTTTGTAGGTCTCAAATGGGTTTAGCTGATAAGCTAGCATTTTGTTTACCTTTAAAAAGCTGCTTTCTTCAGGACCATATTGGACTCTCAAAGTAAACAAATCCATCAAACCTCCACAAAAACACAGAAAAGACTTACAAATGTATCCAGACAAACAATGTGGAACAGAAACCACAAATGCAGTTCGTAGAAAAAGGTAAAAATTAAGCTGTACCAGGAGAGAGGGAGGTTGCCTCCTGTTTTCACATGGAGAGCTCGGTCAGAGCTTTAAAATGATCCCTCCCACAACTTCTTAGACCTCAAGGGGGAAACATCGCGGTGAAAAACAGTCCCAAGTTTGTACACCTATTTTATGTTGTAGTCTTTCCCCTCTGAAGTACCTACTAAAGATGAATAAACAGCGCCCCCTGCTGTCACAGTTCAACACTGACACGTTTAGAAGCATCATGCATGGGCTTATACACAAGACATTTTTTACGAATTTGGCCAAAATTATCAGCAGTGCAATCAACATCGGCCTTAGAAAAACCCATATCGGTCCTATATAATGTAACCCAATTTGCTTCGGTTAAAAATCAAAGTTTTACAAAGAAAAAATGAGGGAAAAAGAATAATAAATGTATAAATATTGAGCCCCAAAAGGTATTGTTTATCTGTTACTTATTGAACGATAAGTAGTAATTACCGTGACAGCCATACTGACATTACAATGAAACAGTTTGAAAAAGCCTAATTTCACTTAAATTCACTGCCAAAGAAACAAGTCCAGAATGTGTTTTTTTGTCGTTTCCAGGCCAGGGCAGTGTAACGAGGTGTCCGGCCGCAGCCTGGCTCTGTGCTGTGACCTCCTGACGTCCGTTTGTAAGGCGTCGCTTCAGTTCTGCGATGACGCACTTGACTGCCACCTACAGGTCATCGTTGGGACCCTGACGGCGCAAGTCACGGCTCAGCCTCGAATCTCTCAGCAGGTCAGGACTCCACTGAACCCGAGCAAACCCATTCTGCTCCAGGTTTTGAGACTTCAGCCTAAATGTGTGCGTTTTGCGACTTAGGTTCTCAGCCTGTTGCGGTTCTTAGTGATAGACAACGTGCAGAAACTGAAAGACGCGATCTGCAAGCTGGATCCTTTTCCCGACCTCGCGGAGTTCAGAGAGATGAGGACGGTGCAACAGAAGCTCAAATACAACACTGGGACCTTTACGCTCAGACAGGTAAAATATAGGAAGTTAAAGGATCTGTATCTTGCTATTTTAGCCATTCCAAAGTAAAGTATAGGCATTTATATGATATATTGTACCTCTATCACTATGGAGTACTCATTTTTGAGAGAAATATAAGTATTTTTGGGGGGTATTTTCCCTACCCGGAAGACAAGATGCTTCGATTCAGTTAACTCCGCCCCTCTCTCCGCTCATTCCACATTTACAGTATTATAAATATAAACATTGCTGCAAAAAGTGAAGTTACTTCACATAATGCAGTTATAAGGAGTTGACATGTGCAACACAGTTTCATAAATGGCTAACACACACGCTAACGTGCGTTTTGATTGACTCACCGCTCAGTCTGGCTGAGCGATCGCGTTGGTTATAAAAGTTAATCCACTTTGATTCTGGCCAAGGTTCACCAAGCATCCATCAGGTTGGTTGATAAAGTCGCTGAATCCCGGAAAGAAATTCCAACTTCTGGTGAGTGCACTCTTCTTTAGGAAGGTCGAATAGTCCTGTTCCTCTCGTAGCCAAACGCGCATCCGTGACATTATCGTTGGGTAAGAAAAAAGAACAGGCGTGTCCAGAGTAGGTTAGAAAGAGCTCAGTCTTCAAAAACAACACTTCTGCTCGGATCCATGGATCCTCCAGGCGTGGGTTCGTTTGTTTAGCCTCGTGGGACAGCACAGACGCGTCGCAGAGTTGCTTTTTTTATTTTTTTATTTCTCTCTTACAACGAAAAAAAAAAAATTAAAATCAGGCCATAAGGCATTACATTACAGACGTAGAGCACTTCTGTTCCTTTGTGACGACACAACTGAACAGCTCAGTCGTTTACCAGGAGAGGGCGGAGCAGCTGCTCAGAGAGCAGGATTCAGGAGGATTACTTAGAACTGCGTGAATGAAGCCAAAAAACGCTCTGGGGGTGTTTTTGATAAGGAAATAGCATAACAGCATGGTTAAAAGCTCCAAAAAATCGATTTTGCATGATATAGCTCCTTTAATGTAAGATCATTGTTCTATGGTCAAGGTGCTCTATGGCATCTCGGGAACAGAAACTTCAGAAAGAAAGTCAAATGTAATTTCCCATTTACATTTTAAAGTGTTTTTTTTTTCCATCCGTAGCAGCCACCATAACACAAGGACAACCGTTAAAAATCATTGCAGTCCTTGAATGTAATTATAATACATTAAATTAGCTTCAAATAGGGATTGATTTTAATTCTTTGGAAATAGTGAAATTTCTCGACATTTTTCACACCATAACTTTGCCAAAAATATATATTTTTTAGCAGGTTTTGCTGAAGGTTTCTACAAGATTTCTGCCCGTTTTGCACCAATTCTTGCTTAAAGGCTACACAATTCTTCTAAATATCAACATTTCCGGACTATAAGTCGTACTTTTTTTCATACTTTGGCTGGGTGTGCGACTTATACTCAGGTGTGACTTATACAGTATATCAAAATATATCATTTCACATGTTCGTTATTTTCACACTGACACCAGCTAGAGGGCGCTCTAGGCTTGTGTAGAGCTTCTGCTTCTGCTACTCCTGCACCATTGAAGATTTTTTTTTTAAACGGTAATCGAGCAGCAGACAAAAAGTGTGGAGTGAGCGAGAAACTTGTGAGGGACTGAGGTTACTCTTACTGCAATGAAGAAAACAAAAAAAAGCTAATCACGGGCGCTTGAACAACGTGCTGCCGGGAGAGGCTTGTCAACAGTGCAGTTACGCCTCCATGCTGCCCAGGTAGTTGCCAAGGCTGGTGCGACTTATACTCCGGAGCGACATATAGTCTGGAAAATACGGTATATTATGTTCGGGCATTAAAATGAGACATAAAAGCATAAATCTTGTCTTGTCTTGACAGTTCTCAACATTAGCTTTTTTTCTATTATTCCTATTATTCCCGAGACATGCAGTTTTACTCTCCATTGCAAACCTGTTCTCCGCTCTTTCAGGAAATCGCTCACTTCTTGTCAGTGACGCCGTGCGAGTCGTTACCCCTGACCAGGCTGGAGGGTCTGAAGGAGCTGGCCAGGCAGCTGCACGGCAACAAGGCGCAGATGCGAGAGCTCCTCAAAGAATGTCAAAGTACGCCCCGAAAGGCTTTATATCTATCGTAGCTTTAGTTATTATCGCTGAATATTCTCTTTTGTTTTTTGTAGCGGACCCCACGGACAGTGCGCTGGTGAAGCTCGTCCTCTCACTTCTGAATCTTTGTAAATTAGCGGTGAACCACTCAGAAGGACGGGACATCCTTGGTGAGATTTCAATCACGTATGTTCATATTGCATCACATTAAGTATTTCACTTTTCTCACACAGTTGCTGTCGGGAGCTGCCTCGGAGAGCTCGGTCCCGTGAACTTTTCCACCACCGCGTTGCTTCACGGCCGAGAGCCGCTGTATGAAAAGGCCGCTTCCCTCTTCACCTCCTCCGAGTCCCAGTGTGTTTACATCGTCCTCAACTGCATCAATGACACGCTCACAGACCAGCGGTAACGATAACCCGCCCTTACTGACTGCTTTTATTGAAGGGCATGTGATTGTTGTTTGTTTTTGCACCAGTTTTATGAAGCAACGCCGGTGAAAATTTTATGCAGGAAAGTTTGAAGAAAAACAGTTTAAAATCCATCCAGTAGCTTTAAAACTTTGGCACCAGGTTGTAATTAACTTTATGCTTCGGTAATGCAGTAAGTTGGGATTTTTTTGTGGGTTCTGAGTTAGGACAGATTTTAGTCCAATTTAGGTGGATTTTAGTTTCTTTTTAGACCCAGTTCAGGACCGTTGTTCCTTTCATTCTATTCATATACACATGAGGTTCTGCAAATGGCTTTGGCGCCTAATAATGACATTTTAGCACTAAATCCACAACGTCAACTTGCTTCAACATAAATCTCTCAAAGTTAACACACATTTGGTTCGCCAATAAAGCAGTAATTGTGCTGAATATCGAGGGTTTGCGATGAGGTATATCTTCAGGAGACATTTTAATTAATTTGTAATATTTTATATAAAAAAAGGCTATATTTATATACTTTTTAACTAGATAACAATGTCCTTCTAAATGTACCCAGAAGCTTTTTCTGCTTCTAATGATGGTTCATACAAGTATTTTGGACAAAGTATGTTGTTTAATTCCCTCTTGGAACCTTAACGTGGTGGAGGGGTTTGAGCGCCCGAATGGAGCTCTGTTGTCGGGGGCTTGGTGTCCCTGGTAGGGTCTCCCATGGCAAACAGGTCCTATAGGTGACGGGTCAGACAAAGAGCGGTTCAGAAGCCCCTTATGAGAGACCAACAGGCCCGGTTAGAACCATGAGGCCGTCCTTCTGTGAACCCACCACCTGCAGGAGGAGCCATAGGGGCTGGTGCAATGTCATGACCCGGCAACGGAAAAGTGGAAGAAAATGGATGGATGGATGGATGGATGATGTTTAATAAACAGATTGACAATTTGGAGAGTTACAATAAAATTCTGCCAGATGTGTGTATCAAAATAGGTGGCACTTAAAGATCTTAATTTGGTGGTTCTTGGTGTGAAAAGTGACATAAGAAGAGGGAAAATACCACATACGAAGGATAGAACAGGGACTCAAACCACATGTACAGGATGGTTGCACGGCAACTCTTAACAAATGTCAAGCTCGTATGTGTCGCATGATCCTATTTCCAAGCTGGAACTACAATAGTTAGAAAGAATGTCAAATCAGGCACGCCTCGGTAAAACTCTTTTAGCAAAATGGTCAATAGTAATGTGTTTAACTATGTTCTGGTGAAATTGGTCGCCTCACCTTCCGTTTGCTCACTGAGGCATCACTGTAACTTGTTCCTAAACAGGATTGCAGTGAGACGAGCATCAGCTCAGTGCGCCAAGAACATCCTGGCGTCCCAATGCGGCGTGAGCTTCTGGGAGGAATACAAGGACAACCGAGACCCAATGCTGGCCTACCTCAACCCCTTCAGAAAGACCAAGATGGAAGTGCGTAGACGTATTTCTTCACTTTAATATCAGCCACAAAACACTACAACTTTGCACCTGTTTGTAGGTCATGGATGTGAGCGCAGAACAAAGTCGCGTCGCTAAAGAGAAGCTTCGGAGTCAGGAGTTCTGGATCCCTCAGGCCGGAGGACACAAAGCCTGGCTCACGGCTCTGTGCACGGCTCTTCTCGACAGTGGAGCGGTCAGGAATGAAGCGCTGCTGCTGACGAGACCGCTCTGCCTGGTGAGTGTGCACTTTCATGTAATCCAGATATCCTCCTTTTTCAATAGTCAGTAGGTTGTTTTCATAACTTTCTAAAAGTGGCCTAAAGCTTAAAATTGAGGTGGTGACAGGACAGACCTTAAATGTTTCCAACTGGCATTAAACCTACATTTCTTTTCAAATATAATATTGACATTACTGTTCAATCTTTTACTCTATAGGTTTATCGCGAAAAAACATAAAATTTCTGGTCCAGAACAGATTTACCGGCATTTACTTGTCCAAATCCAAATTCACCCTCAGTTTGTTTGTTGCCTTTGTGGCATTAAACACATTGTATCTGGAAATTATCTCCTTTAAAACCTTTCTATTTGACTTGCTTCTACCTGCTTAAAGAGACTAGATGCAAGTTGGTCATTTTATACTCACTACTGCCACCTCAGGTCATACGCGTAACTGCAGTCTATATTAAGCTCATGCATGACGGCACTTCGGACCGAAATAACACCTTTTTGAGTGACAGTGCAGGATTTTAGAGGCAGTTGTGGTGAACAGGTCTGGGCTCATTCTACATATTAGGACATGACTGGAACATGCAGTCATTTTTGCCCCATAAAAATATGTTGTAAGAGCGAAAAAAATCAGCCTGATGCGTGACATTTGCACCATATTATGATCCGTTGATGTTGTGCATGGTCAACCCAAATAGAAATAGATGTGACGAAAAGGGGTTTACCTTTTTCGTCACATTTTGACTAAAAAGGTTCAAAATTAGGTATAGTCCCTTTTAAGCCCTGAATTTGCCTTTTGTCTGTCGAAATGCCAGTATTTGGGTCTGGATTATGGCAGTATCTCTGTAATTATCTCAGCTTGTCCTCATGAAACTGGCTCAAACTTCTGGTGCTGTTACTGCCACAGAATCATCAGTAAACCTGAAATGATGGCAAAGTGACTGCAGACTGAATGGAATGGTTAATGATTGGTTCCTTCTTCCAGGTAAAGGTGTCCTGCTGTCAGAAGTTGTTGCCTCTCATAATCCACTCGGTGCTGCTGGATGATGCAGACGGTTCGTGGAGGGCGGTTTTATCACCTGCCATTCAGGAATTCTTCAACTTTTTCTCCAAAGGCGCTGCAGGATCCAGCCGCTCCACCACGCCCATCAATTCCAGCCCAGGTAATAAAAAGATATTGAGAAGATACGACACAGCTGCACGCTTGCTAGTTTGGAGTTTAGAGTTTAAAGATGACACAAAACTCTTACTAAATTACTGTTCCTGATCAATTCTCAACCAATTATACTGTAGAAATACTGAGAAAAGTCTGAATATACTGTCAATGGTGACTGTATTTCACTTGTATAAGAAAAAACCTGTACTTTTCAGTCAAATGGAAAACCTTGGTGATTCAGCTTTATGAATATTGTCACCTTACTGTATATTGTGCAGCTCTAAGCCACAATAATAATCTTGTCTTGTATGTGCCACTCAAGTCATATACATCATCCTTGGAACCTCTGTTGAACTGTCTTAAAGAGGGGGTATTATGCTTTTTTCAATCACATAGCACCAGTCTATAGCATACTACAATGATGACGTAACCTTCTGTTGGTCTGTATATGCAGTAAATTAAAATAACTGCCTTGAATAAAATTGCTCTCTCAAAATGGCTGTACTGAACGTCTTGAAATAGGCCTCTGTCTCTTTAAGAAGCTTTCCGACACGCCCCCTTCAGCACACTGCTGTGGCATCTAAACAACACTACTGTGCGGGGAGGGGGCTCTGCTGAGCTGAGGAGCAGTGGTTGGTGGCTTGGCTGGTGACGAAAGGTCCAGAGGCGTCTCCAGGAGGTGGGGGCGTTCCTAGGAGGACTGAGGCATAGCTACACCTAAAATGGCTGCCGTCTAAGTTTTTACTGATTACTGAAAAATATGTGAATGAGCCAAGGCAACACTCCAGGCATGTGTTTAATGAGGGAATGACATAATAACATGATATTATATATATATATATATAGTTTTCTGTTTCTTTTGACTATATATATATATATATTTTTTTTTGTAAATCTTGTCTGGGTATCTTGGGGGTGTTTGGGAGGACTCTGGAGCAAGTTTGTTTTGTTTGTGTGACTGTCTTAATGTGTATTTTGTCCTGTCTGTATCCTGTCTTGTACTGTGTCTTGTTAATTGTAATTTGTGTTTTGTGTTTATGGACCCCCTCGAAAACGAGATGGCACATCTCAAGGGGCATTCCATCAATAAACTAAACTAAACTAATATAAAGCTTAAAAAGTCGATTTTACATAATACCCCCCCCCTTTAACATGAGTTGAGCTGAACATCTATTACTTATTATTGTTTTGATATTTGCCTATTGTACATATACATTTGTGCTAATGTTTTTTTTTACTGTGTTTTTCTTGTGCTATAGAAATAAAGTTGACATTGACATTGACCTTGACATGGTATTGTAATAAAATATGTCTTGTTTCCTGCAGCGTCTGATGTTGCAAGTCAAGGCTTTTATGACAAAGCGTCTCTTCGCACAATGCTGTCTGTTATTGACTATTTGAGAAATCAACAGAGGCCTCTGTCACAGAACTCCGACAGGTTTGTTTTTGTTATACTTATTTCTTATACCTGTATCCATTTGTCTTTCTCTGGTCACTTTTTCGAATGTTACAGACAAAACAATTTGAAATCGCTTGTCTTGTATTTATTTCCTTCAGTAACTCCTGTGCCACGATTTGTGACTCAAACTTCTGGCTGGACCTGAACTACCTGGAGGTGGCCAAAGCCGCTCAGTCCTGCTCCGCTCACTTCACTGCGCTGCTCTACACCGAGATCTACGTGGACAAAATCAAAGCCAACTTGGAGGACAATCAGAGGTACGGGAAATATCTACACCAAATATTCAAACGCTAAATAAGTCTATGTTTGTGTCGTGTGTAGGAGCCGGCCCAAAGCCACGCGCAGAATCACCTTTGAAGACGGTAGTCAGAGTTTTACCATCTCTAGCTTGACCGAAAAGAGCGTGGAAGACACAAACATCAGCCTGCAGGTACGGACTATTGTCTATCATGACATTCGAGCTTTCATTCAGTGTGTTTTAATGTTTCCAGGAGCTGCTGATCGAGGTGTATCGAAGCATCGGGGAGCCTGATAGTCTGTACGGCTGTGAAGGGGAGACGATGACCAGCCCCTTGACCAGGTAAAACAGGCTTCATTTTTATTTGACTGGGATTTTATTGTGTTAAATGCCCTGTTCTGGATTTGCATCTGCAGGATACGAACCTATGAGCACGAGGCAATGTGGGGTAAGGCCTTGACGTCCTATGATCTTCACTCTTCTCTCCCAGAGGTCGTTCGCCAAGTGGGCATCGTGGAGGTAATGCTTCTTATATGCAAAACGTACTAATAAATCACATAATGTACAAATGCAGGCACTTATTCCCCCTTGTTAAATTAATGACATCGTAAGACTACAAAATCTCTGCGTTCCCTCGTCTTTCTCACGCGTGTTCGTCAACAAATAGAGACACATTTTGTATCCACATGTTGCACAGAAGGCGACCGAGATGACGCCGTAGTCCAAATATGGGCTTTACCTTTCTGAGCGACAGCTGTGGAAGCCTCAGTTAAAGATGGGAGAAATATACAGGGGAATCCACAAACTTTAGGAGCTGTTTTCTTTCCAAATGTTCTAGTAATTAACAATATAACAATATAAGGAATAGGCCACCGTTTTTACATACTGAGATATGTTCTTACCTGAGCTTAGACGAGTTCATTTGTACCTGTCTGGTCTCCACGTGTGCCTTCCATAACGTAAACAGAGCACAGACGGCGTTAGCATTTAGCCTCTCTCTTCTCCTCTATAGCTCCAAACGAGGTGAAGATAGAAGCTACCAAACTCTTCCACGTTTTCCCTATTTAAATATGGTTACGTGAAGTGTTACACCATAAAGTATAATTACACAAAATTAAACAATGTGGATTTTCTAAGCGGATAAAAAGGGGAACTATATTGTAAGGCGTAATAATAACAGGAGTAATTCGGCATCAGCGCAGTGATATCTTCACTTTACTGTGCGGATGCCGAATTACTCCTGGTATTATTACGCCTTACAATATAGTTCCCCTTTTTATCCGCTTAGAAAATCCACATTGTTTAATTTTGTGTAATTATACTTTGTAGTGTAACACTTCACGTAACCATATTTAAATAGGGAAAACGTGGAAGAGTTTGGTAGCTTCTATCTTCACCTCGTTTGGAGCTATAGAGGAGAAGAGAGAGGCTAAATGCTAACGCCGTCTGTGCTCTGTTTACGTTATGGAAGGCACACGTGGAGACCAGACAGGTACAAATGAACTTGTCTAAGCTCAGGTAAGAACATATCTCAGTATGTAAAAACGGTGGCCCATTCCTTTTAAGGTTTTGTTCAGATTTCTGATTTATTGATCCTTGAACGACAAAAAACAAGGCAACATTTAAAATAACTTATTTTTTATATGAAACATAACATTTTCTCATATTTATGTCCGTATAGACCCTTTAATTGTTTGTAAACATTCCGGGCTTAGCTGGAGGCGGGAAGCTCGATTCCTATCTATTTCCATTGTAGCTGTTGTCATAGTAACGATAAACAAATGTCTAACTGTTTTTGGAAATATCAGATAAATCTTATTTTATCGTCTCAAATGTCATTCCTCTTGTTCTTGCACCTTAAGCCACAACAGGACCACATTTTTCAGTTGTAGTTTTACACTTAAAATCACTAGTTTTAGTTTAATCTTATTTCTCTTGATCACTTCCTGCCTCCAGATGATGTCACTGATGATGTCAGCAGTTAAAGGGTCTATTCTACATCATAAGTTTCAAATTGATATCGCAAAATGTTTTTTTAAATTTTCTTCTATTCATCTGCATTGTCTCGCCTTAATGGTTGTAACTTTCCTTTGTGGCTGCAGGGGCTGCAGAACTTCGGCCTGAGCAGTATTCTGTCCACGTACATGAGGGGTCTGGAGACTGAAGGGGTGGAGTGTGGAGCAGAGCTCCGAGAACTGCGCTTTCAGGCGGCCTGGAGAAACACTCAGTGGGACTTTGACGTTTCAGAGAGGTCAGTGAACCAGTGCTTTAAGCTGTAACACAAAAGCACGGTTATAACTGTATTTTCTCTTCTAGGAGTGACAAAAACAAACCTGGCTTCCACGAGTTTGTGTTCTGTACTGTGCAGTCTTTGAGAGACAAGGAATTATCAGTTTTTGACGACACTGTCAAAGATGCAAGGTGCTTGTAATAAATATATTGACAAGGTTCTCTCCATGAAAAATAAGTCTTTTATTTTGAACCATGTGTTTCCACAGAGGCGCAGAGGTGGAGGAGTTGTGTAAGGGCAGTCTAGAAGCTGTGTCTTCTTTGTATCCGGCTCTCAGGAATCTACAAACCATCGGGGAACTGGAGGGTGTCAGACCTCTGTTCTCCAGGTGAGGGCGACCTCCTCCAGTAGAAGACACAGATACAGTCTTGATTACTGTAATAATTGTCATGTTTCCTCTCACAGACCCTTCTCTGATCTGACTGTGAGAGAGACCTGTAGCCAGTGGCAGCAGCACCTGCAGCTCTTGGCCGACAGTGACTTCTCTTTAGTGGAGCCCGTCCTGGCCGTGCGCTCTGTGGCTCAGCAGACTCTGCTGTCCAGGCTGGACGACTCAGACAGTAGGCAGTACCTCAGCTCCGTGCTCACAGACCACCTCATGGAGCTGTGTCGGCTCGCTCGGAGGGCGGGCAACACACAGGTACAAGACATTTCTATTGTAATATACACTCACCTAAAGGATTATTAGGAACACCATACTAATACTGTGTTTGACCCCCTTTCGCCTTCAGAACTGCCTTAATTCTACGTGGCATTGATTCAACAAGGTGCTGAAAGCATTCTTTAGAAATGTTGGCCCATATTGATAGGATAGCATCTTGCAGTTGATGGAGATTTGTGGGATGCACATCCAGGGCACGAAGCTCCCGTTCCACCACATCCCAAAGATGCTCTATTGGGTTGAGATCTGGTGACTGTGGGGGCCATTGTAGTACAGTGAACTCATTGTCATGTTCAAGAAACCAATTTGAAATGATTCGAGCTTTGTGACATGGTGCATTATCCTGCTGGAAGTAGCCATCAGAGGATGGGTACATGGTGGTCATAAAGGGATGGACATGGTCAGAAACAATGCTCAGGTAGTCCGTGGCATTTAAACGATGCCCAATTGGCACTAAGGGGCCTAAAGTGTGCCAAGAAAACATCCCCCACACCATTACACCACCACCACCAGCCTGCACAGTGGTAACAAGGCATGATGGATCCATGTTTTCATTCTGTTTACGCCAAATTCTGACTCCACCATCTGAATGTCTCAACAGAAATCGAGACTCATCAGACCAGGCAACATTTTTCCAGTCTTCAACTGTCCAATTTTGGTGAGCTCGTGCAAATTGTAGCCTCTTTTTCCTATTTGTAGTGGAGATGAGTGGTACCCGGTGGGGTCTTCTGCTGTTGTAGCCCATCTGCCTCAAGGTTGTGCGTGTTGTGGCTTCACAAATGCTTTGCTCCATACCTCGGTTGTAACGAGTGGTTGTTTCAGTCAAAGTCGCTCTTCTATCAGCTTGAATCAGTCGGCCCATTCTCCTCTGACCTCTAGCATCAACAAGGCATTTTCGCCCACAGGACTGCCGCATACTGGATGTTTTTCCCTTTTCACACCATTCTTTGTAAACCCTAGAAATGGTTGTGCGTGAAAATCCCAGTAACTGAGCAGATTGTGAAATACTCAGACCGGCCCGTCTGGCACCAACAACCATGCCACGCTCAAAATTGCTTAAATCACCTTTCTTTCCCATTCTGACATTCAGTTTGGAGTTCAGGAGATTGTCTTGACCAGGACCACACCCCTAAATGCATTGAAGCAACTGCCATGTGATTGGTTATTTAGATAATGGCATTAATGTGAAATTGAACAGGTGTTCCTAATAATCCTTTAGGTGAGTGTATGTTGCTGTGTAAATATATGACCATGTACCAACACATTCTTGTAGTTAGCAGAGCGAGCAGTTTTTCAAATGAAACAATACGCCAGTGGAGGATCCTGGGCATCAAACTGTGTGTCCTCGTGGCAACTGGAGGAGGCCCAGGTGTTTTGGGCCAAAGGAGAGCAGGGTCTGGCTCTCGGGCTGCTGAGAAAGATGATCCTGCGCTTGGAGGAAAAGGTCAGACACTCTCACGCTGTTAGTATGACACAAAAGCCTGCATTAACGTTACTTTAACTTTAAAGGTGGACTTTAACCCTGCCCTTGTGCCCGTCTACACTGAGTGCCTGAGGCTGTGTGGGAACTGGTTGGCTGAAACGTGTCTAGAGAGTCCGGGCGTCATCCTGGAGAAGTACCTGGAGAGGGTAAACAAAGGCTCATTATGTTCTCAAATGTCAGACATCCAAGGTTCAATATTCAGTTGATCAAACACGTTATTTTTACATGAATGATTAGCAATTCTCTTAATTAAATGATCCATGTTTTGTTTTATACTTGTGTAACTGTCTTCCAGGCCGTGGAGGTCATCGAGGGTGAATCGGGAGCACAAGACTCGCGGCTCCAGAGTCAAAGGACAGAGGCCTTTCTGTCTTTGGCTCGTTTTTCTGACGCACAGTACCAGAGCATTGACAAATACATGACCTCCTCCGAGTTTGAGAACAAGCAGGCGCTGCTGGAGAAAGCCAAGGAGGAGGTGGAGCTGATGCGACAGCGCAAAGTGACGACTAATCGGTTCGTGTGAAATGGTTTCTACAGCACTCACGATTTTTAGCCTTGTTCTACTGGATTTGAGACTCAATTAGAATGTGAGAGAATGTGAAATATGGAAACGTCGTGATGCATGTGCCAGGCGCCGGGACACCACCACAGGAAGTAGAAACAAACTGTAGATAGCACATGAAATGAATGTCAGTAAATGGACTGTACATGTCGGTCAAAACAGACAGAATGGAGGCTGTTTCTTTGGTGTTTTTCTGCTTGAGGTGGAGCAGAGGAGCGGAGTGCTGTGATGTCATCATTTTAGGATATGTTGCTTACAGGCTACAACAATGGAGCCGCGTTTTTAGATCTTTCCACTCTGGGACGTAGGTTCAGAAATCACAGTTTTCCGACCCCGAAAGCGCTGGTTTCGTACAGAATAGATAATAGGTGAGTTTGATAAAAACCTGAGCTTGACTTCGTGTGGATGGGAGCCTATTTATTATTAAAGGAACAGGCCACCGTTTTTGCCATACTGAGATATGTTCTTACCTTAGCGTACCTGTCTGGTCTTTACATGTGGGCTCAGTCACCGAAAAAGACCATGGATGTTGTTGGCATTTAGCCTCTTCTCCTCTCCTCTATGGGGCCAAACGGGGGTGAAGTTAGAAGCGACCAAGCTCTCCCACGTTTTCTCTATGTAAATACAGTTACGTGAGCGTTTACACGATCCAAGTCTAGTTACACAAAATTAAACATGTTGTTTTTCTAAGCGGATAAAAAGGGGAACTATATTGTAAGGCGTAATTTGGTTCAGCTGTTTTAAATCAATAATACATTTACTACAAACTGAATTCCCTGTGTTAACTCAAACACTGTCTGTGCTCAAAGGTACACCATAAAGGTCCAGAGAGAGTTGGAGCTGGATCAGAAAGCCCTGTCGAACCTGCAGACGGACAGACAGCGCTTCCTGTGCAAAGCTGTGGAGAACTACATCCAGTGTCTGGAACAGGGCGAGGAGCACGACACATGGGTGTTCAGACTGGCCTCGCTCTGGCTCGAGAACGCAGACCAGAAGGCCATCAATGACATGATGAAGGTCACTAGCATTTTTTCATGGGGCTCGTCTTACACGTCCACTTTTTTAAACCCCTTAAGTCCCTGCCTTAACCGAGCGCATTTTCTCCAGTTCAGCTTTACTCAAATATAAAAGCTTCTCGACTGGAACCTATGGGCCAGTGTAACACCTCATTTGAAAGCTAAAACCTACATAACTGATCTAAAAGGATCTTTTTCCTCGTTGATGCCACCACTTAAAAAAAAAAAGTAACGTATTTTTGTAACTTTTTCATAGAATTTTTGTTACATTTTTTCCATTTTTTTGTGGCATTTTTGTCAATATTTTCTTGCATTTTTGTAACTTTTTCGTCATATTTTTGTTACATTTTTTCCATTTTTTTGTTGCATTTTTGTCACTTTTTCGTCGCATTTTTGTCACTTTTTCGTCATATTTTTGTCACATTTTTGTCACTTTTTCGTCACATTTTTGTCACTTTTTTGTCACATTTTTGTCACTTTTTCGTCACATTTTTGTCACTTTTTCGTCATATTTTTGTCACTTTTTCGTCACATTTTTGTCACTTTTTCGTCACATTTTTGTCACTTTTTCGTCATATTTTTGTCACTTTTTCGTCACATTTTTGTCACTTTTTCGTTGTATTTTTGTCACATTTTTGTCACTTTTTCGTCACTTTTTCGTCACATTTTTTCCATTTTTTTGTTCCATTTTTGTCACTTTTTCGTCGCATTTTTTCAATTTTTTCATCGCATTTTTGTTGTGTGTTCATCATTTATGTCTCATTTTTGTCACTCTTTAGATGCTTGTTTTTCAAAAAGTTTTCGATTTGGGTAAAGCCAAACTGGAGAAAATGTGCTCGGCTCAGGTGGGGGTTAAGAGGTTAAGCCTTTATTTGTAAGATATCGGTTTGTATTCCAGATCGGGGTCAAGAAAATCCCCTCCTACAAGTTTCTGCCGCTCATGTATCAGCTGGCGGCTCGGATGGGAACGCGAGTGACCAGCGCCAGCAATGAGGACGTGGGCTTTCATGATGTTCTCAAAGAGGTAAAGCATAAGCCATAGCACTAATTATACAGTGTCTGATGTCCATCCTAACAATACGCCTTTATTTCACAGCTCATTCGCCGTTCGTCCCTGGAGCATCCTCATCACACGCTCTTCATCATCTTCGCCCTGGTAAACGCCAACAAAGACGAGAACTTCTGCAGGCCTCGCTTATCCAAGGGCGCTCCACGGCAACCGTCGCAGTTTGACCTGGTGAGATTGAAAACAGAAACATGTCTTTGCCCCCAAAGCTTTGTTGTAAATCAAAACCTTTATTGCATATAAATTAAGGCTACACAATACATCGCAAAATCACTGGACTCCATCTGTCTGCGACTGGTTTCCTCAGGGCATTAACTCCCACCTGAACCGAGCACATTTTCTCCAGTTTGGCTTTATCCAAAACCTAAAAGCTTTAAAAAAAACACACACAAAAAACATCAAAATACCAACAAAAACTAGGATGAAAACAAGGTGAAAACACAACAAAAAAGCAATGAAAAGAAGTAATGAATAAGCAACAAAAAAAGGCACAAAAACGCGATGAAAACATGACAAAAAGGCAATGAAAAAGCAACAAAAAACATGACAAAAATGACACAAAAAAGTGACACAAAAACTGACCAAAAAAAGCAATGAAAAAGTAACAAAAATGCGACAACAAAGTTATGACCACTTTGTAGGCCTCAGCTTTCAAATGAGGCATTACACTGTTGCTCTCCAGTTGAGAAGTTTTTAGATTTGGGTAATACCAAACTGGGAAAAATGCACTCAGTTCAGGCAAAGAGGTTAAAAACCGTTGAATGGATTGCGCTAAAACTAAGGCCTTAAAGGGATAGTTCAGGATTTTTGACATTGGGCCTCATTTCCTAGTTATCCAGAGTGTTGTTGATGTCTGGAGATATTTTTTTCTTAAATTCATGCAGTTCTTATATTTGAAGAGTCTAGTGGCGCTAGGCTAGGGCAAGGCTAACGCATTTCTATGGTATCAGTTAGCCTGCATTAAAAACAGTCTGACCCACTCCACAGTGCACCTGAGGTAAATCACTTATAACACCAGACTAACCATATAAATGTCTGTGTCGATAGAATAATTTGAACCATTTTCCATTTAAAATAACTTATATTTGAGCAGCATCAGCTTCGTGGCTGTAAGCTAACACAGCGGTGGAGTGATCTGCGAGAAAATAGTCCCTCAAAATGCAGTAATTCATGTGATACAAGGTCTGTTATATTTCAAAAATTATTCTATTAACACATACATTTATATCGTCTGGTGTTATAAGTGATTTACCTCAGGTGCACTGTGGAGTGGGTCAGACTGTTTTTAATGCAGGCTAACTGATACCATAGACATGCTTTAGCCTTGCCCTAGCCTAGCGCCACTAGACTCTTCAAATATAAGAACTGCATGAATTTAAGAAAAAAATATCTCCAGACATCAACAACCCTCTGGATAACTAGTAAATGAGGCCTTATGTCAAAAATCCTGAAATATCCCTTTAAATGTCAAATTTCATGACAGTCTCTTCTCTGCCGTGACACAGGAGCGGTCAGAAGTTGCCCTCAAGATCATCAGCGACATCAGGAAGAAGAGGGGCCAGATGATCCATGGGATTGAGCGCCTGTGCGACGCCTACATCACGTTTGCTTACATGGACGCCAGCCGGCACAAGACGGAGAAAAGTGCGCCCCAAACACAAGATTCTTTACAACCTTTGCTGCTCAATATTCAACAACATATTCTCCGATTTCCACAGGAGCTATTCCCATTCCTGCCGACCAACCCATCATGCAAATTAAGGACTTGGATGAGGTTGCAATCCCAACTATGGAGCTAAAGGTAGTTACTTTGTTTAATTTAATTGTTTACATCATGTTTCAAATCTTATGTATGTTTAGGTCGACCCGTCCGGCTGCTATGACGACGTTGTCACCATCAAAGGCTTTTTGCCGCACTATCATTTGGCTGGAGGAGTCAACCTGCCCAAGATCATCGACTGTGTGGGATCTGACGGCAGGAGCAGACGGCAGCTCGTCAAAGTAAGTGCATTAATTAGGGCCGAGAGTTGATCACAAAATAGCAGCTGGATAATAGTTGTACAGCTATTTATGAGCAAGTTCCACCTAATTTACCATTGGAGATTGCACATCACAGTATTGGGACAGAAATCCGTTATGTAAATGAGCTTCTACTGTTCGACTTTTGCACGTGCTACTCGTTTAGCACAATAGCAAACGCTTGGTAAATGACTCCCTTTTGTGGTTTCAAAATGGCACTAAAACTACAACTAAGCTTGGGTTGCCTTGAGCACAAACACAATTCACTTAGGGAGACCTTCTTTTGCACTAATCAGGACTTCAATAGGGACAGTTGCTGGGATTGTGGAAGTAGGAGAGAGTCCACGTTTTACATTTTCAATGCTGTTTTTAACCATACGATCTGGCAGCCTTAAATGTGGAGCTTGGGTTTCTGATTAAACAAAAACCAAAACCAAAAAGAATAGTTTTTGCCATTGTGAATACATGAACTTCACATTAGTTCATATTAGTTCTGGGTACCTCATGCTTCGGTGCGATACACGAATCATGGCTCACGGTAACATCATATATCGCGGTTATAAAGAAATATGTGATTTTTAGCCGTTTTGTTACATATTGCTACATATTATTTTTCATGATTTACATTTGTTTTCATGTACATTGTACCTTTTTTCTTGAATAAGTGAATACATTTCCCTTGACTTAGTGTCTGAAAATGGGTCCTTTGATCTGTCAGTGGCCTCACTTCATTTGCATTTAAATACAGAACAAAACCACAGTCCTGTTTCTAAGAGGAATAAAACAACCACAAATGAAACTAATTTAAAATTAAGTATAAAAACTATGGGAGGATATTCAGCCCTATAAGACCACTAGGTCACATTATATCAGATTTCAAATAACTAAAACAAGGCACTAAGAGGATCATTAATATGCTAATGGTTAGTATTTCTTAAAAATAAATCAATAATAAAATAATAATGATAGTTATTAGTATTATTATTAGTATTATTATTATCACATCAACAATAATAACAAACCGCAACAATACTCCCAGATGATGTGACTTGCTCAGTGAGAAGCCTTGACTGAATACAGGATGTATATTGACTTGTACTTATTTTTTCAAGAGATGTAGCCCTGCTGCCTGCTTTTTTTTTCTTTTTTTTCTTTATTTATGTTTTTTTCATATATATATTTATGTTTTTTTTTTTATATTGCAATCATTAATTTTATTCTTTCTATTTTTTTGTTTTGTTTTTGTTTTTTTATTTTATTGTTTTTTAATTTTTAATTTTTTAATTTTAATTTTTTTTAATTTAATTTAATTTTTTATTTTTGTGTGTGTTCTGGTGCTTCGTGTCAGCTGATTGTCCGTGTACTTAACGGGCAAAACAGACTGACAGCATTAGGACTTACTGATTTATCTGCAGTGATTTATGTATCATGTATAAAATCAATAAAAAATACAAATTATTAAAAAAAAGTATAAAAACTATAATGACAAGTAATATATTTGTGTGAAAGTGTTTGTTCTACTGTCGTCTGTACTGGCCTCCTATGGGCTACATGCACACGAGCGTTACGTGACTTCCAAGTGGATCCTCAGGAGGCGCTGTTCTTCCTGTCCCGCTATGGCCCTATGAGTTAGTAATGGTGTCTTGTCCAAATAAATAAATAGCTCAAGATTACACGGCAGGCAGTGGGTTACTGGTGGAAGTCACAGCATCATGTTAAAAACATCGCGTCAGGAGCAAAGAATTCACTGGAGGAAACTTCCGGCTCGTCACAGTGTTTTTGTCTTGAAGCTAACAGCTAACACTAAATAGAAATTAAAATAGCGCCAAGATAAAATAACGGGCCTGTCTTTAGTATAAATACTTTTTAGGTGTTTAATTTTTGTGTTGTTTTTTTGATACTTGTTGTTGGCTCTGAGATAAAAAGTCCTACCTCAATGAACACAGACGTTTCCTGTTTCAAGTATTTACATCCAGCGTAATGTTTTTAACACGCAGCCAGTGGATGCACATCAGTATCTCTCTGATCTCTCTGATGTTTTCTTCTTGAACTATTCGTTGATTTGTGCAAGACATCGCTAATCCTTATTGGGAAAATAGCGAGAGAGGAAGGACCGCTCTCGGAGTCACATGTCACTCGCGTGCATAGAGCCTATTGACTGTGAAAGCATTGGAGCACTGCTGCCTCATTATGCATGATGTCACCAAAAGTATATCAGAATAAAAAGTCTAATCGTCCCGCAAAATATCGCGATATATATGAATCAAAACCGATATATTGTCACACCCCTACATTACATTGTAAGCACTAAAACCAATATTTGATTTTAACACGTTTACTTTATAACTGGGGACACACATAGGTCATTATAAAAAATTGTACATGGACTATTTTCAAAACATGAAATCCGAACGCAGTTGCAATACTTGTCAGGCAAAGTACAATGAGTGTTTTAAAGAGGGGGTATTATGCTTTTTTCAATCACATAGCACCAGTCTATAGCATACTACAATGATGACGTAACCTTCTGTTGGTCTGTATATGCAGTAAATTAAAATAACTGCCTTGAATAAAATTGCTCTCTCAAAATGGCTGTACTGAACGTCTTGAAATAGGCCTCTGTCTCTTTAAGAAGCTTTCCGACACGCCCCCTTCAGCACACTGCTGTGGCATCTAAACAACACTACTGTGTGGGGAGGGGCTCTGCTGAGCTGAGGAGCAGTGGTTGGTGGCTTGGCTGGTGACAAAAGGTCCAGAGGCGTCTCCAGGAGGTGGGGGCGTTCCTAGGAGGACTGAGGCATAGCTACACCTAAAATGGCCGCCGTCTAAGTTTTTACTGATTACTCAGAAATATGTGAATGAGCCAAGGCAACACTCCAGGCATGTGTTTAATGAGGGAATGACATAATAACATGATATAAAGCTTGAAAAAGTCGATTTTACATAATACCCCCCCTTTAAGTTCATGCAGCGCTAGTGTTTATATAATAAGCTGGTTTGACCTCCGTCTTCTCTTCGTAAAACATTCCTCCTGATGTGTGAATAAACAAGTATGTCTTTGAAGCCGCATTTGTGGTAATACGCCGTTTAAGTGTGGCCAACCCGACCGGAGACCTCAGTTGTTTTCCACCTCCATTTGCTGCGTCGCTAATGATTAATCCCTTTTTTGTTGTGGAAACAAATACAAGGTTTGTTGAATTCCCACTGTGCTTTGACGCCTTTTGTGAAAAGAACATTCTTCTGGGGTGTGATTTGCGTGATGTGTTTTGGAAAACTCTCTTTTTTTCAGCCACTTAAAGGCTAATAATTCACTCTAAGGCCACTTTACAGTCGCGAAGAAAAGAGCGGCGCGTGTTTGCCAAGTGATAGGATCGTAAAGTCATTATTCAAGTGTTTAACTGTTTTTCAATAGCGTTTCATAACTTAGTGGTTGCCTTAAATCAGAGGTGTCCAAACCTTTTTCATCAAGGGCCTGATATCAAAGTGTATGCAGTGTGGAGGGACAAGCTTTATGTCATTCCCTCATTAAACACATGCCTGGAGTGTTGCCTTGGCTCATTCACATATTTTGAGTAATCAGTAAAAACTTAGACGGCAGCCATTTTAGGTGTAGCTATGCCTCAGTCCTCCTAGGAACGCCCCCACCTCCTGGAGACGCCTCTGGACCTTTTGTCACCAGCCAAGCCACCGACCACTGCTCCTCAGCTCAGCAGAGCCCCCTCCCCGCACAGTAGTGTTGTTTAGATGCCACAGCAGTGTGCTGAAGGGGGCGTGTCGAAAGCTTCTTAAAGAGACAGAGGCCTATTTCAAGACGTTCAGTACAGCCATTTTGAGAGAGCAATTTTATTCAAGGCAGTTATTTTAATTTACTGCATATACAGACCAACAGAAGGTTACGTCATCATTGTAGTATGCTATAGACTGGTGCTATGCGATTGAAAAAAGCATAATAACCCCTCTTTAACCTTAAAGGAACAGGCCACCGTTTTCCATACTGAGATATGTTCTTACCTGAGCTTAGACGAGTTGATGCGTATCTGTCTGGTCTTTACGCGTGCGCTCAGTCACGCAAAAACACCAAAGATGTTGTTGGCATTTAGCCTCTCCTCCTCTCCTCTATGGGGCCAAACGGGGTGAAGCTAGAAGCGACCAAGCTCTCCCACGTTTTCCCTATTTAAATACGTTTACGTGAAGTCTAGTTACACAAAATGTCGATTTTCTAAACGGATAAAAAGGGGCACTATATTGTCCATCCATCCATCCATCTTCTTCCACTTGTCCGTTGCCGGGTCGTGGGGGCAGCTGTTGGAGCTGCCCAAATCACATTGCACCAGCCCCTATGGCTCCACCTGCAGGTGGTGGGTCCACAGAAGGACGGCCTCATGGTTCTAACCGGGCCTGTTGGTCTCTCATAAGGGGCTTCTGAACCGCTCTTTGTCTGACCCGTCACCTAGGACCTCTTTGCCATGGGAGACCCTACCAGGGGCACCAAGCCCCCGACAACAGAGCTCCCGGGATCATTCGGGCGCTTAAACCCCCCGCCCCTTGGATCGTGTAACTACTCACGTAAACATATTTAAATAGGGAAAACGTGGAAGAGCTTGGTCGCTTCTAGCTTCATCCTGTTTGGCCCCATAGAGGAGAGGAGGAGAGGCTAAATGCTAACAACGTCTTTGGTGTTTTTGCGTGACTGAGCGAACACGTAAAGACCAGACAGCTACGCATCAACTCGTCTAAGCTCAGGTAAGAACATATCTCAGTATGGGAATCGGTGGCCTGTTCCTTTAAACTCTTTCAAGACAGTACATTCAATTACATTTAAACAAAAATGGTGAGCAATGTGTTTTCTCCATCAGATTGTCTCAAAACAAGACTTGAATATTGCTTCATCTAGAATCAGTTCAGATCTTTCTCCTGCTCCCAAAGTGTCTGTAACAATGCCTGCTTTGGTCAACAGGGTCAGGACGATCTCCGACAGGACGCGGTGATGCAGCAGGTCTTCAGCATGTGCTCCATGCTTCTACAGCGCAACACGGACACGCGCAAACGGAAGCTCAACATCAGGAGATACAAGGTTTGGCTTCTCCTCATTGATACTGATCCCTGATAGGAGTGGAAGACCAGCGGACGTCGGAAAGTCCAGTCGAAAGTTATTAAAATGTATGTTTACTTCTTATAGGTGGTGCCTTTCTCCCAGCGCAGTGGCGTGTTGGAATGGTGCTCTGGGACAGTTCCTATTGGAGACTTCCTGGCCGACCCCAACAAAGGAGCACACAAACGCTTCCGCCCGCGAGACTGGAACAACCTGGCCTGCCGCAAGAGGATGACTGTACGACCGTTCATTGCTTCAGAGAAAATGCTTTATAATCTCTAACGTGGATCATTTTGTCTTCATAGGAGACTCAGAAACAGGGCTTTGATGAGAAACTCCAGGCCTACCTCGAGGTGTGCAGGAACTTCAGGCCCGTCTTTAGGTACTTCTGCATGGAGAAGTTCCTGGACCCGGCGGTGTGGATGGAGAAGCGTCTGGCTTACACTCGCAGCGTGGCTACTTCCTCCATAGGTAAGATTAGTAACATGATCGTACACAACAAAGATCTAAATACCTCTTCAAGTAGTTAAGAAATAGAAAACATATTGTCAATTCCTTTTAGATTGACTGGAAGTTAATCTAAGTTAATTACAAAGGAAGTCAGTTGAAAAGTAATCATAAACCAAATGTGAATTGACATTGGTTATTTTGAAAAGTGTTTAGATGTGGCATAGTGTGCTGCCCTCCTGTTTATGCAAAACTCTTCTTGACCAGTTTTGCCTCTTTTGGATGTGAAAACAATAAACAAAGTGATCTTCATTTACATTTATTATACCATGTCTGTAATGCAATACGGGTGTTTGATACTCGTAACTAATGGGTGAGGAAAGCACTTCTCTGTGGTCCTCATGGAGGGGAGTTGACGCCAAAAGAAACTTTTAAAAACAAATTCAAATGGAGACTTCGTAAAAACTGCTTAAAAGCTTGGCTCCAAAGAGTTGTTTTTTTCTTCTGATTATTGCTGTGACCCATGTGACAACTCTGGAAAGGGTATCATATTTTAAAGGAACAGGCCACCGTTTTTACAAACTAAGATATGTTCTTACCTGAGCTCAGACGAGTTGATGTGCACCTGTCTGGTCTTTGTGGGTGCGCTCAGTCACACAAATGTTGTTAGCATTTAGCCTCTCCCAGCACAGGTATAGCTCCAAACTGGGGTGAAGTTAGAAGCTACCAAGCTCTTCCACGTTTTCCCTATTTAAATACAGTTATGTGAGCCTTTACACAATCCAAGTCTAGTTGCACAAGATTAAACATGTCGATTTTCTAAGTGGATAAAAATGGGTACTATATTGTGAGGCGTAATAACACCTGGAGTACTTCGACGTCCGCGCAGTAATATCATCAAAGTACTTTAAATAGGGAAAACGTGGAACAGCTTGGTAGCTTCTAACTTCACCCCAGTTTGGAGCTGGGAGAGGCTAAATGCTAACAACATTTGCGTGACTGAGCGCACGCACAAAGACCAGACAGTTACGCATTAAAGCAGTACTAAGTAACTCTTGCCCCTAGAGGCCATAAGCGCAACTGCAGGTGTCTTAGCAAGTTACGATTTTTTAACTTATTAAATGTCTTGGAGAGTAAATACTACGCTGACAGAAAAGGTGAAGGGAGAGAGGGGTGTTGTACATCCAGTTATACAATGGGAATATTTTTTTCACTCAAACTTGGCTGTAAATACTGTTTAAAGTGACGCTAGCCCGCAGTTAGCTTTGCCCGTTAGCCTGTTAGCTTCTGCTCTGTGATTCTATTAGTGTGTATTGCTTGCTCCGACCTGGTTGAAGTCAAGTTGCAAGCATGGTTTTCTGGCCAGAGACACCAGGGGGAGATGAAAGACCCTCCAATCAACCTATTAACACTTGTATTAACCCCAGAGGGACTACGGAAAGGATTTATTAAGGTAAACACGTTACTTAGTACTGCTAACTCGTCTGACCTCGGGTAAGAACATATCTCAGTTTGTAAAAACGGTGGCCTACTCCTTTAACCACACTTGTTTTTGTTCTGTGGAATTAAATAGTTTGATAGTTTTAATTGACAGGCCCTGGAGCACTGTGGAGGCTCGGTGTAACTTCTCACCTATTTGCCTTCTCTTTAGGAGGAGCAAGGTGCTGCATGTTATTTTCACAAAAACGCGTGACCATTGTAATGAATGGGTTGGAAAGGCGATAATGCAACTCTACATATTAAATCTGTGCTCATAACACAACAAATATGATATTGTCCATGCTCTAGATTGATGTGTGCAGAGAAATGCTTGCCTTTGAGCCACCAGACAGAATTGCTTCTCACTTGAAGCTGCTGGGTTGTGAAAGTAGGAGGTAGTTGAGTAAGATCTCTCAGCACGACACATGTAGGCAGCTCAAAGTGTTTCTAGCTCTCACAGACCCTTCCGCACAAAAGTGTTGGAATAGATAAATTCTTATATTCTGACAGTGATTGTTCTTTCTACTTGCAGTCGGATACATCGTGGGTCTCGGGGACAGGCACATTCAGAACATCCTGATCGACGAGCAGACGGCTGAACTGGTGCACATCGATTTAGGTCAGTTCTTCTTATGAATACCATCTACCACACTGACGTTGACCATTTCATAAGACGTCCTAATTAAATGTCTGCTGTTACGTTGCGTCTGCAGGGGTTGCCTTTGAGCAGGGTAAGATCCTGCCCACCCCAGAGACGGTGCCCTTCAGACTCTCCAGAGACATTGTGGACGGCATGGGCGTCACCGGAGTGGAGGGAGTTTTCAGAAGGTTTGTGACATAACATGACTTAATTATATCAATCAAAGGAGTCAAATGGTGCAAAATCAACTTCTTGAGCTTTTAAAGAGGGCGTATTATGCTTTTTTCAATCACATAGCACCAGTCTATAGCATACTACAATGATGACGTAACCTTCTGTTGGTCTGTATATGCAGTAAATTAAAATAACTGCCTTGAATAAAATTGCTCTCTCAAAATGGCTGTACTGAACGTCTTGAAATAGGCCTCTGTCTCTTTAAGAAGCTTTCCGACACGCCCCCTTCAGCACACTGCTGTGGCATCTAAACAACACTACTGTGCGGGGAGGGGGCTCTGCTGAGCTGAGGAGCAGTGGTTGGTGGCTTGGCTGGTGACGAAAGGTCCAGAGGCGTCTCCAGGAGGTGGGGGCGTTCCTAGGAGGACTGAGGCATAGCTACACCTAAAATGGCTGCCGTCTAAGTTTTTACTGATTACTCAAAAATGTGTGAATGAGCCAAGACAACACTCCAGGCATGTGTTTAATGAGGGAAGGACATAATAACATGATATAAAGCTTGAAAAAGTCGATTTTACATAATACCCCCCTTTAATAACGTTATATTCCCTTGCTAGACACAGAGCAGGAGCAGTCATAGAGGCGGCACAAAACTGTCCTCTTAATTACAGCAACTTTAAGCTTCGGTTATGCGTGACATGTGCCCTTTAACTCTAATAACGTAAAGTAATGGTTCTGTGTCTGGTTCAGATGTTGTGAAAAGACCATAGAGGTGATGAGGAGCTCCCAAGAGGCTGTGCTGACTATTGTCGAGGTAAGAAACCCGACTCTCCAAACCTTTCCCCTTGATTACCGACACATTTCAAAGGTTTTTTTTCGTACCGTGAATCCCCTCCTCAGGTGCTGCTGTACGACCCGTTGTTCGACTGGACCATGAACCCTCTAAAGGCCTTCTACCTCCAGCACGACGAGCAGCAGGAGCTCAACGCGACGCTCAGCTCCACCATGGGCGCCGACGACCTGGACAACCACCGCAAATCCAGGTAACGGCATCTAATTCAATCATCTCAGTCAGAAACATGAGAAGTACTGGAATAAAGCGTAATATCAGGCTTTAAAAAACATAGTATAATTTAGTGTTTTTGTTGTCCTCTTTTCTCAGTGACAGTCAAAGTTTCAACAAAGTGGCGGAGCGGGTTCTGCTGAGGCTGCAGGAGAAGCTGAAGGGAGTGGAGGAGGGCACGGTGCTGAGTGTGGGGGGACAGGTCAACCTGCTCATCCAGCAGGCCATGGACCCCAAGAACCTGAGCCGGCTGTTCCCGGGCTGGCAGGCCTGGGTCTAGAACCAAAGAATTTACTGACTATACGGAAGCTTTTCCACTAAACAAACACCTGGGACCGGGTGAAGTCTTTGTCCGGGGTAGAAAATAGGGATCATTAAAATGGCTGCTGTTTATAGTTTACTCAAGCCTTTTACAAACAGTGCACACGGTTTATCTATGGCTGCTTTTCTTCAGCTTCAAGTTGTACACACATGTAAAAAAAAAAGAGCGTAGTACTTGAATATTTTATAGGGAGCCAATACCCAAAAAAATATGCTATCGGTTAGTTTTGAGCTTCGCAAACATATTTTTGTAATCAAGGCTGCGACAGAAACGATTAGATCACCTAAAGTTGCCTAATACAATAAACTAGGCCACTGCTGGAGTTTATGAAAGTCTGTTAAGGAATAACTGATCTAACATGCACAAGTAATGATCAGCTTGTGTGAGTTGTTCATATTAATGTCTCCTAAATAGCCGGTCATATATTTAGTGTAGAAAAGTCCAGTCATTCTTTTGAGGGGAACAAAGTGATCGCTTCAGTGGGTAAAATTGTCAGTAAAGGAGATCAGGTGCTCTTCAGGATCCAAGACTAAAGTATAGGCAAAAAGAGAAAGAAAAATCCGAGGCCATCCAGTCATTCTTGTTTAATGTTTTTCCATTACACTTTATTAATAGATGGCCTATAATTGATCACATCTTGTTTGCAATAAAAAATGAGACTATATTGATCTCACAATGGAGAAAAGAGGACCAACTTTTTCACCCACAGCAACTACTTTTAAGAAAGTCTCTTGGTCTCGGTTAATATCGAGTTCTTCTCAGTCAGGGCGACATAAACACTGGATCTAGCGCGGACCATAACCACACAGAGAAAAGTAAAGCACTAATAGGCCTGTCACGATAGCAGATTATGAAGTTCAATATATTGAGGCAGGAAAATATCGCGATAAACTATATTATTGATTCTAAAGACTTTCAACTCTACGCATAAAAATTACAGTATACCTTTGTTCTGAAAGTGCATAATCATAAAATACTACACAAGCAGCAATAAACATGAAATATAATGTAACCCAATTATAATTCAGTTAAAAATCAAAGTTTTACAAAGAGGGGAAAGCCGGCGGGACTGGGTACAAAGTAGGAGTGGGAACCTCTGGGTAGCTCACGATTCGATATACGATACGCGATACATGGCTCACGATAACGATTATCTCACGATACGCCGATACTGCGATAATCGATACATTGCACAAATATAACCTACGATACATCACGATTTAAAAAAAATAAAAACCGTTTAACCTTTATTTTAACATCCTACATATTATTCATCATTTACATTTCTTTTCATGTGCTTTGTACCACTTTTATAAATGATCCCCGACTTACACACTGAAGATGAGTCTATAGATCTGTCAGTGACTTCATTTACATTTAAATAAACAAGAAAACACAGCCCTATTTCAAAAGGAATAAATCAACCCCAAATGAATCTTCTTTATAATTTTAAAAACTATCATTAAAAGTAATTTATTTGTGTGACAGTGTTTGGTCCGAGTGCTTAAAGCTGTAGTGCTGCCCCCTGCTGTCCTGCATGACATCATCAAAAGTATCGATATCTAAATAAAAAGTATCGTATCGACCCGCAAAATATCGTGATATATCGGAAAATCGATATATTGTCACACTCCTAGTACAAAGAAGCAGCTCTTCTAGAACGAGACGTCTGAAAGTCCATGTTTGTAAAAGGCTTTATTTAAATAATGCTGCTATGTCTCTCCATGTGATATCACCTTCAAGGCATGAATTGACCATTTTATATACAATACTTCCATTTAGCATTTTAATCTGTTAACTTCTTGATTAACCTCTAAACCAACTTTCCCAAAACACTATCATTTATCCTGGCCTATTGTACATGTTTTTAGTGGTTTAACTGGAGCACCTGAAGGAAACCTAATGAAGCCTAAAAACCCAATGTGGCCTTTGGGTCAAAGACATACAGTAGTTTAAATACTCTGAGAAAAATGCACTTTAGCTCCTGAATGTTTCTTCTTGAGGTGCATATGACAGGTTTGACCCGTTTACACTGAAGATTATGCCAAAGATACGGGCCTGATCTTGTGTTTCTACGTAAACACAGGCGCAGTAAGTGGGTTGAACAGGCTGGACAGACCGTCATGGTGAATGGCGACGTTATGGTCAACAGCGGCCCCTCCCCCGAGCCTTTTCCTCCTGCAGACCCATATTTTTGCATTGCATAAACTTTCCACTGGTTTAAAATAATGATTAATATTCATTTACCCCATAAAAGTTGTTTTTTTTTTTAAACCTGTCATATGCGCTTTAAGATATTTGTCTTTGCCCAAATAGAGGTGATCAATTTGACTGTTAACAATGTCACATATACTGTGTGAATATGCAAGTGTATAAAGATGCGCACATGCTTTTTGAATGTATAACCTGCTTTAAAAAATATTACAATATTTTGTTAAACTTGAACCTGCAAACTTCCTTTTGTACTTTGGTGGTAACAGAATAATGTTTCCTGTCATTATCCAAACGTATCATTGTTTTGTTAGAAATGCTAGAAATATTGAATAAATTAAAAATATATTTTGAAGACGTTTCTACTAGTTTTTTATAAGAGGTCGACAATATGGACACAAAATAATAATTAGATAACTTTTAGGGACTTTCAATACAGATTATTAAGTGATTCCTCCTCCACCTAATCTTAAACCGCACTTTGCTCCTGTCAGACCTGGGAAGCTAAGCAGGGCCGGGCCTGCTCGGTACTTGGATGGGAGACCGTTTGGGAAACACCAGGAAGCCTGGGGTGAATGTAGTGAGTGTGAATGAGTGAATTGGTTTAATTTTGTAGGGACAGTGCAAGTTAATGAACACACCACACCAGATTGTAGCCTAATTTCCATCCGTCGTCCCCCATGCACACTCTCAAACTCAATCTCAGTCATCCCGGCCTATTGTACATGTTTTTAGTGGTAGGGGGATACCCAAGGAAACCTACACAGACATAGGGAGAACATGCAAACCTGAGACCTTCTAGCTGTGAAGCACGAGCGCTAACCTCTGTACTGATGTGCAGTGGTTGGTGGTGGTCGGAGGGGCCGATGGCACAGATTGGTTAAAGCTTCCGTCAGTCTACCCCAGGGCAGCTGTGGCTACAATAGTAGCTTACCATCACTGAATATGGTGTGAATTAATAATAACTACAGTGTAGCACTTTGAGAAACTTGGTAAAACAGGCTTCACAGCGAAATACAAATATAAGCCATTATTTAAATAATGTTTCCACGTTTTAGAAATGACAAATGTGAAGATTTGTTGCATTTGACACATTAAAACAAAATTTTTCATAAAATGTACAATAATGTGTCCTAACCTTTCGGAATTAGAATATTTTGTGACCTTTTTCTGTCTGTAAGTGTGATATTGGGATAAAATAGCAACGGAAACACTTCAATGATGATCCCTTTATGTCCGATGGCATCACATGACCTGTCCCACTTTCACTACTGTTTGAGGTGGTCACCCAAATGACGACTCGATATCCTAACTTTGCAAATCTTCCAAATACAATTTATCCTGAAAGACGATATATTTTCCACCATCAGTCTCCATTTAAAATCCTCTGGTGTTTGCTGCGGTCACTCATCGACTTAGTGTGTGTGGCTCTATAAACAGCACTTAAGAAGTGATCAAAGAAGAGGGCGTGGCCCAGGCAGAAGGAGGTGTGGCCAGGACGGGTTCAAACTGGTAGAAAGTTTTACATATAAGTGTGATGTTTTGGCAGACGCGGGACTAGGACAGGACTCTCATCTGTGGAATATTTTGGGATTACTCATAAAAAACAAAGACAAAATGGCATCTAATCTGGTAAGTAAGAAAGTATCTAAAATGCTGCTGCTCTGTTATTACAATTAGAAAACAAAATGGTCTTATTTCTTAAAGACACAAAATTAACATTGGTCCTGTATGTAGTACAAGCAGAGCATTAGCATTTATTATCCTGGATGATTGAGAATTCAGGGCAAAACGTAGTCTCTAAACAAGTTTCCTGAAATGAATTAATCTGCCCTTGATTTGAAGTAGAAAAAAGGTCTGCCTGTGGAGCAATCCTTAAATGCACTGAAATAAAGAAAAAAAAACATCTCATTGGTAATTAATGTCAGGTAAGATGTTTTTTTCTTATTTTAATACTTATTCCACTGGTAGATTTCTTCATTTTTTTGTAAGTGAGAATTAGTCAAATTAAGGTCAAATGATCTTAATTTGATAATTCTTGGAAATAATGTCTCATAATAATGACTTTAATTGACTGGAAAATGAATAATCATGTTAAGGGAGAAATTGCATACATTTACCTGAATAAGGAGATTGAATCTAAAGTTTAAGTAGATTTGGTCTGATACTTTTGGAACAAAAGTATCATTTCAAGTGATAAAATAAATCAGTTAAATCAGTCAAAGTTAATTTGATTTCAAGTGGGATTTCTGGGCGACAGTGGCACAGATGGTAGAGCGGGTCGTCTCATGATCGTCAGGGGTTCGAATCCCGGCTCCTGCAGATGCAGACTGTTGTTGTGTCCTTGGGCAAGACACTTCACCCAATGCCTATGTGTGAGTGGTTGGAGGGACCGTTGGCGCAGATGTGAGCAAATGGTAAATGGACGCTTTTCTACCTTTATCAGGCCCAAAGTGCTTTACAGTAAGGAACCAGTCACCCATTCACACTCTCATTCATACACCAATGTACGCAGACACTGGAGGCAAGGAGGGTGAAGTGTCTTGCCCAAGGACACAACGACAGTGTGCATTTGCGGAAGCTGGGATTCGAACTCACGACCTTCCGATCACGAGACGACCCGCTCTACCAACTGCGCCACCGAGAGCAGCCTCGCTTCTGTCAGTCTACCCCAGGGGAAACTGTGGCTACAAAATGTAGCTTACCACCATCAGCATGGAGTGAATGACCCCCCTCCCTTTCATATGTGAAGCGCTTTGGGTGTGACTTGTGTCATATAGAAAGCGCTATACAAATAAGATTCCCTTCCCTTCTGCTTGTTCCATTTTATCTTGATTAGTTCAAACCGACTCAAAATCAACATGAAGAACCTTAATTCAAGCCATTTTAAGTCATTCATTGTTCCAGTCTAGTGTGGCTCTTTTAATTCACTTCTCTTTTTTTTATATTTTACAAATTGTTCTCCACGAATAAAATTACTGTGCACTAAAAAAATATATATAGACTAGTCATTAGTTCAAGCTTTATTTAGGACACAGAATCCTTAGTTTAGTGCCATTTGTAATTTAAGAACTGGAAATAATCGACTTGCCGATATAAAGGTTGACAAACTGAGAGAAAATGTCGTTATTATAATCTCTGCAATGATAATGTTGTTGGTGATGAGTTTAATTCACTGTTTGAATGTTCAAATGCTGAAGTTGTCATTTATAGAGAAAAATATTTGCCTAAATGTTATGCAAGACACCCTTATATGTTCAAACTTATTTTACTGATGCAAAAATGAAAGTCAAAAAGTAATTTGTAAACTTGCTCCCTTTTGGTACCTATAGTTGGGCATTTGACCCAGATTAGTTAACTTGTTCTAAGACATTTCTGACTCGTTATTTTAGGTCGACATATAATCAGGTCAGATGATTGCACTTTCTGACCGTTTCTTATTTCAAACCGGTCTGAAATGTCACCAAACAAACACAAGCAAAGTAATCTTGAGGTGTCGTTTTTGTAGTGTGTTGCCAGAATCAAGTTAAGCATCGATCCAGTTTAAAACTCTTCTTCTTCTTCTTCCCCGCAGCCCGAGGACGTGAGTTCCAGTTTGATGAGCGCTGAGAAGAGAGAAGACGACAGACCGCAGTACGTTCACCGCATCGCAGAGCCCCAGCCCCCGCCCGAAATCACCACCGCCGTCCCCAGAAAAAGTGAGACCCTTTACCCACGATCTCACCATAAAACTTTACACATTTGCTCCTTAAAATATGTCAAGCCAGGAAAGAATATTTAGGCAACCTCTCTGACCAACGAGCCAAACATTTCTATTTTCTTTTTACTATCCTAGTTGATTTGAAATGAATTAAGTAGATTAAGTACACCAGTCTAATTGTTATATCATGTGTAGATTCATAATAAGAAATAGACATTAGCCCATATTATGGATTCAAATAGGGCTGCACGATGTCTTCAATATATTTTTTGCGATAGTTTCCGTCTAAATCATTTCAAAGCAGCACTTGTAGTTCTTCACATACTTCACTATTCATTGTTTAGTTATTAAAGGGGGGTATTATGTAAAATCGACTTTTTCAAGCTTTATATCATGTTATTATGTCATTCCCTCATTAAACACATGCCTGGAGTGTTGCCTTGGCTCATTCACATATTTTTGAGTAATCAGTAAAAACTTAGACGGCAGCCATTTTAGGTGTAGCTATGCCTCAGTCCTCCTAGGAACGCCCCCACCTCCTGGAGACGCCTCTGGACCTTTCGTCACCAGCCAAGCCACCAACCACTGCTCCTCAGCTCAGCAGAGCCCCTCCCCGCACAGTGTTGTTGTTTAGATGCCACAGGGGGCGTGTCGGAAAACTTCTTAAAGAGACAGAGGCCTATTTCAAGACGTTCAGTACAGCCATTTTGAGAGAGCAATTTTATTCAAGGCAGTTATTTTAATTTACTGCATATACAGACCAACAGAAGGTTACGTCATCATTGTAGTATGCTATAGACTGGTGCTATGTGATTGAAAAAAGCATAATACCCCCTCTTTAAGTGTTGGTCACACTTAACTAATGAGTTCATGATTAATTAAGTGTGAACTCAACATTTATAAATATGGTAAATAAGGTGTAGTTATTATAAAGACTAAAAAAAAAGACTGGTGTCTACAGAGGCTAGCGAGCAAAACAAGTTTTTTCTTCTCTTCCAGATAAAGACAAATGTATGAAGGCGATGGGGACGGGCCTGTGCTGCCTCCTGGTTTTATTGATCATGATTGCGATTGTGCTCGGATATTACTGTGAGTGCTTTTCGATACTAGTACTTTAACGATACTTGGTTTTCGATACCGATGCCTGAACCTTGGTTTTCGATACCAATACCTCAACGATACTTTTTCCGATACCTATACTAAAATACTTGTCATCTAGAACCAGAAAACAGAACAATAATGTGTGGAAGGTCTACAAATTTACGATATCGGGTTCATCCCCAATGTGAAAAATGGGGAATAATTTGGGGAAAAATCTGAGAAAATTGGGAGAAGTTGTGGCAAAAATAAGGATACTTTGTGTAAAAATAGAGAAAATATTAGTAATAAAAATGAGCAAAAATGAGGGGATAAAATTATGAAAACGAGAAAAAATTGGGGGAAAAATAAGAGGGAAAATGGGAAAAACATAGGGCAAAAAAATAAATAAAATAAGGGGAAAACATTTAAAAATAAATGGGGGAAAATCATTTATTTGAGCTAAAACAACCAAGTAACTTCCTTTGAGTCTGTCCCTGGACCAACGGCATCAAAACTTGGATCTCAAGATAATATATTTTTTTCAGTACCTGCTTTATACTTTCATTTTTTCGATACCGGTAGAACCTAAACTTTTTTTTCCCCCATACCATGATACTGATTTCTTTGTTATTTGTCTCGTTGCAGTCTCCTCCACCTGTACCCACGGCCTGCAGTGCGGCGACGGCAGCTGTGTGTGGGAGTCCCAGTGGTGCAACGGGGTGGTAGAATGTCGGGGGGACAGGACGAGGCTAACTGTGGTAATTAGCGTCCGGTTTTAGATTTGTTACGTTTATTTGACGGTTTCGTGGCCGCTGATTACTCGAAACCCTTTGAAATTCGAAGAGCTGATGCTTTTTTTAGTTCTCACACGAGTTTTAGTGCGTTTAAGGGTAAAGCTGTGATAGAAACTTACACTGATGCAGTTTCAATCTTAGTCGTTTACTTTTAGTCAAAATTCAGTCAAATAATGTTTGTTAGTTTTAGTTTGGTCTTAGTCGACCCCAGAAGTAGAATATATACATGTAAAGTTTTGATTTACTTAACATGTATAGTATATTATTTCATTTAAACAAATGAACAGAGACTTCCTTAAAGGGATATTTCAGGATTTTTGACATAGGGCCTCATTTCCTAATTATCCAGAGTGTTGTTGATGTCTGGAGATATTTTTTCTTAAATTCATGCAGTTCTTATATTTGAAGAGCTTAGTGGCGCTAGGCTAATGCTAGGCTAACGCATTTCTACGGTAACAGTTAGCCTGCATTAAAAACAGTCTGACCCACTCCACAGAGCACCTGAGGCAAATCACTTATAACGCCAGACTAACCATATAAATGTCTGAGTTAATAGAATAATTTTTGAAATATAACTGACCTTGTATCACATGAATTACTGCATTTTGAGGGACTATTTTCTCGCAGATCACTCCGCCGCTGCGTTAGCTTACAGCCACGAAGCTGATGCTGCTCAAATATAAGTTATTTTAAATGCAAAATGGTTATAATTTTTCTATCGACACAGACATTTATATGGTTAGTCTGGTGTTATAAGTGGACGTCTGGACTATTGTAATTCTCTGTACCACGGTCTTGATGCTGCATCCATTCGTCGTTTGCAACTAGTACAGAATGCAGCTGCACGGCTCCTGACAGGCATCAGGCGCTATGACCACATCACGCCTGTGCTACAGTCTCTTCATTGGCTCCCGGTTCCCTTCAGGATACAATTTAAAATCCTATTGTTTGTTTTTAAATCACTGAATGGCTTGGCTCCAGAGTATCTGTCTGAAATGTTGAATTTGTATTCTCCTGTGAGAGCCCTGCGGTCATGCGACCAACAGCTTTTCCCTGTCCCCGCTCTAAAAAAAAAAACCAGAGGTGACAGAGCATTTGCGGTCGCCGGACACAAACTTTGGAACGAGCTCCCTTTGAGCATTCGATCAGCCTCATCCATTGAGAGTTTTAAGTCACTCTTAAAAACACGCCTCTATGCGTTGGCTTTCAACACGAGCTGAGTTGAGCATTCTATGTTGTTACTTTGTACCGTGTGTGTGTATATATATTTGTCTCTCACTGAAACATGTACAGCACTTTGGGCAGTGTCAACTGTATTTTAAATGTGCTTTATAAATAAACCTTGACCTTGACCTTCACCTTGACCTTTACTTTCCATCACAGTGGTCTCTACATCGCTCCAGGATCAATTGTTTTGTAGCTTTTCTGGTGAGAGGGTCCGTCAGCAGAGAAAACCTTCCAAATCCTACCAGATTACTGACATAAACATGAGGAAAACATGTATTGCAATTGTTTGGTCTTTTTTTTTATGTTTTCATTTAAAAATAAGGCCTTTTATGTCTAAAAATACCCTAAATTTCCCATATTTCCGGCAAATAATGGGTTAAGCTAAGTTTACATTAATGGTTTTATTTTATTGACATTTAAGTAACAAAGGTTTTTTCAGAGGGGATTTCGGATTTCTTGTTTAGTCTTAACATTGGTTGTTTAATACTGGAAAAATCTGTCAAAATGGAAGTTTTCGCCTTGTTTTTTGAAATTCGAAACTCTAGGAATTAGATATTGAAAAATCGCTCTAAAAAAACCTTCACAACATTGTTCAGTCCAAGGCTTGAAAGTTTGGAGTCTGTAGGTGCTACTAAAGTGGAGATATTGTTGCCCTGATGAGAGGAAAATGCATTTTGAAAGTACAATTTTGATCATTGGTTCTCGATTGCTGTGTCTCGGTCCAAAAGTGTGTCACGGGACAATTTCAATAGTGTTTGATCAAAGTCGTGCTTATCAGAGCTCTGTGGGGAAATGACAGAGTGATTTCATTATACGTTTAAAGGAGTGGCCACTTTGTTTTCATCCTGTCCCAAAGCAGCAGCTGACAACCAGTGATTTTGATACTTTTAAATGTCATTACATCAATTTTGATCAAAATGAAGGCCTTGAAAAGCTTTACATTGTGATTCCAGGACATTATTATCTGAACGCAATATCACTTATCGACTTTATTTACTTCACACGCTCAGTGAAAGTACATAATGTATGTATTTTTGCAGACATTTTCAATACATTTTCTCTGTTTTCCTCAGAATCTGCCCTGTTGTGTCCAGTCTTTTTATTATTATACTTTATATATCCAAAGCGATTACAAATCAGCAGTTTTTTTTGTTTTGTTTTGTTTTACATGGCATTCAAAGATTTGTATTTGCCCATTAAAATAGCATTACATTTGACTTTGGCCACTTGTAGAAACCCTCTACTTTTGAATTCACATTGTCCACCATTTCTGGAGTAGCGCATAATGTCAAGAAAGACGTGTTATTTTGAAAGCATTTGTAATAAAACTCTCTAAACAATGTCTGCTTTGCGTTTTCATTTGCATCCTTTTGACTTGCTGGTTAGCTCTGTATCGTTGAGGCGGTGCGGGCCGGTGACTGTGTGGGTTTGCTCTGTGTGCTAAATATCACTTGTGATTTTAGTCTGGCGTTAGCTAGGCTAGCTGGACGGTGGAGCAGGGCCGGACCAGCTGCCGCCAGATCGGATACAGCAAGTAAGGACATCGCTTTGGCCACGTCGTTCATTCACTGTTTAACCAGTGTTTGGAATAACGCCGTTTAAAAGAACGGCGTTAGGTAACGACGTTATTTTTTCAGTAACGGAGTAATCTAATTCATTACTCTCCCCGTCGTTACAACGCCGTTATCGTTACTGGGTAAACAAAGTGGCACGTTACATTTAGACTGAATGAGCGCCGCGGTGTCAGCTCACGCAGCAGGAGCAGCGGAGAGGGTGGGCGGAGTCTCACGGAGTCTGTGCAGAGTGTTCGTGCTCTCTGCTCCAAAAACTACGTGTGTCCCAGACCTGCGGCTGGTCATCCCCACAGCGCGGTGCGGACGCGGGGGAGAATCGATCAGTAGTGTTAGAACTTATTTTTAACCCAAAGACGCGTCTTCCCCCCTCGTTGGCCGCGTTGGCACATGTTTCTTTTACTCCTGTTCCTCCTCATTCTCTGTGAATACGGCCGTATTAATTGACATTGACATTAATAAAACAGCGACGCAAATACTGGTCAATACCATTCAGTCACAGAGGCCTCCCCCACTCTACCCCCCATTCAGTTCATTCAGTTACTATGAACATATTTTACATGATAGTACATGAATACAAACACCTCTGTCTGTTCTACTCCTTTCAACTGACTTTTGAAAAGTGGGGGGAAAAAAAAAAAAATCTTTGATATAAAGCAATTTTTTTTTGTTGCAGTAACGCAAATAGTTACTTGTCCTGGTAACGAGTTACTTTCATTATAGAGTAATTCAGTTACTAACTCAGTTACTTTTTGGAACAAGTAGTGAGTAACTATAACTAATTACTTTTTAAAAGTAACGTTCCCAACACTGTGTTTAACACACGGCTGTAGGAACCGATAACGTAAAAACGGCCGATAACGTAATAACAATGGTGAGCCGATAACGTGATAATGATTGACCGATAACGTAATAAGTTATTACGTTATTGGCTGGTTATTACGTTATCGGCCTTGCAATGAGAAAATCCTTTGAAAATGTAATAACTACAGCCAATAATGTAATAACAACATTAATCAAGTTATTTAATGTATCAACACAATGTGGCTACTTTTTCATGTCTTCTTTTGGGTTTGTGCAATATGCGAACAAAGAAGACACACACTTTTTTTTCATTAAAAGCATTTAATTATAACATCATGCAAGGATTGTAAAAAAAAAAAAGGCTATATAGAACTCGCACATTTATGTCAGTGTTATTGAGGGGTTAGGCTGAACAATAAACACACCTCCAGTGAGCAATAATATACAGTGTTTTTATATATATATATATATATATATATATATATATATATATATATAAACAAACTTGTCCTCACCCTCAGCGGGTAGTCTCCTTCAAGCTCAGGTCCTCTACCGTCGGCCTGGGAGCTTGCGGGTTCTGCGTAGTATTTTGCTGTTCCTAGAACTGCACTTTTCTGGACTATTTTTGGGTCGTAGCTTGTCATCTGATGGTTAGGTCTCAATGACATATCAGACAAACACTGATTTATACTAACGCCTTGAGTAAATTTTACATTTTGTAATTTGGGTTGAGATGGTCACGAATTAGCTAACCTCGAAGGCTACTTTCTTTCTTTCTTTGGTATGGCTACTGCAGGTGCTGAATGCTTTTGATGTTATTAATATGTGGCCTATGCTGTTTAACATTGTTCAACAGAGCCAACAATTTACATAACAAAGTTCTGTGCGTGTATATACAGTGCCTTGCGAAAGTACTAATACACCTTGAACTTTTGCACATTTTGTCATGTTTACAACCCTACTGTAAACGTACAGATTTTATTTGGATTTTTTTACTGAAAGTTCACGCACAAGTAACAGACAACTGTGAAGTGAAAGCAGCTGGACGGAATCATGAAAATAACATGATTCTGTTATTTTTCAAAAAATAGAAAAGTGAAAAGTGGGGCGTGCATAAGTATTCATACAGCATGACTTAATACTTTGTGGAACCCCCTTTCCTGCAATAACAGCATCAAGTCTTCTGGGGTATGACTGTACAAGGTTTGCACATTTAGAGACTGACATTTTCCTCTTTACAAAACAACTCAAGCTCTGTCAAATTAGAAGGAGAGCGTTTGTGAACAGCAGTTTTCAGGTCTTTCAAAGGATTTTCAATAGGATTTAGGTCAGGACTTTGACTGGGCCATTCTAACACATTAATATGTTTGTTTTTAAACCATTCCATTGTAGATTTAGCTTTGTGTTTAGGGTCATTGTCCTGCTGGAAGGTGAATCTCCGCCCCAGCCTCAATTCTCTTGCTGACTCCAGCAGGTTTTCCTCCAAAATGTCCCTGTATTTGGCTCCATCCATCTTCCCAACTATTCTTACAATCTTCCCAGTCCCCACTGAGGAAAAGCAGCCCCATAGCATGATGCTCCCCCCTCCATATTTGACACTGGGGATGGTGCACTCAGGACGATGAGCAGTGTTAGGTTTGTGCCATACGTAACGTTTTGCATTTAGGCCAAAAAGTTCAATTTTTGTCTCATCTGACCAAAGCACATTCTTCCACATGTAGCTGTGTCCTCCATATGACTTCTAGCAAACTTCAAACGGGATTTCTTGTGGCCTCCTTTCAATAATGGCTTTCTTCTTGCCACTCGCCCATGAAGGCCAGATTTGTGTAGAGTACGACTTATAGTTGTTTATATATACCTAAACTCTTCCTCACCCTCCGCGGGCGGTCTCTTTTTCCTCCAAGCTCGGGTCCTCTACCAGAGGCCTGAGAGCTTGAGGGTTCTGCGCAGTATCTTTGCTGTTCCTAGAACTGCACTTTTCTGGACCGAGATGTCTGATGTATTTCCTGGGATCTGCTGGAGCCACTCCTCCAGTTTGGGGGTCACTGCCCCGAGTGCCCCAACGACCACGGGCACCACTGATGCCTTCACTCTCCAGGCCTTCTCTAGCTCTTCTCTGAGCCCCTGGTATTTCTCTAGTTTCTCGTGTCCCTTTTTCCTGATGTTGAAGTCGCTTGGTATTGCTATGTCAACCACCACGGCTTTCCTCTGCTCTTTGTCCACCACTACAATGTCCAGTTGGTTCGCCATTACCATTCTGTCCGTCTGTATCTGGAAGTCCCACAGGATCTTGGCTTGGTCATTCTCTACCACCTTTGGAGGTGTTTCCCATTTTGACCTTGGGGTTTCCAGCCCATACTCTGCACAGATGTTCCTGTACACGATGCCAGCCACTTGGTTATGGCGCTCCATGTAAGCTTTCCCTGCCAGCATCTTACACCCTGCAGTTATGTGCTGGATTGTCTCATTGGCCTCTTTGCACAGTCTACACCTGGGGTCTTGTCTGGTGTGATAGATCTGGGCCTCTATTGCTCGGGTGCTCAAGGCCTGCTCCTGTGCAGCCATGATGAGTGCCTCTGTGCTGTCCTTCAGGCCAGCTCTGTCCAGCCATTGGTAGGATTTCTTGATACCCGCCACTTCAGTTATGTTTCGGTGGTACATCCCGTGTAGGGGCTTGTCCTCCCATGACGGGACCTCCAGCGCCTCATCTTCTATTCCCCATTGTCTGAGACATTCACTGAGCACGTCATCTGTTGGAGCCTTGTCCTTGATGTACTTGTGGATCTTGGATGTTTCATCCTTGTTAGTGGCTCTCCCGCTCACTAGTCCTCGGCCTCCTTCCTTACGGCTAGTGTACAGTCTCAGGGTGCTGGATTTAGGGTGGAACCCTCCATGCATGGTTAGGAGCTTTCGTGTCTTAACATCTGTGGTCTGTATCTCATCCTTTGGCCAGCTTATTATTCCTGCAGGGTATCTGATTACTGGCAGGGCGTAGCTGTTTATTGCCCGGGATTTGTTCTTGCCATTGAGCTGGCTTCTTAGGACCTGCCTTACTCATTGGAGGTATTTGGCCGTAGCCGCTTTCCTTGTCACCTCTTCGAGGTTGCCATTTGCTTGTGGGTATTTGTAACTGTCCTCAATGTCTGCTATTGCTCCTTCTGGGAGGAGTGAGACCCCTTCTCTTAGTCACCATCCGGCCACACTTCTCTAGTCCGAATGACATCCCAATGTCTGCACTGTATATCCGGGTGGTATGGATCAGTGAGTCGGTGTCTCGCTCATTCTTAGCGTACAGCTTGATGTCATCCATGTAGAGGAGGTGACTGATGGTGGCCCCGTTCCTGAGTCGGTATCCATAGCCAGTCTTGTTGATTATTTGGCTGAGGGGGTTCAGACCTATGCAGAACAGCAGTGGGGACAGGGCGTCTCCTTGGTATATGCCACATTTGATGGAGACTTGTGCAAGTGGCTTGCCATTGGCCTCAAGGGTGGTTTTCCACAACCTCATCGAGTTTGCAATGAAGGCTCTTAGAGTCCTGTTGATGTTGTATAGTGCCAAGCATTCAATGATCCAAGTATGTGGCATTGAGTCGTAGGCTTTCTTGTAATCAATCCAGGCAGTGCTCAGGTTAGTGTGTTGGGTTCTGCAGTCTCGAGCGACTGTTCTGTCTACCAGGAGCTGGTGTTTGGCACCTCTGGTATCTTTACCGATTCCCTTCTGAGTTGTGCTCATGTATTGATTCATATGCCCGCTTATCTTAGCCGCTATGGTGCCGGACATGAGCTTCCACGTTGTGGAGAGGCAGGTTATTGGCCGATAGTTGGATGGGACTGTACCCTTTGAGGGATCCTTCAGGATCAGGATTGTGCGCCCTTCGGTTAACCATTCAGGGTGATTCCCATCTCTCAGCATCTGGTTCATTTGTGCTGCCAAGCGCTCATGGAGTGCTGTGAATTTCTTTAGCCAGTAGGCGTGTATCATGTCAGGGCCTGGTGCTGTCCAGTTTTTCATACCTGAGACTCTTTCTTGGATGTCTGTCACTGTGATGGTAACTGGATTCTGTTCAGGGAGGTTGCTGTGGTCCTCTCTCCGAGCCACCAGCCACTGTGCATCACTGTTGTGTGCTGCCTCCTTCTGCCGCTATAACATCACCCTGGCAGGGCTCTGTGAAGTTCGATGCCAAGGCAATGGCGGAACAACAGCAGGCGACAATTGCTACATCTGGAGTGTCCCAGAGAGACGGACAGGCCTTTATGGCGTGGCACTCGCCATCGCAAAGGCCCTCTGTAAGTCCCTCATCAGCTGGACACCTCTGAGCGACAGATTTACAGTGTCTGTAAATGTAGTTATTACTTTGCATTTCAACAATTATTGCTCGCAGGAGGTGTGTTTAAAATTGTTCAGCCTAACCACTCAATAACACTGATATAAATGTGCGAGTTCTACATAGCCATATATTTTTTCCATTCTTGCATGATGTTATAATTAAATGCTTTTAATGAAAAACAAGTCTGTATCATATTGCACAAACCCAAAAGAAGACATGAAAAAGTAGCCACATTGTGTTGATACATCAAATAACATGATTAATGTTGTTATTACATTATTGGCTGTAGTTATTACATTTTCAAAGGATTTTCTCATTGCAAGGCCGATAACGTAATAACCAGCCAATCGGTCAATCGTTATTACGTTATCGACTCACCACTGTTATTACGTTATCGTCCCGTTATTACGTTATCGGCTTATTACATTTGAAACTGGTCAAATTTATTACGTTATGGGTCGTTATTACATTATCGGTTCCTACACACGGCTTTGAAATAAATCTGTTTAATGTAACAGGAGCACGTATTACAAATCAGGGCAGCAGAGATCAAACACTACAGATGGGTTTCTCGTGGTCAAAGAAGATGTTAAACCTGACACTTTCATTGCAAATGATGTTTAACTTATCAAAATCAATCAAAACTTTATTTGTAGAGCGCTTTTCATACAAGTTGTAGTGCAAAGTGCTTTACAGATTGAAAACAATTCCTGCCACATGACCTACAAATTGTAATAACATATTGAAGTTTGACTTTTAGTATGATAAAATAAGATATGGGTATTTCCTCAGAGTTTTATTCAATAATAACAATAAAGCACCACACTGTAGTCATTATTCATTCACGCCATACTCGGTGGGGTTGACCAGGCATGTCCACAGGGGCAGCCCTCAGACCATTTTTTGGTGGCCCTCAGGCTTCTTGTTTTATAGGCACACATCACCAGAGATGGTACTTTTTACCTCAATCTTAAAGGTGCAACCTATTAAAAAAAAAAAAAAGTTTATATTTGTGTATATTTCTCCTTGCGGCGGTTGTATGAGCTTTACTTTCGATCACAGTGATCTCTACAACGCTCCAGGATCAGTTGTTTTGTAGGTTTTCTGGTGACAGGGTCCGTCAGCAGTGAAAACCTTCCAAACAATGGACCCTGAAGCGTCCTAGAGACCACTGTGATGGAAAATAAAGGCGCCATGCTGACCACTCATACAGCCACTCAAGGCCAAATACGCACAAATATGAACTTTTTTTTAAACATGCAAACTCCACACAGAAAGGAGAGCAAACCCAGGACCTTCTATAATAAGCCACACAGACTTCTCACTGGGCTATGGTGGTTTGACAGTTTGAGACAAATGTAATATCCTCTGTCCGCTGACTGTATTTTAAAGAAGTTGACAATATTTCAGTTGTTTGGAGTACAGGTCTTTTGGGTGTAATAATATTTTTAATAGACCCTCCTTCTCAGCAAAGAATCATCGAGGAGGGTCAAGGAGTCCACAGTTCTTCAAGAAGAAAAAGAAGAACTTTACTGTATTTTCATAATACAATTGTACAATGAAATTAGATGTTGGGTTAATGTATCAATTCAGCAAAGGCTCAAAACCTCCTTATAATGATGCATGTAAATAATCCCCCAGTTGAGAACCACAGCCTTAGATTGTACAACAAAATGTATTCACGATCCAGAAAACAAAAGCGTCTGACTATTAGAATGGTTTCTCACGGCTCGTCTCTTGTTCCTTACTGCGGTGTTGGTGTAAACTCCAGCAGAGGGCAGGCGGCCCCTGGCTCCTGGCCCTGGCAGGTCAGTCTGCAGGTGGAGGGAAGACACCGCTGCGGAGGAGCGCTCATCTCCCCCTACTGGATACTCACGGCAGCACACTGTGTGCACAGGTGAAGCCACGCTCAGTTTGCTTTGACATGTGTGTTATTCAGTGGTGGTCGAAGTTCTTTATTTCATTACTTGAGTAAAAGTACAGATGCTACTCGTTAACCTCTTAACACCCACCTTAACATCGTAGATTTCCTCCAGTTTTACCCAAATCTAAAAGCTTCTCGACTGGAAAGCTTACAGCCTATAGGCCAGTGTAAAGCCTCATTTGAAAGACCTACAAACCTGATCTAAACTGATCTCTTGCGTTGTTGCTGTGTTGTACTTTTAGTTGCTTTTTTGCCACATGTTCGTCTTTTTTTTTTTTAAATTTTGTTGCTTTTTGCCACATTTTTGTCATTTTGAGATTTGGTGTCAAATGTAAAGTGTATTACAAAAAAAAGTATTATTATTATTTTATTTTTATTTTACTTTTTTGTTGTTTTTTGTTCTTTTTTGTCGCATTTTTGCCACATTTTTGGAAAAAATGTTGCCACAATTGTCTTTTTTTTACTTTTTTGTTGCTTTTTTTCTTGTTTTCATTCTCGTTCACGTCTCGTTTTCGTTGCTATTTAGACGGGTTTTTTCAAGACACTTTTAGATTAGGGGTAATAATGCTAAACTGGACAAAATGTGCTTGGTTCAGGTGGGGGTTAAGAGGTTAAATAGCCTATTACTCAAATAAAAGTAAGTTGCTCAGTGAATTTGTTAGTATTTGCTATGGAAAACAATTAAATAATATAGCCGCAAGCGGCGATTATCGGCCCTCGCCGACCGCCCTGCCTAAAACAAGGGCCCTTTTGTCTCCCTCAATCTAAAATTATGGTATTGCTACTGCCTTTATGTTTGTTTTTAACTTTTTTCCCAAGGGTCTTAGTTTTAGGATGTTTGGAAAGCGCTAACGCGCACTCCGCGCTCAATTTTGACATTATACAGAGAAAAATTAGTATGAATTTGTATCACACTATATCTGCAAACTGAAGCATATTTTTACATTTTACTTAGGGCTGCGGCTGCGCCGCAGAACATCCACAAAGGTTATCCAAGTACTTTGGATAACCTTTGGTTCCTCACTTCTCGCTGAATTATGGAGTTTAACATTTTTCCATCAGAATAAAATGGGACGTTCTGGTCATCGCTACAGCAACACCGTGAAAAATATGGCATGGGTGTAATTGACTTTTCTGATCGGAACGACCAAATAGAATTTTGTGCCAAATTATTTTATTTTTCGTAAAACTAAAATTTGTACTCTCCATATAATTCCTATAGGGGGGCGCTATCGCGCCCAATTTGAATTTTGCCAAATGAAAGTGTTTAGGACTGAGACTTTAACAACTGATAACAAAATGAGCGAAATCGGGCTTCATATGCGCGAATGGGAGCCATTTTTTGTTTGCGAAAAATCTCAAAATACTTCGTACAGTTTGCGGCATCGCCGCATAAAAACCGTAACACTTAGAAAAGTAATATGGCATGGGTGTAATTTACTTTTCTGATCGGAACGACCAAATAGAATTTTGTGCCAAATTATTTTAATTTTCGTAAAACTAAAATTTGTACTCTCCATATAATTCCTATAGGGGGCTCCGCGCACTTTGAGGGAGTGCGCTCCGCTTCGCTCCGCGCACTCTATACGATTACAAGAGCCCCTTCGCCAGCCCTGATGGCGCTCGGGCCTAAAAACATGAAACCAGGGCCATGTGGACGAAACGTATATTAATAATTCATTTATTAAGTAATGGAGGAGAAATGGGAGAAAGTTCAGTTTGTTTCCCGTGGGCTGCTTCGAACATGACCATATATGGGCAAATCCAAAAACGGTCACATGTTACCTGCTGGTTGCTTAGAAACTGTTCTTTGATTTGATTGGCTGACGGCATTCCAGTGTATGACATCATATTCTACATCCCCCTCCCTACATCCCCAGTTGTAGGGAGGGTTCTCATATAGACAGATGGTCTGACCAAGGGAGCTGCTAATATTATCTCTGAAACGCTCTGAAATCAAGGACATTTCACTTTATAAACCCATTGCGATATTCTACAGTCTTTTTTTGCCACTGGTCAAGCCTAAATAAGGCCCACAAGTTCACAGGAGTGCCGTGGTCACAAACCTAGCTAGCTAGAAGGTTTTCAAAGCCGCACAGGTTGACAGAAGGATTTGTTGACCGTTTTTAAGCTACACTGATCTAGATTTTGGGGCAAACGCCTTCAAAACTACTAGTTAACCGGACATTTCACGCCGTATTTAAGAATATTAACCCACCGTGATATTATACAGTCGGTTCAAGCCTAAAAATGGCCCACAAGTTCACAGTTAACGATGACGCCTATGGGCTTGTGTCAGAGGAGAATTTACTCGAAGGCCTGGTCAACATTGTAAAGGAAAAGCTTATTGGAAGCCCAGAGCAACGATTTAAAACGCTCACTTCTGTTAATAGATTCCTACAGCAGGAATACAACTGGGAGACGCATGTAAATGCAGAGGGCGACGCTCCCACTGAAGAACTGAAGAATGAACCTCTTCAGGGCAAGCAACATGGGATGACCAGCACCGCTATTTTACGGAAATGTGTTGAATCAAAGCAGACTCAAAGAGCCGTTGTGACAGATGAAACCACAGCATTAGACGCTGAGTGTCACAAACTCCGAAGAGAAGTCGCACAGCTGAGACAGAGGAGTCTTGTTGCGGAGGAAAAAGCATATATGCAACACAAACTACAGGAGCTCTCAGGCCAGGAGCAAAACTGCGCCAGAATAACACAAGAGAAACGTGCCATTATGGAGCAGATGAAGGAAGAGCAAGATGAGGTTACATCGCTCGCTCAGGAAGTATCACACAGAAGGTCAGTGTTAACCCAAAACTGTCAGGAGTTAGAAACAGTAAAACAGTGCATCCTTAATGCAGTACAGAGCCTTCAAGAAAGCAATGCTGAGCTCAGGAAAGAAAGAAAGTCAGAGGAACAACTCCAGAATCGGAAAACACAACTTGAAGATGAGATTGAAGTGTTGAAAATCCGCCAAAGCGCATTAAATGATGAGTCCAAACTCCTGGAAGCTAAAATGCTCCAACAAGCGCCTTTAAAAGTGCACTGCCAGGAGCTGGAAAAACAAATACTCAACACTCAGAATACAAACAATCATCTAGAAGAACATATCACCAAGATGATCAGGAGAGTCAGCCAGGCGTCAGATCTGGAAATAAAGATCCAAGAGTTATGGGAGGTGGAGCAGGTCAAAATAAGTCAAAATAAGCAATTAGAGCAATATCTGAAGAGGCTCACAGGACAGTTGGAGGAATTCACGGTTGACTTACCAATGTATGAGGAACAAGCCCGCAAACATGAATACCTGAGGGGGCAGAATGTGGCTCTGCAGGAACAAATTGATCACATGAAGCGTGAAATCAAAGAGGCACACGCTGAATCGGACAGTTACAAACAGACTTTGAAGGCTGGTGCTGGCCTGGAAAATGAAAACAAAGAACTGAGCAAGGAGGTGCAGAAGCTTGACAAAAAACTACAGAAGCTGAAAGACGTGGAAGGTTTGAGAACCGAGAACCTTCTCTTAACTGAGGAGGTTTGTTCATTGGAGGAAGAGATTACAAGTCCGAAGGTGCTGAATGCGACTTTAAAGGCGCTTGACATGGAGGTGAAGTCACTGAGCAGCTCAAACGATCACAAGAAGAAGTTAATCCAGAGATTACAAAACCAAAAGCAGGCGCAGAAACCTCTACAAGACAGAATCAAAGCTTATGGGAAGGGAATCGCTGACCTGCAACTGGAGAGACAGAGGCTTCACAAAGACTTTGAGGACATGAATGTCGAAGTCTACACAATGGCCGTCAGAAAAGCTTTAGAGGCGGCTTCGGTGCGAGAGGGCAAGACTTTGGAAACTGGAAATCAGAAGCTGACACAGAAGATCTACCTGGAAAGCAGGAACGGGATCAAACTAATGTAACGGGACAGCGAGAGGAGAGGAGGGTGTTGATGAAAACGCAACGAAAACATGACGAAAACATGACAACAAAAACGAGGAAAACGAGGAAAGGCCTTAGCTTTCAAATGAGGTGTTACATCGGCCTATAGGTTGTAAACTCTCAGGTCATGAAGCTTTTAGATTTGGGTCAAGCTGAACTGGAGGAAATGGGCTCAGTTAAGCTGCAGGTGCAACTTTTTATGTGGAAAGAAAGTTGACACTTGTGTGTATTTGACCTTGTAGTGACTCGGAGTCTGTGTGAGTGAGCGGTTACCACGACAACTCCACTTTCCATCACAGCCGTCTCTACAACGCTCCAGGATCAATTGTTTTGTAGGTTTTCACGGCTGACGGACGTATAACCAGAAAACCTACAAAACAATTGATCCGGGAGCGTTGTCCGAGTCACTACAAGGTCAAACTACAAGGTCAAATACACACAAGTGTCAACTTTCTTTTCCACATATAAAGTTGCACCTGCACCTTAAAGGGATATTTCGGGATGTTTGACATTGGGCCTCATTTCCTAGTTATCCAGAGTGTTGTTGATGTCTGGAGATATTTTTTTCTTAAATTCATGCAGTTCTTATATTTGAAGAGTCTAATGGCGCTAGGCTAGAGCAAGGCTAAAGCATTTCTATGGTAAAGTCTAGCCTGCATTAAAAACAGTCTGACCCACTCCACAGTTCACCTGAGGTAAATCACTTATAACGCCAGACTAACCATATAAATGTCTGTGTTAATAGAATCATTTTTGAAATATAACTGACCTTGTATCACATGAATTACCGCATTTTGAGGGACTATTTTCTCGCAGATCACTCCGCCGCTGCGTTAGCTTACAGCCACGAAGCTGATGCTGCTCAAATATAAGTTATTTTAAATGCAAAATGGTTAAAATTATTCTATTCTATTCTTCAAATATAAGAACTGCATGAATTTAAGAAAAAATACAACAACACTCTGGATAACTAGGAAATGAGGCCCAGGCTGTTTCCCAATTGCGAGGATCCATCCTCCGTTTGTCCACTTCGTTGACGTCCTCGGTGGTGGGCTCCTCCCAAACGGAGGCGAGTGTCCTCGTCCCGCTGCATTTGAGCTCAATTGGAACGGCCTCCAGAGTGAGCGGCTGCGTCATGTCACGTGTCAAATCATATAATAAAATGTCAATCTATGCTTATGAAATCTACTGGTTTATGAATAAAAGCTGTTTAGAAACTAGTTTTGGTTTGATGTCTTACTGTTTGAACATTTTGGCCTGAATAAAATAAACATTTCTGCAAGGATTTGTAAGAAATTCAATTAAAATATCAAATATATTTAGCAGGTCCAGTTTATCACTAATTGCCTTCAATTGCAGACTTATGTTAACAATCATAGGCCTGATTTATCAATAAATAGGCCTATTTATTAACTTTATATAAACCTCTTTTTTACATCTTTACTTGCTGACAACATTTCTACCAATGATTTTTTATTACAATGATTTTTTTTGCACAAATGTGGAACAAAACTTCAAACTAATAAAGTTTGGCGAGAAAAGGGAAGAAAAAAAACAGTGTTGCAGTGCATCATGGGTAATTTCAGCTCTCCGAGGAAGCGGAGGATCCACCGGTGCATCCTTCATAAATGAGCCAAAGGAAGGAGTCGAACTGCGAGGAGGCGAGTGGTCTGGGTGAATTGGAACACCACTTGGCGGCGCTGTGATGACGTGAATTACGAATTTGCACCCTTTTGTCTAAAATTATGGTATTGCTACTGCCTTTATGTTTGTTTTTAACTTTTTTCCCAAGGGTCTTAGTTTTAGGATTATTGGAATGCGCTAACGCGCACTACGCACTCAATTTTGACATTACACAGAGAAAAATTAGTATGAATTTGTATCACACTATATCTGCAAACTGAAGCATATTTTACATTTTACTTAGGGCTGCAGCTGCGCCGCAAAGCTTATCCAAAGTACTTTGGTTCCTCACTTCTCGCTGAATTATGGAGTTTAACATTTTTCTATCAGAATAAAATGGGACGTTCTGGTCATCGCTACGGCAACACCGTGAAAAATATGGCATGGGTGTGATTGACTTTTCTGATCGGAACGACCAAATAGAATTTTGTGCCAAATTAATATTTTTTGCTCAACTTGTCATGATGCACGTCTGTACCGATTTTTATGATTCTACGACAAACTTCATTTTTGGCCAAGTCCTATCTCGCAATGTTAAAAGAAAACGGAGGTGGCGCTATCGCGCCACTATTTTGAAATTCAAAATTTGGAAATAGTCAAAAGTTGCGTCGGATCGGGTTTGAATTTTGGGCTAAAATCTGTGACTTTTCGTCGATGTTCACTGGGTGAAAATTGCGACGGTGCGAAAGAAAGAAAGAAAGAAAAAATAATATTCCCATACGAAAACAATGTTCCCGCTTACGCGGGTACCATAAACTATATATTTTCGGAAAGCGCTCGCGCATTCCTACCTCATGGTAGAGGTCCTGGGTCAGGACCCGTCAGTGACCCAGGGCTCTCAGTCGCCCATTGACTTTTATGGGCTCTGTACAATTACAATGTTGATTTTTGCATTATATATGTATGTGCACGGGACGTGCACGACAAGACTGGTGTGTTAGTGAGTGTTTGAGAGGAGGGGAGCGCTTCGCGCTCGTTTTGTACGTTTTGTACGCACTTTGGGGGAGTCCACCGTCCAATTACAATGTTCGTTTTCTGATACATGTGCACGTGCACGCAACGTGCACGACGAGAGGAGTGCGTTAGTGCATGTTTGAGAGGAGGCGAGCGCTCCGCGCACTCTATACGATTACAAGAGCCCCTTCGCCAGCCCTGATGGCGCTCGGGCCTAATTAAAAGAAAGTACAAATCCATTATTAAAACACTTTGCGCTTTCAAAAACATGAAAATTGCGCCCAAAGTCACCATCTGTACGGCAACACGACGGGGACAAACCTTCTTCCTTGATGTTAGTCAGTGGTATTTGACAGTATATCTCCACAGCGCCACCTACAGTTTATGGAGTGTGTATTATTAGGCTTTTTAGAAATGTTGTGGACTAGAAAGTACTATATCTTTAAGTAAAAGTAATAAAAAGATGTCTGCATATTGGTTAAGCTGTTAAAATGACACAAATTAAACATTTGTTAGTATTGGCTCACGTGCTGGGGTATCTCTTGTTTGCAGACAGTTTCCTGAGCGCCTGCAGGTTTATGTTGGAATAGCGGGGGACTTAGACACTCTGTTTAACCCGGCGCACAGCGTGAGAAGCATCATCATGCACCAGGACTACGATCCAGTCCCTCAGAAGAACGACCTTGCTCTGTTGAGGCTGGACAATCCTCTGGACATGACAGGTAACGCTGGATTTACGCTCATTAAACGGCTCATGAATGCCGAATGAGCTCATACTGAACAATGTGTCATTTGTTTTCTTTTTTCTTAATGAAATATTTTGTTTGATACCAACAGCTTCCAGTAAAATTCGACCTCATCTGCCTCCCAACGACGGGCCTGAGAATCGAAAACTCTCGGTCAGACTGGATAACGAAGTTTGGATACAACTTAAATAGGGGTAAATTACAGTGTCAGTATAAACATTTACAAAAAGATGAGATGAAATGGATTGCAATATTCTTTATAACAGGCAGTAGCCTATATTATATACTTATGATATATATTATATATTGTATATATCATAATAACGGCAAAGTGTTATGTTTGAATAGACCACCTACTGTATATCAACAGTACTATTATAGGGAGAGCAGCATTGACAGTTAGCAATAAAGTTAAGGACTGTGATGTCATATCGCTAAGCCTCATGGGATTTATAGCAATAATAAACTAATGGAGATTTGAAAAGATACTTGGACACCACAGCGTGTTTGATGTATTTACCAGTAGAGACTCGACAGCTAACAGAGTTGTTTCTTCACTTTTTATACTGTTTTTAGCTAAAGTTACTCTATGGAAAATGTATGCTAACAGCCACAAACATGGCGGATCTCCATGGTAACAGTGGATTTTCCCGAACTCTATAGGCCGACGTCTCTAGAGTGAGAGTGAGAGATAAAGGATGGCTTAAGATACATGTAGAAGAGGCAATCTTTGTTGAAAAGCACAGACCCACACTGACCCACTTGTGGCCTGTGACAGTCTAGGTTCACTATGGGCCAGATCTTCCACTTGGCGCAACAACTGCGGTAGCGCAAACTGACGGTGCGCTAGTGTTTGCGTGGCCAGGGCGCGGGACGCGGGTGGACTTAAATTAGTCGTGGTGACACTGCAACGAGCGTTTGTTGCTTCTTCCCCTTCTCTCTCCTCATGTTGCCATTAACATAGCGCGGCCTCCTGTACTTGATTCAGCATTTCCAAGCTCTCACAGGACACACTAAGTTCATTCAACTGTGAGTTCAACACTGGCCGTGTCCAGAGAGAAAGAAAACATATCGCTGGCTCTGATATCGAAGAGCACCGCGCTGGGCTCTTCACGCGGCGGGAACGTGAGCAAAACACCAACACATGCTCACCTCACACCTCCCACCACCCACGTTCCGCGCAGAATATTGGTCTGTAGGAGGAAAAAGCTGGGGGACACAGGTTATTCCATCAATAGATTTCTTCTTCTCTGATGGCACGGGCATCAGAGAAGATAACACATTTCAGGATTCATCAGGCTCACATTGTGAAAGAGCGGTTCAGGGAGCACTAGACATAATTTCCACACGTGGTTTGGCTGCCACAGAGTCCAGATCTTACCCCCATTGAGAATCTTTGGAATGTCCTGGAGAAGGCTTTGGACAGTGGTCGCACTCTCCCATCATCAACACAAGCTCTTGGTGAAAAATGAACATCAAAGACTATTCTAATGAGTGAAACTGTAACAAAGTAGGTCAGAAGGTGTTGTTATACATGCTTTTCAGTCATGTGACTTTTGTTGTTATGGCGGCCATTTTGAATGCCGAAGTAGAATTATGCAGTACTACAACGTGTAACAATATCTGTACTCAGGATGAAAATGAAAGACAACTGATTGACAGTGGTATTTTTATGTCCTCGTAATCATTGCTCAAGAAGATAACAGTTAAAACAAGGCCCCAAAGACGCACGTTTATGTGAAGAAACCAGTAAGTCAGTGTTTAAGCTGCTCAAGATGTAAGCATGCTACCAGTTAGCATTTAGCTTTAACGGCTCAGCTCTGACCTCTCCAAGGGCCCAAGGGAAAGTCCTGAACCACAAACATCTAGCCTTGGATACAACATGTGACAGAGGTCAGAGCTGAGCTGTTACTGTAGTATTTCTTCAGTGTTCATAGATGTGAGACACACATGTGTTTATCGTGTTGAAGCCATTGACAGTTGATTGACAGTTGCTAACCGGTAGCATGCTAATGTCTTAAGCAGCTTAAACACTGACTCATACTGAGACTCTATTGACATGACAAACTGTAAAAATCCCAGAGAAAGGTTTTCTGTTTCCTCTTTGATGAGTTAATTTAGTCTGAGGAGTGAAGCAGATCTTTAGTAAATCCTGCTGTAGCTCGACAGACAGAGCTGCAACGTCTGTGCTACATTTGCTGGTGATATCACATAAACGTGTGTCTCCGGGGTTGTGTTTTAACTGTTATCTTCTTGAGCAATGATTACGAGGACACAAAAATACCACGGTCAATCAGTTGTCTTTCATTTTCGTCCTGAGTTGAGATATTGTTACATACTGCATAATCCTACTTTGGTGCTCAAAATGGCCACCGGAACTATGCGTGATGCATGTATAGCAGTCCTGACCACTTCCCTCAAGCATGACCAGAGTTAGAATAGGCCTCTAGCTTAGTAGCTTAGTACTTAGACATTTCGCCTCCAAGAGTGAGAAGCCTCTGAAGATAGAAATGACACATCCTCAACTCTACCATGTTTTAAGACACTTACATTGATTTTACATCCTGTCTAGTTTTTGATATTTTCAGTTCAAACGTCAAATGTTGACACACATATCGATCTCCCTGTGACAGACGTTTTGAGCCTGTTGGAAGCCCAGGTGTCGCTCATGGACAACGCAGATTGCTCCTTCCTTTATAACGGCAGAGTGACTAAGGAGATGATCTGTGTCAGCGAGAAGGAGACGACAACGATGGACCGCTGCCTGGTGAGACAATCCTTCCTCTTAATATTCAACCAACTCCCTCTGGGCAAACACTGATACTGGCACTGCCCTCGTCGAGCTTTGCTTTGCACAAAGGGAGCAGAAATGTATTTCTACTCTTGAATAAATGAGTCCCTAGTGGTGTATTATGCAAGAAAAACTGCAAGATGGCCCAGTGGTTAAGGCTGCAGCATGCAACTCAACATTGTGAATTTGCCTCCAGGCTCTGACAATTTCCCCAAAGTGTCTCCAGGCTCTTTAACACCTTTTCATAACGACTTTGGATGAAAATGATGTATAAAAAATGGAGGGTATAATTAAGATAAGTCTCTGGGGTGAATAGGAGTTGCTTCACGGTGCAATTTTTTCTTGTCTTAATTATGGAATTTGTACTGAAAATAGTTGACTTTACTTCTAGTGGAGAAAATCTAAGATGTTAGAGTAAAAGGCAAACATAGACAAACAAATTAAAGAAAAAAAAACTTGAAATCTTCAAAACTATCGCAATTTGTCATGAAACACTATAGTCTTAGTAATGGTGGTTACTACTGTAGTATATATATTTTTTTTATTATTTAAAGAGGGGGTATTATGCTTTTTTCAATCACATAGCACCAGTCTATAACATACTACAACGATGACGTAACCTTCTGTTGGTCTGTATATGCAGTAAATTAAAATAACTGCCTTGAATAAAATTGCTCTCTCAAAATGGCTGTACTGAACGTCTTGAAATAGTCCTCTGTCTCTTTAAGAAGCTTTCCGACACGCCCCCTTCAGCACACTGCTGTGGCATTTAAACAACACTACTGTGCGGGGAGGGGGCTCTGCTGAGCTGAGGAGCAGTGGTTGGTGGCTTGGCTGGTGACAAAAGGTCCAGAGGCGTCTCCAGGAGGTGGGGGCGTTCCTAGGAGGACTGAGGCATAGCTACACCTAAAATGGCTGCCGTCTAAGTTTTTACTGATTGCTCAAAAAATGTGAATGAGCCAAGGCAACACTCCAGGCATGTGTTTAATGAGGGAATGACATAATAACATGATATAAAGCTTGAAAAAGTCGATGCTATGTGATTGAAAAAAGCATAATACCCTCTCTTTAATAATAACCAAGGATCCCCAAGTCTTTGACATTTAAATCCTTATGTGCTTCCTGCTTTACTTTAACCTCCATTATGTATTTGTACAGTGGTATTGCAATTCAATATTCCTCCACCAGGTGTCGCCACACAGTTTTAAAACAACAGCCTTGATTTGCTGTAAATCTCGATTCCATTTGGTCACGATTTTATTATGCGCTTTACAAACTGTACATTCAAAGATTCAAGTGCAGTTTCAAATCAACTACTTTTACACAGATACATTTACAAGACTGATTGTTTTTACACATTAATTTTATGATAAAATATTGTTCAAGACGCCGAGCATAGCCACAAGTCATCGTTATGTAAACTTAATTCAGTTAACTGCCCACAGGAAAAAAAGTACTGAAGTATTACTTTGATCTATAAAAAGTGCAGTCCAAGGTCCAAACTATGACAATGCAGTTATTGTATTAGTAGTGAGATTGCAGGCACTACAAGTATAAACATGACTACAGTGATAGGCCTGTCATTAATATCTACGTATCATTGGGAATATATATTGTGTGTTCTTCTCCTTCAGTGAGAATCTAGACAATGTAAATAGCTTTGAAAAAAAACAATAGAATAATAAAAAAGTAATTTGCGTTTCATTGCATTTCCCTAACCCTACCCCTTTACTGTCATTGTTATGCTTTAATGTTAGTTTTCGAGGCACAATATGGTCTTCATATCATTTATTGCGATATTTTTATGTCAAACTTCAAATGGTGTAATCATGACAAGCCTAAATGGTGACTGAGCAGCTTTCACCATTCTACAATATCATTCACATAAGGTTGAATCTTATATCGACTTCTACAAACGTGAATGCCTTGTTCTTTAGTTTTATTAATAGGATCCCCATTAGGTCCTTGTCACTAGCTTTTTGACGTTAAGTACACTTTATCTGATTCATACAGCAGCTATCAAAGCCTCGGTGCAGCATCAGTGCTCTCACCTCTCCACAAGCACGGGTCCTTCTGTGTGGAGTTTGTTCTATGTTCTAAGTTTCCCCAACCACTCTCGGCCCGGGACTCCCTTGAGGGACTTTCCTCGTTAAATAAATGTCAAATGGCAAGTTGGACAGTAATTTCTTCAGGGTGATTTCCATTGTAAATTTGACAAAAATAAAGCACATCAGGAGACATACTAGCACATACTCATGGTTAATCGGATTGGTCATGGAGTGATCGATTGCAAAGTTAATCGTTTTGCATCATATTGGGGAACGATTATTTGGTTTTAGTTAATGATTTTTAACTTTTTGATGACGTTTCATGATTTTTACTGGAAAAAACAAAAGGAATCCACAGTGGAATCAAGCCGGTGGATAACAGTTAAAGGAATAGGCCACCGTTTTTACATACTGAGATATGTTCTTACCTTAAGCTTAGACGAGTTCATTTGTACCTGTCTGGTCTCCACGTGTGCCTTCCGTAACGTAAACACAGCACAAGCGGCGTTAGCATTTAGCCTCTCTCTTCTCTATAGCTCCAAACGAAGATAGAAGCTACCAAACTCTTCCACGTTTCCCTATTTAAATATGGTTACGTGAAGTGTTACACTACAAAGTATAATTACACAAAATTAAACAATGTAGATTTTCTAAGCGGATAAAAAGGGGAACTATATTGTAAGGCGTAATAATACCAGGAGTAATTCGGCATCCGCACAGTAAAGTGAAGATATCACTGCGCGGATGCCGAATTACTCCTGGTATTATTACGCCTTACAATATAGTTCCCCTTTTTATCCGCTTAGAAAATCCACAGTTTAATTTTGTGTAATTATACTTCGTAGTGTAACACTTCATGTAACCATATTTAAATAGGGAAAACGTGGAAGAGTTTGGTAGCTTCTATCTTCACCTTGTTTGGAGCTATAGAGGAGAAGAGAGAGGCTAAATGCTAACGCCGTCTGTGCTGTGTTTACGTTACAGAAGGCACACGTGGAGACCAGACAGGTACAAATGAACTCGTCTAAGCTAAGGTAAGAACATATCTCAGTATGTAAAAACGGTGGCCTATTCCTTTAATCGATTAAGCTACCAATCAATCCATTCAAGAAATGCATCCTAAAGGGCATTTTGTAGATATATCACTGACAAACTTGGTCTCATGTTCCAAAAATTTAAGAACCCTCGATCTAATTGACGAGTGTGAATCAATGCTGACAAACATATGGTGTAGAGTTTCAAAACAAAGCCATAAATAAATATGAAAAGAACACAGGCAAAGAGTCAATAACCAAATTAAGTTGCCTCCATCTTTGGATTAACTAATCACATTACGTCCTGTGACTGATGCAAAATTTCAGTTCAGATACACAGGAATTGCTCAAGAGTTTTATTAATATTTACACCACCACAATATGCTCTCCACCAACAGCAGTTCTCTGAGTGCAGTAGAATTTTCAGGGTGACTTCTCCCTTTTAGAGGCAGCGCCCGCTTCGAGATCTAGGTCCGCGGGGCGAGCTTTAGCGTCCGCTTTTGAGTCTGTCCGGCCCGACTGGTGCGGACTGTGGCATGTTCCTTTCTCCAGTGAGTCGGTGGTGCTTTGCTCAGCGGCGCACGTCTCCCCGCTCGCCGTGTTTCCCCGCGAGTTGCCTCTCAGTCACTTGAGCCGGTTCCGTACCAGCGAGGATTCGTCGGTGATTTCGCCGGAGCGACGCCGGCGACTGTACGGCAGCACCAGCACCAGCAGCAGCACGATGAGCACCAGAGCGCACACGGCCATCAGGGCGTAGGAGACCACCCACATGACGGACTCCTTGAAGATGCGCGTGGAGCAGTCGGCCGCCACGTCCACGGCAGAGAAGGGCCCGGCCACTTCTGAGAGGGCCACGCCGCCACTCACTGCAAATATATCAATCAATCAAACTTTATTTATAAAGCGCTTTTCATACCAAAAAGGTATCACAAAGTGCTTTACAGATTACAACATTTAAAACAATACGCCCCACATCATATATATAATATATACACACACACATATACACATATGTGTGTGTGTATATATATATATATCACAGTGCCTTGCTAAAGTACTAATACACCTTGAACCTTTGCACATTATGTCATGTTTACAACCCTAAACGTAAAGATTTTATTTTGAATTTTTTACTGAAAGTTCACACACAAGTAACAGACAACTGTGAAGTGAAAGCAAAATGACACGATTCTGTTAATTTTCAAAAAATAGAAAAGTGAAAAGTGGGGCGTGCATAAGTATTCATACAGCATTTTTCTGAGTGCCTTAAATTGCCTTTATAACATTCCTAATGACTGCAGAATGTTCACACTTTGCCCTAACCATTAAATAGAGGCCACCTGTGTGTAATCTACTCTCAGTATAATTACAGCTGTTCTGTGAGGGCCTCAGAGCTATGGTCGGAGTGTATTGGTCACTAAGCAACATCATGAAGGCCAAGGAGCACAGCAGAGAGGTCAGGGATAAAGCTGTGGAGAAGTTTAAAGCAGCGTTAAGTTATACAAAGATTTCTCAAGATTTGAACATCTCACGGAGCACTGTTCAATCCATCATTCGGAAATGGAAAGAGTATAACACAACTGCGAACTTACCAAGACACCTCCGTCCACCTAAACTAACAGACCGAACAAGGAGAGCACTGGTCAGAAATGTAACCAAGTGCCCCAAGATAACTCTGGAGGAGCTGCGACGTACTGCCGCTGAGCTGGGGGAATCTGTACATGGGACAACTATAAGTCGTACTCTACACAAATCTGGCGTTCATGGACGAGTGGCAAGAAGAAAGCCATTATTGAAAGGAGGCCATAAGAAATCCCGTTTGAAGTTTGCTAGAAGTCATATGGAGGACACAGCTACCATGTGGAAGAAGGTACTTCAGTCAGATGAGACAAAAATTGAACTTTTTGGCCCAAATGCAAAACGTTATGTATGGTGCAAACCGAACACTTCTCATCGTCCTGAGTGCACCATCCCCAGGGTCAAATATGGTGGGGGGAGCATCATGCTATGGGGCTGCTTTTCCTCAGCGGGGACTGGGAAGAGTGTAAGAATAGTTGGGAAGATGGATGGAGCCAAATAGAGGGACATTTTGGAGGAAAACCTGCTGGAGTCAGCAAGAGAATTGATGCTGGGGCGGAGATTCACCTTCCAGCAGGACAATGACCCTAAACACAAAGCTAAATATACAATGGAATGGTTTAAAAACAAACATATTAATGTGTTAGAATGGCCCAGTCAAAGTCCTGACCTAAATCCTATTGAAAATCTGTGGAAAGACCTGAAAACTGCTGTTCACAAACGCTCTCCTTCTAATTTGACAGAGCTTGAGTTGTTTTCGGGGCGACGGTGGTGCAGAGAGTAGAGCGGGTCGTCTTGTGACCAAAGGGTCGGCGGTTCGAATCCCGCAGGTGCCCACTGTCGTTGTGTCCTTGGGCAAGACACTTCACCCACCTTGCCTCCAGTGTCTGCGTACACTGGTGTATGAATGAGAGTGTGAATGGGTGACTGGTTCCTTGATGTAAAGCGCTTTGAGTGCCTAAAGCAGGTAGAAAAGCGCTATATAAAATGTGATCATTTACCATTTGTAAAGAGGAATGGGCTAAAATGTCAGTCTCTAGATGTGCAAACCTTGTAGTCATACCCCAGAAGACTTGCTGCTGTTATTGCAGAAAAAGAGGGTTCCACAAAGTATTATTTCATGCTGTATGAATACTTATGCACGCCCCACTTTTTGGGTTTCTACTTTTTGAAAAATAACAGAATCATGTATCATTTTGCTTTCACTTCACAGTTGTCTGTTACTTGTGTGTGAACTTTCAGTAAAAAATTCTAAATAAAATCTTTACGTTTAGGGTTGTAAACATGACAAAATGTGCAAAAGTTCAAGGTGTATTAGTACTTTTGCAAGGCACTGTATATGTATGTACACATACACACACACACACACACACACGCACACGCACGGTCTATAGAGGAGAGGAGGAGAGGTTAAATGCTAACAACATCTTTGGTCATTTTGCCTGACTAAGGGCACGCGTAAAGACCAGACAGGTACGCATCAACTCGTCTAAGCTCAGGTAAGAACATATCTCAGTATGGAAAAACGGTGGCCTGTTCCTTTAAGTTCTGTTCATTGTTTTGGCTGAGTTTGCAAAAAATGTGTTGATCTCAGTCAGATGAAGGCTTTAGTGATGTTGCAATATATTGTGGCTTCTTGCGATATGGATATGCATCACCTAATATCGCAATTAATATTGCAAATTGCAAAATTAGATACGATATTTTTTGCAATATATTGTGCAGTCTTTTTATTTATTCGTTTATTTGAACAGGGACAATGCAGGGACATTAATCAACATTTCTGTAAATGTGCCAGTTTTAGTTATAAGGCTCGTTAGTCTCTTGGTAAAATGTAGCAAACACTAAAGAGATTCATATGGTTTCAGTGTCAGACAGCAACATACATTGGAAATCATTCAAATAGGTTTAAAATAATTCCTAAACCTTTTGTAGTCTCAGTTTGTACAATTATATAGAATATGAAAGAAATATTAAATGCATATGTATTTGTCTAGATTACTCCCTTGAAAGAAGTAACACTAATTTGTATAATGTTGCGCAAAATTGAACCAAATTCAATTGTCATGGCAGCCCTGGTGTCACAAGCAGGAAGCCTCGGCCTTTTCAAGCCTCTTCATTTGGTACAGAACAATGGTCGTCTCTGTTCTTTCCTTGGGAATGGGAGAGGACAGTTCATATTGACACAGAACAAGGAAGGGCCACTGTACGGATTATCAATGGGAAGTTCAGTCGTTATGATGGAAGAGATATGCAGCCGAAACAGTGGCCGCATGACTGCAAGGCTAAGAATTAAAACCTAATGTTCCTCCAAATTCACGGTAAGTACACTAGTATTTCGCATCGCTATTGGTTTACTAACATTTCGCCCAATAAATAAAATACTATTATTAATTTAGCTTTTACTCGTCAGCTCACTTCCATGGAGGCGTTGCTGTTTTTTAGTTTAGTTTATTTGAGCAGCAAACACTCTGCTCAAAAGAAGTGGGCCGAAGCAAGAGCTTATAAGCTCCACCCCCAAAATCAATACAATTAAAATAATCATTTCACAGGAACATAGTGGAACAACAAAAAACAAACAAAACAGCAACAAGGAAACAACAGCAAAACAAAATAAACCCTACACACCAGCAGCATCCGACCATACCCCAAAACGGAGCAATACTGATTACGTAACAACTAATTACAAAACAACTATGATAATGCTACATACTTACAAACTATTTACAAAGAACTATAACTTACAAAACACTGTTTGAAGTGTTCGTACATCAACAGAAAAGAAGCACAATTACAACAACGGTCTAGTTTCATGTACGAAGTCTAGTACAAAGCAAGTAACAAAAGGCCATCATTACATTTCTTTCAGATGGTTACCATGGTAACATTGTTAGCATGACCAAAAGTCACTAGTTTTATGTTAAAAAGACAGATTAATATACATATTACATACTAATACGTGAATATTATTATGTACATTTATTATGTAAGCCCTACACAGTGTAGTGCGTTAAAAAGCCAGGTGTAGAGCGGGCCAGTTGTAGAAGGCAGTAGCTCCTCATCAACAAACCCCTATGCAGCTGCGCTAACTAGCTGATTTTGTAGATGATGTTCCTATGCTGTGTGGTGCGTTAAAAGACGAGGATTACGAGCCCATTGGAAGGATCCCTCTCAACAGATCCATAGCTCGCCTACCCTAATTCTCTATTTGTATCTATTTGACAACCGTTGAGAGCAACAACATTCTTCCTTAATTAATAAAAAGCAATTTGATCCTATTGCGCCCCCTAGTGGCAACTCATTTCTTCTTCTCTATACTTTGCAAAAAACGTTTGCTTGAATTTATATTTCAACAGGTTGTTTGAACCCCATTTCATCTCCATCTCCAATTTATTCCACAATTGTACACCATTAACTGTCGGACTAAAACTTTTCAAAGTTGTGTTATGTTTCTGAGGCCTGAAGTTTAATTCATCACGTAATTCATAACGACCAGTACGTTCTTGGAACCTTCTTTGTATTTGGCCCGGTAACAATTTGTATCTTGCTTTGTATAACATCTGTACTGTTTGGAACTCAACAATGTCACAAAACTTCATGATCTTTGATTTTAAAAATAATGAGTTGATCATCATTCAGTATACTGTAAACTCAAACATTTGTGAGAAAAAACACTGTGCATCCAATTATAAAGCATTTGGATACATTTTATTGAACTTGCAGGTTAGTTTTATTGATATCTACTAAAATATCAATAAAAGATCAAGTAAAATATCAAAAGTGTATGTACTGCAAGTCTCTTTTTGTATCTCCTATATCGTGATTGGGGTTTCTGGTCGATTTAACTTTTACCTGCACAGTTGCTCAGTGCGAAGCCGAGTCTTCGCTGGGCCCGGTCAAACACCACGTAGAAGCCCTCCATCACGGTGGCTCCGATCACCAGGCCGCTCGCCGAAGACGACACTCCGAAGCGGAAACAGTCCAGTGTGTTGTCCATCTCTGTGACTGCCTGGATGTACAACTGCACACACGATGTTACACAAGCTCGTGTTTTTGTTGTCGTTTTGTCTAAATGACCAGTGTGGAATTAATACAGGACTTTTCAATTACTTGTAGACTCATCATTGATATTTCTTCTGATGTGAAAAGTTAATGCGTTAAGGGAAGAAAAAACATGATTGAATGGCTCGAGTCTGGACATATCATGCATAATCTACTTTTTTCTAGCTTAAACCATGTAATGCTGTTCCCTCGTCAAAGACATACAGTACCTGGAGTAGTATTTCACCACAGACTAAGGCAAGGGGACCCCAAGTTCGGCCCGGGGTCTAAATGCGGCCCTCAGAGCAATGTTTGGTGGCCCTCAGGCTTCTTGTGGAATTGGCACACATCGCCAGAGATGGTACTTTTAAGTTCTTTTTACGGCAAGTTGGTAGTTTAACGGCATAATACCACATGATTAAAACCTCAAACTAACATTATATTATTGTGATAAAGAGCTGGCATTGAGGTTCCAAGCTTAAATAAAAGGTGTGGGTTTTAAACCTCTCTTAAATGCACCCAGTTGAATGTGTGACTGCACTGACCAACATCTGTGGACATCCCTGTACTCTCAGCATTTTGTTCTGTACTTCCTCACAATTGCACCATTGTTAAAACCCAAAGCTTTCCTCCACATTTTTAAAGCCTATAATCCAACATTATATCAGTTCTGAGTCGTTCTGCACTCAAACGTATAACGTCGTGCTAAAGCTGTAAACCCCGCCGTAATTAAAACTGTTAGTTTTTTAATAAGCTGTTCCTGCAGCGGCCAGCAGGAGGAGCCCCAATCGAAGTCTTCACTAGCGCCTCTATTTCATTCTTAGGGACATTATTTCAAATTATAAAACGTAAAATATCCATGCTGAGGCACCCAATATTATGTTATGTCTTTTTTAGCCCCATATGAATGATATGGCCACTTTAAGGTTGATGTCATATTAATATTGGACCTTTAACTTGCTTTGTAAAAGGTTTCTGCTGGTCTGACTTGGCTGGTGACCGGTTTGCAGATACCTGGGGTAGGATGGTGATGCGAAAGGACTGGCTGGTGTTGGTGGCCCTCAGGTAGATGGACAAATTGGGAAAAAACCTCCACGGTGTTTCTCCCTTTAACCAGCAGGCCAGCTTTGTGCCATCCCAGAAACCCGCGGAAAAGTCTTGGATCTGGAAAACATTAACGGTCTTACTCACCAGTAAAAAATAGTTAACTATTGTTTATAAACAGATGTGGTCGTACCAAAGAGCTTCGCATGATGGCGTCCACCACCGCAGTGAACACGATGACGGGCAGCCGCAGCAGAGTTGTCCCACTGTCGACTATAGCTTTGTCCATGTTGTACTGGAAAGGATAAGCAAACAAAGCTAAATATCGTTATAGTTTTAGTCATCATCAACTTATTTCAATATAGTTTTAGTCTAATTTTATTTGGCAAAACTATTCCTTTGACTAATATGACAAATCAACTCTCTTGCTGGCCCATCCCATTGCTCTCAGTCATAGTTGTGCACTTTTGAGCAATCATGCAAGTTTAGGTCTGTAAATCTAATGCCTATGATGCAAAAAGGTACAGCTGCTTTATAGCACAACAGTCGAGACTCCGCCCCTGATTCTGGAAGTAAAAATCCCAGTCAGAATAGCTCTAGACTTTTAGAAAAAGAGTTTAAAAGAACAGCAGCAGCCAATCAGCTACTATGTGGTAACTCATGGACATAAAACACACCATTTTAAACTGAAGATTTATCTAAAACTGTATAAGCTGAAGAGTTATAAAAGCATTTTGCCGTATTTCATGTTTTCTTTCTTTTAAAATACCCACGCGATGGTCGGTAGTTAGCTCATATAGTAGCCGATTGTGTGCTGTGCTTTTAAACTCTTAATACTAACATTTTTCGACAAGTCAAATGGATAATATGAATGGGATTTTTATTCCCAGCACTCACCAAAGGACCAGAAGTGGGAGGCACTGTTGAGCAGAGGTAGGCAAACTGCATCCCGTGGGCCAATTCCAGCCCCTCAAGCAATTTTGTCCGGCCCTTGATTCTCTTTTCATAATTTGTATAATTTTACAGCCGTTTTTAGGCATTTTCCAAGCCAAATTGCGTAGCGGTCTTTCCATCCCCTCCTAGAGTGGCCTCAAATGGCTCTTTCATTTTAACATTTAACAAAGCTGAGAGAAGAGAAATCTTATGAAATTTGTTCCTGTGGTAACTTTACAATCAGATATTTTGTCTTTTTTAATTTTTAACCGTGGCACAGTGGTTAGCGCTCGTGCTTCGCAGCTAGAGCTAGATTTTGATTCCCACCTGGACTGGGCCTTTCTGTGTGGAGTTTGCATGTTCTCCCCGTGTCTGCGTAGGTTTCCTCCAGGTATTCCGGTTTCCCCTACCACTAAAAACATGTACAATAGACGTGTGTGTGTGTGTGTGTGTGTGTGTGTGTGTGTGTGTGTGTGTGGGAAGACGGATTGCTAACTGTCCCTACCAAATAAACTAATAAATAAAATGTACAAGTACCATCAAGAAAGTTCCTTGTGAACCTGTGCACCTGGCAATAAAATAAAACCAATTCCGATCCCGATTCTGAAGCGAGTTCCAGATATAATTTAGTGCATTTTGAAATGGAATTAAGTTTAGCAGAATTGACTTCAAATCATAACAGCGCCGCCCAAGCAGTGACTTCCTGTTTCGATCCAGCACGCCAAAATAAAAGCACCATCTTATTAGTTCAACTTTCTTTCTGCCTAACTATTCACAGACAAAACACTTAAAATGTGTGTATTTCATTATTCTTGTTTAGTTTAGTTTAGTTTATTTATTTGTTTGAGCAGTTAACCTGCCCAAAGGGAGGTAACGTTGCAAGTACCTGCTGAACTAATCAATGAGACGAGCTGTGTGCTTTTATTTTGGCGTGCTGGATAGAAACAGGAAGTCACTGCTTGGGCGGACTTGTTATGATTTGAAGTCAGTTAGTTAAAGTTATTGTTGGTGCAGCCCATTAACTCAATTCAGGTTAGTCATCTGGCCCCTTGAAAAAAAAATTGCCCACCAGTACTTTACAGCATGAGTTGAGAATGAGAAAAAAGAAAACATTTTGGAGCTTTGACCTAATAACATGGGAATAAATGAAGAGTATGGATAACACAGTCCAGTAAGATCAAACACATTTATCTTTACCTCTTTGCAGTCCAAGTCTAGATTTTGGTCGCCCACCTCCAGCTTCAACACCTCCACTTGGTAGTACCACTCCTTGATGAGGGGCGTATACCACACTGCGCCCCGGTACAGAGTCGGCTCGATCCCTCCCAAGATCTGAGGAGAACGTTTCACCATCAACGTGTCACTTGTTCACCCAGAGTATTTTCGGACACACATTGCGCGGTGATTATCTGCCAACGTCTCCATCTGCCCGTGTCATTACAGCCCACGCAGCGCAGCGGAGGCCTTATGCACGGGCCAATCCAGGACACATTTGCTCTCAACAGGGTCATATCCTGCCAATTTTTACCACATAAACTAGAGATCATGCGAGACGAGACTGCGATAGAGGTTGTCACAGTGCATGCGGTGGGATCAGGGAGTATTCCTTCAACTCTGTAAAAGGATTATCAGTATATATACGGCATTTTGTCTGTATACAAATAACATAAAGCAAGTCCACATCGGTTTCTAATCTGGTGAGCTTAAAAATCTTATTTAATTAAACAAAATATCAAGCATACATACATATAAGAGTCTGCACAGCCCAGATTTATATATATATTTGTTTCTAAAAAAATACAACAACCGTATTTTCCAGACTATAAGTCGCACGGTTTTCATCGTTTGGCTAGGAGTGCGACTTGTATATCAAAATATACAATTTCACACATTTGTTATTTTCACCCTGACAGCTGCTAGGGGGCGCGCTAGGCTGGTGTACCAGTAACTGCTACTCTGAACACAAAGCCCCAAAAAGAAAATCATATTTATATATGAGAGCAGCTGAGAAGATCTGCGGAGCCCCTCTCCCCACCATTAAAGGGATATTTCGGGATTTTTGACATAGGGCCTCATTTCCTAGTTTCCTAGATAGTGTTGTTGATGTCTGGAGATATTTTTTTCTTAAATTCATGCAGTTCTTATATTTGAAGAGTCTAGTGGCGCTAGGCTAGGGCAAGGCTAAAGCATTTCTATGGTATCAGTTAGCCTGCATTAAAAACAGTCTGACCCACTCCACAGTGCACCTGAGGTAAATCACTTATAACACCAGACTAACCATATAAATGACTGTGTTAATAGAATATTTTTTGAAATATAACTGACCTTGTATCACATGAATTACCGCATTTTGAGGGACTATTTTCTCGCAGATCACTCCGCCGCTGCGTTAGCTTACAGCCACGAAGCTGAATGCAAAATGGTAAAAATTATTCTATCGACACAGACATTTATATGGTTAGTCTGGCGTTATAAGTGATTTACTTCAAGTGCACCAGAATGTTTTTAATGCAGGCTAGCTGTTACCGTAGAAATGCTTTAGCCTTGCCCTAGCCTAGCGCAACTAGACTCTTCAAATATAAGAACTGCTCCAGACATCAACAACACTCTGGATAACTAGGAAATGAGGCCCAATGTCAAAAATCCTGAAATATCCCTTTAAGGACATGTACTCCACCCGTCTCACCCGCAAAACCGTCAGAATCACCAGGGACCTTCAGGGAGGAGACTGCGGAATCTACGGCCCAGGTCCAGACGACTGAAGTACAGTTTCATACACAAGGCCATCGGAAAGCTGAACTTATAATAAAAAACAACCTGACTCAAGTAGTGATTCTATACTTTTTCTGTACATACATATTAAACCATGGTTATAGACTACTGGACGTGTGTTGGGCTTTATTCCATTGTTTACTCACCAGACTTCCACCGAGCGGATTAGCAGAGGTGGCGCCCGACAGTCCACCTCCGCACATCTGCAGCGAGAAGACGTCAGGGATCCCCAGCTGTTTGACCACCGAGTTGAAGAAAGGCTCCACTGAGGAGTCTGGCTGATGAGACACAAGGCGAGAGCGATTAGAAATTCTGAATGAAAAGCCACTGAGACACAGTTCCAGTACGACATGGGGACTCAAAAGTGACATAAAGGGTGTCGCTAAATTGTTCTGATAGTTTAGGATCAGCAGCAGTGTTTTCCATTCATACTGGAAAAAGATAATGGCCCCATATTCTAATCCATCCAATTGACAAAACTACAATTTTAAGCCTTTGGACCAAACACTGTCACACAAATAATATAGTACTTTGGAATAGTTTGGATAGTTTTTATAATTATGAATAAGATTAATTTGTGTTCGATTTATCAGCATGTTGTACGGTTATCTTGAGCCATGTCGTGTATCGTATCGATACCTATTGGGAGGCACCCGGAGGTTCCCCCCTTAGTCTCGCTTCAGGAAACTATTTAAAGGTCCTATATCAGGCAAAATCGACTTTTTGGAGTTTTTAGCCATGTTGTTATGCTATTTCCTTATCAAAAACACCCCCAGAGCAGTGTTTGGCTTCATTCACGCAGTTCTAAGTAATCCTCCTGAATCCTGCTCTCTGAGCAGCTGCTCCGCCCTCTCCTGGAAAACAACTGAGTTGTTCAGTTGTGTCGTCACAAAGGAACGGAAGTGCTCTACGTCTGTAATGTAATGCCTTACGGCCTGGTTTTAATTTATAAAACAGCTTTTTTTGTTGTTGTTGTAAGAGAGAAATAAAAAAAAATTAAAAATTAAAATAAAAAGGAACTCTGACGCGTCTGTGCTGTCCCACGAGGCTAAACAAACGCACCCACGGCCGGAGGATCCATGGATCCGAACAGAAGTGTTGTTTTTGACTGAGCTCTTTCTAACATACTCTGGACACGCCTGTTCTTTTTCTTACCGAACGATAATATCACGGATGTGCGTTTGGCTACGAGAGCAACAGGACTATTCAACCTTCCTAAAGAAGAGTGCACTCGCCAAAAGTTGGAATTTCTTTCTGGGATTCAGCTACTATATCAACCAACCTGATGGATGCTTGGTGAACCTTGGCCAGAATCAAAGTGGATTAACTTTTATAACCAACGCGAGTCCGATAACCCGATGCAGAGGTCAGGCTGAGCGGTGAGTCAATCAAAACGCGTGTTAGCGTGTGTGTGTTAGCGTGTGTGTTAGCCATTTATGAAACTGTTGCACGTCAACTCCTTATAACTGCATTATGTGAAGTAACTTCACTTTTTGCAGCGATATTTATATTTATAATACTGCAAATGTGGAATGAGCGGAGAGAGGGGCGGATTTAACTGAATCGAAGCGTCTTGTCGGTTGGGAAAATACCCCCCAAAAATACTTATATTTCTCTCAAAAATGAGGACTCCATAGTGATAGAGGTACAATATATCATATAAATGCCTATACTTTACTTTGGAATGGCTAAAACAGCATGATGCAGCTCCTTTAAACGCTCACCATTCATGCCATACAACAGTCACTCAGTGGCTTCATGCTATGTTTTGGTCAGGTGTAAACATACTGTAATTCGCACATTCGATTATTTCCTTTGGAAGAGTGTCCCAAAGGCTCACGGCTTTACAAGAAAACGATAGTTGGCCAGATGTGGTTTTGCATCTTGGAACACTGCGCTCTCCTCTGGCTGTCGAACCGTGTGAATCAACAGACTTTTTCTGTGATCAGAGTGACAGATTTTCTCTAATAATACAGTACATGGAGTCACTAAACAAAAGTGATTTAACCATAAAACATTTAAGAATCAATTCAGCAATTTTTCCAATGGGCTTCTGGGCCTTTAAAATCCAAATTACAGCCGTCTATGCCACATTCACACTTAGTTGTTTTATCTCTTAATAATAAGTAATGTATAAATTATACACAGTCATAAAATGTGCCCCAACCGCAAACATTGACACAGAATAATCCAAGCAAAGGCTGGGCACTTCCTGACTTAACAGACGGAACCACAGACATAATGCTCGTCATGTGAGAGTTATGAATCGTGGAATATTATTGGTATGCAGCTGCGTGATTCAACTCGGCTAAAGCATGTCCTTGCTGCCGTTTTCTCCCTTCAGATCTCTGTTGATGCAATATTATGTCAAGCAGGCGGTCATTGTACTGTATTTTGTCATAATGTTGTCACCTTTTAAAATGTAATAAATAAACGTTGAGTTGAAAGACACCGCTGCACAATGTTGGTCAATCACTGGTATTTCAGCTCAAGCGTGAGCTGACGTCGGCCCTCAACGCCAAATTAGGGAAAAGCGGATTTATCTGTAGCGCACATAAAGTAATTCAAACAAAGGGCCTTTCTGAACTAAAGTAAGCCACACAAAATTACACTTTGAGGCAAATAAAATCAATGAAACATAAATAGTCATCGTAAAAAAGAAGAGTGCAGAAAGAATTGTTTCATTTGTCATATGCAAAGCGCAATGGAACAGCTTTTGAGCCTGGATTTGAACTTAAAAGGAATAGGCCACCATTTTTACATACTGAGATATGTTCTTACCTTAGCTTAGACGAGTCCATTTGTACCTGTCTGGTCTCCACGTGTGCCTTCCATAACGTAAACACAGCACAGACGGCGTTAGCATTTAGCCTCTCTCTTCTCCTCTATAGCTCCAAACGAGGTGAAGATAGAAGCTACCAAACTCTTCCACGTTTTCCCTATTTAAATATGTTTTTTAAACAATGTGGATTTTCTAAGCGAATAAAAAGGGGAACTATATTGTAAGGCGTAATAATACCAGGAGTAATTCGGCATCCGCACAGTAAAGTGAAGATATCACTGCGCGGATGCCGAATTACTCCTGGTATTATTACGCCTTACAATATAGTTCCCCTTTTTATCCGCTTAGAAAATCCACATTGTTTAATTTTGTGTAATTATACTTTGTAGTGTAACACTTCACGTAACCATATTTAAATAGGGAAAACGTGGAAGAGTTTGGTAGCTTCTATCTTCACCTCGTTTGGAGCTATAGAGGAGAAGAGAGAGGCTAAATGCTAACGCCGTCTGTGCTGTGTTTACGTTATGGAAGGCACACATGGAGACCAGACAGGTACAAATGAACTCGTCAAAGCTCAGGTAAGAACATATCTCAGTATGTAAAAACGGTGGCCTATTCCTTTAATCGTAGTTGAACGCTTCGTCTCCGTCTTCAGGAAGATCATTTCAGATTTTTGCGGCATAAACTGAAACGCAGCTTCACCGGGTTTAGTCCCGTCTCTGGGATCACACCCTGAGGCTTTCAACAGAACTAACAACAGAACTAATTTGGTGCTAGGCCACAAAGACACTTGTACATGAGAAGAGCTGCTTTAAAGTGTCCTGCAGAGATCCGAGTACTTGACTAACAGACCAAAACAATTATAAAACAAGGTCCCACGCTTTAATATTTGGTTGGACCGCATTTAGCTTTGGTCGCAGCACGCATTCACTGTGGCATTGTTTCAATAAGCTTCTGCGATGTCAAAAGATCCAGTGTTGCGTTCATTTTTCCACCACACTCTCCCATCATTATTAAGATCTTGACTACTGCGCAAAGCCTTCTCCAGCACATCCCAAAGATTCTCAATGGGGTTCAAATCCATGTGTGAAAATGAGGTCTCGTGCTCTTTCACAATGTGAACCAATGACGCCTGGCTGTCATCTTGGAAAATGCCCCTGCCAACAGGAAAGAAGAAAACCAGGTGATCTCATTCTTTGGGCAGATAGTAGTGTCGCTGAACCTACACCTGATCAACTGCAGCAGCCCCAGCTCATATCAGTCAGTTAAATCCAGGTGGTGGCTTTCTTTGGTCTTATTTTCTAGTTAAAAGAATTGACATGTCCATAACAACATGTCCAAATATTAACATCTTTACCCCAGAGCCGTCTTTTACTTAGCTGAACTATTTTACCCTTTTAACTCCGAGATTGAATACGGATTAAAGAAAAAATGACAAGCATTGGAGCCTCCGGCGACGTAAATAAATCACAAACACGGAACCTTTTTGTTGTCATGTGAAATGTCCGTGACTCGGCTCAGATAAGCCGCTCTTTATGAGCGCAGCCGTGAGCAGAGATGCGGCGCACCGGCGGCCGATAAGATCATGACACTATCTGGGACGCTGGTTGTTCTCTGTACACCCTTCAAACTTTGCTGTACTTATCTCATTATTTGCTGCGTAGCGTTTGCCGGTGTGTCTTACCCGCGCGAGCATGGGGTAGGCCAGGCCCAGTATGCCCTGCCAGTTGATCTCGGGGAGGAAGAAGCCTTCGGATGACAAAATGGCCGCTATGTTGATGGTGACTGTGCCGTTGGGGCCGTTGGGGATGAACACGTGGTCGATGCCCAGTTCGCCCTCCCAGTTTCCTTGGGTGTAGCGGACCGAGACGGTTCGGCCCGTCGACACGTAGGTACTGGACCTTAACACAAGAGGAGTACATTAAAAAAAGATAAGATAATCCTTTATTGATCTCACAACGGAGAAATTCACTTGTTACATTCAATAAGATCACTCAGGGTGTCCAAAATAGACAGGGAATGTGCAAACAGTTAAATAGTGAAGTATCTTATGTACAAAAGGGGCATGTAATTGGGGTTAAAGAGGGGGCTATTATGCTTTTTGCAGGTATTTGGTAATAATGCCAACAACATCTTAAGCGATATCCTACACTTTGTTGGTTAGAAAATGCAATATTGATCTAAAACAGCTGAGACTAAATATCCTACAGTTTCAATTCCTATTCCTCCGAGCAAAAATAATCCCACTCTCGCCTCCTCTTGCTCCCCTTTGCTGCAGAGCTGTTTCAATAAAGAGAAAACAAATCACACTGCTCGGTGCGTGTGGCTATAACGAGTGTTTTCACTTTGCGATGAAAGGATTAAGCTTAGCAAAGAGAGCGAGAGGTGAAGGAAGCATTTTGTGGATACGAAGGACCTCGAGACACAGGCTCGAAAAATCAAAGCCAATCCTTCTCATGTATCAATTGTCAGTACGAGCTGCTGCCGTCTAGGAGGTCTGTAAGAACAGCCACTGGTGAATATTCAAAGTTTACTCAATGATGCACTAGCTTGAAACACAGAACAACATTGTAACGTTATAAAAGCCCTAAAATGTCAATTGTGCATAAATTGAATATTATCATGATCATTATAGCTGCATGGTACTAATTATTAACACACAGATTTGCGCTTCGACTACTGTAGCATTTCCAACTCTTTGTAGAATTACTTTATTCCATACAAGTTTTTACAATCCTTAAGCTGCTATTTTGAGGAGCTTAGATATTCTTAGAATTAATTACTAAAGAAATTTGCAAGACATTTCACTGCTTTTATGTCGTCAGTGTGTTTATGTCATTTTACTGCAGAGAATAAAAGTAACATTTCATTTAAGTATACAATATTGGCCCAAAATGTATTACATCCTAACAATTCTTTTTCACAAACCTTATACAATCTGGAGTGTTATTTTGGCATAAAGTTCCACATTTGTTCATGGCGTGTGTCCGTGTACTCACAGTGCCATGTTGAAGTAGTGAGTAATGAAAGGGTGTGGAGCCGCTGCTACTGCAAAGTTACTGCTGCCTGTGTCCACCAGAATGTTTACCTGGAAAAACACACACGATTTAGATTATTGTGGAAAATAAATGTGATGTCTTCGGGCAGGGCGACACATTGAAGAACAAAAAAAATAATGCCATGATCTACATTTTAATATCCTTATCATTATTCGTATTTCAGTGCTTTTGAAATTGTTTTCTAGGAATGCACAGTGTAGGGCAAAATAACAGTTATCCCAATGCAAGCTTTTTGCAGGTTTAATGCTTTTTAATGTCATACAAAATCCCAATTATGTTTCATTATTAAGACATAAATAGGACACAACATGCACATTTAGGGCTAAAACCTGTTAAGCACTTTGCCTTTCCTTGTGTATGAATTGTGCTCTATAAAAAACTTGCCTTGCCTAAAGTCAACAGGAAATTTAAAGAGGGGGTATTATGCTTTTTTCAATCACATAGCACCAGTCTATAGCATACTACAATGATGACGTAACCTTCTGTTGGTCTGTATATGCAGTAAATTAAAATAACTGCCTTGAATAAAATTGCTCTCTCAAAATGGCTGTACTGAACGTCTTGAAATAGGCCTCTGTCTCTTTAAGAAGCTTTCCGACACGCCCCCTTCAGCACACTGCTGTGGCATCTAAACAACACTACTGTGCGGGGAGGGGGCTCTGCTGAGCTGAGGAGCAGTGGTTGGTGGCTTGGCTGGTGATGAAAGGTCCAGAGGCGTCTCCAGGAGGTGGGGGCGTTCCTAGGAGGACTGAGGCATAGCTACACCTAAAATGGCTGCCGTCTAAGTTTTTACTGATTACTCAAAAATATGTGAATGAGCCAAGGCAACACTCCAGGCATGTGTTTAATGAGGGAATGACATAATAACATGATATAAAGCTTGAAAAAGTCGATTTTACATAATACCCCCTCTTTAATTTTTCTCAAGTGAATGTAGCTAAAAAAAGGTAGAATCAAATTGATGCTTTTAATTTTGGTATAATTAAAGTAATCCATCCTTTTGACTGAGATAGATTGATTCTTTTTGTTGACGCCAAACATTTCACTCGTTATTTAGTTAGATTTTTAGCTTTGTTTTGGCCCTGGTTTAGAATTCTTTGTCTATTTATGACCACACAAACTGCATACATTTTGGTTATCCAAGAGACTCATTTCCACTGTAGTCTTGCAGATGTGTTGAACATGGATGTCTGACCCACGCAGGTGCCTGGTTAGTCTGGCCCAGAGTTGTCAGTGATAATGTTGTCTCCCAGGCACCGAGTCAACGAGCAGGAACTAATTATCCAGCTCCTGTCACAGTGGACGTGCGAACAGCGGCGGGGCATTCCTCACCGGCGTGGGGCTGGGAACCTGATGACTGACTCAGCATAATGGGACAGTTTCTAACACATGAGGAGGTACTATACTAACAGCGTTCCAACAACACTCTCACCTTATCAATGATTATTTAGGCTCAAGCCATGTGTTTTGGAGCAGGGCAGCCAGGCGGGAAAGAAAAGCCTGGGTTGGCATTATCTCTTGCTCTTCATGTCGTTAGGTAAACGTATTCAACTACGCAATTGTTGAAAACACAACAAAAAATAAAAATGTTTAAATTGAAATGCATAGTAGTTCTATATCACACACAAGAGCCATCCAAAAGCTAAATATAATACTATATATGCTGGTCAGGTCGGCCCATAGTGGTGGTGCGCTCAGTCGCAGCGGCTCAGGACTAACACCGGAACACAATTTCGTTGTAAGGTTAATGACAAATAATAGTTTTACTTATGGACTGACTACTTTTATAATGCCACAAGATAATATGGAAATTATTGTTAGGAGGAAAAACAAAACTGCAATCTTGTGTATGACAAGAAACCAAGAAAAGAAGTAGCAAAGACTGTAGGAGGGGATAAAAAGCTGCGTAATTTAATAAAAAGAAGGGAGGGGAACAATACTTTGTGGTTAATTGTCAGTGAGCAACATTCATCTACATCAGTGGTTCCTGAACTTTTTTTTTTTTTATGCGGACCTTTCATTTGTACTCAAACTATCCTTGGAAAGTGGTCAAATGTACTTTATGTTAATAAAAATGCAATGTTTTGTGTCCAAATAAAGATGAAATGCTCATATTAATTCATATTACTGCTAAATATAATTTCCCAATTTTCCCATTCAAAACCATCTTCAAATAGTATTAATTTCTATCTTCTTTTTAAAGCAGTAAAATAATAATTAATAAATCCTTTGCGTAGTCTCTCTGGGGGTAATACAAGTGTTAATGGGATGATTGGAGGGTCTTTCGTCTCCCCCTGGTGTCTCTGGCCAGAAAACCACAATTACAACTTGACTGCCACCGGGTCGGAGCCACCAATACACACTAATGGAATCACGAAGAAGACGCTAACAGGCTAACGGGCAAAGCTAACGGCGGGCTAGCACCACTTAAACAGTATTTACAGCGAAGTTTGAGTGAAAAAAATGATCTCCATTGTATAATTGGATGTACAATATCCCTCTCTCCCTTTGTCTTTTCTGTCAGTGTAGTATTTACTCTCACTGACAATTAATGAGTAAAAAAACGCAACTTGCTACGACACCTGCGGTGGCGCTTATGGCCTCTAGGGGCATGAGTTGCGCAACAAACCAGAGATATAAGCTAGTTTTCATCTGTAGTCCCTGAGCAGTGGCAGAGTTTATACAGTGTGCAATGAGCCTTCTTACTTAAGTCCATACAATATTTGAAAATACCATAATTACCAGATTTGTTTCAAACATAAAGAAACCAATGCACTCTCTGGTGAAGTTAAAATGCCTTTATAATTATGGTCTGTATAAATAAAGCCATTTTAACTTCACCAGAGAGTGCCTTGGTTTCTCTATTTTTGAACGTCTTTCCCTCTCTGGTTTTTAATCACACTGGTCCAGGAAGCGCTTCTCCCTTCCTCCTTTAATGACCACATTTGTTTGTTTGATTTTAAACTGTCGCAAAGTGAGACGCATTGAGAAGCAATTCTGTCCAAATGATGGTTTGCAATTAATACCACTTCATTGTTAAAAGTTCCCACAGAATATTGAGATTTTTTTGGGGTTATTGCTCAACCCACAAGTTGAAAATTCCAATGGTTAGTCTGTCGGTAATGGTGAGACGTGAGCCCGTGTCTGAACCAGTAAAACAAACCCAGATTGTTAACCACAGATTCATGTGCTTTTTCCTCTGCACACACTGGCTCCCGCTGGCAGACGGTCACACCATGCTCCCGTAGCGCTGCTGTTCAGCCTCGGGCGAACCTCTCCCCTGGCTGCGCTCGCCTCGAGTTGAGCGCTCCAGTTTTAATTGGCACCGGTTTCACGGAGGCAATGTGCATCTGCTACCTGTTTGTAACAATTAGCAGATGTGAAGCAGCAGCCGTCACCTCAGCCCGGCTGTGCCACACGCCAACAGATGCGGCAATTAGCGGCTCATTTGATAACTGCTTCGTTTAACAGCGCGCTTATGTTACAATTACCATTTAACAGGCATCACATTGAGAGTATGACTCGGCAGTAATGGGATCGAGGACATTCTGGGACAACCTTTCATTTTCAAAAGAAATTTAATTCAGATGCTCAGACTATGAATAACAAAGTATGTCCAAATACAAATCAAGTCCCTGCATGTCTGAATAAAGCAGCAATTCCTCCTCATGTACAATCCTGAATGTTGAACTATGCAAACTTGACACATGACCATACTGTACATAGAGTTGGTTGTCATCATTAGTTTTTATGCAGACTATTACAGAGGACAAAGAGACGCCACTGAAGGTAAACCCTGTTTGCTGACCTTAACCCTCCCTCAGAACAAATAGCATTATGTACACAGTGGAATTTCTTTGTAACTTTAAACTACTGTAGCAGCAGCATAGCTCTTAGTGTTTTCCATTCAACAATTTGGAATGTTGCGTGGGAACAGAGTTTTGGTGAAGCCTAATAGTCACCTCTGGGGGCTAAGTGGGCACAGACATGGCAGACAGATTTCACTAATGTTATGAGCCGTGCCACCTCCTAAAAGCCCCACTTTTAACCTGAGAACTACAGAAAGGTCACGATGAATCAATAACCCCATTTAAATATTATGCTACCAAATCGCCAGCATTTCCTTGAGGCAGAATAAATATTTAACTGCAATATGTTAAACATTTGTAACCCTCCAGGATCAGTTAATCTTCCTGAATCTTTAATGATATTCTAGGCAGGATATAAAACAAGCAGAGCAGCTTGTTTAAAATTAATTTATACAGGAGGAAACACATACGGGCTGTCACAAAAAATCAACAGCGTCACCAAATTTTGAACAAATGTATAGAAACCTCGGCTGCCATCTGATGAGCCTCGTGACAACATGCAAATCCATTAATATTATTACAGCTCATTACAGCCCCTAATAAAGCTGACGCCTGAATCAAATTGCTATTTTAATGGTCACATTTGTAGGAAATGCAAAGGCTGAAGTTGCTTGATGTTTTGTCTTGCTCATGCCAAGAGAGTTTTTGGATAATTGCAACATAAAATGCTGAACCAATTTATTGATATTGTTCTGCAAACTGTGTTTGACTTTGCTGTACTGAGTCCTAGTGTTGTTGGTTGCTCAGTGGGATCCTCATAATCCCGGTCAGCTGCCTGGTAAGACGCAGTGGTCCTCCCAGGGAGGCCACATCATGTGAGTGCATGTGAGCAGGCCTTTCCTCTACCTACACTCCCTCAGGCTGTGACACTCTGCATGGATCCCCCCACAGCATAAAAGCACCCTTTTCTCATCACCCATCACACACTTAAACACTCTTTTCTTTCATCTATTCTTACCAGACCAAGTATGCAAGGCAGAGCTTCCTGTGACAAGTACACATTTTGATTTATGAATTAAATGTTATGTATAGGCGGTCAGAGGAGAGAAGAGGCTCCAGGGGATAAGACGGCAGCCTAGTGGCCCACTACCACAGCCTTGTTCAGTGATCACATGTTCAGCCAGTCATGCTCAGGCAGCAGGCTGTATCAGTCACTGGATGTATGGACCTCATGACCATGAGTAAATACACGAGCAAAAAAGAAACAAAGGAATGAGGTTACAATTAAAACCTTGTTGTATTCCGATGCCCTGGGGAAAACAAACCAATAGAAAAGAGTGCTTTTGCAAATGTACCCAGATTTCAAACATAGGCCTCATAATGTATCAAAACTATATTAGAATTATTGTGTAATTCTAGCCTATCTTTGAAAATAAAACTCACAAAATAAACTGTTCACATGGAAAGTGAATTATGTGAGCCACAGTATCATCTGTACTGCTTCATTACTAAATGCATACAGTCTGACATGTTTCTACTAATTTTGATACAATATAAATCAGATTGTGTGTCACTTTTTCCACATACCGTCTGACCAGGAGTGCCAATAGCCATTTCAATGTAGTAGCCTCTCCCAGAGTCCCCTCGCAGGTTGTTGACCATGTCCAGAAAGTTGACTTGTCCAGTGGGATCAGTGGCCAAAGACAAGCCCTTTCCATCCCCGGCTGCGCTCCGGAGCGAAGCCAAACTCACAGCCGAAGACACATTCACCGTCCCCGGGTTTAGTTTCAGCGGAATCGCAAAGTAAGACTCGGAGGTGCCAGCGCAGAAAGTCAGAACAAAAAATGCCAAAATGGGAAGGGAAGCGCGGTGGTGTTGAGCCATGATGCCGCCGCTGCTGCAGAGTCGCATTGATGTGTTGCGTTGCGTCCGACTTCTTCAAACTTTTCTCCCGAAGTTTTCACCATGGACTCGCCTGCGCTGTTTTGTCCGCGGCGACGGACTCTCTTCCTCTTCACGGCAGAGATTCAACATACTGACATGTTGCACAGTGATCTGACCAAGGTGACAACAAGCGCTAATGAACTTCAGCAAAGTTTCGCGTCCATCCATCCACTGTCGCCCTCACCGCTGTCAAGCCAAACAAACGTTTCCCGTAACTTCCGGTGATTTGTGTCAAACGAAAACAATCAGCGTCAGTGTATTTTACGTGCTGTTTTTTTTTTGCGCATTACCCACAAAGGTACAAATAAAATGGACATTTTTGTTCGCTTCACATCAATATTTTTTGTTGGATTCAAAATATTGTTAATACATTTTTGTTGCACAAAACTCGGGGCATGTGTATTTATTTTGAAGGCTCACCTGACGTAAGCTACTTCCTGGACGACTCGAGCCTATTTTTAAAAGTGTGAATAATGGAAATACCGCTCGTCTTTACTTTCTTTTAATACATGGTTCATGCTTATTTTGGATGGACATCACCGGAGAGCGACTAAAGATCATCCTGCTGGGTTAAAGTGGCCTTTGTGGATTTTATTTACTTAGCTAACATTAATTTATCACAGACACGTATTTTCTTCACTAGCTTTAGCCTAATATGTTGAAGCTAAGGTAAAAGTTAGCAAGTTTTTGCTGATCTCAAAATTACACATCAAGTAATTAATTTCCCTCTTATTAAAACTTTAACGTGCATATAACACATTAGACACTTTTTTTTTTTTTTTTTTTTTACTAAAACAGAGTTAACACAATTCTATTTAAGATTTTGCTAAAGATTGTACCCAGTCATTTGGCCATTTTTGTGATATTTACAGTTTCACTTCCTTATTGGACACCGACAGGAAGTGACATAGATGAAGGCAAACAATTTTAAGCTGTTGCTATGCCGACCAGTCAATGTGAAATGAGTGAGTCAAACTGTTATGGAACTTTACCTTTATCTATGTCACTTCCTGTCAGCAGCTTAAAAATTCAAATAAAAATAACTTCTGCCCAACATAATCTTTATTAAAATTGCTGCTTCACTGAAAAAAAAACAAAGAACAGATAAACTAAATAAGTCATATTTTCAAAAGCATTAAAACCTGTCTTATGCACTTTAAAGGTCTTGATCAAATGGTAAGGCTCTTAAACTGCATTGAGCATTGAATAATGTTTGAAATATAACTGACCTTGTATCACATGAATTACCGCATTTTGAGGGACTATTTTCTCGCAGATCACTCCTCCGCTGCGTTAGCTTACAGCCACGAAGCTGATGCTGCTCATATATAAGTTATTTTAAATGCAAAATGGTTAAAATTATTCTATCGACACAGACATGTATATGGTTAGTCTGGCGTTATAAGTGAATAGCCTCAGGTGCACTGTGGAGTGGGTCAGACTGTTTTTAATGCAGGCTAACTGATACCATAGAAATGCGTTAGCCTAGCCCTAGCTTAGCGCCACTAGACTCTTCAAATAAAAGAGCTGCATGAATTTAAGAAAAACATTTCTCCAGACATCAACAACACTCTGGATAACTAGGAAAAGAGGCCCAATGTCAAAAATCCTGAAATATCCCTTTAAAACTATCAAGTACAAATATCCCATAGAAGTAGAAATACAACCGAAGTAATTCAGCCCCAATTTCGTAGCTTTACGTGCATATGACAGTATTCTATGAAGCTCCAGGATCAAATTGCTTCACTGGTTCTGGTAGGTTTTCACTGATAATAGAATCAGAAAACCTACCAGAAACCTTAAAAAACAATTGACCGAGGCGTCATAGAGGCCAATGTGATGGAAAGTAAAGGCACCATGCAAACCACTCAGCCGCTCGGTCACTAAAAAGTCGAATATGCATTAATATATATTTTTTGGCATAAAAAGTTCCATCATGCACTTTTAAGAATCGCCTGCACCAATGCAGAAGAAGAAATGCTTTGTTGTAGAGGCAATTTGAGAGATTAATTGATAACAGTAATAGTTGGCAATTATTGTAAGACTCTAGCGTTGTGTGTCTAATAGGGTTTTGTTTTGGCATGTTTCAGCTGTCACTCCTACACTTCCTACAATGCCATTCTTCTGGGGACGGAGGACGCGGTCCGGTGCTTAGACCAGTGTCACAGTGCTTCTCCACGCTCCCGTCTTCAGACACAGAGCCCCACTGTCCCGCTCAGAATTCCTCATGAGTTCAGATCTGCAGCGTCACATGTCCGGTATACCCCCTCCCTCCTTCTGGGTCGCTCCTTGAAGTTTATCAGGCGCAGTTGTAATAGTCTGGATAATGCAGCGGACGGCCGTGACCGCAACATTTTATCTTTCCGCTGCTTCTTGTCATGCAGCGGGTCTTGTGAATGACCCAATTAAGTACAGTTCCTGTGTCTTCCTCAGAGGCTTCCTTCGCCTCAGAGTATGGGCTGAAATTCATTGACTGTGTTTTTTGTTAGTCCTGTGCCACTCACAATGCATTGCTTTGTTGTGTTTGCTAAAAGTGAAAGTTTGATAACCCGTGGCCTCGTTTGAAGATAATGGAATATGTGTGACTCAAGCAATAACATGCTCATGAAGCTAAAGTAGGTTCTCTTGATTTCCCTAACCAATTTTTACATGGAACTTTAATTTATATATTTGTTTTATTTATTTCCTGGTCGTAGACTTTATTGGACCTGGCATTATAACATTAAATGGTGTTAATATTCTCTTTTCGCAATGACATGCTTCACCCCGAGACAGGACTATGAGCATGTGCACTAGACAAAACAGCCATGGAAAAAAACTACCTTTAAAGACATAGACGTGTCGTTCAGTGAAGCTGTCACTTCCTACAAACACTGCTGAATATCCTCTAAGTCAGTGGTTCTCAAAGGGCGGGTCGCGGAACCATTGTCAGTGGGTTGCGAGTAGAGGTCGACCGATATGGGTTTTACTAAAGCCGATATGCACTGCCAATAATTTTGGACGATTTTTAAAATATATATAATCTTGTGTATGAAGCTTCGAAACTGTAAAATGTGTCAGTGTTGGAACTGTGACAGATTGAGGCGCTTTAAACAGCCACATCAAAGCAATAACATCATCAGCCTTTTACCATCTGAAAAACATTGCTAAGATCAGAGGAATAGTGTCAAAACCAGACTTAGAGAGACTCATCCATGCATTTGTCTCTAGCAGGTTAGACTACTGTAACGGCCTGCTCACTGGCCTTTCTAAACGAGCTGTTAGAGCTGCAGTACATCCAGAACGCTGCTGCTCGAGTCCTGACAAGAACCAGGAAATACGACCATATTAGTCCAGTGCTCCGGTCTCTGCACTGGCTTCCTGTCACTCAGAGAATAGAATTTAAAACAGCTCTGCTTGTGTACAAGTCTTTTCATGGTTTAGCACCAAAGTACATCTCTGACATGTTAGAGCCGTATGAACCATCTCGGGCCCTGAGAACTTCAGGGAGGGGTCTCCTGGTGGTTCCCAGAGTCAATAATAAACACGGTGAGGCTGCGTTTCAGTTTGATTTCAGGACTGATTTATTCAGTACATCCATGTTTTACGAAATTATACGCAAAAGTTTGCAACATAAAATATTTAATATATACGGTCCGAGCCTCAGAGATGTCCAATTTTCACCGTGATTTTTCTCAGCTCCCCTGAGGCACGGGAAGTTGTTGTAAAGCCCAGACTGAGTTCTTTCCAAAGTGTAAACTGTAAAATACCCATATATATCGCAACAACCACTTGTCGCAAGCCTTTCCCACTGAAAACGTGAAGGAACACTACCGGAGTCTGTTAAAATTACTGATATGGAGTTGTTTGGATCATAATTTCAGCTTTAAAGGTTTAGGTTTATCTAATCTAATCTGATTTGTGGGGAAAATACAGTATTTTGCATCATACATAACAAATAAAAATTTTATTTGGGTGGTCGCTTTCCATCTTTGGGCAATGGTGGTATTTTCCCAACAAAACTTGGTGTTCGGTGCGTGATTTTAAAATATTGATTTATTTGCTAGAGATATGCTGAACTGTTCAGTGGCTTAAACAGAAACCGTAAAGACGATAACACTGCCTTGAGCGAAAACCACGGAAGCATGATGACACGGGAAAAGGACTTATTCAAAATAGGAGACATTCAGCACATTGAGGAGGAACTTGAACCTTGATCATTGAATAGTAAGTACACTTTAAACTTTTAACAACATTTAACTTTTTTTCTACTGCTATATTCTGATTTACTCACTTCATTACATCTCATTTATAAATTAGCTGTGGCTTTCATGTATGTGGTCTTGCATCTATCCTTTGCAGTTTCCCTTTTGGCCACAGCAAGGCGCTCTGCACCATCCCTGCTCTCCTAATCTGAGGTCATGGCCGCCGCATCATTTCTGCCAGAGCATATTAGGCAGTTTAGGAGGGCCGTGGTCCTACATTTGGACATGCAAAGCTCCTTTAGTGGGACATTGGCACTTAATCCTCACAGCTCTGATCATTACAGCTGATAACATGGGAGAGACCTTTCTGCAGTACTCCCATGTTTTTAAACCTAAGTAAGTGAGAAAGTATACAGTGAATTTAAAGAGCTGTTTTTTAATTAATATACCACATTACTATATATTATATTCCTGAAATACTGTAGAGCTTTTTTCCCAGTGATAGTAAAGGATTCTTACATATCTTTATTTTTATGACAAGCATTTAAAAAAAGTAACAAGCACAATTTTACATCTCGATTAATACGTTTAGCCTCCAACTTGAGTAAAGGCTTGTTCTTTATGTCTGCCTGTTTTGCATAGCCACATTCTTGTGATTAGCAGCCCAGCAGACAGCCCAATCACTGTAAGTCTATAATGCTTATCAGAGATTTGCTAAATCTGTTAGCGTTTCACTGTGATATTTGGCGCAGCGTAATTACAGCCCAGGCATGACAGGCCTCGATGAGCTGCAAATTGGGATTACAGTTTGGGGCAGCTTGTAATGACAAAGAGGGCCCAATGTATCTAAGCCATGTCTCGTTTTGAAATTATGTGGAGAATAGCATTTTGGAAGTCCCATTAGCTGAGATAGAAGAGGATTTTTTTTCAGTGAGACTACAGAGTTTGGGGGAATACATTTCCACTAGCATTCAAAGCTAATGGCACTGAAATTGTCGATGCCGGGGTCTTCTGCGCTGAAAGTAAAAAAAAAAATACCACCATTGGATCAGGCCATCGAATCGAGATCTGCTCCCAGAACCATGCACCATGAACGGGGATGAGGGAGCTTACACGTTACCGCACACCTGGGACACGTGCTTGAAGTTTAAGCAGCCTACGAGTCATGTCACAACTGATGAAGGGGACAAGGTGAGAGCAGTTTGTCTAATCTAACCTACAGATACTGAAAACACTTGAATATTATTGGGATGGAAAATGCTTTAAATTACAACTAGACTTCCGGACCTGAGACTAATTACTATTCAGAGCTATTTTAGGCATTTTATCATAAACATAAAGTTTGGTTGAGAGACTGGGGGAAAAGGGCTGCACTGTTTGTAAAAATAAGAAAATTATTATTATTTTGTATTTCGACTGCATTGACACCCCTCCTGGAACCTCCACCTTAACGTGGTGGAGGGGTTTGAGCGCCCGAATGATCCTGGGAGCTCTGTTGTCGAGGGCTTCGTGCCCCTGATAGGGTCTCCCATGGCAAACAGGTCCTAGGTGACGGGTCAGACAAAGAGCGGTTCAGAAGCCCCTTATGAGAGACCAACAGGCCCGGTTAGAACCATGAGGCCGTCCTTCTGTGGACCCACCACCTGCAGGAGGAGCCATAGGGGCTGGTGCAGCTCCAACAGCTGCCCCCACGACCCAGCAACGGACAAGTGGAAGAAAATGGATGGGTGGATGGATTGCAATGACATTTAGAACTTATGTTTAAAAAATAAGATTTAGTCTATTGTGGACATTTTACAAACATGTAATAGTGGTACCACTAAAACATGTACAATAGGCCAGAATGAGTGAGAGTGTGTTTGCCTTTGTGAGTGAGTGGTTTGTGGTGGTCGGAGGGGCCATAGGTGCAGATTGGCAGCCTCGATTCCGTCAGTCTACCCCAGGGGCGGCTGTGGCTACAATAACAGCTTACCACCACAGAGTATGGAGTGAATGACTAATACAGACTGGTGCTTTGAGAAACTTGGTAACACAGGCTTGAAAAGCGAAATACAAGTGCAAGCATTGATTAATCTAACAGCTTTAAGAGAAGACTGAGCATGTTTGTCGAGGTCGAAACTACAGGGTTTTCAAGTTTCATAGATAAGACGACTCTTTGGAAAGTTTGTGAAGGCTCTCATTCATCCAGGGAGTATCCATTGTAGAAAAAGGTTAAATCATCGACTGGACTGGGTTTGGTAAAGTTGAGGACGTTTCGCTTCTAGTCACAGAAGCTTCTTCAAAGCTCTTCAGGTCATAAAAGACACTACTACCCAAACTGGAAGGGACTAAAAAGACCCCAGGCTCCTCCCAGATGCCCTGTGCCCATTGACTCAGCAGCAGAGCAGAACAAAGACCTGCTACGTGAGTGATCCTGTAAACAACTTGATTAGGAATTTTTGGCAGTCTGGTTAACCTTTTTCTATGACTCTTTGTAAAGGGATATTTTACTTTCTAAATAATTGTCGCCCTTGCAACTAATATGTGTTTCCCCCCCCCTTTTTTTAATCCAAATATATAATTTCACATGCCACTAGAGGGCACTGCAGGCTAATCGAGCAGCAGAAAGAAAGTTTGCAGTGAGTGAGAAGCGGAGGTTACTGCAATGATGTAAACAAAAAAAAGCTAATCACGGGCTAAAAGCTAGAGCCACAGCGAGAGGAACGAGTTTACAAATGGGTGCTTAAACAACGTGCTGTTGGGAGAGGCTTGTCAACGGTGCAGTTTCACCTCCTTGTCAAGGCGATTGTTCAGAAGTGACACAGCTGAAGATTTCAATGGATTTAGTGATTTGCAGTGAGATGGAGAGTTTGGTATGTTCTTTATGCTATAGCTATCAGATCTGTTTATGTGACATTATTATACGGCCCGTCACAATGCAAGTAGAACGCTCCATTGATTTGAATGTGATTTCCCAACGTTCTACCGGTCATTATTTTTTGATAAAGACCTCTGAACAAAATAATGACCGCTGCCAATGGCAACGGAGTTTGTGCAGGTCTTTCATATCACTCCGCGAGTAGTAGTAGCGGACAGGCGGACACTATCTCTGTCACCGTCCCTGCGAGAGAAGTTGGGGGAATCGCTTGTGAAGTTAACGGGAGTCCGACTTTCAACTTACCCAGAGATTCACCACCATTCCTCCTCTCCAACTGCACCTTCAACTAAGTAGCTAGGCTAGCAATAAGTAGCTAGCCGTGCTGCTACTAGCCTCGCCACACTGCCTGGAATCAACAAACGTTGCCAAGCAACGCACAAACTTTTGGGAACTATTTGCCGCGGAAATCATTAAATAAACCTTTCTGCCTTCATAAAAGTGTATGAAGTTTATTTGTGTGTGTACAGTTGGTAAACAGCCGTATAATAAGCGGGATAATGCGCGTCGGGGTCCAGTTCGCCCTGTCGGTACTTATTTTCCCGATAATGACCGGTGTTCTATACATTATCCCTTACTTAACGTACCAGATACCTATTTAGTTAGTTGTTTATGCTTCATGTAGCTAACCATGTGTCATGTTAGCATACCGCGTACGCCTATTCAGCCTGTTGTTTTTTCATTAGGCAATGTTTGACTAGTGCGTCTTATTCTCCGGAGCGACTTATCTATGTTTTTTTTTCTTCTTCATTACGCATTTTTTGGCTGGTGCGTCTTATTCTCCAGAGCGACGTATAGTCCGGAAAATACAGTAATTCTGCATCTTTTATTAGGTATTTCTGAAATGGTACTTTTTGCACTTTTAGCTTATTAAAAATCAATCGATCCCAGAATCTAAATGATTTGCTTGTCAACTTCAAACCCTCCTTAAGCGTATAATAGGTATTGTCTTGTTTATCCCGAGCCTGTGTCTCTCCCTGTGCATAGCAGCGATTGACATATAGTTAGTCTCTTCTTCATAACAAGCTACTTCCCTGTCTCTCCCACCACCAGAACTGTCAGGCGCCTAACAAGCTGTACATATATCTGCTGCCGCTGCCTTCCCGAAGAGCCAGCCAAATGAGGAGAACCTGCGCGAGATGAGAGGATAGCTCCAGACAACAGGTGCTCCACTGACTCAACATCACTGCTCAGTCCCCACACACTTCCCCCGCCACATGAAAGACGGACGTTTTTGATGTGTTTTGTAATTTTTTTTTTTAGATCAATTACCCGTGACTGCATGGGACTGCTCAGACAGCCCGGTATCGTGAGGAAGGATGGCTCATGCAAGTCTCCACGGTATTTTTTTTTTTTTCCCGAACACCTACTCTTCCCCATAGCGGTGGTAGCACTGGCACTATCTGTAGCTGTTTGCTCATTCATGGCAAAAGCATTAGTGACATAGGCGTGAGTCAGAGGCTATCTACTACACAGGCAATGGGGGGGCAAATAACAAACTTAACTTAGTAACTTGCTGTTTGTTTGGTTTTGCTCTGATGGAATTGCACAGTAAAATGTTGAAAAATCTTTAGAGTATAGTATTTGAGTGTAGGATTGTGACAATATATCGATTTTTCAATATATAGCGATATTTTGTGGGACGATACAATACTTTTTATTCCAATATCGATACTTTTGATTACGTCATGCATATTAATGAGCGACACCATGCATAATATTAATGAGGTTGACCCAGTGGGGGGCAGGACCCATTTTTCCTATTAAAGAGGGGTATTATGCTTTTTCAATCACATAGCACCAGTCTATAGCATACTACAATGATGACGTAACCTTCTGTTGGTCTGTATATGCAGTAAATTAAAATAACTGCCTTAAATAAAATTGCTCTCTCAAAATGGCTGTACTGAACGTCTTGAAATAGGCCTCTGTCTCTTTAAGAAGCTTTCCGACACGCCCCCTTCAGCACACTGCTGTGGCATCTAAACAACACTACTGTGCGGGGAGGGGGCTCTGCTGAGCTGAGGAGCAGTGGTTGGTGGCTTGGCTGGTGACGAAAGGTCCAGAGGCGTCTCCAGGAGGTGGGGGCGTTCCTAGGAGGACTGAGGCATAGCTACACCTAAAATGGCTGCCGTCTAAGTTTTTACTGATTACTCAAAAATATGTGAATGAACCAAGGCAACACTCCAGGCATGTGTTTAATGAGGGAATGACATAACAACATGATATAAAGCTTGAAAAAGTCGATTTTACATAATACCCCCCTTTAACTACATTGCACTTTCACAAGTCGTATCTAAAACGAAAATGTATGAATTACAAAAATGGTCATTAATATCAGTCACTGGGTCCATGATCTCTCTGTACAAGACCAAAAATGTCCTCAAAAACAAAATAATTATACCTCTGTATAATATTATAGGCCTTTAGAACACTGTGATGTCACCTGAAACCCAGCATTAGAGGCTAACAATGATCAAGAATTCAGTCAGAACAGTAGAGGGCAGCGCTACAATTTTAGGCCCTTTGACCAAACTGTCACACAAACATATTACTTTTAATGATAGTTTATGTAAGGATTAAACAACGAGGAGCAGTGGTTGGTGGCTTGGGTGGTGACAAAAGGTCCAGAGGCGTCTCCAGGAGGTGGGGGCGTTCCTAGGAGGACTGAGGCATAGCTACACCTAAAATGGCTGCCATCTAAGTTTTATTGATTACTCAAAATATGTGAATGAGCCAAGGCAACACTCCAGGCATGTGTTTAATGAGGGAATGGCATAATAACATGATATAAAGCTTGAAAAAGTCGATTTTACATAATACCCCCCTTTAAAAAAAGGATATGGTCATGTTTACATCTTAAATTTACATACAAAATAACAACTGTGACTGTGGGGTAAACACAGAGGAAAATAAATAAAAGTCATTTTTTTCCCCTTCAATGTACTTTTGGAGTCCCCCTGTACTGTAGTGCCTCTGAGGACCCCAGTGGAACCACCGGTGTAGACAATTATTTATAAAGTGATAAACTAAAAGTAAAAAGTGAAAGCCAGTGTGTTGTCTTTTACTTCTAACCTTTACTGCACAATATCATTTGAAACAGCTTTCTTTTGAGAATATTTTTTAAAACAGTGTTCAGTTTCACCTGGATTTTTGGTCTGACATAGTTCCAAGTACCCTCTGCGATGTGCTCATGTACCCCAGGGGTCCCCTTACCCCTAGTTGGGAAACACTGGTTTTGAAATGCATTAGTAGTGATTCTTAGCAGTTCATACTTCAAAATAGAATGGAATGTATTGCAATTTGCACAGGTACAAAACAGTAGAGGCACATTGGAATTCTTTTTGCAGTAATAATAAGAAAAAAAGTTTTATACATGGTAAAAAACACATACCTAAAAAAGGTGCAGCATATAATAGTTTCAGTTTTTCATTTATTTTAAGCCTGGGAGATTGACCTGTGGGATTAACCATTTGCTGTAAGTTTGGGTATTGTAGTGTGAGTGGTTGACGATGGTCCAGACCGACAGCCTTGTTTAGCCCAGGGCAACTGTGGCTACTTATGTAGTTTGCCAACACCGATCCTTGAATGAATGAACAAAGTAGTCTCTTGTGAAACAGTTTCTGACCTCCTTTCTCAAATGATAAGGTTCTGGGGCATGTCTAAAATGTGAAAAATGAATCTCCATTTTATAAATTGTAAATCTATTCTACTATTTTTGAGAATTATTATTATTTACTCTTCCCTATAGCTGTGGTAGCACTGGCCCTATCTGTATCAGTTTGCTCATTCATGGCAAAAGCATTAGTGACATGGGCGTGAGTCACAGGGGCGAGCTTCTAAACAGGCCATGGTGGGTCCTCCTCGCCTCGAGACATTCACAAACACACACCAACGCAGCGGCAGCATGTTTAGTCACATACTGTATGCCATCTGTGTTAGCTCCCACCTGACGCGCCGGGCGCCACGGAGCAGATGCTGTTGGGGCAGTGGGCAGCGGAGCGGTGGCGGGTTGCGACTGTCCTCATTATTCAGCTTCTGTTTGTTGACATAGTCGGTGGGTTTTGTAGCGAGACGGGGTTTAATGTGGACCGTGTTCCAATTAATTGTTGTAATTAGCTTAAAGTCTGTCTGAGGTGCTTCTTGAGCCATGAATGGGGCTGTGATAATCTAAACACTACATTGTGCCTATGTTGGGCTCTTAATGGAACGGGCCGACAGTGGTGCAGTTGGTAGAGCGGGTCGTCTCATGATTGGAAGGTCGGGGCTTCGAATCCCGGATCAGTGAAAACCTACCAGAACCCTGAAAAAATGTATCCCAAAGCGCCATAGAAACCTGTCATATGCACTTTAAGGGGCGACCGTGGCGCAGTTGGTAGAGCGTGCCGTCTCATGTCCTTGGGCAAGACACTTCACCCACCTTGCCTTCATTGTCTCTTGGTGTTTGAATGAGAGAGTAAATGAGTAATGAAGGTAGAAAAGCACTATATAACATGGTCAAACGGTTTGTGCCGTCCTACATTATGAATTGCTGTTTGGACTTATATTGGGCTTATTACAGGTGGTGTTTTTGTCATGTGACAGGCAGAAAATGATCGCAATAATGACCAAAACCTTTGCTGTATGTGGAACTGTGTAATCGAATCAAGGCTCATACCTGTTGTAAGAACTTAATGTACACTAGATTTTTATTTTTATGCCTGCCACAATAAATAGTGCGATTAAAGAGGGGGTATTATGCTTTTTTCAATCACATAGCACCAGTCTATAGCATACTACAATGATGACGTAACCTTCTGTTGGTCTGTATATGCAGTAAATTAAAATAACTGCCTTGAATAAAATTGCTCTCTCAAAATGGCTGTACTGAACGTCTTGAAATAGGCCTCTGTCTCTTTAAGAAGCTTTCCGACACGCCCCCTTCAGCACACTGCTGTGGCATTTAAACAACACTACTGTTCGGGGAGGGGGCTCTGCTGAGCTGAGGAGCAGTGGTTGGTGGCTTGGCTGGTGACGAAAGGTCCAGAGGCGTCTCCAGGAGGTGGGGGCGTTCCTAGGAGGACTGAGGCATAGCTACACCTAAAATGGCTGCCGTCTAAGTTTTTACTGATTACTCAAAAATATGTGAATGAGCCAAGGCAACACTCCAGGCATGTGTTTAATGAGGGAATGACATAATAACATGATATAAAGCTTGAAAAAGTCGATTTTACATAATACCCCCCCTTTAACGATATGATTGAAGACCGTTTAATGGCACAGACACTACAGTCGATGTACTAGCAGGCTAACTCTAACTCTATGACAGCATTCTCGAAAAGTACTTAAAATAACAATAAACATGAAATACAATAAAACACAACTTACTTTGGGAGAAATATAAAGTATTACATTAGAAAAATGGGGGAAACTGCAAATTAATGCAAAAACGATAAATATGGAGCCCAAAAATGTATTGTTTATCTATCTCTTTATTGAGTGATATGTCCATATATCGTGACAGGCCGGGCTAACTGTTCACTTTCTGAACCCAAAATCTGAAAAACCTTTGCAATTCCCCATAGATTGGATCATATATCACTTTTTTTCCTCCTTGTGAAATAGACAAATAAATAGGTTCGAAAAACACTCACGCGCCCCGATTAAAAGTATAAAAGGCATTATTAAATTCCTCTATAGTTCATAGGAAACATCTCAGTTGCTATTTCACTGTGAAGTCTGAACAATAATAGCTATAGCACACATATGCAAAAAATATACAATCTGAATGTGTTTACTGCTGCTTTTGTTTAATGCATTGAATCTGATTTTCTGTCTCCCTCCACTTCCTTGTTTCTTTCCTCCCACCTCGGGCTCAGCTCCCATCATATTCCGATGAAGGCTGGTGCACCGCTTAACCTTGCAGCGTGCTACCGCGTCTCCTTTGCGCTTGACTGTGTCCCTCTGTTGTTACAGCTATCTATCAGCTTCACAGCGCGCAATCTGCATCCATCCAGCCTCCTACGACCCGCCCACTGAAGCCCTATCTGTCAGCCCAGCGTGGCAAGGAGAAAGCTTGATTTGTTTTGTAATATTATCAACAACAACAACAACAACAAAAAACGTGTCTGTGTTTTCCAGGGAAAGAGGAGAGAGAGGAGGGCGCACCCGGGTTAGATTACACCCACTGCGGAGCTGCTAGGCTGGGGTAGAGTGAGCTCGGGGGGCTGCATGGAGGAAAGGGTGCTGCTGCTGCTGCTGCTGGCGTTTGTGGTAGGCAGGACGGAGGCGGGAGGGATAGTGGTAGGTGGGATGGGATGGGATGGAAGGGGGGGGGTTGCTTCTTCATACATTTTTATGACCACATAGTAGATAAGGTCAGTAGTGTGCCATCGTTACTAGGCAACAGCGCGACCCTGAGTTGGATTGAGTTGTGAAGCCGAGAAAGTCCGATATTGTTATTACAACGGGGGATTCTTCTGCTGCTGCTTCTTCTTCTTCTTCTTCATACTGGTTTGGTTAACAAGCATCCCGGCTGAAGGGGAGCGCTTTAGCCGGGCCGATTAACCGGATAACCGCCGTAATTAGGAGGCCATTGATTGGGGTTATCACGTTGCCACACACAGACGCGGAAAAAAAAACAACACACACCCCAAACCCCGGCGTATACGCGATGACGACGGTGCAGCGGTGATGAAAAAAAAAATGACGGGCGCGGCGTTTTCATTGTATATTTGTAATGATCCGGTTCACGTGGGGATACGCCAGACTGTGGGAGTATTGATTTTTCCTCTTTTTGAGTGAAGGAAAAGGAGAGAATACACGCAGCCGCCACCGCCACTCCTCGTCTTCGCTTTACCTTTACAGTTATTCTCTCTCTCTCTCTCCGTCCTCACTTCCTCCTCGCCACCTCTACAATAGCCTTTCATTACGCTCTTCTCTCTTCACTCTCTTCCTTCTCTTCTTTCTCACTCCCCTACCTCTCCTCCCATTTCTGTCCCTTCAGCGTCCTAGTTTAGCACGTCAAGGTTGGCTACAGATATTCTCCTCTGTGCCTCAGGGGCTAACAACGGGAAACTGGCCGGGGTCGATGTAGCCGGCGACGGTGTTTGTATCAGGAGCTGAGGGAAAGCCAGGGAAAGGTTACAGTATGTGGCTGTGTGCGTTTTGTATGCTAAATGTGTTGAAGAAATAAAGATTCCAGTAAGATTTCATTATGTACTTACAAATAGTATCATGGAATTGATAGGTTTCTGACAGCAGGGGGAGGAGTCCCTGTAAACTCTGCCAAAAGCATCAGAGCAGCCCAGTTTGCAGCTTTGCAGGAGCCACATGCAAATTGCTGTTTGGGACACTATTGGTCAAACATTACCTTGAACTAATGTTCTCGCCACTGAGCCACTTTCGCCTCAAGCTTTGCATCTTATACAGCGGTTTTATCAACTGGAATGGGCATTGAAACCCATCCTCCTGCCACGATGAGAAGAAAACAGAATTTAATTTGTAATATAGAAAGCACTTTGTTGAAGCATTAAAGAGGGGGTATTATGCTTTTTTCAATCACATAGCACCAGTCTATAGCATACTACAATGATGACGTAACCTTCTGTTGGTCTGTATATGCAGTAAATTAAAATAACTGCCTTGAATAAAATTGCTCTCTCAAAATGGCTGTACTGAACGTCTTGAAATAGGCCTCTGTCTCTTTAAGAAGCTTTCCGACACGCCCCCTTCAGCACACTGCTGTGGCATCTAAACAACACTACTGTGCGGGGAGGGGGCTCTGCTGAGCTGAGGAGCAGTGGTTGGTGGCTTGGCTGGTGACGAAAGGTCCAGAGGCGTCTCCAGGAGGTGGGGGCGTTCCTAGGAGGACTGAGGCATAGCTACACCTAAAATGGCTGCCGTCTAAGTTTTTACTGATTACTCAAAAATATGTGAATGAGCCAAGGCAACACTCCAGGTATGTGTTTAATGAGGGAATGACATAATAACATGATATAAAGCTTGAAAAAGTCGATTTTACATAATACCCCCCCTTTAAGTATAAATTGCTAAGCTTTGAAATCTTTAGCGATTTATTGATTTATCAGTTCATTTATATAGAGACAAAACAGCAGAGTCACCAGAGGCTACATCAATAACAACTGTACAACTCTGACTTACTACCAAGCTTCAAATCATTACTCAAAACCCACCTCTTCAAACCCCCTTTTTTTGTTTTATTCCCCATGTAAAGCGTCTTTGAGTGTCCAAAAAAGTGCTATACAAGTTTGATGTCAGCCTTCATTTGGTCAGTCTTTTCGTACCAAAGTACTAAGTTGTGGAACTCATTACCCACTGAACTTAAAGCCATCGGAGTTAGATAGATAGAGAGATAGAGAAATAGATTGTCAAATAAATAAATAAAATAAAACAGTTCTGTGACACACTTTTGTGTCCCAATCCACCAGTTGAAAACCACTGTATGTATGAGTATGAGAAGTACTCGACTGCTTCCACAATATGCCATCACGGCTACATCTTAAACAGTTTTCATGTACTTTATAGGTACCTTATAGATATATAAGGTATGAATTTACAGCCGTAACAGAACGAGAGTCAAAACAAATAACATATTTCGTAGTTCAACCCTGACACTCATTTGACTTCTGTTGCCATGCTGCGAAAAACTGCTTATATAGATCTCAAACACGATGGTGTGGAACTTTATTCATTGTAATTTGATGATAACCTCCTTTATGCTTTAGTAATGCCTTTAAGTTATGTGTTCTTCCAGTTTAGACATGGTTTAGTCCAAGCTAGGTCAATGATACACAATTTTTGACACAGTTTAGTCCTGACTGGATATTAATCTGGGCCTGGTGGTACATGGAGGGTCAAATATTTTATTACAGGGTTCCCGTGGAGCATTACAAAGCAGTAAAGCATATTCAGCTGCAGTTTTGGCTGAAATTGACCACATTTTTTTGTTAAGTTTTGTCCAAATGTCTTTCCTCTCTTTGATTAAATGAAATATGCGCTGATATATTTCTGTGTTTGTGGCATTAAAGTATAGTATTTGGGCATTAATTCTGGCATTAAAGGGATATTTCAGGATTTTTGACATAGGGCCTCATTTCCTTGTTATCCAGAGTGTTGTTGATGTCTGGAGATATTTTTTTCTTAAATTCATGCAGTTCTTATATTTGAAGAGTCTAGTGGCGCTAGGCTAATGCTAGGCTAAAGCATTTCTATGGTATCAGTTAGCCTGCATTAAAAACAGTCTGACCCGCTCCACAGTGCACCTGAGGCAAATCACTTATAACACCAGACTAACCATATAAATGTCTGTGTTAATAGAATATTTTTTGAAATATAACTGACCTTGTATCACATGAATTACCGCATTGTGAGGGACTATTTTCTCGCAGATCACTCCGCCGCTGCGTTAGCTTACAGCCACGAAGCTGATGCTGCTCAAATATAAGTTATTTTAAATGCAAAATGGTTAAAATTATTCTATTAACACAGACATTTATATGGTTAGTCTGGTGTTATAAGTGATTTACCTCAGGTGCACTGTGGAGTGGGTCAGACTGTTTTTAATGCAGGCTAACTGATACCATAGAAATGCTTTAGCCTTGTCCTAGCCTAGCGCCACTAGACTCTTCAAATATAAGAACTGCATGAATTTAAGAAAAAAATATCTCCAGACATCAACAACACTCTGGATAACTAGGAAATGAGACCCTATGTCAAAAATCCTGAAATATTCCTTTAAAAAGCATTGAATTTGCCTTGTTTCTGCCTGTATACACCCTGTATGAGGTGGTATCTGTTGTGAAATATTTGAGAACCACAACTACAGAGAAAGAATCATTATTTTTGCACTTTTCTCTCCAGCTCAAACGGCACATGTGTCAGACTTGATGTGGGTGGCCCTGCGGAGAAGGTAATCAAATGCCCCCCAGTGCCACGTGCCCTTTCCATTGACCTCTGCACAATCCCATCTCCTTGGTGTTTCTATCATTTGTCCGCGTGACGGGTTCACTTCTTAGCCCGGCGTGCGGTCGCTCCCGGTCGCCGCAGCCCTCCTCTCTGAGCTGGGACGTCCCGATATATGGAGCGTGCATATGTCAGCTGATGATTGACCCGAGCGCCTGTCCATCCCTCGGGGACCGGTAGAGGGTAAGTGCAGGCACCGCCCTCAACTCCCGGCATAGCAACTTGAAACCCGATCCACACTGGAGCGCGTCTCTTATCAATGTCACCGTCGCAGCAAACAAAAGGATCATTATACGGGAGCCCAGATTGTTTCTATTCTCAGTTAATGGGTCACATAGTGTAAAAGGCAACCCGATCCTCCTCAGGGTGGCGGAGGCGCGCGCCGGGGCCCTGACATTTCGCTGATGATAGGCCGGCCGTGTGTTGTTGTAAGAGACACTGGGCTTCACAGGACTTGTCAAAACAGAAAGGCCCCATCCTGAGGGATTTACGCGGCAGCCGGTCCCAGCACACGCCAGGGGTGAGGTGGGACGCAGCCGGGGGGAGGGAGGGGGTAAAGGTGTCCTGAGGAGTGAGGAGTGCAGAGATTTAACAACATGCTTCAACAACAAAAGTGGTCATTAATAACGTATATAGCAAAATTGTATCTATTTTGCTATATACAAACCTACAAACGACATACGTGTTGATGGCATTGTCAAACCTTATGTTTATTAGCATCAGCAGCATACTTCATAGGTCACATAGGAGTTTTTATCATTTTCATCAGAATAATATAGGGCTGGGCGATACTGACAAAAAATGAATATCTCAATAGTTTTATGGACTTTCTCGACAATAACGGATATTGCTGGATTTTCCCGAACTCTATAGAGCAGTGGTTCTCTACTTGTAGGTTGGGACCCAAAAGTGGATCACGGACCCATTTCAGGGAACATTTCTTTCAATATTTATCTTCTATAAGCTACCCCCACTTTAACCAAGCGCATTTTCTCCAATTCGGCTTTACCCAAATCTAAAAGCTGCCTTTGCCTATAGGCCAGTGTAACGCCTCATTTGAAAGACCTGAATGTAACTTTTTTGTCACGTTGTCCCTGCGTTTTAATTACATTTTTGGAGCATTTTCGTCATGTTTTCTTACTTTTTTTTCTCCTGTTTTTGTCGCTTTTTTTATTGTGTTATTGTTACTTTTCCGGCCGCTCTTTTGCCACTTTTTTGTCACTTTGTTGTTGCATTTTCATCCTCGTTTTATCTCTACATTTTGAGGCTTTGTTCAATAAGCTTTACATTTGGGTAAATTCGAAGTGGAGAAAATGTGCTTGGTTCAGATGGGGGTTTTAGAGGTTAAAGGTTTATTTAATGTATATTCAACATTAATGTGTGGGAAAATACAGTCATTTATATGACATATGACAAATTCAATTCTTATTATGGTCGCGACTTGCCACCCTATGATTTTGGTGGGTCCTGACAGTAGTTGAGAACCACTGGTCTAGAGGTCGTGCACTGCAACAGAACCCCTTGGATATTACAAAAAAACAACAACTGAACAATACAGTATGAATGATGATGATTGCTACTGTGTGCTGCGTATGCCTTTATAATCTCCTGTTAATCCCATAACTGTCCAATATTGTAAAATATTAAGCGCACTTGCTGTTTTTAATCTGTCTTAGAATAAGATTAGAATTACATGAGGAGCAACATTAATCCAAGCGTCCATGTCTGGAACTATGGAGGAGGAGGGGGGTAGTTTAGTGGAGTGTAGTTCATTTTAGCCCCCCAGCATGACTCCTAAACTGTAGTAAGTGGATGTGACAATGGGGCCCCGGGGCAGCTGCGCACGCTCCTGCCCTTGTGTGTGTTTGTGCGTACGTGCACCGTGTCTGTTTGTGGACACAGTGAAGTGAAGCACATATGAGAGGATTCAAGAAGAGTGCGCACCAAGGTCATGAATCCTCGTATTGTAATACTAACGCTGGGATGGTATGTACGCTCCCAGCTTTGTGTTTTACCGGCAGCTATATCATGAATAATAACGGGAGGGCCTGGGATAACTGTGAGTAGTAAACAGAAATGTGATGTGAGCTGGTATTATTTTCGAGACTAATGTGGTGCAGTAAAAACATGCGGAAAATAATGTGAAAAGACAAGCAGAGAAGAAGAATAAACCTCTGGCACAGTGTTACCAACCCTTATCTCTCAGTGACCAATATGTAACCAGTGGAAATATCAGAGACGACAAGGCCCTTTCCGTCGTGACAAGCTACAGTATTTTAGACAAACAAAGTAGGTTACATTCATTAAATTCAATAATTTAAGACATTTAATTAAGGCAAAACTCTACATTTACTAGTATAATGAAGTATTACCATGGTTTCTTACTCTGTGGACATGATCACACACGCTGTCAAATAAATCATGTATAATACTGTATTTAGTAAAAGGTGGGAAATATACAGTGCCTTGCAAAAGTATTCGGCCCCCTTGAACTTTTCGACCTTTTGCCACATTTCAGGCATCAACATAAAGATATAAAACTGTAATTTTTTTGTGAAGAATCAACAACAAGTGGGACACAATCATGAAGTGAAACGAAATTTATTGGATATTTCAAACATTTTTAACAAATTATTCAGCCCCCTTAAGTTAATACTTTATCACAATCAATATTTCTGAAATTCAACAGAGAGTTACTGAACATACATATTTATCAGGCCCATTAGCCAAAAATGCTGTACCTACTGCTATAAAAGTAATATTTACCAAAATCGGTGCTTCCGGGTTAGCGGAGAAAAATGCTAACGCTAAACCCGGAAGTAGCGACTTTAGTAAATATTACTTTTTTAGCAGTAGGTGCGGCATTTTTGGCTAATGAGTCTGAGAAATAAGTAGCTTCAGTAACTCTCTGTTGAGTTTCAGAAATATTGATGGTTGTTTTTAAGAGTTTCTTAATGTTTTTTTCTCGCATATTTGGAGCATATTGTCTGCTAGGACCCGGAAGCGGATGTCGTGACAAACGTATGTTCACTAACAATAAAAGGGTCCATAATCTGCTAGACATCGAAAATGACCGGGAGTATTTAAACTGGCTCCCTGTAATCAAAGCTATGCAGCCACATCTCCATGGAGACGAGCTGTCCCGCTCCCAGCAAAGTTACGAGTCTGAGGAGATGTGAGCCCGTTCACTGTAAAGACACACGGTTTAAGAGGTATTTTTCACCCATAAAACCAGCGGTAACACAATGAATGCCTCTATTCTGTTCTATTTCCTTTGTGAATGTTATACAGTGTAGCTTTAAATCGAATAAATCAAATTGCTGTAATTCTGCCACTCGAGAGTATTGAAAGGAGACGCACAAATGGACACGATTTTCACACTGAAGGTGAAATTCATTGGTAGGTACTTATTATCCAGACGGACATGAGGCATTAGATCTTACTGAGGAAAGCTGGGTCAGGTAAGTGGTTAAGTATGTGGTACTAGGAACTGGAAAGGTAATTTGCGGTTTGCTTGTTGGACCGGTTTAGGGGAGGTAACAGTACGAAGCAAAAAATATCATGAAAAAGAGGCAAAAAATGTGATGAAAAAGAGGCAAAAACAAAGCTAGTTTATTATTTATTTGTTTATTATTTATGACATATAACAAATCAGAAAGCACCGGTGTGAGTAATTTGAGCCACACATTTCTGTTTACGAACTCAACAAACACTACCTTATTGTATTAAACATCACTGTGCTAAACCTCACGTCGCTGCTTAAGCTAACTTTTGCAGAAATATCACTAAAATAGCCTCAGGTAATGGTCTGGGCCTCCGTCGAGTCTTCACTGCTATTGAATTTGCTATTTGGATTTCGCCCATGAGCCCTGAGAGCGAGTGCCTTCCTAATACAATTTAAACGAATTAGCTTACTGACTGGCAGGAATGTCAGGTCATCGGGTCAAGGCTTTTGTCTTCGCGGTGAAAATCAAGGTATTGTCTTTCACATTTCAAGTAGCCTCTCCAATTGTCCAGCTGCCTGTGTTTAGCAGCGATAACCAGCAGCACCTGTTCTGCGCGGAGATAGAAGTGCCCCCAGTAGCACAGAACATTTGGTCTTTTCTAAATGAGACGTTAGTGTCTTCAAAGTGACACGGCGTGCCGCAACTGCTCTTATTTGTTCGCCTCCCATGCAGATGCTACAGGGCACAGAGTTTACAGAGGTGGACGGGTCTAAAAATGGAAGCAATGAAAAGCAATTATATTTTAATTGCAGTTGTTGAGGTGAAGCGGTAATTATGCATGGTGTTCTCCAGTATTAAGGCACACAGAAAACATGATAGGTCCAAGTTTTAATTGCAGTAATAGTCATAGCAGCAGTATGCAGTGTTATAGGAGTGGCTGTAGTTGTGTTGAGACCATTAAGCTCTCAGCTGAATGATTGAGCACACAGGGTATTCCTTTTCTCCCTTTCTCGCCACCGTAAGAGCTATATGTAAAATAAGGTGACCGGATTTTGCACATTAAAAACTGGGACACAATAGGCGTTTGTGGTTGTTGTGGGGGGAGCTAAATTGTGACTGTTGAATGGGCAAACAGACCAATCAGCATTGAGGTGTTTCAAGTTTAAAAAAAGCTGCCTTAGGCTTTAGGTACTGGTGACAAAACGGGACACATGGGGTTGAGCTTGTGTAAAACTGGGACAAATCAATTAAGGACATGTACTCCACCCGTCAGAATCACCAGGGACCCTTCACACCCATCACACAGTCTCTTCAAGGTAATGCCTTCAAGGAGGAGACTGCGGAATCTACGGGCCAGTTCCAGTCGACTGAAGAACAGTTTCATACCATAGACTGTACAAATAATAGACAACTCCTCCTCACTCCTCCCTGTTTACCATAATGACCACGTTCGAGGGGGAAATCATGGCGGATTTACAGACTCCTCCTCCCCAGCTCTGACGAAGCATGTTCCTAATAAGGGCATAAGGGCGGGATCTTCACTGTAGACTCGGCCCTTGCGTGACGTGTAGCTCGCGCAGCTCCAATGCTAACAGTCCGACCCTCATTAAGTAGGAGATTTCTAAAATGTATCCTACGATAACCAGCCCGGTGCCTCTGATTGTGTCTAACCCAGCGTAATCACAGGAGGAATATCTAGCTGTAGACAGTTCCAAAAAATTAAGGAACGCGCTTTAAAGTTGTTTTTAACGTGTCTAAAGTGCAATGGGGGACTAGCGGCTATATGGCGGTACTACAGCAATGGCGGCCTCCAGTGTCGTCGTCGCAAAGCAGATCTGCCAGTGGCCATTGTTTCATACACAAGGCCATCGGGAAGCTGAACTCCCTGCCCTCCCTCCCACCCCTCTTCCCCCACCCCCCGCTCCACAATCAAGGATGAGAGAAATATAATTTCAAATCATTCACATGGTTTGACAAATAAAAAATCTTGAATCTTGAATCAGTGGTGTTGGAGAAATCCATTGGGACAGAGGGTTCAAAACTGGGACTGTCCCGGGTAAACTGGGACATCTGGTCACCCTAATGTAAAAGTGATTTGATTTCTCAAAATGCACTACCACAAATCAACCATAACATAAAAACATAAATTATTTCCTCAATCAGCTGGTTCTACGAGAGAGGACCATCGTAACCCATCCATCTTTTTAACATTAAACTGTTAGTTGTGGCCCAAACTCATTCCCAACTTCCCTAATGTTCCCTAATGCATATCTAACACCTCTGTTCTTCACGGTTTAAAAGCACATTTCACAGCTTTCAGGGTCACTTTTCAGGTTCACTGTCACATCTAGTAAAATGGGTGAATCTTGCCACTAGGAGGAAAGTGCCACCAATTTTTTACTCATCTATATACAGTATTTGTGCTTTTACCTTTCACAATATATTGTACCCAAGTCCCCCTATTTGGATGAGTTCCTCCATTTCAGGTCATGTTGAAGTTGAGTTTTGAGTTTTACTGCTTCTGTTTGTAGTTAAACAAACATGGAGGAGCCGTTGTTATACATGACTGTCCCCAAATATAGACTCTGTATACAGCAATGTGACGTGTGTGTGTGTGTGTACTGTACACAGGGAGTGTATGTTGGACACTTGGGAGGTTTTCCGCTCCATAGAATAAATACAATGGGCCAAACCCCAATTCCCACGTGGACTTACTGTACTTTGGATAATTAAGTAAGTGCTCTAGAATTAAGCACAAATCATAAAGCTTTGAAGTAAAGGTATAGGAAAATCTGTCCTAAACATCCTTCCATCCTGTCAGGACAGTGAGACCTGGGCCCTTCTAACAGTGAGGCAAGAGTGCTTGTACTTGAAGTAGCAGCACTTGCTAACTTGGGGCAACAGTGGAGCAGATGGTAGAGCGGGTCGTCTTGTTCAAAACCCCGCAGGTGCACATTGTTGTTGCGTCATTGGGCAAGACACCTCGCCACCTTGTTGCCTCCAGTGTCTGCGTACACTGGTGTATGAGTGAGAATGTGAATGGGTGAGTGGTTCCTTGATATAAAGTGCTTTAAGTGCTTTATGTTGGTAGAAAAGCGCAATATCAATGTATATTATTGCATTCATTGTTCATATACGTCTTCTAACAGGCAGAATTGAATCCCATTTTAATGCCCAACTACTATATTCTAATGGCACAAACACAAAAAAATCTGCGCACATGTCTTTCCTCAACATTAGCAAACATTCCGTCAAATGAATTAATGAAGGCATTCGAAAGAAAAAGGGAAACAACCGAGTAAATAAACTGCCAGAACTGTAGCTGAATTTGTTTTGGACGATAATTTCTGTATTTCTGATGAACTTATGTAGCAAATTTAGCCAAGCAATGTCATTATGTTCCAAGAAATGTAGATTTAATGCCACTTTGATTCCAATTTAATGCTTTTTAATGACATTCAATGGCTTTTAATGCTCCTTGGAAACCCTGTCTAAGTTATGACTGTATCCAGACTAATCATTTCAAGTGAATTTTATTTGTGTGTCACATTTGTAGAGGCAAATTTAATAACTACAGGCTAAACTGCTCTTTTTATATTTACCATAGTATATAATTAGACAAATGTACAGTTTCTTGTTGTTTACAAAGTTAAGATAGAAACGTGTGTATATTGAGCATCAATCCTGTACTTTACTGTCTGCTTGTAGCTTTTGCATCTAATCCACTATAATTACGGTGAATATTCCTGACCCACTGCCCCCGTTCAGTTCGCCCATCCCTCCTCAGCCTTATCTAACTTCCAAACGACGTCCCACTAAACAGGAGCCCCGTGCGCGCGTTACCATCCGGGATTAGGTAACGCCGTTTTGCTAAACACAAGCCCAAAGCCGAAAGTGGCTCCTTGGTGTTTTTTAAGGCGAGCTGGAACAATGTGTTCTCGTATCGACTCGAGCGTTGCAGAGCTGGATTGGTGTTTGTCTGCGGCTCAGGAGCGCACACGAGGGAAGGAGACGTGCCGGCAGGTTGACGGCTGGACAGACATTATAACAAAGGACGGTCTAGGCACAGAGCAAAAGGAAAAAAGGGAATTTAATTATGCTTTCCGTTACATGACAGGGCTGCACTATGTAAGGAAAATACCTAATTATGATATTTCCGATGAGGATTGTGATTAGATTTGCGATTTATGCATTGGAAGCAGTGTTTTAACCGTCAACACAATCCATTTTGTAATTAATTTGGTTGATGCCCTATTAAGCAGTCAATGCATTGGTAAAAACTGCTCATCATTTATAAGACATTTACACAGTTTTACTTGCAATTGTTAACATTAATAAGCACCAAAACACATTCTAGTCACAAGATGGGGCCGAGCATCCCCTATGTTTTTTTTGGAAGCAGTGTTTTAACAGATCACGGGGGTGCTAAACATTTGAAAAAAGTATAATAAGAACTGCTAATACATGAATCAAATGCATTTTAGAACTCCACATAAAGACAAGATATTTCAATCAATCAATCAAAGTACAACAACACAAGGAAGACCAAAGTGCTTCACAGAAAACTATTTAAAGGGGGGGTATTATGTAAAATCGACTTTTCCAAGCTTTATATCATGTTATTATGTCATTCCCTCATTAAACACATGCCTGGAGTGTTGCCTTGGCTCATTCACATATTTTTGAGTAATCAGTAAAAAACTTAGACGGCAGCCATTTTAGGTGTAGCTATGCCTCAGTCCTCCTAGGAACGTCCCCACCTCCTGGAGACGCCTCTGGACCTTTCGTCACCAGCCAAGCCACCAACCACTGCTCCTCAGCTCAGCAGAGCCCCCTCCCCGCACAGTAGTGTTGTTTAGATGCCACAGCAGTGTGCTGAAGGTGGCGTGTCGGAAAGCTTCTTAAAGAGACAGAGGCCTATTTCAAGACGTTCAGTACAGCCATTTTGAGAGAGCAATTTTATTCAAGGCAGTTATTTTAATTTACTGCATATACAGACCAACAGAAGGTTACGTCATCATTGTAGTATGCTATAGACTGGTGCTATGTGATTGAAAAAAGCATAATACCAGAAACAGTAAATTATTAAATCAGTGCGTTCTATGCGTTTAAAGCCAGTTTGAAGAGATGAGTCTTTAATCTGGACCTGATCCGTGAGAACACGCAGACTGAGGGGCAAGGCTGTTCCACAGTTTAGGTGCTGCAAACATAAAGGAACGTTCACCCCACTGTTTGTACCGGGACCTGGGCACATCCAGAACCATTTGATTGGATGTTTTGTTGTAGATGATATTACATGACCCGCATTTTCACTTGCTAGTCACAAAACGCGATCAACGTTTTGTACAAATGGAATGTATGTCTGAATACTGTGTATTTTGGCTCCCAGGCCTGACGTTGCCTGCCCCTGCATGTAGATTTCGCGTCATCCTTGTGCCTGCTTGAGGTTGGGCACAAGTCAGGCTTGGCTAGTAAAATGGTTTGGACTCGTTTTCGTGGAGTCTAAACATTATTCACTGACTGAACAGTAAAGACACTCACTACTACTAATTGCAAATTCGATCGTGCATCATCTACAGTGTGATATACCTGTAATGCAAATATAGTGAGTGCAACCTATTCAGTTCAGTTTTGAGTTTGTTGTTCTAAAACCTTAAAAGGATTGCATTCACATTCTGTATCTTCTGTGTGAAGGTTTGGCTATAAAAAAAACTGTCACGGTGGATAGAGTTGGAGCAGCAGACTGGCCTCCAGGTTACTGTGAGAGGGAGCTGCTCGGTATGGAGGACAGGCCCACAGGCGTCCACAGCCGACTACAGTCAGCTACACCCTGGATGAAGGCAGGCATTAAAATGGAGGGTGCTGGTGGAGCGCTCTGGGTTATGTGTGCATGTTTTAGAGGTGGGGGCTGCTTTTGTTTAACCCTGTGTGTTCTGAATCCAGCCACTTCTGTCGTCGAACGAATTAAAAAAGCCGCTTACTTTACTGTGGAAAACCAGGGTAGGTGCACTTAATACTATGACTTTGTTTTATCACTTTTCTAGACGGTCTGCTACATTTTTCATATTCAGCATGTATTTTTCCCCTGGATGTTGTTCCTTATAAAACCCAAATACCTTTTTGAAACATTATGAAGAGTCTGTGATCCCTACACTGCAATATATACTGTATCATCATTCACTGTTTTGATCATAACAGCCCACGCAGTATAATTACATAATTGATTGTTTCATATAATAATATTATAAATGTAGTATCCTCAGACTCTGTTTAACCTTGGCCTTCTGCAGCCCGTACTTCCCTCAGCCCTGCACTGACCCGAGCGCTATTGGATAGTGACAAAAGATAGAGGAAGTAGGAAGTGAGTGTTGAATGACTTACAGTAAATAAACTCAATTAATAAAGTGAAGTTCACTAAGGGTAGCCTACAGTCAGTCAATGCTTTTGGATATTCATTCACTTAAAGGGGGGGGGGTATTATGTAAAATCGACTTTTTCAAGCTTTATATCATGTTATTATGTCATTCCCTCATTAAACACATGCCTGGAGTGTTGTCTTGGCTCATTCACATATTTTTGAGTAATCAGTAAAAACGTAGACGGCAGCCATTTTAGGTGTAGCTATGCCTCAGTCCTCCTAGGAACGCCCCCACCTCCTGGAGACGCCTCTGGACCTTTTGTCACCAGCCAAGCCACCAACCACTGCTCCTCAGCTCAGCAGAGCCCCCTCCCCACACAGTAGTGTTGTTTAGATGCCACAGCAGTGTGCTGAAGGGGGCGTGTCGGAAAGCTTCTTAAAGAGACAGAGGCCTATTTCAAGACGTTCAGTACAGCCATTTTGAGAGAGCAATTTTATTCAAGGCAGTTATTTTAATTTACTGCATATACAGACCAACAGAAGGTTACGTCATCATTGTAGTGTGCTATAGACTGGTGCTATGTGATTGAAAAAGCATAATACCCCCTCTTTAACTTTTGTCCACAGTTTGGGATAATAATAATGGCCTACAGGTACAGCTCCTGGTGTGGATTTAGACGATGTTTGGAAGATGATTCTGCAAATGTAAAAGTGTATGACATTTTAATTGTTATTCATTTGAGTTTTCAGTGAGACTTTCCGACACCCACAGTGGCCCGGCTTAGGTGTATGCCTTTATTTTACGCTACCCTCGTTACATTGTACCCACTGAATTTAGTACAATGTGCAATAACAATAAGTAATAACTTGTACCGATGTGTTACAATGGAATAATGTTCGTTAGTCACTTTTCGGGCTGCACCTCAGAGTCTTGCGACCCCCCCCGAGAGGTTTTATTGTTTGCAGCCCATATAACACTAACTCAAAGGAACAAGCAGTAATATCTTCACTTTACTGCGCGGACGTCGTAGTGCTCCTAAGGTGTTATTAGCCTTACAATATAGTACTCCGTTTTATCCGCTCAGAAAATCAACATTTAACTTTGTGTAACACTTGGATCGTGTAACGACTCATGTAACCGTATTTAAATAGGGAAAACGTGGAAGAGCTTGGTCGCTTCTAACTTCACCGCGTGAAGACCAGACAGGTCAACTCGTCTAAGCTAAGGTAAGAACATATCTCAGTATGCAAAACGGTGACCTGTTCCTTTAAGGGTCTTATGGCTTAATACCTAAAGCTGGGGTTCCTGACTTTTTGTTGTTTTTGTAGAATAAATGTATTTTTGCCATGACGGAGTATCTTGTAAGCACAGCACAAAAACAGAACTTGTTGCATTGTCTTTGCATTGTCTAACATTTTACTGAGCGATGGAAGATAGAAGTAGAATCTTCAATTGTTGTAATTCGCTTTACTTCGCCATCGCTCAAATCTGAACATGGGCATGAAATGTGCATGTATTTAATTTGCTTGATCGATTTGGGTGTGCATGAGGTATTGGGAGAGCTAGGAACAAGTTTAGGCGAAAACTTTCACACTTTGAACCAGAAAAATCAGGTGTCCCAGCTTTATTAAGTACAGGTTATTACAGAGTGTTACATAGGACATTTTCGAAAGGACTATGTGTAACCAAATTTTCTTTTAGTATGTTGTTTCAGTTTGTATTCACAATTGTTGGTCCAGTTAGGGCATTGACATTGCTTTTATTGTGCACCATACTCCTAAAGTTGACATTGACTTTTTGAGGCACATAATCCACCTCTTTTTTGGAAGCGTTCCAGTACTTTTGCTTTGGCGCGTGTCCCAGTTCCAGGGGACTTACCTATTTCCATATTCTGAACAGGGACAGTCCATTGGCCGGAGCTGTTCCTGCTTTTTTGACATATAGCCTACATTGTCTGAGCGCACGTGCACGTCCACACTCTGCAAACTCACTGTGAACCTGCAGACGGTGCGTAAAAAGGTGCTGGTGCGCGTCAGGAGCGTCTAATTTCCGTTTTAATGCTAATGCCCCGTCTCAGTGTTCCCCCGTTCCGCCACAACAGCACGTTTGCCCTGAAGAACGGCCGGTACCCGCCTCTGCTCCTTTAAGGCAATGAGGAATAAAGGCGCGCGCAGGGGCAGAGGAGAGGGCTACTCCGCGCACTGCTCAGAGCGTGGCTTCAGCGATTAGAAAGCGGCGGCGGAGGGAAGATGCGCTTGCTCGCCTCTCGCTGGACGCACGGAGGCAGCGACAAAGATGATCTGACTTTGGAGTTTCTCAATCAAAAGCTGTTTTCCATTCCTCTCCTCCCGCCTTATCACGTTTCTTTGGTTCTTTGCCATTTAAGTTTTCTTTTTAATTAAGGATGATTCACCCGCAAATCTTTTATTTCAACAACCCGGAGCTTGAGACGCCCAGTGAGCTCTAGTTTGGCACATTTTTCTCCTTGGAGCCGCTCGCATCGCCAGCTCTGACTCAGCAGCACCGCACACACCTGGGCTTCACCCCTTCTCTTCAGCATCCCCTCTGAATAGCAGGGACCAGCAAGACGCGGAGTGGAGGAGACTCAATACATTTTTTTCTCTAAGACAATCAGCGGATCGTTTATGCTGCGAGCGCACCAAGAGCGACGCGTAAAAAGTACCAAGGAGATATTCAAAGTAGAGACTTCGGGACCGGTTTGCTTCAAGACTGTGGCAAATGTTTAACCTTAACCCAAGCACACACACGAGAAACCCGGGGAGGCAGCGGTCGGAGGAAGACGAGAAAGCATAGCTTTGGGGGGATTGAACGGAGCAGGGCATGTGGATATTGGCTTTTATCTTTTTCCAGAGCATCTTGAATGGTAGGTTTCCTAATCAGTTTCCTTATTTGCTTAACGAAGTGGGGAAATGTAAGCGGGCAGCGGGGGGAGTGCAGAGGGAGGATGGAGGTCACCTGTGACCCACATGAAATGGATTTGATCCGCTTGTCAAAAGGCTGACACCCTTGGTAGAAGCGGAGTCACGGGCGAGGCGAGCGCGCTCGAACCAATCCACACAGCCATTGGACACAGCTCTGGCCTTTACGCATCCACCCATAAACGCGGCTCATCAATTACCGTTTCTATCTCAGCCACTAATTAAGACTTGCTAATTGGGGTTTAAGTTTGAATTGCGTTTGTTTGCGTTCATTGCACGTCGTTTTTATTTCAAATATGATTCTAAACGATGCTTATTTTGTCACAGCCCTGTTCCACCGTGGCCCCTAGTAATAAGTGACGTATTTGATATAATGGACATTGGGCTTAACCCCTTCCCCCTCCCCCACTCTCAGCACATTTTCAAGTTCAAAGGGCTTGTTAATTAGAATCGTTGGAAATTGTGAAAAAGAACATTTCATGCACAAGCCAATGTTTGTGCTACTATTCATTTAATTATTCTTATTATTTTTAATATCACATCAACAACAACAAAAAATGGCACCTGCATAAGGCTGTGCAAGAGCAATGGCCGTCTATTTAGAGAATCTGAGAACAGTAATTGCAAAATTTGTTTTATGATGAACAAATAAAAAATATCACTGCATTTTTACAAGGTCATTTCAGTTTAAGAAAAAAATATTCTTACTCGGAAAATGTTATTCTGATACTGCACCAAAAACTGGCTATGTTCTTCATCTTATCAGGAACGCCGAGCCTCCTTATCAAACCTCTCCATACGCTGCTAAAGCATCTTTTATATTTGCAAGGCTCATTGCAGACATGCATGAGCCTGGAAATGTGCATGTGTGCATATTGCTGTGCAGAATTGGTGTGCTTGTGTACTTCTAATCAATAGCAGAAAATTGATACAGTTTATTGCATTCACTTATTGGCCAGAGCCCCTTCTACAGGGAGGGATTATGGCCGACTGGGTGTGTTTGAAAACAGGGAGAAGAGGCAGAGGCGGAGAAGAGGGCGAAGGCAGCAAAATGAATCTCAAAAATATGGCGACGTTTCAATGCGTTTTTACACGGAAACACGATCACAACGCAGGAATTTGTTTCTGTGGAGAAATCCGCCTCGCCGTACACGCGTGAACGTTTTAACCCCTATACAAAGGGCTACGTGATACCAAGAGCCACCCGAAATTGATTTTCCCTTCTGGCCGGGATGATAAAATAAGGCTGCGGAATGGATTTTAGTTTGGCGTGTCGTGTGTTTTTTCGGTGATGAGGCGCCCTTCGTCGCTTGGCGTTTATTGACATGGACTCCGTATTAAAAAAACAAAAACAAACGGTATCTCCCTCAGCCCAGCTTGTGCCCAAACTCATAAAGGAACAATAAGGAATCCTCATTAATCACAATCATCTCACTCTGACATTAGATCAACTGCCTCGCAAGATTGTGCCCGTTTATTGCATGAGGGATTATTGAATAGGCCCGTGGCAAACAAGTTACAGGGATTAGGCAGTGCTCAGTGCAGACATGATGGGTTCTCGTCCGTCATTTTTGCGCCGCCAATGAATTGTTTTGGCGGCGTCACGTTGTCTCCGGTAGATATGACTCGGTTCAGTCTAAAACGCCTCGGCTCCACACGACTTTGTTTCCGTAGAGCTTTTGTTGATTCCGATGAAAATGAGGTGCAGGCGTTGTCAGAAAAGAATGAATGACCTTGTAGATGGAAGCCAGCGCTGCGATTGGATTCCAGACAATTCGAGCTGTTTGAGACTTAGGCCTATCACGAGCTCACTGGGCTGTCTCTATGGTAACCCCCTTAATGGCTGTCATCGGCAGTTTCCGAAAAACGTCGGGGCCCGTGTCCGCTTGTGGGGTGTTGTAAGACGTTGCTCGTCTCGGATTTTGTTGACAAAAAACCCCCACCAGGTACCGTGCTAATAATGGGGTCACTCCTGGTGCATGATGGTAGTCGTAGTTCTTGTCGGCCGGAAGGTTTTGCTGCATCATACGGTGTGTACGGACCTCAACGAAATGGCAAATCACTAAACCGTGGCTTGACCTTTTGCGCGCTTTTCTCATTGTGACTTGTAATGTCTCGAGTAAGCCATTTTTAAGGGGATGCTTTGAATATACAGCCACTCAATGTCGTCTATCCGAAACTGGACCAATGCAAATGCTAAATATAAATGTCACCCTTATACATTATACACAAAAGCATTAGTTAAATAGAGTGCTTCCTATTCAATGTGCACTTTTAGGAAGTCCCTTTTACAGGTTTCCAATGGGCATTGTGCCTTTAATGTTATTAAAAAGTATTCAATTTGATTCCAACAGCCTTTAAATCTGACTTTATTTGGAAACAGTGACATTGCTCGACTTTTTTGCTGAATATTTCGGTAAATTTTTGCTCCAATGTTTCCTGTTGTGTCGAATATTTGTATACATATCCACATTTTCCTTCTTTCCTCCGTTACTGGAATGGATGCAGATGTTTAAATGCATAGATTTTTTAGCATCTGTGGCATTAAAAGCACTTTTGTTCGGACATGCTACTTGTATAAATGTTTTAACAGTACTACATACTTATCCACAAACCAAAAATCCAGCGGTATACAGCAATTAAGAAGAGAATTGGACACAGTGCCAGCGAAAACCCCCCAAAGGGCCTTGCCCACAGCTTGAGAAACACTTTTTGATGAGCATGAACTGACATAAACTCGCATATGGAAGTGCGATGCAGGCGCTAAGTGGGCAAACAGCACTCCCATTGACTCGCTTCGCTTTCACACCTTCATCTACTTATGTCAGCGTTAATGAACTAAGCAACGATCACACTCCCTTCCACAATCGGAGCAGATCACATTCAAGCTGCCCAATCATAAAATTATTAAAAACGCATTAGCGAACGTAAGGACGCACTTCGCTCCATTCTCCTATGTTTAATTAAAATGTCGAAATGTGTCGCAATTACGCGGCAAATAGGAATTTCTTTAACCGAGCTTGATTTTTTTTTTTTTTTTGGGGAATGGCTGACTCGAATCTTATCTTTCCAGTCATCAGCGCTGGAGTAGAAACATATATATTATCTCTCCTTGAAGGCTGCCTCTAGGCGAAAACCACAGCAGCCTATTCAAATTCTCATCGCAAAGATATAACAAGACAGGGCTCCTCGCACTGTTCCCATGAAAACCGCAATGATTTGTAGACAGCTCCGCGCAGTGTGTGTGTGTGTGTGTGTGTGTGTGGCTGCGACTCGTTTTGTTTGTCTTATACCAAGCATTTGAAGAAGTAAGGGGACATTTCGGATTACAAATGAATCCTTTTGTCTAGGTCGAGGCTGTTTTTTGTTACATGTGTTTGTTCGCATCCCAATTTGCATGATCGTTCTAAAGCTTTATTACATGATTGTACCTGCTGAACTAATAGCGCTTCCCTATAGTCAAAATGTTTAAAGCTGTACTTAATGTAAAGGGTTGTCGACCTCTCTTCTTTATAGTCTCATCGTGGTATACACATTGATTCAGTTTTCACGCTAAATAATGATTCATGTTTTCTATTCTTGATGCAACCTGCATTTTCTGGTGCTTAAACACTCTTGATCCACGAACTAGCAAACCGACCAGAGTTGCTAAATGGTATGATTAATTGTTGAATGATTTTTTTCATATAATCCGCTAATCCAGGGGCCTCAGAGGTACAACGGGGGTCAGGAAACCATCTGCTTTGTTTTACACATTTGATGACACTTTATTTCATTTAAATTAAAATTAACGAGCACTTAAGAGCAGGGAGTGACCGAGTGATGGAATTACACCGGAACGTAATGCACAACGATGAACTGTTACTGTTAATAGTTGGACTATATTTAGGGAGGAAAAGGGTTGAACTGTGAAGGGAACTACCTGCTCTGGAGAACTGAACTAAAGCTGAGACCAAGAAAAAAAAGCTAATTCATTATAAATGTATGAACTATTGCTGGAATAATTCTCTTCCTCCTGAGAGAGTTTGAAGCAGCTGGACCTCTTATCTCTCCTACACCGTCAACACTTCCCTTCAAGGCCAAGCCACGGAGCTAAACCTGATAAGGACTGAGCTCTCTGGGTCATATTTTGCATAACACTGACTTTCAGACTGTAAATAACCGCACACACATACCCCCTCCCTAACCACGCCCCCTGCCTCAACACGTTTCTTCAGCCCCGCCCCCCGGTCAATGGCCAGTCATCGTGTATTTCCCATGTCTTGATGTTTCTGTATGTTCTTTGCCTTAACTTAACCTCAATGTAATTTCGTATATCTTCTTTTGTAAGGCGCATTGAGTTGCCTTGTGCACGAAATGCGCGGTATAAATAAAGTTGCCTTGCCTAAATGGTAAATGATGGTAAATCGGCTCAATTTAGGAAGCACTTTTTCACCTATATTAAGCTCTCAAAGTGCTTTACATCAAGGAACCACTCACCCATTCACTCTCTCATTCATGCACCAATGTAGGCAGACACAGGTGGGTGAAGTGTCTTGCCCAAGGACACAACGACAGTGTGCACCTGTGGCAGCCAAGACAGTCCGTTCTACCTGATCCAAAACCTTTAACATCCTCATAAGAGCTTCATTTGACCCACTGTAAATGGTCCAGCGACCCAGTTTTGTATCCAGACTCACAGGCTGAGAACCACAGCTCTAAACTACACTGTCACAAATTTAATTCTTAAAATAGACTATAGAGAATACAATATAATACAGCAGAAATGGAAATGAAAACCCCATCTTAAACCTAAAACCCTTCATCATCACTAAAGTGAATTTGCGTTTTTTTGGCAAAGCTTTTGGCCAATGCAAGTCAAGATATTTCATTTGAACAGTGTCTTGATGCATCTTTAAGTGTCAATGAAGATCAGAATAGACCAAACTGAGGCCCAGTTCCAAGAAAAAACACCACTAACTTTGACGCATTACCTAAAAGTCATGGCCAACAGCACTATTCTCATTGATATAAACAAATATATTACTGCTGCTATTTGCCTGTTCGGTAACACTTTATAATAACGACACCTTATTTAGCCTTAATAAACGATGAGTTAACACTTAATTAATCATGAACAATTCATTAGTTAAAGGGACTATACGAAAATGTTAAAATTAAGTATTTTCCTCCCCCTGCATGTTCCAGCAATGTCCTAATGTGTAGAATGAGCCCAGACCTGTTCACCACAGCTGCCTCTAAAATCCTGCAGTGTCTCAAAAAGGTGTTAATTCAGGTCCGAAGTGCCGTCATGCACGAGCTTAAAGGGATATTTCAGGATTTTTGACATTGGCCCTCATTTCCTAGTTATCCAGAGTGTTGTTGATGTCTGGAGATATTTTTTCTTAAATTCATGCAGTTCTTGAAGAGCTTAGTGGCGCTAGGCTAGGGCAAGGCTAAAGCATTTCTATGGTATCAGTTAGCCTGCATTAAAAACAGTCTGACCCTCTCCACAGTGCACCTGAGGTAAATCACTTATAACGCCAGACTAACGATATAAAAGTCTGTGTCGATAGAATAATTTTAACCATTTTGCATTTAAAATAACTTATATTTGAGCAGCATCAGCTTCGTGGCTGTAAGCTAACGCGGCCGAGTGATCTGCGAGAGAATAGTCCCTCAAAATGCGGTAATTCATGTGATACAAGGTCAGTTATATTTCAAAAATTATTCTATTAACACAGACATTTATATGGTTAGTCTGGCATTATAAGTGATTTGCCTCAGGTGCACTGTGGAGTGACTGTTTTTAATGCAGGCTAACTGATACCATAGAAATGCTTTAGCCTTGCCCTAGCCTAGCGCCACTAGACTCTTCAAATATAAGAACTGCATGAATTTAAGAAAAAAATATCTCCAGACATCAACAACACTCTGGATAACTAGGAAATGAGACCCTATGTCAAAAATCCTGAAATATCCCTTTAATATAGGGACTGCAGTTACGCGTTACACCTAAGGTGGCAGTAGTGAGTTTAAAATGACCAACTTGCATCTAGTCCCTTTAAGTGTGACTAACACTTAACAATGAATAAGTCAAGTATGTGAAGAACTATTCATTATGAGTACTTATTAAGTGTTAGTCACACTTAACTAATGAATTGTTCATGATGAATTAAATGTTAATTCATCATTTATTAAGGCTAAATAAGGTATAGTTATTAAGTATTACCGGATGGATCTTCTTCATTAGTTTAGTAGTTTACAGTCTATTTTGTTTTTGTTTGACAACCCCCAAACAGCTATACCCGTCCCCCCGTACTGTCGAGGGTAAAAGCCCACTGGAACTGGAACAGACCCCTACACCGAGCTAACTCCACCTCCTCCTTTCGCTGAGGCCCCGCCACAGCTCGTGCGATTCAATTTCAGTGCGAAAACTAGCAGCGCAGACCCAGGCGATAGATCACCGTGTGCCGCCGTACCCGTTATGAATATCTAATGGGCCAAATTAAGTTTACAAGCCCACTTAACACTTGCAAGTGGAGAGGGTTTGCCGGGTTACTTAGCGAACTGCGCGTGTGATTCCAGTTGAAAGGGCAGCTAATGTCGGCTAATGGATACCCCGATGTGTGATCATAATAGATATTCCCTTGTTCATACATCCTTGCAGTTCTAATGAGGGCTACTCCACTGTACCGCACCTCCTCAAGCCTGTCTCGCTCCCTAATTAGGAGGAAGCTTCGGTGGCGGGCGCGCGCGGAGAGAGGACGCGCACGTGCACCAATGTAAAATCTAATTACCGATCGCGCTGTGTCTGTCTGGATTACCCTGAATCAGAGGTGTAATTGTGCAAGCCCGCGCGCGTAAGTGTCTCTTGCATTAAAATGTTAACGATATCATTTAGCATCTGCGGGGAAGAGCGGGAGAGCCCGAGGCGCCCAGATGTAGGCGTTTGATCATGCGTGCAAAGTGAGCTTGTAGTGGTACATCTGGCGGGGGGTTCCCTCTCGTGCTGGATGTTTTTAATTCACTCAGCACCTGTCAAAGTGACATGTCGGATTATTGTGGCGCGCCGCACACGTACTGTAGAGCAGACAGTGGAGTAGTCGCTTTATGGAGCTGTTAAATATTAAGTGTGGAGTGGGTTGGGGAACGTTCTCAGTCAAATGGAAGCTTCCGACAAATCCCTTCTGTCCAATGTTTAGCTATTTTTTTGATACAGTAACATTGTGCCTTTTTGTGCCATATTGAAAGTCCAAATTCAATTGACAGAGAAATCCTGAAAACGTTGCAGGGTTTTCCACAGGGTATTAAAAAGCATTACATTTGACTTGCCTGCATAAACACTGAGTTAACATTGTATGGCCACATTGTAGATAACAGATAACACACTCCCTGATAAATAAGGTTGCACGGTCACACACTCTAATATTTGGTTGATCCTGGTTTCGCTGTGGCGTTGTTTCAAGAAGCTTCTGCACTGTCAAAAGATCCAGTGTTCATTTTTCACCACGATCTTGTATTGATCATGGGAGAGTGCGACCCCTGCGCAAAACCTTCTCCAGCACATCCCAAAGATTCTCAATGAGGTTAAGATATGGAATCCATGTGTGAAAATGACGTCTCGTACTCCCTGAACCACTCTTTCACAACGTGAGCCCGATGAATCCTGGCATTCTCATCTTGGAATATGCCGTGCCATCAGAGAAGAAGAAATCCATTGATGGAATTGGTTATTCAGGAAGTCCAGGTGCTGAACCTAGACCTGAACAACTGCAGCAAAACCCTGATCTTAACAGTTTTTTTTGGTTTGTTAAGGCAGTATAATATTACCGGGTAGGACTGCACAATTACTCACTGTCAAAATTACAATTTGAATGAAACATGTAATGCGCACAATACATGGAGTCTAATCCTCTACAAACATGATATGATCCCTCTTTTGTTTAAACGGTCTATATTTCAGTCTTCTCTAAAATATTACGGCTTCTGGACATGTGTAACAATGCAAAGTGAACTGAATCTTGTTCGATTGCTGATCAAAACACACTAAAATGTCTTCCCAAAAGCAGTGGCTCCCAACCTTATTGTCTTACCTTGGACCATCTATCTGAACTCCCTGCCTCAAGGGGCGATTATCTTTAAAATGGTCACTGAAAACTAAAATACTTTACTCAAATAGAGTTGACTTTGGATTCTGACTGCACCTCATAAACATCTGATTATTTATAATGACTTCCATATGGTTATGTTTTGTGTTTGAGTTGTGCAGGCTCATTATCAGCTCTATACAAACAAGACAAGAGACATTGTCAATGACTATTTTTAGCTGACGGTGCTTACTTACGGATGATTACTGCACTGCGTCCTACTGTATACAGTACATGCAGCGAATTCCCCTCCAGAGCTTCTGTTGAGCTCTGGTGGTGACAGGTGGAAGAGGTGCGACGGGTTTGGTGTCTGTCAACTACAAAGCATCCAGTTGGACCTCATATAAATACTGGCTCCTAATCCAGCGCTAAAATACGAAGGTCTGTAAGGCTTTGAACTTGACACAATTGTGACTAAGGCTATTTATGAGCGATATAGGACCGCAAACTCTATGGGCGGCCATCTCAAAAAGCTGATCTGGGGATGCATGATGGGGAAGACCTGAGAAATGTAAACTCATATTAAATCAGGAAGTGCAGCTTTAAAGTCATTACATTTGATTCCAAGAAGCATTTTTTTTTGAATGACATTGCACAGAAAATATAAGATAAGCACATTTAAATACATGTTAGAGGTTTTTGCTCTGAAGTTGCCTGTTGTGTTCCATTGACTTTTAACTTCTTAACCCCCGCCTTAACTGAGCACATTTTCTCCAGTTTGGCTTTCCCCAAATCTAAAAGCTTCTCGACTGGAGCTCACAGCCTATAGGCCAGTGTAATGCCTCATTTCAAAGCGAAGACCTACAAAACTGATCTAAGATTTTTCTTCGTGTTTACGCAGCTTTTTTCATCATTTTTTTGTGTTTTGTGTCCAGACCCAGAGGCTGAGAACCACAGCTCTAAACTACACCGTCACAAATTTAATTCTTAAAATAGACTATAGAGAATACAATATAATACAGCAGAAATGGAAATGAAAACCCCATCTTAAACCTGAAACCCTTCATCATCACTAAAGTGAATTTGCGGTTTTTTGGCAAATGCAAGTCAAGATATTTCATTTGAACAGTGTCTTGATGCATCTTTAAGTGTCAATGAAGATCAGAATAGACCAAACTGAGGCCCAGATCCAAGAAAAAACACCACTAACTTTGACGCATTACCTAAAAGTCATGGCCAACAGCACTATTCTCATTGATATAAACAAATATATTACATTACTGCTGCTATTTGCCTGTTCGGTAACACTTTATAATAACTACACCTTATTTAGCCTTAATAAACGATGAGTTAACACTTAATTAATCATGAACAATTCATTAGTTAAAGGGACTATACGAAAATGTTAAAATTAAGTATTTTCCTCCCCCTGCATGTTCCAGCCATGTCCTAATGTGTAGAATGAGCCCAGACCTGTTCACCACAACTGCCTCTAAAATCCTGCACTGTCACTCAAAAAGTTTTTAATTCGGGTCCGAAGTGCCGTCATGCACGAGCTTAAAGGGATATTTCAGGATTTTTGACATAGGGCCTCATTTCCTAGTTATCCAGAGTGTTGTTGATGTCTGGAGATATTTTTTTCTTAAATTCATGCAGTTCTTATATTTGAAGAGTCTAGTGGCGCTAGGCTAGGGCAAGGCTAAAGCATTTCTATGGTATCAGTTAGCCTGCATTAAAAACAGTCTGACCCACTCCACAGTGCACCTGAGGTAAATCACTTATAATGCCAGACTAGCCATATAAATGTGTCGATAGAATAATTTGAACCATTTTCGCCTGTTTAGTCTTTTTTCATCACTTTTTTGTCGCTTTTTCATCCCCTTTTCCTCAGTCTTCCATTGTTCTCATTCAAACTCCAAAACTATGCGCTTTTACTGTTCAAGAATTAGTTGTAAAAATGACTATTATTAAGACCCAAGACGATTATTGAAATTGACAGACGTTGAGATTGCGATTTCGATTCCACATCGCCCTATGTTTTTGTCACTCTCGTTTTTGCCGCATTTTCATCCTCGTCACGTCTCGTCGTCGTTGCTTAAAATTGACAAACACATCGATTTGTTGCATTTGTGTCATTAAAATACTACATTTGGGCCTTAGAAATGCTTTACTTGTTGCTCCGCTTGCTATTCTTTTACGCAAACCCCGTTTCAACTTCATCACTTAGCCATAGCGGCCTCCCTTTTACTTTTTCCCCTAATACGAATCTCGCCCTCTCGTCTGATGCCGCGTTTCGAAACTAGGCTACGGGGGATGCGCACGGAGGCAAAGCTGGACAGACAGAGTGACAGAAAGACAAATGGGCCCGGCTCGGTTTCTCGACACCGGGCTTGTTATTTTTAAACCTGGCACAGATGCAAAGATTTAAGACCAAGTTAGTGACGCTTATTTTTAGCCGGCCATTTTTAAAGCGCTGTCATCTTCTCGGAGTTGAGTGTGGCGAGGGGGGGAAAGGCAAAAAAGAAAAAAAACCTGAGTGAGCTAGTGTTTTACGAGCGTGTTGCCCGGCGCCTATATTTGCTTGCATGGCTGTGTTTTAATTGGGGAACAGGTTAGGGTGGGTGTGTGCTGCGCTCGGACGGACCGGGGTGCGTGATGTGGACTTTGAGCCACGGCGAGTCTGATTTATGTCCTTCCAGCTCCGGCATCGATCGGCCCCCCCGGCCTCGCGTGAGACTGAGTGCATTGTCAATAATGTTAGCACTTTATGGTATTCCTAGAATTCCCAGGCCCCCCTCCCCCCGTACCATGAGGTGTGACGCTCGCACTGCGCTGTAGGTGTGAGGCTTGCTGCAGTCGGCCATGTTTGTTCCACATCAAATACGAGGGAAGGAACGAAGGGCTGGAGGCTGTTTGATAGTGCGGGGTTTGTTTGACGCAAAGGTGCAAGTGCGGGGACGCCTATGATGTATCAAAAGGCAGATTACTGAATGGGGATTGTGCATTATTGTCAAAGGTTTTACAAATAGTGACCGGTGTTCTGAAAACTAAGCAGATTTGAGCACACAGTCACCTGATACAGTGGGATGAAAATGTGAACGCTTTGGAATTTCTCGCATTTCTGCCTAAATTGGTCATAAAATGTGGTCTGAGCTTCATCAAAATCATAAGAATGAATAAACAGTGTCTGCTTAAACTAACACCACCCAAACATTTACATTTGATCATATTTTTATTGGCCGTAACATGTAAACATTCACAGGACAGGGAGGAAAAAGTAAGTGAACCCAGGAATCTCGCTGAACTGCAGCAGTTTTGTAAAGAGGAATGATCCTAGATTCATCCTGATCGTTTGAGCGTCTAATCTGTAACTACAGGAAAGCAGTTATTTAATACAAGGGTTCACTTACTTATTCCGTGCATGTTGTGAATGTCTTAGGTCTTTCTGCAAAATATCTTGATAAACTTGTGAATTAATTTTTCTATTGTTGATAGCACGTTGTCCAACAAAACAGCCCCACACCATGATTCTCCCTGCCCCATACGTCACAGTGAGGATAGGGTTTTGATGGTGACGTGCTGTTCCATTTGTCCTCCACACATGACATTGTGTGTTCCGCTCAAACTATTCAACTTTGGGTTAATCAGTCCACAGTATATTTTGCCAGTAGTGCTGTGGAGCATCCAAGAGCTCTTTCGCAAACCAAAGCTGAATAGTTTGGGAGGAACACACAATGTCATGTGTGGAGGAAAAATGGAAGAGCACATCAACATCAAAACCCTCTCCTCACTGTGAAGTATGGGGCAGGGAGAATCATGGTGTGGGGCTTTTGTTTCCTCAGGGCCTGGACAATGTGCTATCATCAATAGAAACATGAACTCACAAGTTTATCAAGATATTTTGCAGAAAAAACCTGAGACATTCACAGCAGCGTGGAATAAGTAAGTGAACCCTTGTATTAAATAGCTGGCTGATCCTTCTTTTGCAGCAATAACTGCTTTTCTGTAGTTGCAGATTAGACGCTCACAACGATCAGGATGAATCTAGGATCATTCCTCTTTATTAAACTGTTGCAGTTCAGCGAGATTTCTGGGTTCACTTACTTTTTCCTCCCTGTCCTGTGAATGTTTACACGTTACAGCCAATAAAAATATGATAAAATGTAAATGTTTGGGTGGCATTAGTTTAAGCAGACACTGTTTATTCATTCTTATGATTTTGATGAAGATCAGACCACATTTTAGGACCAATTTAGGCAGAAATGTAAGAAATTCCAAAGCGTTCACATACATTTTCATCCCACTGTATATTGTAGCAGCAGCATCAGAAATGTTGTTGTTGCTGTACTTGTTGGAAAAGGCTCACAAACCAGGGATCTTCTTTATAGTAGAATGGTGCAAATATGAAACAAATGATGCAAATTTAGCACACAAATAAAGTTAGATAGTAAACAAGTTTGAAATGAGAGGAAAGGCTGCAAAAGGGGCTGGACGATATGTTCGATTATATTTAATTTTTATAATCAAAATAAATAATTGTAGACGATTTATGCATTTAGACAAACTTCAGCTCAATCTCCAGTATAATTTAACATATAAAAATCTTCCGTTGTCTCGTCCAAACTCCAAACTATAATTGCCTGTAAACCTGATGTTTGTAAAGTCCCATGACGATTATTGAGATTGACGAAAAATTTACAAAATGCATTGTTAAAGCCACACCGGGTAAAATTTCCCCCCGAAAAAACAAAATTGAAATACAAGCACTTATTTTATGACAGACATTTTCATCATTGACAAACAAACATGTGCTTTTGCTGTGTGCGGCTCGCCTCTCTTAAGACGTGACCGTAACTTTACCGGGAGTGGCTACGTCTCCAGCTCGTCTCCATGGAGATGTGACTAAAGTCAGTAGAATTTGAGATTCAAACAGGTTAGGTCCATTCTTTGATTACCCATTACAAAAATAGACTTTCTGTGTCGAGCTGCTCATTGGGAACATGTTTTGTATTCATGGCAACAGTATAGTCCAAAATGTTACGCAGTGCGCCTTTAAGTTACGGATGTGTTTACTCTCATTTAAAGGCATATTTTTTAAACCTAACTAAAGTTGGTACATTAATCCAGTGGGGGTTGGTCATGGGGTCCCGAGATGATTAAGGTATAAAAAGAAACATTGATATTGTATTGAGATAGTAAAAGTAAACACTATAAATACTAACTACTAAAACAGACAAAGACATATTTCTATCATGTAAATCGAGCTATTAAAGAGGGGGTATTATGCTTTTTCAATCACATAGCACCAGTCTATAGCATACTACAATGATGACGTAACCTTCTGTTGCTCTGTATATGCAGTAAATTAAAATAACTGCCTTGAATAAAATTGCTCTCTCAAAATGGCTGTACTGAACGTCTTGAAATAGGCCTCTGTCTCTTTAAGAAGCTTTCCGACACGCCCCCTTCAGCACACTGCTGTGGCATCTAAACAACACTACTGTGCGGGGAGGGGGCTCTGCTGAGCTGAGGAGCAGTGGTTGGTGGCTTGGCTGGTGACGAAAGGTCCAGAGGCGTCTCTAGGAGGTGGGGGCGTTCCTAGGAGGACTGAGGCATAGCTACACCTAAAATGGCTGCCGTCTAAGTTTTTACTGATTACTCAAAAATATGTGAATGAGCCAAGGCAACACTCCAGGCATGTGTTTAATGAGGGAATGACATAATAACATGATATAAAGCTTGAAAAAGTCGATTTTACATAATACCCCCCTTTAATCTATCGTTAATCTACAAATACAGATTTTAAAATGACCTTTAGGCGCTGAAACCATCCCTAACTTCACACAAGGTTAGAATGAGCGAGAAACCATGTATATTCAGACACATGTGAGATGACAGAATTGAAATAGACATATTGTTTGCACGTGTCCAGAAGTGTGCAGCTGTTTACACGAGGCCAAGCGTCCCCGCAGACTGTCGCCAGGACGAGGTCTATTATGTGTCGCTCCCTGTTCCTCCTTCGCACCCATCCATCCCACAAGTGATTATGCTAATTAGTGTTTGATCAGATGATTAAATTAAAACTCCATTCATTCAAAGTACTAAATGCTCTGAATACATTTGTGTCCGTTTAGCCGCCTGGCTTCACACAGCTCCGTTCCCCTGGCGCCTTCTTTGATGGAGAACAAAAGGCAGGACCAGAGCGGGACAGACAGAAACTCGAATTGTGTGAAATGAAAAGATACATTTGGTACATTGGAGACTCAATATGATTTTAATTTACATTTGCTTTGCTCTGATATTATGTAAGCGAGATAAAAACGCAACAGCGAATGAAAAAGCTACTAAAAGATTTTAGTATTGAGATTATGGTATGTTCTTAATTGTTGAACATCTCACATTTAGCATGTCTTGCCTCCATTAATATTTAAAAGAAGGTACAAAGATCATAAGACCTCAGATTTAGTCCTAGGTATCGTTGCATTTCTTTCTGATATAATTACAGTACTTTAAGAATACATGGTTTACAAAAATGTACCTGAATGATTTTTTAATACTATAGTAAAATATTTGTCATCTATAACCATACAACAGAATGTTCATTTATAATGCCAATGAATCCCTCGACCCAACAGGCATCAAAACTTTGTATCTAAAGAAACATAATTTGGGGCCAGGACTCCCCTGAAAAAGAGATTCTTAGTCTCAGTGGGACTTTCCTGGTTGAATAAAGGTCATTAATAATAATAATCATTTGTCGATACCTGTTTTTCAATGCCTTTTTCCCCTCGATACCAGTAGTCCCTGAACTTTCTCCCCCCTTGATACCATATTGTTTAATGGTGCCCAGCCCTATTGAAGAATGTCAGAATGTTTTGTTGTGAGGAAGAAATATCGTATTGCCTAAATCAGTGGTTCTCAACTGGTTTGGTGTCGGGAGAAAAATCACCCTGGGATGACAAGCCGCGCCCCAAAAGCGACTTAGACTTGTAAAATATAACGTAAAATATTGTATTTTTCTCAAAAATTGTTGTTGAATAAGCTTATTGTCTTTTTCAAAAAAAAAAAAGCTGTGGCCATACCGCCTTTGCAATGCCTGATCCCGTCAGACCTTGGAAGCTAAGCAGGGAAGGGCCTGGTCGGTACTTGGATGGGAGACCGTTTGGGAACAAGAAGCCTAGCGAATGTAGTGAGTGAGTGAGTGGTTGGTGGTGGTCGGAGGGGCTGATGGCGCAGACTGGTTGCCTTGTTTCCGTCAGTATACCCCAGGGCAGCTGTGGCTACAATAGTAGCTTACTACCACCGAGTATGGGGTGAATGAATAACGCAATGTAAAGCGTCTTTGAGTGTCCAGAAAAGCGCTATATAAAACCGATGCATTATTATTATTATTATTATTATTATTAATTAACAGTAAACAGTAATTTTAAGTAAGTAAGTGCTTTATTTGTCATTGTACGATCGTACAACAAAATTCTGTTCAGGTATTAGTCCTGAGCCGCTGCCACTGAGCCGCGCTGCCACTGTGGGTCAACCTGACCAGCATGTTTTTGGAGTTAGAGGAAACTGTAGCACCCGGAGGAAAGCTGGCTGGCTGCTTTCAGTGATCCTCTGAAACGGTTCAGCGCCTCCTGGGTTTGTCCCTGTTTCAGAGCGTGGTGTCCTGCACTGGTCAGCTCCTTCCTCTTCCTCCTGCGCAGCTCCCTCCGCTCCCTCTGCTCTACAACAGTCTTTCACCATCTTCTGGGAAAAGCTTAGAAGTTAATCTGTTTGATCCTCCAGTGAACGTCCATTTGCCGGAACAATAGGAGGCATGTGTGACTTAGCTTGGAGTCTTGCCTGGATACCTCCTTAACAGACTCAAGTAGTGATTCTATACTTTCTCTGTACATAAATATAAGAAGAAATAGCCTTAATTTAAGACATTTTCTGGTAAAGGCTCGTGTCCCACTGAAAACGGTTCCGTGAGCCACTTTAAGGTCCTGACTCACCAGTTTGTGAACCACCGGCCTAAATAACTGCCGTCTTTTGCGCTTTGTCTATTGTAACGACTCAAATTGCCAGTTTAAATCATTTGAGACTTGATAGGCCCCATGGGAATATATTCATATCATATTGTTTATATAAACCGAGAAATTGCAATTGTAAAACAAAGCAATGAACAGCCTTAATTTATCAAACATGAGCCGTTGTAAAAATAAAGATGAGAAAATAAGATTTGTGCCTGGGGTAGTGAGGAAGGAGGGGGGAAGCGCTGAGAGGAGTCGTGCTGTGGTCCCTTAAGTGTTGAATAAACATGCTGGTTTAGGCAAATGGCTCGCGATAAATGTTTAATATGATAAGTCCATAAAGACGCTCAAATGAGTCTGGAGTATTAAAATGAGCGCAGCGGCTGCAGCGGCACAGCGAGGCAGAGGAGGATGGAGAAGAGCAGAGGAGCGTACGGTAGAAAGCAGGGCTGGAATGAATAGAAACTGAATCAACAACGCAATTTTAATGGTGCGATTAAATAAAGTGGACATCATTGATATTTTATAAACAATCAGCTTATATGGAAAGGACTTTTAACAACGAGGAACTATGTTGGTTTGCATCTCAGTGTTTGTTTGGAGCTCCCTCTGCAGGCAGCTGTGGGAATTGCCTTTCATAAATGGGAATGACAAGCTGCAGGAAAACAAATCTAGGGCGCCATAATAAATGCAGTGCTTTAAAAACACTTAAAGGGGGGGTATTATGTAAAATCGACTTTTTCAAGCTTTATATCATGTTATTATGTCATTCCCTCATTAAACACATGCCTGGAGTGTTGCCTTGGCTCATTCACATATTTTTGAGTAATCAGTAAAAACTTAGACGGCAGCCATTTTAGGTGTAGCTATGCCTCAGTCCTCCTAGGAACGCCCCCACCTCCTGGAGACGCCTCTGGACCTTTTGTCACCAGCCAAGGCACCAACCACTGCTCCTCAGCTCAGCAGAGGCCCCTCCCCGCACAGTAGTGTTGTTTAGATGCCACAGCAGTGTGCTGAAGGGGGCGTGTCGGAAAGCTTCTTAAAGAGACAGAGGCCTATTTCAAGACGTTCAGTACAGCCATTTTGAAAGAGCAATTTTATTCAAGGCAGTTATTTTAATTTACTGCATATACAGACCAACAGAAGGTTACGTCATCATTGTAGTATGCTATAGACTGGTGCTATGTGATTGAAAAAAGCATAATACCCCCTCTTTAAAATACAAATACACTCAGCAGTAGAAACGATCAACATAAATAGGCTTACTCAAATACTTCAGGTGTGTTTTTTGACAAGAGAGCAATGCTATTACCTGTATAAAAGCTGAGTTTTGTATCATAAGTCCCCTTGAAAAATCTACTATCCAGGTAATACTGTACATTGTCAGCTAAAAACAACAAAAAGTCTGTCTCGCTTGGTGTTTATCATGTTCCAGAGAGACAGACCGTTGTGTAAACCCCAACAAACATCTTTGGAAATGATTCTTGTAGGTTTACTTCTCAAATTCCTAAAGTTGGGGAAGAGGGGGTGAAGATGGCTGAGAGAGAAGAGAATGTGCTGGATGAGAGAGAGAGAAGAGGAGGAAGAGGAGGCTGATAATGGCAGCCAGAGCTAACAGGATGAGAGGCGCCAGCTGCTGTGACATCAGCATTAACACACTCCACAGCTGCTGGCCACAGACGTGCGGCAGGACAAAACCGGGACAGTGGGACGTCTTCAGAGGGCCGCCACGGACTCCTAATGACATTATTACCTGTTCAGCCTGAATATTACAGGGATGGGACGGTCTGAAGTGCCAGTGCTGTGAGGCGAGGGGAGAGGAAAATAATGCATTCAAATCAACAGATGTCTGAGCAGATGAAAGGAATTAGGGCATTTTGATGCAGAGAGAGCTCCGCTGAGTAGCTGTGATGCAACGGGGATGTCCTTGGGCTCGCCGTCACCAGTGTTATCAGAAACAAAGTCTGGGCAGGACTGAACCAGTTTTGTTCGTGTTTTACATGTCATAATCAGGGCAGGGTACAAAAGAACTCTTGGGAGAGAGTTTTCTCTAAAACAAATCTACAAATGTCTAACTTGATCATTATTCGGAAGGGATTTGTTTTGAAATCTTAATCTTTTGGTTGGAAGTTCTTTCAATAACCAACATTATGCGCGTAATTCTGACTTCTGAATATCCCTTTTGGACATCAATTAGAGAAAATAATGTGACCTTTGTTTAGTTACGCTGACAGAGAAGACATTGAATGAACTTTGCCAGTTTTTGTTTCATGTGGATAATGAATGAACGAATGAAGGAATATGAAGACCTTTATTGTCATTATACAACTTTACAACAAAATTGCGTAGATAAGATAAGATAAGATAAGATATACTTCATTAGCCCCAGAGGGGAATTTGTCTTGGGCTACAGTGCCACTCATCTGCGAAAACACAGTCCATACAATGACAGAATATTCACATTGAACAAAAAGTGCCACATCTGTTGGGTTCATCCTAAGCCACTGCGACACTGTGCGTCGCCGCTGTGGGCCAATCTGACCAGCATGTTTTTGTAGGTAGGGGAAACTGGAGTACCCGGAGGAAACCTACACAGACACGGGGAGAACATGCAAACTCCAAGTTCCAGACCATCAGGTCTCACAGCTTGACATCCTTTATGATGTTACATGGTGGGGAAAAAATTGACTCCCAATGAAGCTACCATGCCGTGTGGCTGAGCTGCGAGTCTTGCCCGGATACCTCCTTATTTGCCCCTTATTTGTTTCCTGTAGCGCCTCTTGTGACACCTCCACTGGGCTGTAGGTGGGGGACTCTTGGTGCCTCTTCAGTGTTTCACTAGAAGAAATCTGTGGATTTGTATGTCTCACAAGCCCAGAAATTAGATATTAACCATAAACCAAGACAACAATCTGCATTTTGACAGTTCCCAGTTATCACTGTGGGAGTCTTAGCTGCCCAACACTATCTTAGGACATAATCATGTTTTGCCTTCTCTATTTCATACAACATGCAGGTACTCGGATGTTGGAAGCGAATCAGCCAATCTGCGCCAATGTCCCCACTACCAGCCACTATAGCTCATGCACTCACCATAACTTACCCAAATGCACTGTGTCCCATTCTGGGACTAACCAGGGCCTCAGCTTCCAAAAACAGTCAAGATTGAGCATTATCAAAGTGATATGACAGTAGCCCGGAATCACCCCACCCACTTTAGTAGATACTTTCACCCAGCCACAGCGATTTGGGTCACCGTCTGATGTGGGACAGTTTTCAAATTGTCAAATATCCTTATGCTTTACCTTATCCTTTTGTCGAGGCATCATCAAGACGCCAAAACATTTTCTTTTGGCGTCGCCTTAACTGGAACAAAAAAACAGTTCTCCAAAAGTAAAACCAAATGCATGACTACGGCAGAAGCTTTAAATAGGATGTATCAAGTGTGGCCTAATGAACCCATTTGTAACAAGTGTAATCGGATCCCGAAGCCCGAAGACGCTGCTTGTCAGGTCGTTTTCCCTCTTGCGTTTCTCCAACGTGTCCACTGCTGGCTCCGTGCACATTTGTAGATGTTTGCTTGCCCGGCTGACATGCAGGTGGACAGCTCTCATATACACAGTCTGTCACCAGAGCCCCTTAAAGACCCTTAACCATAATCGCGGCTGACATAATAAGGTTGGATGTCCAGTATGTGCCATGCCGACTTGTCTGGGCCGGCCGAGGCTTCTGCCAACAGGCATCTTTTACAGTGCGAGCGCGGCTGCTTAATCACATTACCCGGAGAGACAGTGTACGCCGCACATTGGATTAACGTAGATGTTATTAGATTGCATGCACTCCGGTCACAATCAGACATGTTAAGTATGATAGTGAAAAAATATATGTGTCCACTTTTTAATGCAATTTCAGTTTAGGTTTGTAATGACAAAGCTCCGATTCTAGAGGCTGTGACAAACTAAAAAATGCAGCACAATTGAATATTTTAAGATTTTTAGCCATTTCCTCTGATAGATCAAATTACGTTTTAATTGACCAAATCTTTTATAGGCGAGTTCTGATTCCAGACCATGCCCAGATGGGACTTGTTTTTGGTGGTAGGGGAAACTGGAGCAGCCCGAGGAAACTTTTATGTAGGCATGAGGAGAACAAACAATGTGGCAACAGTGCTAATCGGTGTCTTCCAATATCGCCTGTCTTCATGGAGATGTTGCTACTTTGCTTTGAGTACAGATAGCCAAACTTTATTCAGATGTGTGCCTTCTTTCAAATGCTCCATTTTGAAAGCCACTGTCAAAAAAGCATTGTCCGTGTTGAGTTAAGCATTTAGCATGTTTAGCATATTACCTGGAATGTTTCAGTAGTGTGGGCATTAAGAAATTCCACTGATGAAGTGCACTATTTAATTAAGTGAATAGTTAAACTTTGGTATTTTAACCCTTTGAAGCCCTATAATGGTAGTAAAGGAGGGAGAGGGGGTATTTATCCAGTATGAATGACATAGGAGAAGATAAATGGTGGCAAAAGACTCTACTACCACTTTACTCTTACTGCGCTGGCCAAACAGGCTGTGATTATTACATAACATTTTTAGATTTAGACATTTTAATTTATATTTTGAAATCAAGATTCTGTTCTCTGTGCGCATTTAAAACATGAGCATTAAAGGGGGGTATTATGTAAAATCGACTTTTTCAAGCTTTATATCATGTTATTATGTCATTCCCTCATTAAACACATGCCTGGAGTGTTGCCTTGGCTCATTCACATATTTTTGAGTAATCAGTAAAAACTTAGACGGCAGCCATTTTAGGTGTAGCTATGCCTCAGTCCTCCTAGGAACGCCCCCACCTCCTGGAGACGCCTCTGGACCTTTTGTCACCAGCCAAGCCACCAACCACTGCTCCTCAGCTCAGCAGAGCCCCCTCCCCGCACAGTAGTGTTGTTTAGATGCCACAGCAGTGTGCTGAAGGGGGCGTGTCGGAAAGCTTCTTAAAGAGACAGAGGCCTATTTCAAGACACAGCCATTTTGAGAGAGCAATTTTATTCAAGGCAGTTATTTTAATTTACTGCATATACAGACCAACAGAAGGTTACGTCATCATTGTAGTATGCTATAGACTGGTGCTATGTGATTGAAAAAAGCATAATACCCCCCCTTTAACATTTGAGAGACGACATGTTTGTAGAGGTGTGGAGGTCTATTAGCTGGAGACAAGTTATTTAGCTGTTTTCTGTGTTGACTTTGAGCCTTCAGCTTCATAAAATCAAGTGCCCATTTAATTTCAAGTTATTTTACATCATTTACGAGTTCAATACGTTTCTCATTTCCTTATTAGCTCAAGGAATTCCTGTCCATATTTACTGGAGTGAATGTTTCTCATCTACTTTGCCTGGTTTGTCTGGTTGTGCATTGAATCATATTTGTTGCTAATGTTGCACAATATACTGTACCACATGATTTGTGCTCCAATTTAAATGGAATATGTGCTGAAATGGTTGAGAGAAATATCACAAATAGATTGTCACCGCAATATTCAACACCATCATGGAATATTGCAGTTACTTTCTCATAGTGTGAAGTTCTAGCCTTTTTGTTTCGGAACCAAAGGTATTGCATTTCACAAATAAGTTTGAAAAATAAATTCAAATCAATTGGTCATATTAGGTATTTTATTCTCTATTTCTGTTACTTTTTACTGCCAGGATTCAAAGACGAACCACCCAAAAGCACCAACTATTTATACAGACGGATTCGCCGAGGACCGTTCGTCAAAGGGATTAGCATTAGCTCTCTATAAATATATGAGTCTTTCTCTGGTTAATTAGGTGATGGGGAACAGCGCTGCCTTTCTTCTTCGGAAATGATCATTTAGAAAGCTGTTTCTACCCACTGCTATCTTTTTTTTTCTGTGATTTGAGCAGAATTTCACTTTGAGACACAAAAAGCTACTTTATATTGTGAGGATTTTGTGTCCTAGACCAATTGGGGACTTTTTAAGGCGCAGAAACTTACTTTGTTATGCACTGTAGCATTAATTATTCATATTTTAATTTTGAAAAATCAGCAAAGACAATGTGACAAAAGACCTCTCATCAATTTACTTAGTACAGTATGTTCAGCTTTTCAACCACTTGTGAAGAGGGGTCATTCCAATTGGCAGATATCTTTTAAAGGAATAGGCCACTGTTTTTAAATACTGAGATATGTTCTTACCTGAGCTTAGACGAGTTGAGGCGTATCTGTCTGGTCTTTACGCGTGCGCTCAGTCACTCAAAAAAGACTGAGCATGCTAACAACATGCTAAATGTTGTTAGCATTTAGCCTCTCCTCCTCCCCTCTATGGGACCAAACTATAAAGTATAGTAACACAAAATTAAACATGTTGATTTTCTAAGTGGATAAAAAGGGGAACTATATTGTAAGGCGTAATAATACCTTAGGAGGACTTCGACGTTACTGCGCAAATGTCGAAGTGCTCCGTCGAAGTGCTCCTTAGGTATTGTTACACATTGCTTTTTATCCGCTTAGAAAATCGTCGTTTTGTGGCTATACTTGGATGGTGTAACTACTCACGTAACCGTATTTAAATAGGGGAAACATGGAAGAGCTTGGTCGCTTCTAACTTCACCCCCGTTTGGCCCCATAGAGGAGAGGAGGAGAGGCTAAATGCTAACAACATCTTTGGTCTTTTATGCGTGACTGAGCGCACGCGTAAAGTCCAGACAGGCACGCATCAACTCGTCTAAGCTCAGGTAAGAACATATCTCAGCACTAAATATATAACATTTTAAACAGAGGGCATACAGTAGGTACAGTATAAGTCTTGTCTTCCTTCTTCACATCGCACACATTTGTATTTCTTCACATTTTGGTTCATCTGACCATTTAAATGCTTTTCCTATGCCTTTCCAAACAAGCTTTTTCCCCCCATTTGTCCAACTGTGTACTTAATAAATTGGCCGGTGACTGCTGTTGATGTTAATGGCGCGTTTACTCAGCAGTAGAGGGAGCTGCGTGAGTTCTCCTCTCTCTAATCGCTCATCAGATCGCCTCTCGCGCACTCATCATCATCACACGCGGCATCATTTAGACATCAGCGCTCGGTTTTGCTCAGCGAAAAGGCACGGCACGCTCCCTGGCTCGCGTTTATGAGACAGGCAGCCACTCTGGCCCATTTAAGATGTAAAAAGAGACTGGGGAGGGAGGAGGAAGCTCGTGCGTGCTGTGGGGGGTTCGTTTTTTTTTTTTTTTATGTAGCCTCGCCCGCCCCTCCCTGCTCGACATCAGAGGACAGATCTGTCGGGGCGGATCAGCAGCCCGCGCACAGCCAAGCCTTTCTACTGTCACAGCGGCCCTAAATATTCATGAGAGCAAATTGGAAGACAGTCATTTAACTCGGGCGCGTGGTGTATCGCCGCTGGGCAGATCACATCAGTGGGAATGCTTACTCACACTGGACCGCCTGGCACCGGCTGCTCGTCTCCATATCCGTCTGGCAATTTGCAGCCACTATATTATGTTATTTCCAGGTTCATGGCCGCTGGCGTATTAACTCCGCTGGAATATGATTTTCAATCTCTCTAATCAGATCCAATATAAACAGAAATTGGGTCACGTACAGGTTAATGCTCTGTCTTTAGCTGCTTGTAATTTCGCGCAGTAAACACAGCCAGGTTTTGCCATAAATTGGTGCGTCTATAATCCCATGACAACCCTGTGGACAATCTGTGTGAAGGATATAATATCGTTCACTTAACTGTAACTTTCTACCTTTCTTATTTGTAAAATTGACAATAATGACAAAATGACAATAAGGTTGCAAAGATGTTTAAGTATTGGGGCATTGAAAGTCACATGTAAGGCCTTGACTGTGCCCAAATCAAGGCCTTACATGTCATTAAAAAGCATTAAATTGGATTCAAACTGGCATTAAATCTACATTTCTTCGAAAATTTTGACATTGCTCATCAACTTTGACCGTATTAGTTAAGCGTAAATACCAAAACTATGGTCTAAAACAGTGATCCTCAACTATTGGGTCGCAGAACTATTTTCAATGGGTCACGAGGCTAATCCAAGTAACATTGTCAATATTTTCCATCTAGAACAGGAACACATTTCTCACACACTGTCCACTTGCAACACCAGTGTTCCTTTATTCACATTTCGGCCAGTGGCCTTCGTCAGGCAAAAAATGTTTTTTTTTATGAATGAACTGTCATATTTTCCATCTGAAACTGCTGTATGTTAAATTTAATGTTATTGGCTTGTTTTGATCATAATTTCAGTCTTACCAAGCACATTTTCTCCAGTTTGGCTTCACCCAAATCTAAAAGCTTAAAGTCAAAAAAGCGACGGAAAACGAGGATGAAAACGTGACCAAAAAAACACACTAAAGAACGACAAAAAACGCGACAAAAATGAGCTGGAAAAGGAACAATAACACAATATAAACCGTGACGAACCCGGGAGGAGCTCGGGGTAGAGTCGCTGCTCCTTCACGTCGAAAGGAGCCAGCTGGGGTGGCTAGGGCATCTGCCTGGCCGCCTCCCTCGGGAGGTGTTCCAGGCATGTCCTATTGGGAGGAGGCCTCGTGGAAGGCCCAGGACACGCTGGTGGGACTATGTTTCAGAGTTGGCCTGGTGTCGCCTCGGGGTCCCCCAGAACAGCTGGAGGAGGTGTGCGCGGATCGGGAAGTCTGGGCATCTCTGCTGAGACTGCTGCCTCCGCGACCCGGCCCCGGATAAAGCGGAAGAAAATGGATGGATGGATGGAAACCGTGACGAAAACGCGACAAAAAAAAGTGTCAAAAAAGCAACGAAAAAAGGCAAACAAAAAGCAACAAAGACATGACAAAAAACTACGAAAACGTGACAAAAACGCTTCAAAAATGTGACGGCGACAATGTGACAAAGAAGTTATGATCAGTTTCGTAAGTCTTAGCTTTCAAATGAAAGCTAAGACCTACAGAGTAGACTCTAGCATTACTCTGTAAGCTCCTGTCAGGAAGCTTTTAGATTTGGGTAAAACTGAACTTGAGAAAATGCACTTGGTTTAGACGGGTGGTAAGAAGTTACAGTAAAGGCATATCTACTGCTTGTTTTTTTTTATTTTTATACGATATATGATAAAATTACATGTTTATCGTTCGTTCCAGTTCTCTTTCTTCTTTTTGATGAAATATTTGTGAATCTTAAGAAATTAAATATGTGTTGGAAACATCACTGAAAGAGGGCATTGTGGCTCAAGTTTGCATGTGGACATACATTTACAGACAAAAAGATGGAGTCCTTAGCATTACCTTTCAATTTTCATCTTATGTAAAGTATAATGTAACACATAATGTAACACAAAATAATGCAAATATCCCATACCATTCTTCCCCACCGTCCGTTTAAGTGTCTCCGAACACGAGTGAGCAGGTATGGCCGTCCTAGTCAGAGTCACCCTGAGGGCACGAGGCACGGGGCTGCTTTAATTACCCAGGATCCCCTGCTGTCGCGCTGTCACCCGCGTCCCACGTGCCGACAGCGCCAATGACAACCCCACGCGCAGGCAACCGGGGCGCCCTGTGATATGTGCTGTCTCCGCCCTCTCCGCGCGCTCTTGTTTGCCTGTGATACTCGCTGTCTGCGTGACACAGAGAGAGTTCACCTCAAAAGGCTGCGGCTTGAAGGATAAATGAATTATGAAATGAGGTTTAATAGCTTGTCATCGCTCTCTCCCCCCCGCGTGGCGCCGGGATATTCTCCATACTAGTCCGGGGGGGAAGGAAAGATAAAACATTGCAGCTTGTCTGGGCTTGATCAGGTGTCTAGTTTGCAGATTCAGACGTTTGCAGGTTTGTCCGTATCATTGTGCGGCGTTATCATTCTGGCAGTGATTACACGCGGCAGCTCCTGGAGTTGGAAGGCACAGCGTTCTGGTTAGTTAACTCCTGTCAGCTGATAAACATGTTTGTCATTGGCTGCGGGGCCGATGCCTGGACACAGCGATGATTGCCAATTGACATGACAGAGATAATCACTGGTTACTGTGTGGCTGAGTAGGACGCTTGCCCAACAGTAAGAAGGTGTCGGGTTTGATTCCTCTCTGTGTAGAGTTTGCATTCATTCGGATGCTCCTGTTTTCCCCTAGCACTAAAACATGTCCAATAGACTCTAAGGAGCCAGGGTGAAAGCACAGTCCAGTATGATTGCTTGTGCTTGCATGTGTATGTGTGTTCACCAAAGGCCCTGTACATGACATTATCCTTGTAGTGGAATGAAATTAGTTTTATCCTTCCGTGTATCGTAAAAGCAGACATTTGTAAAAAAAAAAAAAAAAAAATCACACACACAAAGCCTCATGTTACTAAGTCTTTTTATTGATCGTGAACTATAGCATCTAGCTGTTGTTGTTTAGGCTACATTACCAATATATTATTGCTCCCTGGAAATGATCAAACAAGCTCATAAATTCACCACTGTAAAGAACTGAGATGCTAGACATGCATTAGGAATGAGTGCGGATCATAATAGATACAAACAGCAACATGGGAGGGTTTAGCCTAGCGAGGGGAATGGAAGTGTGTTATTTTCATTATTTTCTCACTCTTTTAGACATTTTCTGCCAGGTTATGAGCATATTCAGCACACACAAATAAAGTCAAGTAAAAATTGGGCCATTATGAACGTTTTCTCAAAGCAGTTTGTCCAGTAGAAGTAAAAAAAAGGCACTCGAAATTAGCCGTTAGCATGTAGCGTGACGCTAACGCTAGCATCATCATTAGCCTTCTCTGTTATGTATGTGTTTAGGGGCTGTTGAACCACTTTGCACCTCTCCATGGCTCTGTATCTTTATTTGGTAGAAAATACATCCATAATTCAGCGTTTGTGGACGTGAAATAGTAGTTCTTTTACCCCTCTTTGGCAGCTTCAATCATGACCATTTGTGGGCTTCTGTATAGCCTAGATGACAATTCAAGATTACGCACTCCCTCTTTCACTGTTCATGAACCAAAAAGAATAGTACAGGGCCCTCTTAACCCCCACCTAAACCGAGCACATTTTCTCTAGTTTGGCTTTACCCAAATCTAAAACAGCGACACAAAACGAGACGAAACTGAGGATGAAAACAAAAAATCAAAAAAGCGACAAAAATGTGACCAAAAAAAGACAAGAAAGCGATGGAAAAAGTGGCAAAAATGTTATAAAAATGACACAAAAAAGCCACAAAAGAGTCACAAAAAAAGTGATAGCAAAAGCGATGGGAAAAATAAAGTTACAAAAAAAGTGACGGCAACATGGCAACAACGCAAGGAAAAAGATCTGTTTAGATCAGTTTTGTTGGTCTTTCAAATGAGATGCTACATTGGCCAATATATCTCCAGCCAAAAAACTTTTACATTTGGGTAAGGTTTATTGAACTGGAGAAGATGGTTAACGTGCACTGCCTTCCAAAAACAATAAATAAGAACCCCATTCATCTGTGTTCCTATTACTCTAACCCTAAGTGGGGTCCGGGGCCTCAGAGGCACTGCAGGGGCCCCCAAAACTTGCCAACAAAACAAGTACATTGGGGAAAAAAAGATATTAAAAGGAAAAGTACATTTATTTGCACTATTATACTATTTTAAACCAGTATTTAGCCTACAGTCATTGCTAAATTTGATTTGTATGTAATCTTAGCTGTAAAATAATGTCAAATTCCCCAGAATAGAGTAAATATATAATTGCTAGGGGGCCCCAAGAGATTTTCTGCTCTAATGACACCTTTACCAAGCTAGTATTTGTTAACATTTCTTGGTCGCACAAACTGCAACCTGTGAGTGGTCTGAATCACTCAATCTATAAATATAAAATCTCTTCATATCTTGTAAAAAAAATGATCCATATCCTCGGCATGTATTTTTCACACAAAATAAAGCGCAGTGAATAGACCTTTTATGCTTCGGACTAGTCTCCCCTTCACTCCTCGCTGGAAGAAAATCCGAGTCCATTATGGATGTATATAATGCATTATTGAACAGTGTCATTTACTTCACCTTTTACAGTTGAGCTCTTGAAAAATTACGCCTCTCCTCTCAGGCGATGTAGCAAGCGCTCGGAGCCCGAGGCGGTTGTCGGGCCGAGGCGCAGAGGCTCAGTGTGGGGCCGCTCTATACCTGCATCACTGGCCCCCGCGCCTTCCTCCCGGTTCAATTAAGAAAAACACTTGTCCTGAGCCGCGCCGCTTTTCAACGTAATCCATTCCCCCCATTTCTTTATTTTAATTAAACCATCCTTGCTATCGCTCAGCCCGTCAAAACGAAGTTGCTCTCACGCACTTTTGTGAAATGTCAAAATAGCTATGACATAAATCCAAATCCAATTTCTCCCGACGCTTCATGCCGAGGAGCAGCCTTTTCCAAGCAACGGAGAGTTTCTTTGATCTGCTCCCTTTTTTTTTGCCACCAGCCTCATAACCGGCTAAAAACTGGAAATTGTATTTGCAGAAAATGGTGCCCCAAATTTAAACGACCGGAAAAGTCTTATGGGGTCTATAAGCTTTTATTTTTATACCTTGAAGAATATCATGTAAAGAAATATAAATAGATGTGCGTTTTCAATTCGCAATACTTTGTTGCCTTATATCGCATATAGATAGACATAACCATATTATGTACATTTCAAACTGTAGTAAGGACTCATAATATTGTCTTTCGAGGGCTTATTGTTCACTAAGCTGCAAATAAATCTATACACGTGTAGAATCGGGACATGCAGAAGGTTTTGAGAGAGTTTGCACTTGTTCTTGCCACTGTCCCAATCTGGGAATGGAAGACATTGAGCACTGATCTAAGGGCTTGTTAGAAAGTTAATCAAAACTGGAAAAGGAGTGCTTAATATGTCCTCAAATTATTGTTATTGCTATGTAAGCTGACGCTATATCTACTGTATGTCATAGGAAGCCACAATATAATGCAAAATCACAGAAGTCTCTTTTCTGACTTTCACTTTTTGTTAACACAGCCTAAAACTAAAACTTAAAAAAAAAAATCGACTTTTTCAAGCTTTATATCATGTTATTATGTCATTCCCTCATTAAACACATGCCTGGAGTGTTGCCTTGGCTCATTCACATATTTTTGAGTAATCAGTAAAAACTTAGACGGCAGCCATTTTAGGTGTAGCTATGCCTCAGTCCTCCTAGGAACGCCCCCACCTCCTGGAGACGCCTCTGGACCTTTCATCACCAGCCAAGCCACCAACCACTGCTCCTCAGCTCAGCAGAGCCCCCTCCCCGCACAGTAGTGTTGTTTAGATGCCACAGCAGTGTGCTGAAGGGGGCGTGTCGGAAAGCTTCTTAAAGAGACAGAGGCCTATTTCAAGACGTTCAGTACAGCCATTTTGAGAGAGCAATTTTATTCAAGGCAGTTATTTTAATTTACTGCATATACAGACCAACAGAAGGTTACGTCATCATTGTAGTATGCTATAGACTGGTGCTATGTGATTGAAAAAAGCATAATACCCCCTCTTTAAAAATGCACACAAGTTCAGTTTTAGTCATGATTTTCCCATTTTAGTCCCATTTCAGTGGGACTAAGCCGGATTTAATATTTTCTTGGAAGCTACACCGTGTAACATTTCACCCAAGAAACAGAACAAAAGCAAGCATTTATTTTATCGCACATATTTTTATCGTTTGTGACTTTGCAGGGAGCGGGACGTCTCCAGCTCGTCTCCATGGAGATATTGAAGAGAGATTTAATAGTTCCTCATCCAAATCCATTCTTTGATACCCACTGCAAAAAATAGCATTGTCTGTGTCTGGCTGGCAACATGTACAGTATATAATCCATAATATTACGCAGTGTTCCTTTAAATCCTTGTTTTAATATAATATGATGACAAAGCAAGGCAAGGCAAGTTTATTTGTAGAGCACATTCATACACAAGGCAATTCAAAGTGCTTCACAATTGCATAGAAAGCAGAGAAAATCAATCCATAAAACATCATCATATAAATTAATTAATTACAGGAAAATGCAAGAGTGCAGATAAAATACTTTCAGGTAAAAATAACTGTTTTCAGCCTGGATTTGAACATTGTCAGAGTTGAGGCCTGTCTCACATCCTCATGAAGACTGTTCCAGATTTTAGCTGCATGAAACTGAAACGCAGCCTCATCGTGTTTAGTCCTGACTCTGGGAACCACTAGAGAACCCCTCCCTGGAGTTTTGTTCCATTTTGAAATATGGCCAAAGATGCAAATGCTTCTAGAAATTCCTTTTAGATGGATTATTATAAAGATTTTTTTTTTTCTGTCACAAGGGATAGAACATTTTCCCTAAACCTTTAACCCAGCATTATAATACAACTTTATTTTTATTTTTCAACCAACAATATTGAGTCCTTTTCCCGCTAACCTTGAGTGTTGACCACAGCAGCGCTCCTGTGTTTGCAGCCCCTCCTCCCCAGCCCGCATTACCAAGGCGGGGAAGATTGATACCGCGCGTGCCAGCTGCAGAGAAAAGAGCCCGAATCAGAATTTAATATGACTTTGATGTATCGTTTTCATCTGGGCCGGTGCCACATACTGTACCTACACCCCGAACTCAGAGCGCCATCTCATTGCATTTGAAAACATTCAGACTTGCCCAAAATCTCATATGAGAAAACGTCAGCTGGGTACACACTGCTCTGAAAGATAAGAAGAAATGCTGACGAACTTTGAGTGACTGTTTATGAGCAAGAGCTGTTTTTACGCTTTTCAATCCGTGACACAGGGAGTTTGTTAAATTTAAGTTGTTAATTAGGATACGAAGTCATTTGTAGCTTCACTATTGCATTCTGAACATCCCTAATAGATACAGATAGCGCATCATTCAAGGGGGCGTGGTCTAGTCGAGAGGGTAGAAAACCTCTCATGAGTCACCATTTTTCACTATTTGTAGCTGTTTTCTGGCAGACTATAAACATATTTATCACACACGAATCAAGTCAAGCCAAAATCTGGTCCATATGGATGTTTTTTTCACAGCAGGAGCGGAAAACGGCACTTGTTAGCTAACATAGCATGAAGCTAATGTTAGCTTCGCTAGCTTCCTGGTTAGCATTGTCTGTTTTTTAAGTATTTATGGGCTGTTGAACCACTTTGCTCCTCTCCATGTCTCTGTCTCTTTGTTTAGTAGAAAAATATAATAATAATTCAGCATATGTTAAAGTAATGGTGGAGAAATGGGAGAAAGTTCAATTTTTTCTCTTCTTTGTTTCCCCCTGTGACTGCTTCAAACACTGGCCTCATGTAGCCTATGGGCAATTCCAAACATGCCCTCTGGATCTATATTTACAAAGATGGTTCTAAGTACATTTCACAACTTCCAGGGGTTTCCGCAAGGCATTCAAATGTGTTAAAAGTCAAAGTTAAGTGATTGAATGGCATTAATTTTGTGTCGGAAACGTCACAAAACTGAGCAAGAAATAATTTTCACTGGGAGATTTTTGGCTGATCTTTTTTCAATGTAAAGTTATGACATTGCTCAACTGTTTTAATTGGAAACACAAAACAAGACTTTGTACACATTTTTTTTCCTCAAAGGGTGCCCATTGTGTACTTTGAAAATCAACATTTCCCCAGAGGCTATTCTTAGCAGCTTCCTCCTGAGGTCATATATCCATAAAATGTTATCCTCACCTCTCAATCTCTTGCTAAGTTTAACCCTTTCTCTCTTGAAACAGCTCCACATTAAAGGGGAGCAAGAGGAGGGCAGTGGGAGGGGAAGTGACACTACAGGATATTTTGTTTCAGCTGTTTTAGATCAATATTGCATTTTCGTACCAAGACAGTGTAAGATAGTCATTAAGATGTCTTTGACGTTACCTGCTAAAAGCACAATACTCCCTCTTTAAAGCAGTACTAAGTAACTTGTTTACCTTAACAAATCCTTTTCGTAGTCCCTCTGTGGGTAATACAAGTGTTACTGGGATGATTGGGGGGTCTTTCATCTCCCCCTGGTGTCTCTGGCCAGAAAACTACCCTTGCAACTTTCCTGCCTCTGGGATGGAGGCGCAATAAACACTAATGGAATGGAAGAAGAAGCTAACAGGCTAACGGACAAAGCTAACTGCTGGCTAGCGCCACTTAAACAGTATTTACAGCCAAGTTTGAGTGAAAACAATTGTCCCCATTGTGTCATTGGACGTACAATATCCCTCTCTCCCTTTGCCTTTTCTGTCAGCATAGTATTTACTCTCACGGACAATTAATAAGTAAAAAAAAATGCAACATGCTACAACACCTGCAGTGGTGCTTATGGCCTCTGGGGGCATGAGTTACTTAGTACTGCTTTAAGAAATAAGATTAAACAAAAGTATAGGGGCATTAAAATCTAGCATTGCAGCTACTTCTGTGTTTTTGATTGCTAAAAATAGTTACAAATATGCTGCAGATGGCGCACAGTGGTCTCTTATTTTCCAATATAAAGAACAGTGATTAAAAAAAGACTGGGTAAGACACCTTTACTTATAATAAAAGAAGAAAATAGTAGAAAATAAAAAGGGAAACAAACAGCACTGAAAAGAGACGACAAATCTCATCTCAGCCACATCAATTATCAGCAAACCTTTTCGCCCCCACAATCCTAACCTGCGTCCTTGTCTGGCCAAACATGCCGTGTGGTTTTTCTCGAACATGCGCGGGTCATTGGAGGGTCTGATTGCTGGTGTAGAGCCGCTGGAGCAGAGAAAAGGATGGAAATGTCTGCAATTTGAAACCTTGTTAGGAATTTATGAAGTGCTAAAATGTTTTCTCCCGAGGGATGGTCTGAGCCAGCTGCCAGTGCCACTGTAAGCCATTTAGTGCACAGCCTGCGGGCCCCAGTGCAGGCTGGGATGCCCGGCAACACACACGAGAGACGCTATTTGTATATCGGACTGATTTTTGCCTTGAGGGATAGAACTGATTCCCCCTATATTAACAAAAAGTAAGAGGTTGTGCTTATTAAGACATTCTAAAAACCCTATACTTTAACCTCCAAGTATAGGATACCGAGTGCATTTTCTCTCTGATCTTAAGAGTTTACAGGCCAGTGTAACGCCTCATTTGAACGCTAAGACCGACAAAACTCCTCACATTTTTGTCGCTCTTTTGTTGCATTTTCATCTTCCTTTATGTCTTATTTTTGTTGCTATTTTGAAGCTTTTTTCAAGAAGATTTTAGATCCAAACTGGAGAAAATGTTCTTGGTTCAGATGGGGGTTAAGAGGTTAAAGCTTTGTGATACCTGATTTTTCCTGTTCAAAGTGGGACATTTTTAGCTTGGCCCAAACTCGTTTCTAGCTCTCACAATCCCTCCTGCACATCAGAATTGTTCAAGCACATTAATCATATGCACATGCCATGCCCGTGTACAACTTTGAGTGAAGCCACGAGGGCCAAACACCTCCAAATAAATGGCATTAAATTAGATTCTACTTCTATCTTCCATCACTCAGTATAATGTTAGGTGAAGACAGTGCAACTGCTGTGTTTAATTTTGAGGTGTAGATGAATTTGCCTTTCAACTATGACCTGATTCTCCCTATACCTTGTTCTATCCATCTGAAACAAAAAGGACACAATGTTCAGTGTTTTCTCTCTCATAGGAAAAAAATGTATTTGCTTAAATATTTTCCATAGACTGTTTAAAAGAATAGACATCTCCTCCTCACTCCTCCCCGTTTACCACAATGACCACGTTCGAGGGGGGAAATCATGGTGGATTTACAGACTCCTCCTCCCCAGCTCTGACGAAGCATGTTCCTAATAAGGGCATAAGGGCGGGATCTTCACTGTAGACTCCACCCTTGCGTGACGTGTAGCTCGCGCAGCTCCAATGCTAACAGTCCGACCTCCGTTAAGTAGGAGATTAAAAAAAAAGTATTTCGAAAACCAGCCTGGTTTCTTTTTTGTGACTAACCCAGCGTTATCTCAGGAGGAATATGTAGCCATAGAAAGCGTTAAAAAAATTGAAACCAGGCATTAAAGTTGTTTTTAACGTGTCTAAAGTCCAATGCTTTTCAATGGGGGCCTAGCGATGATATGGTGGTACTACAGCAATGGCGGAGCAATGGCGGCCTCCAGTGTTGCGATCATAAAGCAGAGCAGCAAGCGGCCATTGATATTTTCATGATTTTATAAGTTGTTGTGAGATGAAAGGACTTTATGCCCCAAAATTTGCAAACCCACCCAATCCCTAACTGGGCTGCTCAATAGACCCTTTAACAGCTGACATCATCAGTGACATCAGCTGGAGGCAGGAAGTGATCAGGAGAAATAAGATTAAACTAAAACTAGCGATTTTAAGTGTAAAACTACAACAACAAAAATTGCTCCTGTTGTGGCTTAAGGTGCAAGAACAAGAGGAATGACATTTGAGACGATAAAATAAGATTTATCTGATATTTCGAAAAACAGTTAGACTTTTGTTTATCGTTACTATGACAACAGCTACAATGGAAATAGATAGGGATCTAACTTCCTGCCTCCAGCTAAGCCCGGAATGTTTACAAACAATTAAAGGGTCTATATGAGGGGGAAAGTGCGATCATTTGTAAATGTTTTGAATATTGAGATGACAATATTATTGTGACATTTCACCTCCTTAGAATTACAAGATGCTATCTGCATTCTGGGTAGTTCTGAGATATCTCGGTGTTAAGGAAATGGAAACGGGTAGTATGTTTTTGTTCATAAAACCTAAAAAGATTGCACCAAAATTGACAAAACTTTGATATAGTGTTCAGAATGTTTGAATAACCTGTCAAAAATGTCCAATAGAACATTATCATTCTAGAGGGAATTTTACTGTGTCAACACTGTGAGTATCACTAAATTAATGAAACAAAAACCATGAACTTTTTTCATGTTCATTGTGTTGACATTAGATTATGTCAATACAAGGCTTTGAAAAAGTACAAAATTAGGCTAAAACAAGGCTACAATAAAAAGAATATGAAAATCATAACTAAATGAAACTTTTGCACATTTGGATTTTTGTTTCAGGGTCTGTTTGCAAAAAATGTGTAAAAAAAATAACACGGGATTTTGCGATAATATGTTGTTTTAAGACTTGCCCTCAATCTGAAATCATGACATCGGATTCCTTTCTGGAACGCGGTGAATGCAGCTGATTTAACAGATCTGAGTGGGTCTGATTTTCTAACGTTCAGAAGCTAATTGCTACAACATTGACATTTATCCTCTCCGGAGATGCTCGCTCTCTCGCAGCGCTTAGTGCGAGTCTCTTCACTGCGATGATGGCTTAAATTATACTCGAGCGCGATTACAGCATCTGACCTTCTTTCATAATTGATAGTAGTTTATGTTAATTCGATAACAAGTCCCAGTGTAGGGAGAGCGGGATGAGCGCGAGCAGATGGAAATCACACACTTGAAAGGCAGGGCAGGAAAAGAACAAGAGGAAGATGTTTTTTTTTTTTTCATTGTAATGCAGAAGCAGATGGTATTTTCCTTTTATTATGTCTCTCGCAATTGGAATAGTACATTATGACGTGTTTGAGCTGTGTCTGTTTGATGGTGACGCTGTAATTAAAAATGTTGCACACTGTTAACCGAGCACGTTTGGCTTTACCCAAATCTAAAAGCTTCTTGACAAAAAGTGTCAAAACAGAAACAAAAATGAGATGAAAATGAAGATGGAAATGTAACAAAGGAGCGACAAAAATGTGACAAAAGTGACAAAAATCTGTGATGAAAACGCAACAGAAAAAGCCACAAAAAAACGCAATAAAGATGTGAAAAAAACGCATTAAAAAAGTAATGGAAAAAAAAGTCTCAAAAGTGATGACAACGCGGGGGAAATGATCCGTTTAGATGAGTTTAGTAGATTTGGGTAAAGCTGAACTGGAGAAAATGCACTTGGTTAAGAGCTTCATTCAACCCACACTGCGTAACATAGAGCTGGACAGTATTGCTAAAAATCTCATATCAATTGAGCTCCATTTTTGATTCGTTTTTCATATTAAAAACTAAAACATACACCTGTTTCATGAGAGCTAATGTTAGGCTATGGATCAAAGTAAATTAGCATCCCGAACTCCAGATACATATGGTTCTGTTAACTTTATGCTTCAACACCTGCATCATCGGGGTTTCTGCCAAAACTAAAAAGCATAACATTTTGTTTCCAACAGACAATAAATCTCAAATTCTTTCATATTAATGACATTGCATCCCTTAAGTTCTTAAAAACATGTGAGAAATAAAGTCCCAGACACAGGCAGCTGCAGTTTTTTTACATGTTGCTCATTGTGTTAAATATCAAAATTTCTTTTCACGCCTGTGTTTGGTGTAGTGTTTGCAAATCTTTAAAGATATTAAATATGTCAATCTTTTGCGTTTTTACCTTTAAAGAAGAACTAAGCAACTTGTTTACCTTAATAAATCCTTTCCGTAGTCCCTCTGGGGGTAATACAAGTGTTAATGGGATGATTGGAGGGTCTTTCATCTCCCCCTGGTGTCTCTGGCCAGAAAACCACAATTGCAACATCCCTGCCACCGGGTTGGAGCCACCAATACACACTAATGGAATCACGAAGAAGAAGCTAACAGGCTAACGGCAAAGCTAACTGCGGGCTAGCGCCACTTAAACAGTATTTACAGCCAAGTTTGAGTGAAAAAATTATCTCCATTGTGTAATTGGATGTGCAATATCCCTCTCTCCCTTTGTCTTTTCTGTCAGCGTAGTATTTACTGTCACGGACAATTAATGAGTAAAAAAATGCAACATGCTACGACACCTGCAGTGGCGCTTATGGCCTCTAGGGGCATGAGCTTTAAAAAATACTGATTACTGATGAAGACACTGATCATAATAATGGCTTACACTTGTATTGTGCCTTACAAGCCTGTATTACCAAGTTTCTCAAAGCGCTACAGTCATTACAGTGATCTAAAATGTTGGAAAATCTAATACAACTCACTGACTCAAGCTTTTCTCTTTTGTCTTGCAGTTTTCAGTGAGGACCTACATTCCAGCTTATACTTTGTCAATGCAACTGTGCAAGAGGTAGTATTTGCCAGCACCACAGGGACGTCGGTGCCCTGTCCGGCCGGTGGGGCGTCGCCTGCCTCGCTGCGCTGGTACTTGGCCACCGGGGAGGAGATCTACGATGTGCCGGGCATCAGGCACGTGCACCCCAACGGAACCCTGCAGATCTTCAACTTCCTGCCGTCCAGCTTCAGCAAACTGATCCACGACAACACGTACTACTGCACCGCCGAGAACCCCAGCGGCAAGATACGCAGCCAGGATGTCCACATTAAGGCTGGTGAGTCTGCAGAGGGGGGTGGAAGGAGTTAGGAGTGCGGTGTGAGGGCTGTAAAGATACTGTACTTGACTGGCATATTAATTCATAAACTCTTATGCTGTTTTTTGGTCAGAGCTGAGGCTGGAAATGTCGGATCAATTGCTTTCTCAATTTAATTTGATGATAGATCTCTCAATACTAAAATACAACTTTTAATAGTATATCGCTCCGAACCCGAGAAATGTACATGTTTTTATTATCACTGTTTGGGGCTACATGTCATACAAGTCAAATTTTTCTTGGAGGGTGGCACTCAACGTTCATCCCTGTCCCCCACTGTGCTGAAGTGTGGGCCAGAGTATCTACAGTATCTTTAACCTTTTCCCAGCAGATTATTATCAACTTTCTCTTCAAAAAGCCACAAGCTCATTGTACACGTCGGAACTATTCCAAACACTCCTTACAAAGTCCAAAGATTCAATCCTCCGCCTTCTCATTCCACGTTTCAGTTTCTCTCTGTGTCTCTCTCTGATTGTACCAACCATAAAGGCAATATTTGCAATATAAAGGCAATGTTTTGTCCCAGTGCTGCGGGTGAGTAGCGAACAAAATACAAATTCATAGATATCAATTTGAAGCTTTCCCTGTAGATTACTGACATAATCATATGAAATCATAAAAAATAAGGCTTTTTTGTGTAAAAATGCCCAAAATTGTCTATATTTGTGGCAACAAAATATTGATAATGGATGGAGCCAGGTTTGATGTATTAAGGGCCTATAACTCAGACTGATTCCGCACATACAAAGGCCCTATCTCACCGGCCTGGAGTCTAGTTGGAGATTAGAGTGGCCGCTGGTCACAGAGATGTCTCCCTGACAATAATGTGAGTCTCCAGGTTGTCTCGGTGAAAACGAACAGGGTCGATTTCAGCGCATGATTTCCGAGAGTCTCAAGTCTCAAGCAGCTGTGGCAACGCTGCGAACACTATTTGTTGTCCTCAAGGCTAGCCTTATGGTGCGTTCCACTTGATCTCGGAAGTCGGAATTTCCGAGCTCCGACTTGGAAATTTCAACTGGAACGTGCATCAACTCCGTAATTCTGACTCGGAAACTCGGAACAGAATCAGCTCACCCGAGAAGGAGCACTTAAAGATGGCTGCGCCCGACGTGACATGTAACGCATGTAAAGCTTCATTAAACCGCGTTATTTGGCAGATGTTTCCCAAATAAACTTGTTTAATGTCAACACGAAACGGATAAGCTTTACTGCTCTCTTGCTAGCGTCTTATTAACGGTAAAAAAAGAAAAAAAGAAAAGAAACTACTAGTGCTAAATTATCACTGTATTTACAACAATTATCATAAATATTACAATGAAGTTTCTCTGTAAACTGATTATGATGCTCGAACATGAGCAATAAAGTCGTAACTACCGCCGATGTTTCCGACCTGGACAACTGGAACGCAACAACTCGGAGATAACGTTTTATCCTGGTCGGATTTTCCGACATAAGTGGAACGCACCATTATCTCCAGGGGACGTCTCCGTGACCAGCACCAGCTCGAGTCTCCAACTAGTCTCTAGGCTGGTAAGATAGGCCCTTTAGTTACAAAGACTTGCTCATATATCTTGTTTAGTTTTTGCGTAAAGTAGTTATTAGTGGGGGGAAAATCTGTAAAAAATATTTTTTTTCGTTGTTTTTGCAGCTTAAAGTCACTGTATTAAGCCTTATATTAATATTGAGCAAGCTTTCAAAAATATCATTAAGACTGGAAAATTTGGGTTATAGAGTTTGGATCTTAGTCGCCTTATACCAAACATGTCAATAATTGTGATTGACTATACGCGTGGGACAGACGAGGGAGCGCCGCAATGCTGTAGTCGTGATTTCCTTAAAAACTATAAACTCATAAAATAAGCATCTGGTGTCTCATCTTCACAGAGACTAACGAGTTAAACTGTAAACAAGTAGGTCAGTAGCGTTTACACATCACAGTGCTCCGTTCTGACTGTTATCCTCTGGCCTAGTTTCGCGGGAGCCCTACACCGTCCGAGTGGCCGACCAGAAGGCGATGAGAGGCAGCGTGGCCGTCTTCAAGTGCATTATCCCTGCTTCTGTGGAGGCCTACGTCACCGTCGTGTCATGGGAGAAAGACACGGTTTCGCTCAGCTCAGGTAAGTCCACGGACGACTCTTTGACTCTTTTCCTCGTTAGCGAAAAGCAACGGCTCGTCTCCCCCCGTGTAGACCCCATCATCTTGTACCTGTATCGCCTCGTAGCCAGCCATTACCGCTCCCGTGCTGTTCCGCGCCCCCCGCCACCCGCTGGAGGACGTTGATAACCGTCATATTGAATCACGCTGTTGGTCCTACACGCTGCCAACTCCATTCCCAGTCCAGCAAGGGGTAAAGTGGAAGGGCTTATGTGGCATCATTGACCTACTTACCCTCATTTTTCTCAAACCCCCCCCCTGAATCAATTGGCGCAGCGTGGCAGGCATAAGGCACCAGGACAAGTTCAAGCAAATGGGGGATGCTTATCTGTCTGATTGCCCGCTGGTTGATTTCCCCGCCATCTTCCGCGTTACGGGCGCGTCCTGGGACCTGTAAGCGAGCACTCGATGTCGTTTTGACTGAGGGGGGGGGGGGGGGGGGGAGGAATCTGGGACGGTGTGTTTTGGTGGCATTTTAAATGGGTCCGCTCGAGCGTGAAGATCTGTGTCCTCATCCATGCGCCGCACTTTATTTACCGGAGGTCGCCGCGAGCTCGAGCAGACGACATGTCGGAGGAGGAGGAGGATGCATCGGTCTGTGAATCATAGCGACAGGAGACGGGATTGGTCTCGAGAGCAGCAGGGTTTTAGGAATGCTCTTCTGGGTAGGGCTGAGTGTCGGGGATGAAAAATCATATTGCGATGTTTCTGGAAAGTTCGGATTCAAGATATTCGTTTTTATTAACAAACCACAGAGAAAAGCAGACTCTGTACAAAGCATTGGTTCTCAACTGGTATTGCGTTGGGACCCAAATAAGAATGAAATTTGCAATATAAATAATGTAAAATACTCTGTTTTCCTGCAACTGTGTTTTCCTGTGGGATAAGCGTTAAATAATTCAGTTAAGTTGAAGTCATGATCATGAACTAAAGGGTCTGCAGGTCGTATGCATAATAAAACCCATGGTGAAGGAATATTTCGTTGTTTGCAGGAAGATATTTGATTTAAGGGTATGAATTTGGGGTATGAATGAATGGCACAGATGGATGGATGGATGGATGGAAGGAAGGAAGGAAGGAAGGAAGGAAGGAAGGAAGGAAGGAAGGAAGGAAGGAAGGAAGGAAGGAAGGAAGGAAGGAAGGAAGGAAGAAGGAAGGAAGGAAGGAAGGAAGGAAGGAAGGAAGGAAGGATGGATGGATGGATGGATGGATGGATGGATGGATGGAAGGAAGGAAAGATGCTTTATCTGGTCAGAGGGTCAGGTCATAGGTGACATTCATCCATCCATCCATCCATCCATTTTCTTCCACTTTTCCGTTACCGGGTCGTGGGGGCAGCTGTTGGAGCTGCCCAAATCACATTGCACCAGCCCCTATGGCTCCTCCTGCAGGTGGTGGGTCCACAGAAGGACGGCCTCATGGTTCTAACCGGGCCTGTTGGTCTCTCATAAGGGGCTTCTGAACCTCTCTTTGTCTGACCCGTGACCTAGGACCTGTTTGCCATGGGAGACCCTACCAGGGACACCAAGCCCCCGACAACAGAGCTCCCAGGTGCTCAGTACAGGCGCATTAAACACTTCAATTTCAGATTATGGTTTGAAATGAATTCTTCTTGGCCACTGTTTTTATATTTTTGAGGAGATAGAATAGGATGACTTGATTGTCTATACCGTAAACAAAAATGGGAGAAATTTGCTCATTCACATACACACAGCAGAACATGTGCGCATAATAAAAACACATTTATAAAAGCACATTTTAATAAGGTCATAAAGGCTTAAGTCCATTTAAGTTCATTACCGACACAATTGAAATCCAGTGACACTTTTTAGGTCAGGTTTTAGGTCAGCCCTATGTCTGTTTGAAAAGTATGAACCGAACACCACACGATACAGACTCAAATTCACCGCCGGTTCTCACGTTTCCCACCACTTTGCACTTACACTACACTACACGTCTTCACAGTTTGCAGGTTTGGCCGGATTCTATAGCGCTGTCGGTGTTCGGGAGTCCTTTAGCGAGCGCCGTAAGAAAAAAAAAAAAAACACCCATATTGGATTGTCCTGTGTTTCGCTCCGGTATGTATCGCGGCAGACTGGTGCTGTCAAAAGCATGAGTACACGGTCAAAATCACTGCTGCTCCGCCATAAATATTTGATGGTAGATTCTGATGCATGAGCGGATTCACCTCGCGCTGTTACCGAGCGGCGGAAGGGGTGGGGGGGGGGGCTGGGGCTGCAATATGTACGTGTGACAATACCGAGAAGAAAGATGCACAAAGAAAGACCACAAGAATGACAACGAGGCTCCGCAGTGGCAAACGTAGCCGCGGCTCGGAGACTCGCCGATCGTCGCTGCGTAGCCTCAACTTTCTTGCTTTTCTTTCCGCTTCTTTTTTTTTCTTCTTTTTTTTCTTTCAATATTTCATGAAAGAAGCCGCGGTCTCGGTGGACGCAAAATAAAGCTATCCTACAGCCGCTCTGAATTATTAATGTTAGGTTTTTGTTGAGGACGGTAGCATCAAACGCACTCTCCCTGTTGTCAAGAAGAATGCGGAGAGGTGAGGCTTTGCTTTGCGGAGGGGAGAATATGATTGTTTATACAGTAGAGAGCGTTGTCAGTATATTCTCTTAGATATAGAGATAGATAAATGACAAGAATTCAAAGCTTATACCCCACCTAGAAAAGAATAATTTCACTATTACTTAATAATGATTAGTCCATTTTAAGTATTTTTTACTGCACAATTCAACCATTTCTACTTCTGCAACTGCTGTTATCTAAGCAGAGCCATGTTGGTGTCCAAGCAGAAATGTTTAAAGGGGGGTATTATGTAAAATCGACTTTTTCAAGCTTTATATCATGTTATTATGTCATTCCCTCATTAAACACATGCCTGGAGTGTTGCCTTGGCTCATTCACATATTTTTGAGTAATCAGTAAAAACTTAGACGGCAGCCATTTTAGGTGTAGCTATGCCTCAGTCCTCCTAGGAACGCCCCCACCTCCTGGAGACGCCTCTGGACCTTTCGTCACCAGCCAAGCCACCAACCACTGCTCCTCAGCTCAGCAGAGCCCCCTCCCCGCACAGTAGTGTTGTTTAGATGCCACAGCAGTGTGCTGAAGGGGGCGTGTCGGAAAGCTTCTTAAAGAGACAGAGGCCTATTTCAAGACGTTCAGTACAGCCATTTTGAGAGAGCAATTTTATTCAAGGCAATTTTATTCAAGGCAGTTATTTTAATTTACTGCATATACAGACCAACAGAAGGTTACGTCATCATTGTAGTATGCTATAGACTGGTGCTATGTGATTGAAAAAAGCATAATACTACCCCTCTTTAACCTCTTAACCCCCACCTGAAGAGAACACATTTTCTCCTGTTCGGCTTTACCCAAATCTAAAAGCTTCTTGAATAATAGCAAAAAACAAAAACGAGACATAGACAAGGATGAAAACGCCACAAAAACGTGACAAAACCGTAACAAAAAGCAAAGAAAAAATGTCAAAAAGTGACGACAACACGGGGGGGAAAATCAGTTTTGTAGGTCTTTGTTGGCTTTCAAGTCAGGCATTTACACTGTATAGGCTGTAAACTCTCCAGAAGCTTTTAGATTTGGGTTAAGGCGGGGGGTAAGAGGTTAATGGTGCCCCTCACCCCCAAATAAGAAAAAAAGTTTAGTTTAGTTTAGTTTATTTATTTGTTTGAGCAGTTAACCTGCTCAAAGGGAGTGGGCTGCCCACCCCGAAATAAAAATAATAACATTACATTTAACATTTACAAGGAGCAAATCATAAACAAAGGAACATAGGGCAAAGTAACAATAAAAAAAAAACAATGCAGGGAGGAGGGGTAGCTCATTAAAATTAAACACACTCTTGAAACTACACCAAACATATTTGTAGAATAGGTGGCGTTCACGATTTAGAATGTGATGATGTCATAATGTCAGGTGGAGGGCAGGGGCCAATACGACTCTATGGGAGGAATACAGTTTTTGTAAGAAATCTCCGAAAAACGAAAATTGACAAATGTTTTTGCTCAACAGTATTTGACAGTGATATTGTGATATTATTATTTATGTCCTTTCTACTGGACAACATCATGCTCATGTTTTCGATTATTGTCACCACTTTATGACGCCTTTCGGGGAAAATAATTAGACATTTGTTCATATGTGCTGGAAGAGGAGACAATGAACTTTGTGACGGTTTTTGTTTCATGTGGATTCTTCCAGTAATGACTGAGCCACATACAAAGACAGTCAGTTACCATAGTTACCGCCATGGGATTTTCAGTTGCTCCACCTCAGTGTTAAACTTATGGGCTCTTTAGACTGTTGTGATGTCACGTGAACGCAGCCTATTAAATTAATTGAGTTTAGATGTAACAGTTTCATAGTTGGTGCCCCCCCAGACCCTGAGTTTCTCTGCTCCGCCCCTGCAGCTCAGACGTGTCTTCCCTCTCTGCCCCTTTTCACTTGCCACAGGCACCACAGAACTCTACAAGACGCAAAAGTTTTGTCAGGACATCTGAACTTAAAGTTTGCGCCACGCGAAGTCTCATCACAGAGATTCCTATTCCTATTGTATCATCGGTCGCATTGTCACACATTCTTATTGCTCTTTTTTCTCAACGTTCTCATATGGGCCATTCTTTTGTCAGTTGCGTTCATAAAATAGTACAATGCCATCCGATCACAATGGCTTCAATGTGCTGCCCTTCGAAGAACTTGATGCCTGACGCACAGTATGAGTGCATAGGAAGCGGCGGCGCTGTTTCTGAGAAAAATAGCGGGAGGAAAATGTACGTGAAATTTCTCACATTTCTACCTAAATCTACCTTCATCAAAATCATAAGAATGAGGAAACAGTGTCTGCTTAAACTAATACCACCCAGACAATTACATGTTATCATATTTTACTGGCCATAACATGTAAACATTCACAGGACAGGGAGGTGAAAGTAAGTGAACCCAGGAATCTCGCTGAACTGCAGCAGGAATGGTCCAAAATTCATCCTGATCGTTGTGAGCGTCTAATCTGCAACTACAGGAAAGCAAAAGAAGGGTCAGCCAGCTTTTTAATACAAGGTTCACTTACTTATTCCACGATGTTGTGAATGTCTCAGGTTTTTCTGCAAAATATCTTCATAAACTTGTGAATTAATTTTTCCATTGATGATAGCAGGTTGTCCAGACCCTGAGGCAGCAAAACAAAAGTGAGTCTGACGCAACTCGCAAGCCTTTCCCAATTTATCTATTGAAATGCTAAAAAAAAAAACACCTCCCGAGGTTGTTCAAACGGGCGTGCTGTGTTGTTTTGATCATGATTTCAGCTTTAGGCTTATTTACCGCTTAAAACAACAAAAGTCTGTGGGAAAATATTTTAGTTTTGCATTATCGACCCAAGATATTTCTTCATTTGGGCCGCTGCCGAGGCTTTTGCTATCCTTTGGCGATGGTGGGCCTTGGCTATTTTTTTCTCTCCTGCCTTTTATTCCGTTTTTTTTCACAATGTTTTAATCATATGAGCTCATTTCATTCAATGTTATAATGTCAAGGCTGACAAAATAATAGTCCACTTTTCTTGATTGGTCAAACCGCAATGGCAGCCGCTTTGATCACTGCGATATCTCACTTAGAGCGTCCGGATTAGCCTTTAGCATCACATCTACGGCTGCTCATTAGGGTCCAAAATAGATGCATAATTACAGACCGGGCCCGTCATAATTAATCAGCTGTGATTGAAAAGTTAATTACAATATGAATTACCTCTCTCCGAAGCACTTATTTGAAGCGGCCTGCTTTCGATGGGCGCGGGGTCCGAACGCCGCCGCTAACATACCATTAACCCGTCAGGAAAAATAAATAAAAAATAAAACAATGAGGAGCTTTCAAACGGGCCCCGCTTTTGATAAACAATCGCCAGCGCTAATAGAGGGATGAAAGTGACGGGCACATGAAAAGAAGTCGATAATTTTATACAGCGGCTCACGGTTATTAGCGCTACCTTTGTTTCTCAACGTCCCCCGGATTTTTACGTCGTGTCAAGCAGCTCCAGGATAGACAGGAGGGAAGGTGGTGGTGGTGGGGGTGGGGGAGGCTGTTGTGTCTTTCCGTCTACCTTCTCCTTTGTGCGGTCATTCACAGAGTGGGCACGGTAATGAGCCGCCTGGCCTCGGATGCAGCGTGGAGCTCAGAGGGGGGGGGGGAAGTGTACCGTTAGAATAAGCAGCAAAACAGACCAAGGCCTCACTCTTCTCCAGATTCAATTAGTGCTGATAAAGGAAGAGCGTCTGAGTGTCTCCAATATCAAGAAACAAAAACTGCTGCTAACAATGAAAGAGGAAATATACCTGATGTGTAATCTCTCGTATTTTCCTGCACCTTTGTAGTATACTCACGACAATTATCCGTCTGGTAAATCTGATGGCTTGCAAAAGTATTTCTTCATCGCTGTTATTGAGAAACATGTTAGCTTGTAAAATAAACAACATGAAGATCCAGTTCAGAACAGTCGTTTTATGATGATAAGCTTGATGAGTCACATTATAGATGCAAACTCATCGATATATTGCAAATACTGCATACATAGTGAATGTAGTAAAGTATAAAGTTTCATTTATTCATTTATGTCAGGCAGACAATGGTAACAAAAGGAAAAATATACAGTATATAAATAAAAAAAATTATCCATTTCTACCTGAAAGTGAGTGGGAAGAAGATAACTTATTAAATCCCACCCCCAGTTCCCCATTCAGAGCTTAATACATTCAGCTTCACTGTTACTTTGTTCAAGGATTATTTTACAAATGTTATATCATGGTGGCATTACCACACGTGACAGTAATTATTACATTGCAACAACTGTATACAAACAATATAAAGAAAATTAAAGAAAATGAACAATACCAACAATGGTAATGGACAATATACCAGTAATGGTAAAAGACAAATTAAACCAACAATGGTAAGGAAACATTGAGCACTTGTTAACACTATGAGACAACAGCAATTTAAATTAAAGACCTTCATCTCTATATTTTGACCAGACCCAATGTTTATATAACAGTTTGAATCGATGGACAGTTTGGCATTGCTTGTGTTGTAAGTCCAGTTTGTTCAGAGTTTCACTCCACATACAGACACACAGAAACGTTTACGAGTTAAAGTTAAATCTCATCTTGGCTGATAAGTCGGTTAGGGGTAGGACACGTCAGGCCCTCCATTATTTTGAGAAATACTGCACACGTCGGTGAGCAAATGCCTGTTAAAGTACATTAAAAGTGCTAAAAATACAGTCAGTTGTATATAAACCACGTGCAATAACCTCTGTATCAGTGTCACTTTATCATCACCTGCACTATGACTGTAAACTTGCTCTACTTTGACATTTTAGTACTTTTAATAGCAAGGACATGAGAGACACGAACATTTCGATTCATATGAATTGACAATAAAAATCGTTTGAATCTTGAACATTATTTTTATTTGTTTTTTATTATTCATTGTGCATAAGATACACCTATTACTATTATTTGTTTGCACATTATCCTGTTTTTTTCTGATTGCACATTTTCTTGACTACTAGGGCTGCACAATATATCACAAAAAATATCGTATCGCAATATTAGATGATGCAATATCAGAAGTCTTCATCTGACTGAGATCGACACATCTTTTGCAAACAGAACCAAAAACAAACAATGCGTTGAATTGATAAATGTGTGGAAGTTCAGTTTTGGTTAAACATGTCCTAATTTTGTTCAATTTTAGTCGTGTTTGACGTCTTGTTTTGACACAATTTGCGAAAATGGAATGGTCCAGTGAAATATCGCAATATCGGTATCGCGATATTGCACAGCAGTATCGCAAGTTACTTCAATATCCTGAGTGCTTCTTGAGAGCTGTAACAAATGTCCATTGTTTGATTAATAAAGTTCTATCTTATCTAAAATGTACTTCGTGTGAGGTGACATAGAAAACTGGCATGTTAAAAAACTCACCCCACCACTAAGCAAACTGCCCTAGGGTCACATTGTTACACAGTCATCTTTGAAGTAGCTTTCTGCCATATTTGTAGCTCACGAGGTTGAAAAAGTATACGTTTGGAGACCCCCTAGCATAGAGGGTATGCACTTAAATAACTTTACTGTGGCCACCATAGTGAAACCTCGAGACATTTGAAATTGTCTCGCATCCAATTCCCTTAAATATTATCCATAACCATTAGTAATATCAAAGATGTGCTTTTGCTCCGTGCCTCTGCGCTTTCATATCATTGCATAACCCGCTCGGCGTTCCAGTCAATTTCCTCCTGCGTGAAAAATGATTGTTTTTTATTTGTTTATGCAAATCAGTTCATCCAATACTCAGGGCAGCGGTAATAAAAAAAAGAAAAAAAAGGCTGTATTTTTCAGTCGCGTTTATTCCGGCTTCCTCCCAACTGTGTGTTTAGCATTTAAGTAATGAAAGCACTCGCCGACTGCGTTCTCGCTCTCTCCTGGGTTACGCAAGTGCTTATACGGCCTAATTAAACCGTTTGTTTGATAATGGAATCAGACTAAGCAGCCACTAGCTCAACCTGTTTTCTGGAATTATTTTTAGTCACTTCATTTTGTTTTTGTAGTTGTGAATCAAATCAAATTAAAAGGCTGCATTTGCTGTGTTATCAACAGAAGATGAATAAAGAAGACTCAAAAGAGAGACACAGACAAATAAGTAAGGTGGGATGTGTGGGAAGAGGTTCAATGAAGAGAAAATATCACATTAGTAATAGCAAATAGTCAAGCTAAAAAACGTTTAAATTCTGGTTGTATTTACATAGTTTATTACCAATTGCATCTACTTTAAAAAATATAGGCTGTTTTCAATTAAGAATCTTCTGAAACATGGCTTCAACATCTTTCTTTTCTGGGTTTTGAAATCATCTTGGGACCATCGCCCAGTGCCTCATGACCCCCACTTTGGGAACCGCCACACTAGATTAAGACTTTGCAACTTTATTGTCCTTGTAAGTTTCTACTACCTACTGTATCCTGGGCTAGGTACCGTTACATTTTTATACTAGTACTTTAACGATACTTGGTTTTCGATACTGATACCTGAACAACTTATTCCGATACCTATACTAAAATATTTGTCATCTAAAACCAGAAAACCGAACAATAATGTGTGAACAATATTATTGCAATAATAATAATAATACTATAATTTACAATATCAGGTTCATCTCCACTGTCAAGAAATGTGTGAAAAATGGGGAATAATTTGGGGGAAAAATGCAGAAACTTTGTGTTAAAAAAAAGGGAATGAATTGAGAAAAAAATGGGGGGGAAATATAAGTAACAAAATGAGCAAAGAATTAGGGGACAAAATGGGAAAACAAGGAAAAATTAAAAAGAAAAAAAAGAAAAAAATGTGTAAAAAATTTGAAAAAATGTGGCAATTATTGGGGGGAAAAAGGGGGGAAAAAATAATTTTAGCTGAAATAATCAAGTCACTTCCTGCCGTCCCAGGACCAACAGCATAAGAACTTGGATCTAAAGATATATACATTATATTTTTACCTGCTTTCGATACTTTAATTTTTTTATACCGGCAGTACCTAAACCCTTTTTTTACAGATACCATACTGGTATTACTTAACAGTATGCAGCTCTAATCCTGGGGCAACCTGTCAGGAACATGGGGTCCCATCTCCAGATTTTCAGCTAGAAATGGATCCTGGGTGCTTCTTGCTTTTGGCGCTTGTGGTGGTAAAGAAGGAGATGTGGACACCGAGGTGGCGGCTGATTTGGCAAAAGATTGCCGCAATTTGTCAAAATGTCACACTTTAGGAGGGGGGAGAGAATGTATTTGAATGACTTGAAAGGTGATTAGGTAAAGATAGCGGGCTGTGGTTGACTGTAAACTGTATGTTGGAAACCCATATATGAGTAAATGTAGACAGGAGGTCAGTTTGAATACGGTGTTTTATCCAGTTATCGGTCTCATCCGGCTCGAAGGACCATAATTGTGCTGTAATCCTAACACTGTGAAGACATGTTTGAGTTAAAAATTTGTTGAAAGGCCAAATGTAGGTGTTCACTTCATGGCATCACGGCTCAGCGGGAATTTATCAATGCCATTGGGGACATTTTTCACTCAGGTTGACAGTGAGGGCGCTGAGGGGAGGGCGGAGACGGGGCTGTAAATTCAACACGCCCAAAGTCACTCCAACCTTGAGGGGAGGGCAGAGCGGTGTGAACCAACTCGTGGGAACAGACGCCTATGGGAACGTGAGCGGAGAGACGAAGGTTCATCAAAGGAACGTTTTTGGTGGATCACAGCCTTGCCAGAAATAAGTGTTGATTGAAAGCTTTTCTTTTATTATAATCCTGGAATCTGTACTTGAAAATTCTGTGAGGAAATATTGTTGCGGTTCTGGTTACTAAGAGTATAAAATCCAATCGCTATCTATCATATTGGGCCACCATGTATGCACGGTCATTTCTGCAGAGTAAAAATATCTGGCCTGAGATCCTAAGACTCCCAGTGACACAACAAATCAAAAACAATGACCCTGTTCCCATTTTCATATCGCTATTAGCATTAGCCTCACCTGCCATTCACAAGATGGCTGCCACGTTTTCCACGTCAATGATCATCTAGAGTTTTATTAAAGATCTTTGGTCATGCTCAAGGACACAACTAGAGTCTACACCAATGGGAGCAGAGATTTGAGCTGCTGACCTTCTGATTACAGGACGACCTTCTGTACCTTCTCCTCATTTTAGACATTTTATTGACAAGTCGTACTATTTCACAGTGTTTAGCAACACCATCTCAGTTATACAGTACGTTGCACCCAAACCCTGCCATTCGGAAGTTGTTGTTTTTTTCCTTTTCCTCTTTGTTTGCTGGTGGCACTTGCAGCTCGGCTCTGAATCTCTCCCTCTTCGGCGTCTTACACAAACAGGCCTTGTTGATCTTGTTGTGAGGCGAGTAGGAAATTGGGTCATGGCTCAAGTAGGAGGGTGTGATCCCCGCGTGTGCTGCAGCTACACTGGAAGATTTACATGTGAATACATTTTACATGGAGGTCAGCCATTTTTCTCTAGCACCATGAAAAAAAAAAACCTTTGTTGAATAGAAAATCGGCTTTGGGTCAGTATTATACAAGAGAGGGTAACCGATTGTGAAGTTTCTGAGCAATGTATCCACCTCTGGCTAACTGTAGTCTTGAGCCCTACAGGTGATCTTGTCACCCTCAAAAAAACATCCCCCTCTTAATGCAATATTTACCTTGCAAAAAAAAGTAATATAGAAATAAGTACATTGTTCTTTGATCTGGCCTTGGGGCAAGCTTTATGTCTTAACTCAAATTAAGAAAAACATCAACAACAATGCTATTGCAAATAAATGTAGATTTATTTAGATATCATTTTGAGTGCAATGAGATTGTTTTTTCTTAATATAAGTGTAAAAAAAAACAGATTGGACAGATTCTTTGGATTTAGTTACTCAGTTTAAGGACAAATTTACTTATTTCAAGATTACTTTTTAGTAATTTGTGTTAATATGATGTATAATTTACGTAGCAATTTATTGTACTTGCAACATGGCATTTTTGTGATGTCTTCTTGGAATCCACAGGTCAAACAAAATCTGGTCCAATGATTTTGGGAAATATTATGCGCATAACTGATCTAAAGACCTGTTTAAATGCTATAAAAATACTGAAAACATGATCCATTCCTTTGAAAATCAGGATCATAGACCCCTATGTTTAAACACTACCACAGTATTTGTACCAAACTTTTGCAGCTTTAGGGCCAACACTGGGATTCTCGACCCGCCATCTTTTAACACGAACAAAAAGCCTAAGCTGTTCTTTAATGTTGTTTGTTCGTGTTTTCGCACTGTTTTCATTATTCCCATTTGGCAAAGCAAAAATAACTTTTAATATCATTCCCAGACGTCTGTATCGTATAGAATAGTGTATCGCTTATTTCTTTATTTCGCCGTGTCGATCCTATAATGTGACACAACTTGCTAAAATCCGAGGTAGCACCGGGCCTATGTGTTTTCAGTGCGCTCCACCCGCCCTGCAGTAAAACCTTATGAAAACAACCCAGGCTGTCATTTTGCCCTGCCTCCCTCCCTCCCTTCGCCTCCCCCCCCCCCCCACACACATCAGCAGTTACGGAAACGCTGACCCTTGTCTTTCCTGCACCCCTTTCCCCCACTCCACTAACACACAAACACACACGCACTTGTTATTGTTTCCCCTTTAAGAACGCTCACGCATTTCTACGCAGAAGCCGTGTCGTGCCCCCGTCCAGGAAGAGTTTGGAGGTTGTGGGGTTGGGATGGGGAAGGCGCTCTCTTGAAAGAAGTAAAAAAATAAATATATAAAAGAGCGAAGGGGGAAAGAAAATCAATACGTGTGCGCATTAATCACGCCGCTGCCAGGGAGAATTATGGGAACATGAGCTTGAAGGATGCATTTTGTGCATTTGCAACGTATGAGTGCAGTGTGAAGGGGAGTTTGGGGAATTGGAAGACCCTTTTAGTCCGGAGTGGGGTTAGGGCGGAGATCAGACCTCTTCGCCTCGTGCGCATCTCAAGACTCGGTGCTAATTCGCAGCTTTAAGTCTCGTCATATACTCGCGTAGAATGTGTTTTTGTAATGGCATAATGCTGGAAGTCTTCTGGAGTATTCCACAGTGCTCTACCCCCGGCTGTGAAGATTGCCATTTGCACAAGATAAAAAGGGCCTCCTCTTCTGACTTTCTGTTTGAGCCGTGGCCGTTTGAAGTCTCCATCTGGGCTGCGGCGAAGGCTTGAGGACATGATACATATTTGATAAGGATCGATAGAAGCGTTACTGAGACAGAGATGGAGGGAAATCGATCTCGGACTGGGCTTCCCAAAAGAATCTTAAAGCTAAGGTCGGGTTTGGCGCGACCTTCTGCCTCACAAGCGAACGGTTAAAAGGCTGACTTGTGCAAAGACACACAGAATTATTCATTTTATTCTCACACTTCGTGCCATATTAAATCAGTAAAACAAGTCTGGCTAAGAAAGTGGCATACGGGCAGTCAATGACGCCTCTGTGATTTGTTTTAGCCGCGCTTTTTGCATTCTATTAAGCCATCACTGACATCCTAATCACTATGCACAACAATAAGGCAATCTGTTTAGTAATGGGAGAGTGAGCAGCAGACACATTCTGGCACGGTGGCTGTGATTCCCAGCTGATACTCCATACGGAAAGACAAAATCAACAACTGTTGGAGCGGGCGCGCTTCCATCACTGTTTACCAATAAACTGTAACAATATGGCAGCCATTAGCCTGCTTAGGCAGCCAATGATTTGGGTGGTGATGGCTTGGCGCGCTGGGAGACTGAACACGCTCTCATCTTTAATAGGCAATTTGGCTTTGTGTGATGGGGAAGCCCTTTGTTTTCATCCGCAGCAAAAGACAGTAGATTAAATAAGGCTGGTTTTGGTACAGTGCACTCAGAGGACAGCAGCAGTCTGCTTTATTTAATGTGTTTACATAATGTGCTGCAAATATTCAGGGCCTAAGCCTTCAGCGCCAGGACCTTAATAGTAATAAATAACGCAATAAACTCATGCATTTTACCTGCACATACTAAAAGATGGCCCTACATTTATCTGTATATGATCTAATGCTAATCTAAAATATCAATAGCGCATAGGCTGAGTGATGAGCGGTTGTGGATATTGTGTCTTATACATTCCTGTAGCCCCGTGGAGGGCCGAGGGGGGCTGGAGGGGCGCCAGACTCACCTGGCTCCGCTCCAAGACACAGATTAGTAATAAACGCTGTGAGCTAATTACCGCCGGACCGTGCCATTAAATTTATTTATAAACTCTGCTGCAGGAGGGCGGCTGACCAGTCGGACCACTTGGTAACAGGTGGCTCGCTTCATGTGGAGTCCTTCCATATGGCGCCAGCTAACGCTAAGCTAAAAGAGCGCTGGGGGTGGGGGGGGGGGGGTTCTCAGTCACATCCAATAACGCAGGAGTGTCTGATCCCATCTTAAAAGTGACTGATTAGAGTAAAAAGGCACTTAATAACTCCAACGACTGGGCCCACCTAATAAGGATTTCTCATTCTCTCGTCTCCAGTCCAATCAGGGATTAATGCGTGCTCTAATTCTGCTCCCAGGGTGGTCAATCTGCGAAATACATTAAATCACATTGAGCCTCTTGAAACTTTCACACAAGCCGGGCTCCTGGGACTCCCGCTGGGACGCCATAGCGCTGATGAGACCTAAGGAGTGTACTGCGCAGACCTGTGAAGATAATCTTTTAGACTGAGGAGGATTTGCATACAGTATTTGTGTGGATTCAAAAGAGACCAGCTCGTTAATACAGACTCTACACTCCATGCTCCCATCTGTGGCTGAAATGAAATACATTCACTGTAAGTAAATTGCAATGGTTACTTTATATATCGAACATGAAGATGGGGCAGAGAAGAGTTGCAGCAAGATGGCTTCCAAGATTGTCCTACTTTATGCTAAACTGAGCTTTTAAACAATTTTCAATGTTGTTTCAATATCAAAAGGCGAGTTCCTTGTTTGCTCATGTCTGTAGGCGGTTTTCTTCTACGCTCCTCTGTGATTTTATCATCCATTATCACTTTGTGGACAAAAGGTTCTTGAGTCATCATCTGTACTCTAGCGTTTCCACTCAACAACAAAGGTGGGTAGTCGCCAGAATATTAACTTTAATTTGAATTTAATTTTAAGAGTAAAAAAGTACTTGGGAGAAAATGTTACCTGAGTGAGTAACTGTTCGAGCGTAAAAGTGTGATTCATGTTTCAGTTGTGATGAGAAACAAAACATGAAATAATAGGAAATTGTAATACTTTCAAAGAAAATGCTCTAAAAACAAAGAAATCCTTATGAAGAATTAAGAAACAAATAGAAAAATACATCTATTTCCCATCAAAATGAAGATTTGTAACTTCAAGATTTACTCACAGCGGCGCGAGTTACGTTTTTTTACTGAAGTAAGAGTACAGATACTTCATTTTAACATTAGTTGAAGTAAAGTACTGTGTGGAAAAACGTCTTGCAAAAGTACAGTTACTTCAAGAAGTTACTTAAAGTGCATATGACACATTAGACACAGTTAACACAATTATATTTAAGATTTTGCTAAAGATTATACCCAGCTTTCCTTAGTTTGGCCATTTTTGTGATGTTTATAGTTTCACTTCCTTATTGGACACTGACAGGAAGTGACATAGAAGAAGGTAAACAATTTTAAACGGCTGCCGTGCCAATCAATGAGTCAATGAGAAATGAGTGAGTCAAACTGCTATGGAATGTTACCTTCCTTTATGTCACTTCCTGTCAGCAGCTTAAAAATTACAAATAAAAGTAACATTTCTTCATTACAATGGCTGCTTTACTGAAATAAAATGATGATGATGTAATCCATCTAAATAAGTCATATTTTCAAAAGCATTAAAACCTGTAATATTATATGAACTTTGGGTAAACTCATATGATAGGTTTTTATCCATTTGTAATTATGACTCAGTTAGATGGATAACATCTGTTGTAAGTAATAATCATAGTTTTATTTCAGTGAAGCATCAATTTAAAGAAGAAAAGTTATTTTTACTTACATTTTTACATTAATGACAGTGGTATAGTTCCAGAGAATTCGGACTCACTCATTTATCATTGACATAACATGGTTGGTACGGCAACAGTACAAATTTTTTTTTAATAATAATAATAATGCATCGGTTTTATATACTGTAGCGCTTTTTTGGACACTCAAAGACGCTTTACATTGCACTATTTATTTACTCCATACTTGGTGGTAGTAAGCTACTGTTGTAGCCACAGCTGCCCTGGGGTAGACTGACGGAAGCGAAGACAACGCGCCATCGGCCCCTCCGACCACCACCAACCACTCACTCACTCACTACATTCGCTAGGCTTCCTGGTGTTACCAAACGGTCTCCCATCCAAGTACCAACCAGGCCCTTCCCTGCTTAGCTTCCAAGGTCTGACGGGATTGGGCATAGCAAAGACGGTATGTTTTACCTCTATTTATGTCACTTCCTGCCTGTCCAATGAGGAAGTGAAACTATAAACACATCCCCCCAAAAATGGGTCAAATATTTCGCAAAATCTTAAGTATAATTGTGTCAACTATGTTTCAGCAAAAAATGTGTCATATACAGTTTAAGTACATGTACTAGAGTAATTGTAACGGAGTACTACCCACCTCTGCTTGACAATGTGCTATTTTAGTCTCATATTCCTCCCTTGGCCAAAGCGTAACGTGATTTTCACAGAGTGCTGACCACTAGCATTTGCCAGCGTTAGCTTTGATATTTCGCTTTCCAGCTTGGCCACTTTAGCAACTTTGGCGATGAAATAAAGATCTACATGAAATCTGGTCTCAAAGGTGAACAGGACAGTTTTGCATACATTGTCCCTTTGTCCTAATAACATAGAGGGTGTTTTCGCTGCAATAGTAAATACGACAGATAAATCTAATCCCACTGCTATAATGAGACCGTGAGTGGTTTTCATTTGCGGCGGATACTTGACAGATCGGTTTCCTCGCTCGGTAATGACCGTGTGGCTTCCTGCAAGGTGACCGGCCGCCCGCCTATATCTTCCTCTTGATGTATGGAGCGTCAGGCTTCATTATTCCCGCTCAAGGCCCGTTTTCGCTCCTCTTTTGTGCCCGTTTAGCGTCAGCCTTGAGAGCTGAGGCACAGACGCACCTCCACAGGATGAGCGTTGGGTGCAGAGCGGTTGACCTCACCTTGCCATTGTGCAGTTCTATAACGTCGACTCAACGGCCTCTTTCCATGTTGCAGTTAGGAAACGTTTTACATAGGGGTGTAACAGGGCACCGTGCCGCGACGCATCGAGTGCTAAAATATACATTGCACAAAGTAACAAAGCACATTTTCTATTTCTGTGTTCACATTTTGTTTGGGTGACCATCCAGTGCAAATGCATGAGATATCTATGTGAATGGAGAGGTACTAAAAAATGTAACGGAAACAAAATACTTAGGGCTCTATTTAGACCAGGGGTGCCCAAACTTTTTGTCTCTGAGGGCCAAAATGAAAAAGTGCCTGTGGGTCGCGGGCCAAACATGGCGATGTCAAGCGTGAAACACATATAACTGCAAATAATAATAGTTACTTTATCTTATTTTTCGGTATACATTTGCATTTGATTATATCTATGCAAATAACATGCTATATCAAAACAAATATTAACTATGGCAAAAGCCTAGTTTTAGTAGAACAAAATCAACAATTGTAGCAATATGTAAAATGTATAAAACAACACCTGTATCTACAGTACGTGCAATGACTTTACCTCATTCATTTGTTAACTCAAAGAAAATGCCACATTAGATCATTTTGAAAGTGTCAGTTCAGCATAAATTCTTTTATAAGTCCATTTTTAACATGACCTATGTTGATGTCAACAAACTTTGCCATAAAAGTTAGAAAAACGGGAAAGTTGATGCTACAGCGCTCTGTGATAAACACCAAGACACCACAACAGTGTTTCCTTAACTTTGCGAAAGGAGTGAAACAGCGCCCCCAATTTGACGCTGGTGGCCAAAAAGTGTACTGCATCCATATTTACCACTGAGAATGAATGGGAGAGAGTTAGTATTAACCATACCCGACACAAAAGTAGGTCACTCTATGGCGGGCCAACAGAATTGTTTCAGCGGGCCAAATTTGGCCCGCGGGCCCTATTTTGGCCACCCCTGATTTAGACCAAACACTGACATTCAAAAAGCATATTAAAAAGTAACCAACACAATTAAATATAACATTTCCTCTCTAAAGCATATGAGGAACAGCCTGTCAGTCGAGGCGGCTTTCACTTATTTCAACGCCATGATAATTCCTCACTTACTGTTTATCTGGCTGGTCGCAGGCAAAGGAGGCCACGCTCAAACCACTAAGATCTGTGTATAATCAGGCTTTAAAGGCACTTGACAAAAAACCACTTCGTTATCATCATTGCAATATCCTGAGTAAGTTCAAACTGCTCAGTTTTGACAATATAATTCTATACAATAATCTAAGAACTATATTCAAAATCACTAATAATACAGCTCCGCCACCACTGAAGGACTTTGTCAGACTTTGTTCTGAGCAAAATGCGAGAGCCACTCGGTCCACTGCAAATAAAAACTGTGTAATCCCAAAAAGATCCTCGGCCTTTGCGCAATGTGCCTTCTCATTTGGCTCCATTAAACAGTGGAATGAGCTTCCAGACAGTCTGAAACTGTCTGTAGATCTTAATAGTTTTACTCGAAATTTGAAAAGTATATTTTAGATCATCAATCGTGTCAGCATTGATGAATGTATTGTAAATTGTAGGGATTGTACACTTTTAGAAAAGCATATAATGTATTTTATATAGTGATTTTATTGCAGATTAGATTTATACATTATAATTGTAATGTTTTTTGTATTCACCTGTCCAGGGACTGCAGATGGAAAATAGCTACTTCGCTAAATCTGGTACAAATCATCTCTTCTTTTGTAAAGACTAATGGTTTTGTACACTGTCCCTGTTTCAATAAACAATAAACTAAACTAAACTAAATCTTGGTCTTAATCCTCCTTCTCCGCGTGTACATTTTGCGTTTTGTTTGTATTATGAGCCCAGGGTGTTATTTTAGTCTAAAGCCGCTTTGGAAAATTAAAAAGCATTACTAATTTTCCTCGTTTGTACTGTGTGCTTTAGGCTATTGTTATTTCAAAACCAACTTAAATGAAAATATATTAGATGGAATTAATGGATTTTGGGTTATGTAGCACACATTGAATAGTCGGGCTGGGACAAATCGTATTGTATCGCAATACTTTTTGCTGCAATACAGAGTATCAATACTTTATCAAGTATCGCAATACTTTCAGTACTTGTGTTTGGAGGTATTTTGATCATGCACTCATTTGTTTGCATTTTGTTACAGTTACATGCAGTTTTCAATTTGAACATAATTACTGTATCGCAATATGTATCGGAAAAGCCCTTGAGTATCGTGATACTTATCGGATCGTGACAAAAGTGTAATGAATAGATATCCTAAAAATCCAACAAACGCGTGTTGTTAGAGGATAACATTAAATCGCTATTTATCATACTGGGTCAAGCTGTAAAGTCGTACAATCTCTGTCATAGCCTTGACTGTGGGGCTCAGGCGCCCACTCTCAGCCACTGAATGTTTTGCTTGCTTATCAGTATGACGCTCTTAGACGGTATTTATCCCTCTTCTGTGGAAGCATGGACAGACTTGAGTGGTAGGACTAGCGCAATGTCTCGAGTTCATGTCTCCGGGTCCCGTAACGATGGTAAATAAACTTCTCCTGTATAAGACATCCAGACTGCTGCCTATTCTACATCTCATCCTCTCGAACCGTATAGGTCCTGTATTATGAATCAAACCAAATGGTTACAAACTATTACACCCCTTGTGTATTTACCGGTATTTATGGTAGTTTTAGTAGCAGGAGGAGAAATAATAGTAGTACATGCGTATGACAACTGAATATATTCTATCTGCATTCTTCGCTTTTAATGTGATTAAGCAATATTAATGTTTTATGGATTGTCTTGTGATTTTATGCCCTTTTGAATTAGGGACGGGAACCTCACGACTCGATACACGGCTCATGATAATCTCACGGTACGCCGATACTGCAATAATATTATACGATTTTTTTAATGGTGGCAATTTGAGCGCTGAAATGACCAACGAGTCAAGTGAAGGTTCATGGAATTTGAAGCACAGAACCACATTATGACGTCTGAAAAACACTTAAAAATGACTTCCAGGTATTCCAGGTATGACATCACCACTGCACCGATGCATTAAATGTTGGTCTATTCTAAATGAATACAAAAGCTAGGATTTCACTACAAGGATTTTGTTGCATGAGCCGTATGGAAAGATATAGGAAGGAGTTGGTTTACATTGTAGTGATGTCACAGTCTGGACTTGTACGTACAGTATGTATGGATTACTTGTGTTCCTAGAAATGGATACAAGAGCAGAAATACAAGCATCAGTAATAGCCGCTAGTCCCCATTGGAATCCATTGCACTTTAGACACGTTAAAAACAACTTTAATGCCCGGTGCCTAATTTTTTGGAACCTTCTACAGCTAGATACACAATCAGAGGCACCGGGCTGGTTATTGTAGGATACATTTTAGAAATCTCGTACTTAATGAGGGTCGGACTGTTAGCATTGGAGCTGCGCGAGCTACACGTCACGCAAGGGCCGAGTCTACAGTGAAGATCCCGCCCTTATGCCCTTATTAGGAACATGCTTCATCAGAGCTGGGGAGGAGGAGTCTGTAAATCCGCCATGATTTCCCCCTTGAACGTGGTCATTATGGTAAACGGGGAGGAGTTGACTATTCTTTTTAACAGTCTATGGTTTTTGATCATGAATGCCTTAAATGTAATGTCACGATTTTTTTTCCTACTAAGAAATCGCTTGGGAAATAGGGAAGAATCATGAATGAACCTTTGATGTGGACTCGCGAACAGAGATATCGCCTTTGTGTGCGGCGGAGGCATTAAATCCGCTACAAATGGCGCCCCCCTCTCTCTCTCTCTCTCTTTAACGGCGGCCAGTCAAACCTGTCAGTTTCCCTGCGCTGACGTCACGCGCACACGACTGCGAGCCCAGTGGCCTTTTGACAAGACGCAGCCTGCAATCTTCACATCAGCGTGGGAGTGGAGCGGGCCAATCACAGCGCGCCGCTCGCCTTATCACCTGCGCCCAGCCGCTGTTGCAGAACCCCCCCTCCCCACCCCCCACATCCCTCTCCGTAGAGCAGGGACGCGCCACACATGAAGAATAGGACGCTTTGTCGAACATTTGTCTCCTCCTAGCTCAGCGCTGGGAGGAATCGCGTGTAAGCGTAGTTTGTAATGTATTCAGGCTTTGTAAAATACTTTTGGACGCCTCGGTAATTGCATTTTATGTTATTTTAAAGGCGTATGTTTCGGGAATTTCTGCTCGCGTCGAGAGACACTATTCAGGGCATTATCAGGGACAAGTGCTGGGGATTTAGCAGTGAGCATCTAAAGGAGAGAAAGTCCCTTTAGGTTTACAAACTTTTCACACCAAACAGCACCTCAAAAAAACAACCATGTCTAAAAAGGGTTTATGAATGGATGTATATTGGACTATTATGTCTAAACTATGCATTACTAGATCATCAAATCAATGTCTAAAAGTACCATCTGAAGAACCCCAAGAAGAAATGCCATCTAGATAAATGACTTGAATTTTTGTGCTGATTTTGAGCAGGAGCCAAATGGAGCTCCTCGTAGAACAAGACAACAAAGAAACCAAGCACTTGAAATGAGCCAAAAAAAAAGTCAAGCAAAATCATTCTTGTGGCATTGGCAGTGCAAACCTGCTCAAAATTCACACAAATTCCAATAATCCAAGCAGTGTTAGGTCATTTTTATATAAGATGCCATTTCTCCAGTGAAGTACCAGCAGTGCTACACGTCCCACAGTTTGAGACCCACTGGTTTACTCCACATTGGTTTTAGTTTAGTTCATTGTTTCTTCTGATTTATTGCTTTTAGATGTTGTATTGTAATATTGACAATTTTTACACTGCGATGAGTAATCTAGAAATAAGTTAAGTGTCTTTAAATAAGTATATTTGTGCTTGACTTGAGCAGGTAAGTAAAATATCTGCCAGTGGACCAAAATCTCTGCCCTTAAAGCAGAACTAAGTAACACATGCCCCTAGAGGCCATAAGCGCCACTGAAGGTGTCGTAGCATGTTGCGTTTATTTTTTTAAATCATCAATTGTCCGTGAAAGTAAAATACTATGCTGCCGGAAAAGACAAAGGGAGAGAGGGACGGGATTGTACATTGTGCCACAACCCAATTACACAATGGAGATTCAAACTTGGCTGTAAATACTGTTTAAAGGGGGGTATTATGTAAAATCGACTTTTTCAAGCTTTATATCATGTTATTATGCCATTCCCTCATTAAACACACGCCTGGAGTGTTGCCTTGGCTCATTCACATATTTTGAGTAATCAGTAAAAACTTAGACGGCAGCCATTTTAGGTGTAGCTATGCCTCAGTCCTCCTAGGAACGCCCCCACCTCCTGGAGACGCCTCTGGACCTTTCGTCACCAGCCAAGCCACCAACCACTGCTCCTCAGCTCAGCAGAGCCCCCTCCCCGCACAGTAGTGTTGTTTAGATGCCACAGCAGTGTGCTGAAGGGGGCGTGTCGGAAAGCTTCTTAAAGAGACAGAGGCCTATTTCAAGACGTTCAGTACAGCCATTTTGAGAGAGCAATTTTATTCAAGGCAGTTATTTTAATTTACTGCATATACAGACCAACAGAAGGTTACGTCATCATTGTAGTATGCTATAGACTGGTGCTATGTGATTGAAAAAAGCATAATACCCCCTCTTTAAGTGGCGCTAGCCCGCAGTTAGCTTTGCCCGTTAGCCTGTTAGCTTCTTCTTCGTGATTCCATTAGTGTGTATTGGGCCTCCGGGTCAGGGGCAGGCAAGTTGCAATTGTGGTTTTCTGGCCAGAGACACCAGGGGGAGATGAAAGACCCCCCAATCATCCCTTTAACACTTGTATTACCCCCAGAAGGACAACGAAAAGGATTTATTAAGGTAAACAAGTTACTTAGTTCTGCTTTAAATTGAGGAACAAAACGTATTATTGCATTTGGAATTATATTCTAAGTCTCAATTTACTTGAAATAAGATGTTTCTTTTTCCTATTTAAAGTGCAAAAATGCTTATTCCACTGGCAGACATGTTTGTTTTACTTTGAAGTCCAAAATACTCAAATTGAGGCCAGACACTCTCTTAATTTGGGTATTTTTGAACTTATTAACATCACTTTTCTTGTATTGTATTACTGGAATTAGTTATTGACAGTGATCCGTTAAAAGTACATGCCCCGCCTTTAAGCGTAATATATGAGCCCCTAAACTTAAAAGAATAAATAACTAGCCCAAATGATTCTGCGTTGCCGTGAATGCAGCCGGGCCGTGGGTAACGCCGCTGTGATCTGAATGTGTGGCTCTGCTGAAATGAGACAGCGGCGGAGAGGCAGAGGAGGAGATAAGCTCATTCTGAATTGATTTTCCCGTTACTTTCTGCTGTACTTGAGTTTCCATGGCAACGTGGTCAGGTTCCCTCGGCCTCCTAGGGCAGGCGTAATTGTTGTCTCGCAGCCCGACTCCGAGTCTCTCTCTCTCTCTCTCTCTCCTCGCTCTCGGAAGGACAGGCGCCGAATGAGAAATATTTTACATTTCAAACATGTACATCAATGAGAGCATACACGTTGTTAGATTTGACTCTCGGGGAAACTTAAAGGGATATTTCAGGATTTTTGACATTGGGCCTCGTTTCCTAGTTATCCAGAGTGTTGTTGATGTCTGGAGATATTTTTTTCTTAAATTCATGCAGTTCTTATATTTGAAGAGCTTAGTGGTGCTAGGCTAATGCTAGGCTAACGCATTTCTATGGTATCAGCTAGCCTGCATTAAAAACAGTCTGGCGCAGTCCACAGTGCACCTGAGGCAAATCACTTATAACAATATAAATGTCTGTGTCAATAGAATAATTATAACCATTTTGCATTTAAAATAACTTATATTTGAGGTAAAATAGTCCCTCAAAATGCGGTAATTCATGTGATACAAGGTCAGTTATATTTAAAAAATTATTCTATTAACACAGACATTTATATTGTTAGTCTGTTATAAGTGATTTATCTCAGGTGCACTGTGGAGTGGGTCAGACTGTTTTTAATGCAGGCTAACTGATACCATACAAATGTGCTAGCCTAGCTTTTCAAATATAAGAACTGCATGAATTTAAGAAAATAATATCTCCAGACATCAACAACACTCTGGATAACTAGGAAATTAGACCCTATGTCAAAAATCCTGAAATATCCCTTTAAACTTATGAATGCATTCCTTATTGTGTAAATGAGATGTGATAATTTATCATAATGCTAAACTTCAGACCTAAAGATAAAGCATAAATGCATGTGTGTAACCGATTATGATCTTGGACTAAATTTCTTCCTAAAAATTTCTTTCCTTAGAAATCACAGAAATGCCTTTAACTATTTGAGCCTGTTGCTACAAATGCACACATTGGCTTAGCCGTCGAATCCTGGACCCGATTTAAATTGAACGTTCCATCCTCCATACAAATCAACAGGGAAAACAATACTAAAATATGGGAGGTATGTTTTGTCCTTTTCATGGCATTTATATCATTTCTGTGGTTTCTTTATTAACATATTATAAGATGATATTCCGTGGCCAACAAAAAGCAGAAACTTAACTGAATTTGAGTTAGCATTTAGCTCAGAGGACACTCTGTACTTTCATTAATTATTTCTAACTAGGCTGTGACCTCACCGTAATGTGGTTGATGGGTTGACAACAGCTGAAAATGTTAGGATCGTTCATAATTTGCGATGTTTGGTGGCTAATGCTAACGACTATAGTAAAAAATACATAGAGCAGGCTAACGGACTCTGAAAAGTCTCCCAGACTAGCCTACAGTATGATGCCCAAATGAAGTAGACTGAAGTGTGGAACTTATTACTTCTTCTGCATTGATGTTTTTGATCATAGATAGGTTTATTGTAATAATATAACCTGGTTAACTAACTGTTAAGATCTGGGGTGGCTGCAGTTGGTCCGGTTTAGGTTCAGCAACACTTTGTGCCATAGAATGAGACCAGCTGATGACCTGAACATGAATTACTAGGTTATTCCCTCCATGGATTTCTTCTTCCCTGATGGGCATATTCCAAGATGACAATGACTGGATTCATCAGGCTCACATTGTGAAAGAGTGGTTCAGGGAGACATAATTATCACACCCAGTCCAGATTTTAACTCCAGTGAGAATCTTTGGGACGTGCCGGAGCACTGTGGTCACACTCTCCCATCATCAATACAAGATATTGGTGAAAAATGAATGCAACAGTGGATCTTTTTTTACTTTGCTGAAGCTTATTGAAACAATGCCACAACAAATGCGTGTTGTAATGAAAGCTAAAGGCGTAAGTATTATTGCAAAACTCTTTCATGTTCCAGTTTTTAATGTATGAGGGCAGTGGTTCTCACCAAGTATTGGCCGAGTCTATAACAAGACCATAAAATCCCTAAACTGTGGCTAAATAAGGGAAAATATAGGACTTACCGCGACTAAGTAGATTTTAAACAAGAACTAACTCATGATAGGAAGTTTTGAAAGGTTAATCAGTGTAGAATCTGTACCAGTAGAAATGATTTCAGTGGGGCTTAATCGAGTAAGTAAGTAATTGGTGGCAAACATAGATAAAGTTAACAAGAACAATGTTACGTATCCAGACCAGGCGTACAGCTAAAACGCTAGTAAAACTGAATTTGCAGATAATCCTGAAAAATTGCTGAGTCACAACTTTAGCTGGAGTTTAATTAGACGCGCGGAGCAAATGAGGCCTCCTGGCTCCCCTGACACTGAGTGGAAGTGTTGTAGCCCTCCATTTCCCTCCTGATATTTTGTTAATCTCAAATCCATATTATCAGCTCGTTGGGGCGAGCGCGGAGCGGGGCGTTCACACGTGTTTGCGGGGTAATGGCTCGTGGTGAGGGGCCTGCCAGCTCAGCACAAGGTCCGCGAACATCCTTGTGGGGTGTGATTAGGAAGAGTGCTCATCTCCAAACATTTACAGTACGGCATTCAGCTTATCGCACCAGAAAAAAACAGCCGAGAGAGGAGCGGTGAGGTAATGATTACAGCATTAAGATGTGTCTCATTTCATTTTGAATATGAATATGAAATGCATATGAAACAGAGTAGGATGCATTCATGGTATTCTATAGAATCTGAAGTCATAAATGTAGATAAAGGACTGGGGCAGACTTAACTTTATTGGCAACCATTTATGTGAATGCAGATCTCGTCAGATCTTCAAAGCTTTGCCACCAGGTGTTTGGGTGGAGAAGTTTAGTTTAGTTTAGTTTAGTTTATTTATTTGTTTGAGCAGTTAACCTGCTCAAAGGGAGTGGGCTGAAGCCAAAGGCTTATACAGTAAGCGCCCACCCCAAAATAAAAATAATAACATTACATTTAATATTTACAAGGTAGCAAATCGTAAACAAAGGAACATAGGGCAAAGTAACAATAAATGATGAACAAGAATAAAACAAAAACAACAGCAAAATAAAGAACAAAAGAATGTGCTACTTTTATGTTATAAAGGTGCATTAATACATATTATATTCTGAGATCTTGCTACTTCCCAGTTATCATTACCATCCTCAATATAATTTAATTTGGGTTTAATTATCATTATTATTATATTTGTTTAATTGAGTTATATGAGAAGTATGATGTAAGCCCTGCATAATGAGGTGCATTAAAAAGCCAGGGTGTAGAACGGGCCAGTTGAAGAGGGCAGTAACTCCCCTCAACAAACCCCCACCCAGCTGCCCTAACAGCTGATTTTGTAGATGATGTTCCTATGCTGAGTGGTGCATTAAAAGACAAGGTTTTGAGCCCGTTGGGAGGGTCCCTCTCAACAGATTCATAACTTGCCTACCCTAATTCTCAGTTTGTAAATTTGAGCAATAGAATGACAACCGTTCCAAGCAGCAACACTCTTCCTTGATTATAGAGGAAACACACATAGTTGATCCTACTGCGCCTCCTAGTGGCAACACATTTCTTCTTCTCTGTATATTTCAAAAGTCTTTTGTTTGTATTTATATTTGAACAGGTTGATATTTGGACTTTGTTTCAACTCCATTTCCAGTTTATTCCACAATTGTACACCATTAACTGTTGGGCTAAAACTTTTCAAAGTTGTGCTATGTTTCTGAATCCTAAAGTTTAATTCGTCACGTAATTCATAACAACCAGTACGTTCTTGGAACCTTCTTTGTATTTGGCCCGGTAACAGTTTGTACCTTGCTTTGTATAACATCTGTACTGTTTGGAACTCAACGATGTCACAAAACTTCATGATCTTTGATTTTAAAAATAATGAGTTTGTGTGGTCCAAGAACCCAACTTTATGAATTACTCGGATAGCTCTTTTTTGCAACAATACTATTGGTTTTAATGTGTTTTTATAAGTACTACCCCAAACCACAGTACAATAATATAAATATGGCAAAATCAGAGAACAGTATAAGATATGTAGAGCTTTGATGTTTAAAATGTGCTTTACTTTTGCTATTACTGAAATGCTTCTAGAAATTTTCGTAGATATATATTTAATATGAGCTTTCCAAGTAATTCTGTCATCTATAATAACACCAAGGAATTTGATTTCATTTCGAATGAGCTAATGTTGCAGACTCACTTCACAGTTTACCAACAGTGATATGACACAACTTTTGAGTGTCTGGAAAAGTGCTGTTAATATAGACAGTACAGTGTCAATACAATGTTTCTCTTCCTAAAAATATAATTTTTTGCCAATTTTTGATGGACTATAAACATAATTATCTCACACAAGTAAAGTCAAGCCAAAATTGTGTCAATACGGATATTTTTCACAGGTAATTGTTCAGTAGAAGTGGAAAAAAACACCCCTTGTTGCTAATTTTAGCATGTAGCATGAAGCAGATTTTAGGATTGTCGTTAGCATTGTCTGTTTTTTAGTATTTATGAGCTGTTGAACCACTTTGCTCCTCCTCTGCATGTCTCTGTATCTTTATTTGGGGGGAAATATATTCATAATTCAGCATTTGTTAAAGTAATGGTGGAGAAATGGGAGAAAGTTTCTTTGTTTTCTCCCACTGGCTGCTATAAAACAAATGCTGAATTATGAATATATTTACTAAATAACGATACAGAGACATGGAGAGGAGCAAAGTGGTGCAACAGCCCATAAATACTTAAAAAACAGACACTGCTAACCAGGAAGTTAACGTTAGCTTCACGCTACATGCTAATGTTAGCAACGAGTGCCGTTTTTCGCTTCTACAGAACAAGTTGTAGTGAAAAAACATCCACATGGACTCAGTTTTGGCTTGACTTATTTGTGTGTTATAAATATGGTTATAGTCTGCCAGAAAACGGCTAAAAGAGCGAAAACCTGTGATTTCCATAATTTCTTCCATCTCTGCCAGGCCACGCCCCCTGGTCTTGAACGAGGATTTGAGAGAAGACGGATTTATGAAAATATCTGCTCTTAATTCTCCTGAATGTAAAGTGAATCTTGATTTTCAGACATAAATGTTATTCGCAATATTTTGTTGTTGTTTACAATTAGATCACTGTTATGTTACAGTTATACAAATCATAATTCAATACATTTGTCTGTCCTATTCACACAGTTTGTGTCTTTCTGTGTTGAAACATGGACGAGTCTGTTCCACGGTGCTTTTTCGTTTAGCCTTGACTGTGTGCTAGCATTGGACCTGCCCCAATCTGCTTTGTGTTTTCTTGCTTCTGATTTATTGCCAATTAAACATGCTTCTCCCCGAGGGGCGGCTGCAGGGAGGCCACAGCGAGAATCGGAAATGGCCGCCAATGTTCACCTCTGTGTGGGCCACGTCAGGGACACTGGACTCAGGACATATTTGCATATACAGTGCAGGGATGAAGCCAGTGCTATAGAATGTGTCAAGGACTCTCCGTTGGCTGACGTGCATGGAATTAACCTGCAGGAGCAAATCTAGCACAGTTTGGACACAAGAGGAATTGTGAATCTCTTTTTGTGTGTGTGAAGAAATGTCACAGAAGTCTGAAGTTGTCTGTCGATTTTTTTTCTTGAAACTTAAAGAAACACATCCCCGATATCCAGCCCCAACATCTGTTAGGTTAAATTGTCCTTTGCGTTTTTTATGTGATGTAACTTTTTTAGCATTTTGAATACATTTTAGGCTATACAGACGGCAGCACGTCAAACAAGGGGGCGTGGCCTAGCCCAGGGGGGAAAAACTCTCATGGGAATCACAATTTTTCACTCTTTTTTAGCCGTTTTCTGGTGGACTATAAACATATTTATCACACACAGATACAGTCAAGTCTAAATCTGGTCCATATGGATGTTTTTTCATAGCAAATTGTTCAGTAGAAGCGAAAAACGGTACTCGTTGCTAACGTTAGCATATGCAGCATGAAGCTAACGCTAACTTCCTGGTTAGCATTGTCTGTTTTTTTAAGTATTTATGGTCTGTGAACCACTTTACTCTCCATGTCTCTGTATCTTTATTTAATGGAAGCAATATATTCATAATTCAATATCCATGCTTTAGGTAACCAGCTGATACATTTTACATGGTTATTAATGAGCTGGACTAATAATGTTGTTTTTGCTACTGACAGTTACTTATTTGTAATGTGTATTTTTAAGTTACGTGAACCGGCCCGGGAAATGCAGATGGAAATTAGCGATAGCTCAATCTGGTAGAAAAGCGTCATTTCCCTTGTTAGATTTTTTATTATATTTTTTTGTGATCAAATTTTTGTGCATCTTTTCAGTTTACACATGATTTCCATATGCAGCACAGTTTTTATGCTTTTTTCCCTCACCCTTTGTGACAATGGGTCGTTTATATAGGCAATAATGTACCCTTGTTAGATTAATGTATTTGTTCATGGTCCCTGACATTGACAAATAAACTTAACTAAACCTTTGAAGTTGCACAGAGTAGGGCTGCACAATATGAGGGGAAAAAACTGCTGTTTTGAATATTATGATTACGGTATTACTGAAAAATTGTACTAAACCATTTCAACAAAATCAAAATCATAAGCAATCTCTGTCCAGAAAGTGAAATGTTGTTGAGTCCAGTTCTCTGCCTGGATGTATGTTCTATATATGCCCCACATTTGACTGGTTACATTTTTGTATTTGAAAACATTTAGCAACACAAAAAACAACAACAAAAAAAGTATGTGTTTTTGCAATTGTATTTTCATTGCACTTTCGACCCAAGAATTGTGTACACATGAAGAAAAAACATGCAGTGATTAGGGCAATGAGTAGGAGTGTGACAATATATCGATTTTCCAATATATCGTGATATTTTATCGGGACGATACGATACGATACTTTTAATTCCGATATCGATACTTTTGATGACGTCATGCATATTAATTAGTAACGTCATGCATATTAATGAGGCAGCAGTGCTCCACTGTTTTCACAGTCAATAAAGGCCAATAATGATCAAGAATTCAGTCGGACCAGCAGGGGGCAGCACTACAGTTTTAAGCACTTGGACCAAACACTGTCACACAAATACATTACTTTTAATGATTTCATAATTATAAAGAAGATTAATTTGGGGTTGATTTATTTAGTTTTTTGATATAGGACTGTGGTTTCTTGTTTATTTAAATGTACTGACAGATCTATAGACCCATTTTCAGTGTGTAAGTCAGGGATAATTTATAAAAGTGGTACAAAGCACATGAAAGGAAATGTAAATGATGAATAATACTGTATGTAGTATGTTAAAATTAAGGTTAAAAGTAGCATGTTTTTTTTTTAATCGTGATGTATCGTAGGTTATTTTTGTGCAATATGTCGATTATCGCAGTATCGGCGTATTGTGAGATAATCGTTATCGTGAGCCATGTATCGCGTATCGTATCGAATCGTGAGCTGCCCAGAGGTTCCCACCCCTAGCAATGAGTCCTACTTTGTATCTGTCACAGTGTAATCATACTAAAGTAGCACATGGTAAACAATAAATGAGCGAGTTTTAACTGATCTGTAACTCAAGCCTTGAGCTAATCTACAACATTATCGGCTCTGCGTATCGTTTGCTCGCCCTGAAACTGCAGCCTGCTCTTGGAACAGCTCCAGCCTTCGCAAAAACTGTCAGGCCGAGGTCTACTGTACTCGCACAGACTACAGTGCCGCTCGACCTTACACTCCCCCCTCCGTGTCTCTCCGCAACGCACCGTTAAAACAAATCAAGAAAATGGAAATGCGAGCCGTGTTTTCGTGCATGCCCGGCGGACAGATAGGCGCGGCGTAACTAGCGCTCTCCTCTGAAGTAGGGAGAAATCTATTTGCTGGTAGAAGCTGCTTGCATAATCCTTTAGTTACACTTGCCAGCTGTGAGCAAAGATACGGCGCGGCGGGATTTGCCATGAATATCACGGGGAGGACAAAGAAATGAAACTGATAAGTGTTTGTGTGTAGTGAGGGCTGCGCGTTATCCACGAGGGCTAATAAACTCGCGTTATTGTGATGGGAATATTCATCATTCTCAAATATAGGTCACGATTACGAGAGTGAATCGTTTAGCGTTTCATGAAACAATGAGAGGAAATATGTAACGCAAGCTTTTCATTTTGTATTGTATAGTTTAATTTACCTTGGAATTAATTGTCAAAAAGTATATAAAATCACATACTGGGCAACGATGTTTTCTTTTTCTGAGTTTTGTTTATTGGTTGATACTGTATATAAAGCCGTACCTCTTTCGATATTTCACGCTATTTTCAAATGGTGCATTATGTGCTTCCTGGTATGTTCCAACAATTTAGCACCTGTCTTGATAAATGACACGCATGCTGACCGAAAAAAAAACATGCAGAACTTAAGTTTTAGTCACGATTGTCCTTCTTTGGTTCCATTTTATCCTCGTTTTGAGCTTGATTTAGTATTTTTGCTAATGTGTTCTTTTGGCAAAATTTGATGGAAATAGAAAAAAACAAAAACAAAGTGCTCGCAATATTGGTTTGAATTTTTAACAGAATACATAATGTGCGGAAGTGGTTTAGTTAATATTGCTTCACCTCCTGATCCGAGCACATTTTCTCCAGTTCAGCGTTACGCAAAAGCAATAAGCTTCTTGAAAAGAGCGTCAACATAGCGACAAAAATGAGGATGAAAACGCGATAAAGCAATAAAACAGGTGACAAAAAAGCAACAAAATTGTTAAAAAAAATACAAAAACTTGACAAAAAATGACAAAGAAGCGACAAAAACATGACAAAAAACAACAAAAAAGTGACAAAAAAGTGGAAAAAAGCAACAAAAAATCAAACAAAATGCAACATAAAAGCAGCAAAAACGCAACAAAGCAGGTGATAAAAAAGCCACAAAAATTGACAAAATAGCCACAAAATTGTTAAAAAAATACTAAAACTTGACCAAAAAAAAGCAACAAAAAAGCGACAAAAACATGACAAAAAACCGACAAAAAAATTGACAAAAAGCAACAAAATTGTTAAAAAAATACAAAAACTTGACAAAAAATGACAAAAAAGCGACAAAAACGTCACAAAAACAACAAAAAAGTGACAAAAAGTGGAAAAAAGCAACAAAAAATCAAACAAAATGCAACATAAAAGCAGCAAAAACGCAACAAAACAGGTGACAAAAAAGCCACAAAATTGTTAAAAAGCGACAAAAACTTGACAAAAAAGCGACAAACGTGGAAAAAAGCAACAAAACAGGTGACAAAAAGCCACAAAAAATCCAATGAAGGTCCAATCGAGAGGCTTTTACATTTAAGTAGAGCTAGATGTTAATCATTGATGCAATATTTAAAACGGGTGGAATATCGCCGTAATATCAGTGTTAATGTGTTCATATTAAGCTAAAAAAGATCAAAAGTGTCATGTTGCCATAGAAATCAGCCATTTTGTGCATAATAGACATTGCCCATTGACTAATCCTGAGCTTTATGCTAATGTTCTACGTTTTAAAATCAACATTTATTCACCAGTTGTTCATTTCTTCCCCACAAAGCCCCCGTGATGTTGCCATGTCTGGTGTTTTGCTGCGTGTAGCTCACTCGCTCACTCGCTCACTGCTGCTGGACAGAGTGCAGGCAGCGGCGCAGAATCACCACATCACTCAGCGGCCTGTCCTTTCTGCACGGCTGTTTGTTTGCTCAGCCTCCTCAGCTCTGGCTCCTCATCTGTACCGGGGAATTGGCAGGTGCTGAATGCTCTCGCGGGGCAGCACAGCGGAGGGATACATGCTAAAAGTCAGCGTGGTTTAGTATGCACACTGCTGCTCTCACATTGTGTAGATCTGGTAGAGAGCTTTGACTGCTTTTAGAGAAAGTGTTCGTGCCTCTGTGGCTGTATATTGAAATAGATGCATATAGATACTATGTTTTACAATTAGAAAATAAGTTAGTTAGTAAAAGAGTACAATGGTGCTAACTATATTTACAGATGAGTGTGAAATTGGCACCACAACAGTGAACATAAAAAAAATCAAGCATGTTCAACATTAACTTTCCTGTAGCAAAGAAAAGTAAACTCACATTCAGGCCTAAATTATTTCATAATTAGCTTGGCAGATCATTACACAGGGTTTCTAGGCTGCAGCAAGTGAATGAAATGAAACAGAGGAAAGAGTATTTGACAAAACTGACAACTTTTGACCAAAAACAAAAAAAAATTGGTGAAAAATGCAACTGAATATTAGCCTGGGAACCACTAATTAATTTTCTAGTAGGAGAGGTGTGGTTTACGATTGTCCATAGCTGTTTATCGGGCGCTACGAATGTCTCTCATATGCGTCTGCACGTAGCCCATAGCCAATCGTATCAATTGTAAATGTTTGAGCTAAACTATTTAAAACACGGTCTAAAGCTTACATCGAAAGATGGCTTTGCGTGTGCTGCTGTCATGTTGGATCCGTAAACAAACTACAAGCGTCCGTACAGTATGTCGAATAGCGCGTCATCGTCTTGCCGTCCCTCCCCGTTCTGTGATAAGATAATCCTTTATTGATCTCACAACGGAGAAAAATTGGTCCCCAAATCCACGCGAAGATTTCGGCCAGGGTTTCCAGGCTGTTGAGCAGTTAGCCTGGGTATTCACAGGCTAACTGAATATGTTTTAGAGTCAGACCATATTTCTGATATTTTCGATTAACTTGTACACTAAAAATTGTTGAACTATGTCACAATTTTCCAAGAAATCTAGATTTAATGCCAGTTTGAATCCAATTTAATGCTTTTCAATGACATTTAAGGCTTTGATTTTGGCCACAACTTGAAACTTCTGAGAAAAATATTGTGTATAATTTCAGCGATACAAAGAAAGAAAGGTTTTTGGCCGTATTTTTAAAAAACTGTCTCAAATTATATAGCGCTTTTCCACCTTCATCCACCCATTTAACACACAATGTACGCAGACACTGGAGGCAAGGTGGGTGAAGTGTCTTGCCCAATAACACGACGACTAACTGCGCCATTGGATCTTATGCGGAAAAATTGTTGAGAAATGTCATTTTTCCCCAAGAAATCTAGATTGAATGCCAGTTTGAATTCAATGTAATGCTTTTTAATGACTTTGAAGGCCTGATTAACTCAACATTTCAAACAGATGCCACTTACTGCTGAACGCTGCAACCTAACCATTACAGTTATTATAAAATTATCAAGTTAAAATTGAAAGTAGGAATGCTCCAAGAATTTCTAAAATCTCATCTCCATCTTTTCCACCTCAGAAATGATCCTCCCCGATGGAAATTGCCCTGATTTCTGGCGCTGTCATGTCTGCCTCCAGTCTGTGTTTACAGTAGCTCTCCCGAACGCCCAAATAACATTAACATTTCATTATGCGCCGAATACAACCCAACTGTACCCAAAATGGCAAGAGCGCATTCGAGACGCGCTCAAATATTGATGAGGCGGCAAAGTTAATGGCTCCAAATGTGTAACGGCGGGGTGAGGAGGGGACTATGAGGAGAGAGAACGAGAGGAAGAGAGAACGGAGAGATAGCAGTAAATAGATAGTGAAAGAAAGATAATAAAGGAATGAGAGAGAGTTGAGCCTTATTCACATGGGATTAGAATCACCCTGGGACTTTGGTAAAACTGAAATTACCCCAGGACAATTCACATGGAATTAGCTAACAACAACAATCGTTTTATTCACTCTGTTTCTACTTCAAGCCATGTTTGTTTGTGTGCGCTTTGCAGTGGCAACAAAAGCCGTTTCTCACTGCATGCTACGATGGACGTCATCCGCGTTACGTATCTGTATCTGGGATGTTGCTCTTCCATAAAACAGCAGTGGCCTTTCTCTTTCAATACATTTTCTCTGACGCAACCTCCTCCATCTAAACTTTGCATCTCAAACCATAGAAATAAAAAGGAAAAGCTTTTCAGGGTCCGTTGTGTTTTTCCTTTAGCCGTTAGCGTTAGCCATCAAACACAGCAAATTATGAACAATTCAGATGTTTCAGGCTGTTGTCAACCCATCGACCACATTTAGGTGAGGTCAAAGCCTAGTTAGAAATCATGAATGAATGCACAGACCTTTTGAGATTTTACTTAAAATACAAATTAGCGGATAAAAGTGTCCTCTGAGCTAAATGCTAACTCACATTCAGTTAAATCTTTGCTTTATGTGGCATCAGATACACATGCAGTGACCACTAAACATCATCTTATGAGATCTTATGAGATATTATGAATAATATGTTGCTTGGATTGTCTAGCGTTGCCATGACAATAGGGATGGCGCGGTCACGTCGAAGCTGTAGAAAGAAGCTACTATCCTTTCACCTACTTCTCCACTACTACTTTCTCACATGCTGAATTATGCATGTATTTACTACCAAATAAAGATACAGAGACATTAAGAGGAACAAAGTGGTTCAAATATGTCCTTAAAACAGGCAAGGCAAGCTAAAATCCTATCGTTAGCTTCATGCTACATGCTAGCGGCTAGCTTCAAATGTGGTTTTTCTTTTCCTAATGGACAATCTGCTGTATCAAAACATTCACAACGATCTCATGAGACTTTATTTGTTTTGTTTATTCCCCCTCGGGTCGGAGTAATGCTTTGATGGCACAATATGATTCAAATAGCTTGAATTTGGACATAAATATACGCTTATGAATCGATGTTGCCTTCCTTCATTCCTTCTTCATTAGGGTTTAAAACTTTCATGTCAATTCACACGGTCCAAGAATTGCCTGAGGACCTCGGAGTTTGTCGAATTACCCCAGAGGTAAAACCGGGGGAATTTTTTCTTTCCAAATTGCAGATTCACACGGGAATAACTTTTACTTGTTACCTGAGGGTTATTCTAATCCCATGCGAATAGGGCTAAAGGAGGAATGAAAGAGAGCGAGCGGAAGAAAAAGACAGAACAGATGGTGAAAGGAACTGAGATAAAGAATAAAAGAAGAGGAAGAAGGGAAGGAGAGAAAGGCAGAGAGAGAGGGGGAACGACAGGACTTGTAAAGCTGGGCTCTCGGGGTCTGGGATGGTGTGTGTGTGTGTGTGTGTGTGTGTGTGTGTGTGTGTGTGTGTTGGTGCGGGGCATAATCAATGAAGTGAAGTGTGTGCCACGGAGTCGAGTTCTCAGGCCTATTTTTACTGAGGTCTGTTGCTATGCTCTTCGAGAAGCTTCAACGCGGCTTGTTTTCCGCGGCCCGTTTCGTGACACCTCCGGAGCCGACGAGTGTGGGCCGAGCGCGACGGCGGGGGTGTGTCTCCGCTAAGGTGTCACTCTCTATTGATTATTGATGATTTGATCCATTAGACGCTCAAAGGAACGTGTTGACACCAGCAGAAATGGGCTCAGTCTTTTCAGTTCGAGGTGAGGTGTGAATGCATCGCTGTCTGGATTATGCATCAAAAAATGTACTATTTACTGGTGCATTATTGAGCTTTGGAGATATTTTTGACTTAAAGAGGGGGTATTATGCTTTTTTCAATCACATAGCACCAGTCTATAGCATACTACAATGATGACATAACCTTCTATTGGTCTGTATATGCAGTAAATTAAAATAACTGCCTTGAATAAAATTGCTCTCTCAAAATGGCTGTACTGAACGTCTTGAAATAGGCCTCTGTCTCTTTAAGAAGCTTTCCGACACGCCCCCTTCAGCACACTGCTGTGGCATCTAAACAACACTACTGTGCGGGGAGGGGGCTCTGCTGAGCTGAGGAGCAGTGGTTGGTGGCTTGGCTGGTGACGAAAGGTCCAGAGGCGTCTCCAGGAGGTGGGGGCGTTCCTAGGAGGACTGAGGCATAGCTACACCTAAAATGGCTGCCGTCTAAGTTTTTACTGATTACTCAAAAATATGTGAATGAGCCAAGGCAACACTCCAGGCATGTGTTTAATGAGGGAATGACATAATAACATGATATAAAGCTTGAAAAAGTCGATTTTACATAATACCCCCCCCTTTAAATGCGGCAGAAAGACCATCATTCTAATGAACTGGAGGCATTGCAGGGGCGTGGAGACAAATAAAGCAAACATGAATATTAACCTTTACTTCCTCATGCCATACTGTATCAATGGGTTATGGTTTAGTCAGAGTTTCTCACCAACTTTTCTTCATAAAATAACAACTTCACTGGTGGAAAACGATGGTTAATGTTTTCCACAGGCCGTATCGCACCAAACGTGAAAATTATATTCCGGTTCTAGTACCACTTGCATAAAGTACAACAAAAAAACACCTGCCTCTAAAGCTCTATCTATGGTCCCCAACACGTTTGTTTCCAGTATCCTCTGAGTCTTACTGGAATGTTATTTATTCCTAATCAGCCAACTAAAAACTCAGGTTGGGAAACACTGATGTAGGCAATTAGTTATAATAGATGTTCAAACTAAAACCAAAGCATAAAATCAGAATGAAATTGGAAACTAGAAATCTCTTCCTTCATTTCATCTACACACATATTATTCAACAAGACTTGATTATTGTAACTCTGTTTTTACCTGTCTGAATAAGTCTGCTCTGAACAAACTGCAAATTGTTCAAAATTCTGCTGCTAGACTTTTAACAGGTTTCTCTCGAAGGTCTCATATCACCCCAGTCTTGTCTGCTCTCCATTGGCTCCCTGTAAAATTCAGGATTGATTTTAAGATTCTAGTGCTGACTTTCAGAGCCTTAAACGGTCAGGCCCCACAGTACATCCTGGACCTTCTGTGCCCATATTCCTCTGGCCGCACTCTTCGGTCCTCTGGTCAGAACCTGCTTGTTGTCCCTAAGACTCGTTATAAAACCCGAGGGGACCTGTCTTTTCAGTCTGCTGCTCCCAGACTGTGGAACGCCCTGCCCCTGTCTCTGCGTCTGGCCGGCTCTGTGGACTCTTTTAAAAAGGACCTGAAGACATGTTTATTCAAAAAAGCTTTTGGTTGATGGGTTTTCACTAGTGTCACTTTGATTTTACATATGTCCCCACATTTTTTTGTATTGTTTTTTGCCCTTATCCTGTACAGCACTTTGTGATGTTATCTGTGAAAAGCGCTTTATAAATAAACTTTACTTACTTACTTACTTACTATATTAATGTGATGACTTGTTTGGTCATTTTCATCTTTCATGGCATTAGAAATAAAGTTAAAAGCGGAATTATATTGAAGCAGGTTTTCTGTAGCCTTGCCGAAGCTAATTGGATTAAAGAAAAATGAACAGAAATATGCCTAAATGTGCTTGTGTTTAGTCATATCGCATTTGGGTCGCTGCGCAACATGAGGTTTGACCTCATGTAATACTAACCTAAATATTAAAGACTCCCTGTAGCTCTGTGTGAAAGAAAAACACGAGGGTCTGTGTTTTTAGTGGTAAACAAGTATTTAAACTTACTGTACACAAGATAATCATCCCCAAACAAGTCAATCAGATTGTGCTCATGTCCTGCGCTCCAGATGCCGTCTATTAGATGTGAGATTAGGGAGAGTTGTGCTGGATTAGCCAATCCACCGGCCGAATCATCTTAGATTAGATTATAGTATATGGACATCTGGGTCGCTCCGGGCTGTGCACCAGAAAAATAACATTAAGTCAGCAGTGCACAGCGAGACAGAACACAGTAATCAGCAGCATGACAGCATACATGCAGACAGAAATCCTTCACTTGTTCCACTTTCACTGCAGCACAGCTAACTACTCCCACACTCATGTTTCAGCCACTGCATTTCAACGCAACTTCATACGCTATTTTGGATTTAAAAACAATTACCTTGCTATTTTGGTACGCCACATAACGTCTATTATTATACTATTCGGAATAGGGTTTAGGATGAGTTTTCCAAGCTGTATTTTGTAAATTGGGAGAAAATGAGGAAATACATGTAATATAGGGAGAACATCTTTTGAGCAACAAACCATTGTAAATTTTTGCATATTTCTGATGATTTGCAAACATATCGCTTCATCATCGTTATCGAGAAAGTCCCGAAAAATATTCAGAGATGGATTTTTTTCTATATCGCCCAGCCCTACTCCTACAACCTCCTAAAAACACCATCAACTATCATTACTATCAACTTACCACTGCAACAAATGACCAAAATCTCTATGTACCCAGTGTGCATTCAGACTGCTTATTAACACTGAACAGATAAGAGACTGCTTGCCGGTGTTGAAAAGAATCACAGCCCGCTCATAGTAATGGTGATTTTCCTTGGCTGCTCTCTCGCTGGTACTGCCTCGTCTCGCCTCAGCGTTTGTTCCCAGGCCTCTTGGCAGATAGATGTGCACAGATTACACCTTCTAATTGGTGCGAGCTGCTCTGGGCTGCTGTAGTTCAATGGAGTTTAGTGCTGCGTCCACTCTTTTCATGTGGCGTGGATGTGTAATAACAAGCATAATGACCCCAGGATGGTGCGTTTACAGTGCGCTCCAGTCAAGTGCGCTCGGGCATGGGCTGCATTTCCTCTTGATCTCAATGGAAATGTTGACACTGTATACTGTTAGTGATTATACTCGAAAATGATACACTTACGTTTTTGTTTTAATATCCAATTCTCTTTGCTGAGGGCGTTATGTCCAATCAGTATGCAGTGATTCAGCTCCAGTCATAGTACTTTATTACTTAAGTACAGATACTACTGATCCGACGAAAGGTAAAGTTGCTCAGTCAAATTATTACTTAACGAAAAGTACTGATGTAAGAAAAGTACAAATCATTGGGTTTCGCTTTGTATTAAAGGGTGCTCGTTGAGGTATTAATAAGCATTAGTTTAGGTTTACGGGTTAAGGTTAGGGTTAAGGTTAGGACTGGGGTCAGATAATAAGCAGCTTATTATCTTTACAAGCATATTATTCACTATTATGGTTATTACTAATGCTTGTTATTACCTTATTAATACTGAACGAGCTCCCCTTAAAGGAATAGGCCACTGTTTTTAAATACTGAGATATGTTCTTACCTGAGCTTAGACGAGTTGATGCGTGCCTGTCTTGGTCTTTTCCCTATTTAAATACGGTTACATGAGCCTTTACACTATCCAAGTATAGTTACACAAAATTAAACATGTCGATTTCTAAGCGGATCAAAAGGGGCACTATATTGTGAGGCGTAATAACACCTGGAGTACTTCGACGTCCGCGAACGGTGGCCTGTTCCTTTAATTCAAAGCGTTATAAATCATTGTAAACAAGTGGTACAAAAAGTAACTTTGCCGTTTCAAAAACACAAAAATCGAGCCCGAATTCACCTCCCGTACGGCAACACGACTGGGACAAAACTTCTTCCTTGTCATGCGTCGGTTGAATTGGCATTACATCGGCACAGCGCCACCTAATGTTCTGGGGGTGTGCAGCGCATGGACAAAACACATGGCCAGATTTACGTTTTAGCCTTTAGTGGAGTAGAAAGTATTATATTTTTATTTCGAATGTAGAGAAGCAGAAGTGCAAATCCTCAAAAAATCTACTTAAGGACAGTACTTAAATACATTTACTTTGTTACTGACCACCTCCATTCACCGCTGGAAGCTTTTAAGGCAATTCAAAAATATAGGTTTATAGTTAAGATGACAGAGATTTGATTGAAAACATAAAAACACAAAGCATATATGTAAATGTTTAACAGCATTTGTATTAAAGAGGGGGTATTCTGCTTTTTTCAATCACATAGCACCAGTCTATAGCATACTACAATGATGACGTAACCTTCTGTTGGTCTGTATATGCAGTAAATTAAAATAACTGCCTTGAATAAAATTGCTCTCTCAAAATGGCTGTACTGAACGTCTTGAAATAGGCCTCTGTCTCTTTAAGAAGCTTTCCGACACGCCCCCTTCAGCACACTGCTGTGGCATCTAAACAACACTACTGTGCGGGGAGGGGGCTCTGCTGAGCTGAGGAGCAGTGGTTGGTGGCTTGGCTGGTGACGAAAGGTCCAGAGTCGTCTCCAGGAGGTGGGGGCGTTCCTAGGAGGACTGAGGCATAGCTACACCTAAAATGGCTGCCGTCTAAGTTTTTACTGATTACTCAAAAATATGTGAATGAGCCAAGGCAACACTCCAGGCATGTGTTTAATGAGGGAATGACATAATAACATGATATAAAGCTTGAAAAAGTCGATTTTACATAATACCCCCCCTTTAACACACTGGCACTCATAGACTATTGACTAAACTGGTAAATGATATGACCCAATGTAAAGTCCCAAAACAAACCAAATTCAGTATTTGAAAAGCCATAATGGGCTTTTTAAAGAATGCCGTACGTCAGAGTTACGTTTTTCTCCTTCCCATATGCACAAGTGTTACCCTGAAGCCACAGCGCCGGCCAAGTCTGCGTCGTACTTTCGCACTTACCCGTTCGCGCGCTGACACATCGGCCCGATATGGAAACCCCGGTCTACTGCCTCATCATGATGGCACTGTCGCCTCCAATAATGTCACGCGCTAACAAGCTAATCAGCGATCATATGGGCTGCGTCAGGTGTTTGTTTGTCCTGATTTATCCCCGTGCAGAGGGGAGCACTTCTGGCATATTACCCGCGCTCAAATATGAATGTCCGTGCTGAATAATGAGGCGAAATAGAAAGAAACGGAGATGCTTTTGGGTGCTTTCTGTTTTGAGTAAAGTAATTTGACAGTAAATCGGACACAATTTCATAATTAATGCTAGTTTAGAGTAGACCACTTTACATAGGACTAAACTTTTGGAATATGTGAAGATGTCTTTTCTTTGGTATGGCAAAGTGTTAAACTTAGAAATAACATGAATAAGACAATTTCAGCCCAAACTGCAGTTGAATGTGTTTGGACCATGATTTTTGTAACTTATGCGGTAAAAATAGTGAGCAACGTCATTGTTTTCCCAAGAAATTTTGATTTATTGCCAGTTTCAACCTAATTTCATGCTTTTAGTGACATTTAAGGCCTTAATTTGGCACAGTTCTGATTTTAGAGGCACACTATTTTACTATTGCCGGCAATACAAAACATCCTCCTAATGACCAGTGTGACTTCTGCAGTGGGTAATCAAGGAACGGATTTGGATGAGGACTTAACCTATTAATCGGGCTGGGACAAAATATTGTTTTGCAGTATATTGCAATACATCTTTGTTGTGATAAGCCATGTATCACAATACTTTTGATACTCATCTCAGTTCTAGAAAAAAATATATACAAATGTTGTTGACTTTACTTTAGAACAGTGGTTCCCAAAGTGGGGGTCGCGAGGCCTTGGGTTGGGGTCCCCAGATGATTTCAAGATGAAACAAAAAGAAAAATTCTACTGTTTATAGCATATTTTTGAGTGTAAAACAGCCTATAATTAGTGAAAAAATAAACAGTTTATATGTAAGGGATAATGCACGATGAGGTGTCCATTATCAGAAATAACTGGACTCCGCGGAGGCGTGAACCGCGGAGTCCAGTTATTTCTGATAATGGACACCTCGGAGTACATTATCCCGCTTATACCATGGTCCGGCAAACTGAAACTGTTCATTGGGACCTGTTTGCTTATTTTTTAAGTCCTGGGCAGGAGTTATTTCACTTTTTAATCAGTTTTACCTGAAACTAGTTCCAGCTCAATTGTTTACCGTTACTATGGAAACAGCTGCAGTGGAGTGATATAGAATGTGATTTAACTGTTTTTTAACTGGTGTACATTATCACTTTTTAATGGACACCTTCCAGCCAATCAGAATCGAGTATTCACCCAGACCATGGTATAAGTGTGTATAATGTTTTTCTGGCCTAAATTAGCATAAGAGGCGTACATTGGGGGTCCCGAGATGTTTACGTGTCAATTTTTGGGGTCCCAGCCAAAAAAGTTTGGGAACCCCTGCTTTAGAGCACGGTGCTCTCTACAACGCTCCAGGATCAATTGTTTTGTTGGTTTTCTGGTGAGATAATCCCCCTTAGTGAAAACCTTCCAAAGAATTGATCCTGGGGCGTCCTAGAGACCACTGTGATGGAAAGTAAAGGCGTCATAATCACTCATACAGCTGCTGGGTCACTACAAGGTCAAATACACACAAACTTTTCTTTTCACATAAAAAGTTGCATAATATACGTTTAAAGTTGATTTAGTAATACTTGTTTTGGTGTTGGTTTAAACAAATGAGGATACTTTTAAAATGAGTCCATCATTTGCACATTTTCTCAATGTAATACTGTATATCCTTTGTAAACTCAACATGTGCTTTCTTATTCAATTACAATATCGTATCGGGCCCTCTGTATCGGGATTCGTATTGTTGCGCAACAAAAGTGTTTCGTCCCTATTTAGCTACCTTCAGTCAACATCTCCATGGAGACGAGCTGGAGACGTCCTGCTGCCATAAGTTACAAGTCAGGTACATACATGTTTGTTTGATTATTCATTTAAGCATTTTTCAACAATAAAGACACCTGTAATAAAATAGCTTGTATTTCATTGCGCGGTGTTGCTTTAAACACACACATTACAACGTCAATAGTCTTCAGTACACAGAATATCACTGCCCTCACTGCTGTGTCTGTATCATTCTGCTTATGTCTAGTATAGTGTGTGACTCCACTCGCGTTTGTCACCGCTTTTTCCCGGGGTGTGTGCGCGCGTCACATTTGATTAAAGTTAACCCCCGTGAGCCGACTGGTGCACACTCCCCCCACTTCCCCGCTCCCCTCCTCGGCCTGTAATGCCCCCCCCCCCCCGCCCATCTCTCCCTCCGCCCCTCCATCACTCCATCTCTCCTTTTCTCAGAGAATACGCTCCCTCAAGGTCTCACCCTCCCTTTTCGCACTCCCACGGGTGGCGTTTCCCTGGTAACAGTGTCAGAGTTGACGGGGTGGGTGCAGATAGATGGCTGCCCTTTATCGGGCTACACCAACGGGGCCCCGCTGATATAAAGTCGGCCCCTCTGTCCTCACCTCCAATGGACTGTTCCACATGACACGCGCGGATATTAGCTCGACCCGGGACTTCGTTTGTGTGTGTGTGTGTGTGTGTGTGTGTGTGGTGTGTGTGTGTGTGTGTGTGTGTGTGTGTGTGTGTGTGTGTGTGTGTGTGTGTGTGGTGTGTGTGTGTGTGTGTGTGTGTGTGTGTGTGTGTGTGTGTGTGTGTGTGTGTGTGTGTGTGTGTGTGTGTGTGTGTCCTTTCATTATTACGTGTCCATTTCCCGCAGCCGGAGCGCGGTAGCTTTCGTTCAAAAGAGACGTATTTGGGAGGTGGAATTTCTTGCCTGTCATTCTTCTCTGTCCTTGGGTGGGAAGAAAAACAAACAAAATGGAGACTAGTCTTTTCTCGGCCTGATATCCCTCCACTTTTGAGAACTCTCTACAGCAAAGCAAAGCACAGGCCAGACTCAATTTGACGATTACGAAACAATCTCCGGATATAAACCACAGTATGGGCACAGTCATTAGTTAGTAGTTGAAATGCGAACAGAGAATTACACAACATTTGACGACCTGACCTCCTTTGATGTACTTATTGCTCACTGTATGCAAGTCTGCTACCAATTTATAGCCATTGAAATAGTAGGTCTCAACCGGTAAATGTAAAACTGAATTTATTTCTGTCTTACATGATCTAAAATACTGTATTTTCCCACAGATGATTGTAGATTTAAGCATGCAACTTAAGCTTAAGGTTAAAATCATGAAGCACCAGCACCAGTTGATAGAGCTTATATACTTTTTAGCTTATAGATATGAATGAATTAGTGAAGAACTTTATTGTCATTATACAATGGTACAACGGAATTGCATAGACCAGATGTTAGGTTAGTCCTCTGCGCTCTGCCATTGTGGGCCAGTGTTTATGGAGGTAGGGGAAACCGGAGTCCTCGGAGGAAACCTGCTGCGAATCTTGCCCGGATTCCTCCTCGTTTGCACCTTTTGTGTTTCCTGTAGCGCCTCTTGTGACGCCTCCACTGTGCTGCAGGTGTGGGGGGCTTTGGTGCCTTTTCAGTGTTTAAGAAAAAAGGATCCAACTGAACAAACTGAAAGCACTGTTAAATACAAGTCTGGAAAGTTTGGCGTCTCTACGAGTTACTGCATGTTGTTTCATGGTTAGCGTCTTCCACAAATGAAGGAATTCTCCTTATTTGGATTACAGAGACTTGTCGGGGTGATTCATGTGAACCAAACATGCCATTTTTAGAAACATGGTGCATCGATCCGACATGTAAGTAAAAATGCCATAAAATTAATATCGTAACGGTTGAGTTTGGTCTACTTTTTACTTTGACTTTTTGAATTGAATATTTTATTTCGAGCCATATAGACAGTGTACAAAACAAACAGACAATGTACAGTACATGCTGAATTTGGCCAAAATCTTTCATACAACATTCCTTTGCCTCTTTAATTGGAATAAAATAAAATAAATAACATTTTAGCTCGAAAAGGAGTGGGAAGAAGATCAGCTTATTTACCCCCACACCCCCATATATTTTAATTAGGGCCGGGACTTTTTTCGATTAATTGCGATTAATTAATTACATGAGGTTTAGTGCGATTAAAAATATTAATCGAAATTAATCACACTTTGCTTTCCACACTTCAGTTTCCTTTTTTCCTGCAGACGCACAATTAATGGCAATATTGCACTGGTCTGTTGGACTTGGTTGAACAAACATAAACAATATTTTGTCGCTTAAGCTTATGTATTCAGTCATTATTCAATGGTATACTAAAAATCCTTATGAAAAAACTTACTTCTCACTGTTCTCAGGTCAAATATTTATATGCGATTCATTTCGATTAATTAATTACAAAGCCTCTAATTAATTAGATTAATTTTTTTAATCGAGTCCCGGTCCTAATTTTAATAATAATGTGGTTGCTACAATAACATAGTTTAGTCCTTGGTGTCTTAGTAAAACAATTAACTTGGTTACATATTTACAACAAATGCAACAATGCATTACATTAAATCAACATTTAGTGTATCATTTTTCATTTCCATGTGAGTATTACTGTTATTCAGCATCATCATCACAACCCATATAGTATTATATCGTATAAAAATGTTTGAATGATGCATAACTTAATCCATAGTTACATGTTAAGAAAGAAAACTAGACAATAAGTGAACCACTGAATCTGCCATGTCTCGTCATAAACAACTTTACTCCCCTATGTGCCAGAAGAAAATGAGCTCTGATGTTTTATATTCGAGGCCAAAGTAATCATCATATATTGTGGTTACTGTGGTTACTATGGATATTGCGATAACAACAACAATTCAGCGATATTTCGTGCAGCGATACGAAACGCGGCTGCTGACGGTGTCCGAAAGTGGTTTAAGAAGCTTGATTAATACATATTATAAGAGCTTTAATTGAAGAAGAGCCTTTTCATGTCCCTGTTATGATTATAAAGCCCTGCACTGCATTAAAATTGACCTCATAAAAGCAGCGCGCAGCGGGACGGCGACTACTCAGACAACTTCCCACCGCAACACGCTTCCACCATCCCATCCACGCGCGCGCATTATGTCTTTAAAGTAATTACCCCCGGCCAGACTCAGACCGACTTCAGTAGCATGTGATAATCCGTGTGGGCAGCATATGGAGGAGGGGCGGAATTAGAAGCCCCCCGAAGAAAAAATAAAGAAATTAAAGTGCGCTATATCGGCTGCCCACGGAGGAACATAAGACGGCTTTATGACACACGGAGGGCGCCTCTTAGTGATGCGAGAAAGTTGGTTAGTAATTTCAACCGGAGCTTACAGTATACGAGTGCGCGTGCAATCGTGATGTACTTACGATAAATGCAATTGAGCTTATATTGCAGATACATATAAAAGGATCGGCGGGGTTCAGGAAGTATTCATACCCAACAGTTTATTCCTACGTTATTATCTTGAGGGTTTCACAGAGGCTACGACATGTTTTTTTGGAGGGGAATTTGGTACGAACCTAACCTTTTATAAATGTTCAAAAACAACACAACTATGACTGAGACCAATGAAATGCTTCTACATGGAAAACAATGATATCTTGATGACTGAAATTATGAATATTAGACCTTAATTTGGATGAAGAAATGAAATGTATTTACAAACCTTTTAGTGCAATAAGATGTTTTTACCTATTTTGAGAGCAGAAAGACTTAAAGACTTCATGTACTGAAATCAAGGTTAAATATGTATTATTTTGCACCGTAGAGTCTGAATACTGACTCTACAGCCGAGGTGACTTAAAGAGGGGGTATTATGCTTTTTTCAATCACATAGCACCAGTCTATAGCATACTACAATGATGACGTAACCTTCTGTTGGTCTGTATAAAATAACTGCCTTGAATAAAATTGCTCTCTCAAAATGGCTGTACTGAACGTCTTGAAATAGGCCTCTGTCTCTTTAAGAAGCTTTCCGACACGCCCCCTTCAGCACACTGCTGTGGCATTTAAACAACACTACTGTGTGGGGAGGGGGCTCTGCTGAGCTGAGGAGCAGTGGTTGGTGGCTTGGCTGGTGACGAAAGGTCCAGAGGCGTCTCCAGGAGGTGGGGGCGTTCCTAGGAGGACTGAGGCATAGCTACACCTAAAATGGCTGCCGTCTAAGTTTTTACTGATTACTCAAAAATATGTGAATGAGCCAAGGCAACACTCCAGGCATGTGTTTAATGAGGGAATGACATAATAACATGATGTAAAGCTTGAAAAAGTCGATTTTACATAATACCCCCCCCTTTAAGTAAAGTTTTTGAGGATCTGTACTTCACTTAAGTAGAGTTTTTGTTCAGAACTTTACTCCACTACATTTGAAAAGGCACATATAATACGTTTTACCCCACAACTTTTAATAAATGCTCCAGAGTTATAAGTAAATTTGTCCATGTGTTATGTTCATTTTGCATTTACATTTTGCTGTTTGTTTAATTAATTTAAAAAGCAAATGCAACAAAACAGCATTTAACATAGGAATGAAAAGGAGCAGAAAGAAGTGATAACTTAAAATGTCAACACAAACTCATTTCCAGTTCCAGTTCATTTGAGCTTTCTCATGCAGCCATCTTATCAATTACAAGACATCAGTACACAATAATACATACAGTATAACAAAAGTTGATCTGCTATTCCACAGTGTCTTATTTTTGTTTTGTTATTTTTGAATTTAACATTCTTCTTAGACACACTCCTTTGATCGAGATCTTTCCTTTACAGCCGACATGTTTTTGAAATATAACTGACCTTGCATCACATGAATTACCGCATTTTGAGGAACTATTTTCTCGCAGATCACTCCGCCGCTGCGTTAGCTTACAACCACGAAGCTGATGCTGCTCAAATATAAGTTATTTTAAATGGTTAAAATGATTCTATCGACACAGACATTTGTATGGTCAGTCTGGCGTTATAAGTGATTTACCTCAGGTGCACTGTGGAGTGGGTCAGACTGTTTTTAATGCGGGCTAACTGTTACCGTAGAAATGCGCTAGCCTAGCTTTAGCCTAGCGCCACTAAACTCTTCAAATATAAGAACTTCATGAATTAAAAAAAACACTCTATGTCAAAAATCCTGAAATATCCCTGTAAGGTTTGGGTTAGAGTTATGTCTTATTACATTATGTACCTACAAAATACAAATACATATTATTCCATTGTGTAATAGGTACAAGTTATTACACATTGTTACAGAGCACATTACATTGTACTAAATTCAGTCAGGTACAATGGATCAAGGGTACTGTACAATAAAGTGTTACCAAAATGTCTGATGAACTTTCCAGACGAGCTCATGTTTTTGGAAGGTTGTATTCTACTTTAAAAGCCTAAAGATGCACAGTTTATGAACAGTAGGTGGCGCTGTGCAGATGTACTGTCAAATACCACTGACTCACAACAAGGCTTTAAACACTTATCCACTATTATGAACTGTCGACTGAATACTTTCTGATCCAGGCGTTGAGCAGATGGCGCGCCTAATGACACAAACGGAAACGCAGTGGCCTCTTGCCGCAGGAGAGGCGATCATATTATCATCAGAGAGATCCTCAATGGGGGCAGGTAACGAGGGGGCCGGGACGGGGACTCAGCGCCATATTGTCACAATCACAGGCTCGTTTGGATAACCTCTCCCGCCGAGACTTTGTAAATTGATTGAAGTGCCAAAGAGCCAGTTTTTACCTCCGATTTCCTTTTCTCTTTTTTGGCACCGGGGTAGTATCTTTCCCCGCTTGATTTGCATCGATAAACTCCAGTAAAGCGGGCCGTTGCGACGCCTAATTGGGTGGTAATGAGCTGTCGCATTATGCAGAGTGCCGAGGTTCAAGCTTATTAGTTGCTCGGTTGCCCGTAACATTCCCCCCCCCGTCTTTTCCCGGGGTTCACTTTTACCGTGTTGCGCCATTGTCGGTGCATCCTGCCTCCCCCCCCCCCCCCTTCATCCCTATTCTTCTCAGCTATTTCGTTTCAATACCTCCCCGCCTCACCCCTTCCCCGCCCCTCCGCGGTTCTAAAAATAGCCTCCTATTACCCGGGAGGCCAGGGCCGTGTACAGTGAGGCAGCAATCAGCACGGCGGCCGCGCGCATCAAGATTCACAATAGCTGTCATTCTGCTAACGCCGGCTAATATGATTCTCCCTGTATCGCGGCGAGCTCTGCCGCACTCAATGGGGGAGGGGGGACTATCTGAACTATCTGTACCTATGTGAGGGACTAGGAGTTGCACAATGAATCAACATCGAATCAAAGTCACGATTTTTCTATGGTCACGATAACTACGATATCGACTTATCGCTCAATAAATGACAGATAAACGATAAACTTTTGGGCACAATATTTATCGTCTGTTCATTTATTTGCTTTCGCCCCCATTTCTCTAAAGTTATACATTACTTTTTACCCAAAGTGAGTTGTGTTTTGTTGTATTTCATGCACATTGTGGTAAGGCTGCATGATATTGCGATATGTGATACGGCTGTGCGATGTTGCGATACCGATATTATTGCGATATTTTACCAAACCCTTTCAACAAGACATGTTCCATTTAAAGGGGGGCATTATGTAAAATGGACTTTTTCAAGCTTTATATCATGTTATTATGTCATTCCCTCATTAAACACATGCCTGGAGTGTTGCCTTGGCTCATTCACATATTTTGAGTAATCAGTAAAAACTTAGACGGCAGCCATTTTAGGTGTAGCTATGCCTCAGTCCTCCTAGGAACGCCCCCACCTCCTGGAGACGCCTCTGGACCTTTCGTCACCAGCCAAGCCACCAACCACTGCTCCTCAGCTCAGCAGAGCCCCCTCCCCGCACAGTGTTGTTGTTTAGATGCCACAGCAGTGTGCTGAAGGGGACATGTCGGAAAGCTTCTTAAAGAGACAGAGGCCTATTTCAAGACGTTCAGTACAGCCATTTTGAGAGAGCAATTTTATTCAAGGCAGTTATTTTAATTTACTGCATATACAGACCAACAGAAGGTTACGTCATCATTGTAGTATGCTATAGACTGGTGCTATGTGATTGAAAAAAGCATAATACAGTTACATGAAAAGTTACACGATCCAAGTCTAGTCACACAAAATTAAACATGTGGATTTTCTAAGCCGATAAAAAGGGGCACTATATTGTGAGGCGTAATAACACCTGGAGTACTTCGACAATATTACTGCGCGGACGTCGAAGTTTGGGGCTATACCTCTGCTGGGAGAGGTTAAACGCTAACAACATTTGCGTGACTGAGCGCACGCACAAAGTAAAAAGTGTCCATGTGTTTTCTTCATTTTCAAAGCCTAATGAAGGACATTCCAGAACAGTAGGTGGCGCCGTGGCGATGTACTGTCAAATGCCACCGACTTACAACAAAGAAGACGATTTGTCCCTGTCGTGTTGCCGTACATGAGGGGAATTTCGGGCACAATTTTTCAAGTTTTTTGTCATTTTCATTCCACTTATTTGAACAGATTTGCACTTTCTACTTGTATATGCCTAAGTCATTTCTACAGCAAATAATTCAGTACTTTCACTTGACTAAAAATTTGACCAGGATTATACTGTGTGTACTTTTGCTCAAAAATGAAATCAAGTACTTCCACTACTGCTGATTTGTATAATATATGTTTTTTACTATAACTAGTAACTCTAATTACTGATTTAAACACAATCCATCGGTGCAGCTGTTCTAACTAGAGGACTAGACAAAAGGGAAGAAGCTTTTGAACAGATTTAATGTTCATTCAGATATTTTTTTTAAGTTTCCATCTCATTTAGAATGTTGCTGTAAATTGACATTATCCACAGCGTCCTTAACCGATGTGCCTCCTGTAAAAAATACTTGTCGAGTTGAATTTACGAGACTGAAGCCCCCATTAGCCCATCCGCCCGTGTCAACAAATGATTTGGTGGAGGAGCCGCAGCTACTCGCTAACGACCCGTGCCGACCGCGGCTTCGGGAGCTAACGAATCAGAAAAGTGTGCCTGGCGGCTTTGATAATTAGCGAGCGGGTGTTTGTATGTCAGCCGCGCAAGAACTGCAGTAGAGACGTTTTCATCCCCCGATCTTTACACTGAGCGCAGCCAACACGCCCTCAGGTGAACGTTGACATTGCACTGGAGTCTGCGGCGGAGTTCGTGTTGTTGCAGAGTAACAGAGGCGAGGGGGTAATTTAGTTCATGGTTTCAAGTGTACTACCCGTTTAAGTGACAAAACCTGGATTCAATTTCTACAAAAACAAATCCGATTTTTCCACTCAAACCATTATTAATTTCCAGACTGCATTTTTTTGGGTCATCATATTAGTCAAAGCTATATTTTTGCAGACTAAAACTGAATTGAAATGAGTTACTGATGACTAAAACTGCCTGCCAGATATTTTCATCATCTCATGAAAACTAGATAAAAAAAATTAACAGAGAGGACTAAAGTATCTGAACAGTTTGAAAGAGTCTCATATCTACGACTCAACAAGACCTAAAAACAATTATTTGACATAATCTTGACTGAAACTAAATTACATTTTTACTAAAAGCACACTGAGACAGAAAAGGCGAAGGGAGAGAGGGATATTGTACATCCAATTACACAATGGAAATATTTGTTTTACTCAAACTTGGCTGTAAATACTGTTTAAGTGGCGCTAGCCCGCAGTTAGCTTTGCCCGTTAGCCTGTTAGCTTCTTCTTCTGATTCCATTAGTGTGTATTGGTGGCACCGACCCAGTGCAGGGAAAGTTGCAATTGTGGTTTTCTGGCCAGAGACACCAGGGGGAGATGAAAGACCCTCCAATCATCCCATTAACACTTGTATTACCCCCAGAGAGACTACAAAAAGGATTTATTAAAGTAAACAAGTTACTTAGTTCTGCTTTAATGAGAAAAAGTAGGGCTATAAGCAAGTTAATAGGGCACTGTTCATACACAATTCAAAAGAGCAGGAGGCTAATGAAATTATAAGAAGGCAAATAAGATTCATAAAACATAGATTAAACCATTCATTGATTAAGTTAAACACCCACAGTTCAGATAAAACTTACATTCGCAGCTAAATCGAGCCGTTTTGAACATCGTCAGAGTGGAGTACTGTGACTGTTTCTTACTAGGGCTGGGTTTAATTCATCAAAAAATCGTTTAAAAAAAATCGATCCTTTTAATATTTCTTTTTCCCATAATAATGCCATGTGACTTCTTGCATTTTTGTTTAGGTCAGGCCCTGTTAAATAAAAAGCACATGATTCATGCACAGTGACTGCATTGGGTTCAATTCTTAAAGTAAATATTCATATTTTTACTAATGCACCAAGTTGGAGTTAGTTTCTACTATTTACAGCATTAGCTCTTCTGAGAATGTCTTGTATCAAAGTAAGATTGGTACTGCGTGACATCCTTAACTGAATCGAAAATCAATCAAATCGATTTGGAGAATCCGAATCAATACCCAGCCCTATTCCTTACATAAATATTTGGAAACTCTAACCCACCTCTGGCTCCTAATGTATTTATGTAACACGGCTAAACGCTAACAACCGCTCCACATTCATTTGCATGAACCCGCGGTTTATGCCCTGAGGCAGAAACAGATTTTTTTTTTTTTTTTTTTTTTACACACATCAGGCAAGACGAGATCATTAAGCTTTTCCCGCTACCATCTTCACTTGTCACTTGTGATTGCCACAAAGCAGCGCGCCGTACGCCGTTCCTGTTCCCGTTTGTAAGCGCGACCGCCCCCTGCGTCGTCTTAAACACACGCGCGCCGCACACGTAATTTCCCCCCAGTCGCTAAGTCAATTCCCCTCAGCAGAAGTGCTCCTCGATGAAAGCCAGCGTTTGCGGCGACTGATATATATTTTGATACGTTTTGATGCGCGGCGCCGACGCGATCACAGGGACCTCGCGTCTCCTCTTCTCCGTGAACATTATGCAGTCTGTGTCTAACCCGCCCCTGCGCCGCAAAAGGGGAGCTCTCACAGTAGACAAAGGCAAATAGTTTCCAGCTGCTCGCTAATTCTCTTTCTGATCGGCGGGTTAGCAGGTGTTTCCCAGGCAAATGGGCTTATTCTAGCGTGTTGTTTTTAGGGCTTGTCAGCAGGAAAACTGGGGATCTTGTTTACACTAAACAAATTCTGTTTGATTTGTAGCATTTAGTAAAAGTTATATTTTGCTTTTTTCGACGCCTTAGCCTTTATTGTAAAGTGTAGTTTTACAAAATGCCAGTAGAGGGCACCCATCCCACTCCTACTGCTGCAGTGAAAAAGGGAAGCGTTTGAATCCACAGAAACCTCCGCAGTGAGAGAGATTAAAGGTAAATTGAGAGAAACCTCATGGATTACTCTGTATGATGGACATCGGAGTGTGGGCTGGAGTTTTGAGTGAGGAAAATGGAGGGAAACTAAACATAGACTCGCTGAAACATGCTTGAATGTAACAAAACACCAGTCCAGGTCTCTTTTTGATGAGGAAATAATATAACTCGATGAAATTATTTTTTCTCCACTATGGAACGTTGGATGTAGTTGCAATTGCGCCTTTCTCAACATTATCACCAATATTTTGTTTCTGTCAATCAAAACCAAACTGTTAGGAATGTTCATATACTGCGTGGACTGCGGTGAGCACTGTCTTCAGTGATCCTCTGAAACGTTGCATCGCCTCCTGGGTTTGTCCCTGTTTCAGAGCGTGGTGTCCCGCACTGGTCAGCTCCTCCACCTCCTGCTTCCTCCTACTCTTGCTCCTTCTCATCTTAATCTTCGTCCTCCTCCTTCTCCCCTGGCTTTGGCGCTATTCTCCACCTGCGAAACTCCCCCTTACTGCTGAGCCAGGACTCAGTGAGAAGAAAAACACAACAGTCTTTCACCATCTTCTGGGAGCGTATCAGACTCTTTTCCACCGTGCGCCAACATTTCCTTGGCTTTCAAATCACCCTCGTCATTGCAATAAACATTTCAATTCCATCCATAACAAATAAACCAAGAATTATTTATCTATTTAACTATTAATATCTTCCATTTCATATCCCCAAATTAACTTCCATTTCCTTGGTCAGTTTGAGGCTAAGAGCAAATATGGCAGGAGTGCTTTGGGTTTTTTTTAAAGATGCTTTAACTGTTTTTTTCATATCTATTATTACTATTTCGTCCTGAAGTAATCCCATCATGGAAAGATATTAAGTTTAAGATAAATACCTGCAACATGAGCCTTTTACAAATACATAGTGCACACAGTTGTCGAAAAAGCCCATGGTACTTCAGTGTTTGGATATGAACAAGCGAGGAGCGTCTCCGTTCGCTACAAGGGGAGTCATTTACGTCAGTCCAGTAAAACATACCAGTGGTCTAACACTTGTATGTTGCTTGTGTAAACAATGTCCGCTTGTACGCACTTCTCAGCATCGCAACTTCATCTTGTCCTAGATAAGTGTTTGTTTGACTTTTTAGACCTTTAGTTTTTTATTTGAAAGGTTAAGGGGAGACACTACAGGGTAAGCTATTTTTGGTCTCTTAAAGCAGTACTAAGTAACTAAAAAGTAAATAAATCCTTTCCGTAGTCCCTCTGGGGGTAATACAAGTGTTAATGGGATGATTGGGGAGTCTTTCATCTCCCCCTGGTGTCTCTGGCCAGAAAACCACAATTGCAACATCCCTGCCACCGGGGCGGAGCAACCAATACACACTAATAGAATCACAAAGAAGAAGCTAACAGGCTAACGGGCAAAGCTAACTGCGGGCTAGCGCCACTTAAACAGTATTTACAGCCAAGTTTGAGTGAAAAAAAATATTTCCATTGTATAACTGGATGTACAATATCCCTCTCTCCCTTCACCTTTTCTGTCAGCGTAGTATTTACTCTTCAAGACATTTAATAAGTTAAAAAATCGCAACTTGCTACGACACCTGCAGTTGCGCTTATGGCCTCTAGGGGCAAGAGTTACTTAGTACTGCTTTAACATACAAACTTTCGCCTGAAAAAAACAAAACAAAAACTATCTTCACAATAACATGTTTAATTATTTCACTGATTCAATGTTTCTCCATAGATTTATTTGAGAACTTTTATATTCAAGATTCAAAATGCATTTCTCTCACATCTCCACGTAAGTAGCACCTACAGACTTCAAAACTTTGCAGCCTGGGATTGAACAGTATTTTGAAGGTTTTGTCACAGGGATTTTTTAATATGTAATTCCTAACCTGATTTATTGACTTTTGAATTAAAAAACAACAACATTTTAAAGGGGGGGTATTATGTAAAATCGACTTTTTCAAGCTTTATATCATGTTATTATGTCATTCCCTCATTAAACACATGCCTGGAGTGTTGCCTTGGCTCATTCACATTATTTTGAGTAATCAGTAAAAACTTAGACGGCAGCCATTTTAGGTGTAGCTATGCCTCAGTCCTCCTAGGAACGCCCCCACCTCCTGGAGACGCCTCTGGACCTTTCGTCACCAGCCAAGCCACCAACCACTGCTCCTCAGCTCAGCAGAGCCCCCTCCCCGCACAGTGTTGTTGTTTAGATGCCACAGCAGTGTGCTGAAGGGGACATGTCGGAAAGCTTCTTAAAGAGACAGAGGCCTATTTCAAGACGTTCAGTACAGCCATTTTGAGAGAGCAATTTTATTCAAGGCAGTTATTTTAATTTACTGCATATACAGACCAACAGAAGGTTACGTCATCATTGTAGTATGCTATAGACTGGTGCTATGTGATTGAAAAAAGCATAATACAGTTACATGAAAAGTTACACGATCCAAGTCTAGTCACACAAAATTAAACATGTGGATTTTCTAAGCCGATAAAAAGGGGCACTATATTGTGAGGCGTAATAACACCTGGAGTACTTCGACAATATTACTGCGCGGACGTCGAAGTTTGGGCTATACCTCTGCTGGGAGAGGTTAAACGCTAACAACATTTGCGTGACTGAGCGCACGCACAAAGTAAAAAGTGTCCATGTGTTTTCTTCATTTTCAAAGCCTAATGAAGGACATTCCAGAACAGTAGGTGGCGCCGTGGCGATGTACTGTCAAATGCCACCGACTTACAACAAAGAAGACGATTTGTCCCTGTCGTGTTGCCGTACATGAGGGGAATTTCGGGCACAATTTTCAAGTTTTTTGTCATTTTCATTCCACTTATTTGAACAGATTTGCACTTTCTACTTGTATATGCCTAAGTCATTTCTACAGCAAATAATTCAGTACTTTCACTTGACTAAAAATTTGACCAGGATTATACTGTGTGTACTTTTGCTCAAAAATGAAATCAAGTACTTCCACTACTGCTGATTTGTATAATATATGTTTTTTACTATAACTAGTAACTCTAATTACTGATTTAAACACAATCCATCGGTGCAGCTGTTCTAACTAGAGGACTAGACAAAAGGGAAGAAGCTTTTGAACAGATTTAATGTTCATTCAGATATTTTTTTTAAGTTTCCATCTCATTTAGAATGTTGCTGTAAATTGACATTATCCACAGCGTCCTTAACCGATGTGCCTCCTGTAAAAAATACTTGTCGAGTTGAATTTACGAGACTGAAGCCCCATTAGCCCATCCGCCCGTGTCAACAAATGATTTGGTGGAGGAGCCGCAGCTACTCGCTAACGACCCGTGCCGACCGCGGCTTCGGGAGCTAACGAATCAGAAAAGTGTGCCTGGCGGCTTTGATAATTAGCGAGCGGGTGTTTGTATGTCAGCCGCGCAAGAACTGCAGTAGAGACGTTTTCATCCCCCGATCTTTACACTGAGCGCAGCCAACACGCCCTCAGGTGAACGTTGACATTGCACTGGAGTCTGCGGCGGAGTTCGTGTTGTTGCAGAGTAACAGAGGCGAGGGGGTAATTTAGTTCATGGTTTCAAGTGTACTACCCGTTTAAGTGACAAAACCTGGATTCAATTTCTACAAAAACAAATCCGATTTTTCCACTCAAACCATTATTAATTTCCAGACTGCATTTTTTGGGTCATCATATTAGTCAAAGCTATATTTTTGCAGACTAAAACTGAATTGAAATGAGTTACTGATGACTAAAACTGCCTGCCAGATATTTTCATCATCTCATGAAAACTAGATAAAAAAAATTAACAGAGAGGACTAAAGTATCTGAACAGTTTGAAAGAGTCTCATATCTACGACTCAACAAGACCTAAAAACAATTATTTGACATAATCTTGACTGAAACTAAATTACATTTTTACTAAAAGCACACTGAGACAGAAAAGGCGAAGGGAGAGAGGGATATTGTACATCCAATTACACAATGGAAATATTTGTTTTACTCAAACTTGGCTGTAAATACTGTTTAAGTGGCGCTAGCCCGCAGTTAGCTTTGCCCGTTAGCCTGTTAGCTTCTTCTTCTGATTCCATTAGTGTGTATTGGTGGCACCGACCCAGTGCAGGGAAAGTTGCAATTGTGGTTTTCTGGCCAGAGACACCAGGGGGAGATGAAAGACCCTCCAATCATCCCATTAACACTTGTATTACCCCCAGAGAGACTACAAAAAGGATTTATTAAAGTAAACAAGTTACTTAGTTCTGCTTTAATGAGAAAAAGTAGGGCTATAAGCAAGTTAATAGGGCACTGTTCATACACAATTCAAAAGAGCAGGAGGCTAATGAAATTATAAGAAGGCAAATAAGATTCATAAAACATAGATTAAACCATTCATTGATTAAGTTAAACACCCACAGTTCAGATAAAACTTACATTCGCAGCTAAATCGAGCCGTTTTGAACATCGTCAGAGTGGAGTACTGTGACTGTTTCTTACTAGGGCTGGTTTAATTCATCAAAAAATCGTTTAAAAAAAATCGATCCTTTTAATATTTCTTTTTCCCATAATAATGCCATGTGACTTCTTGCATTTTGTTTAGGTCAGGCCCTGTTAAATAAAAAGCACATGATTCATGCACAGTGACTGCATTGGGTTCAATTCTTAAAGTAAATATTCATATTTTTACTAATGCACCAAGTTGGAGTTAGTTTCTACTATTACAGCATTAGCTCTTCTGAGAATGTCTTGTATCAAAGTAAGATTGGTACTGCGTGACATCCTTAACTGAATCGAAAATCAATCAAATCGATTTGGAGAATCCGAATCAATACCCAGCCCTATTCCTTACATAAATATTTGGAAACTCTAACCCACCTCTGGCTCCTAATGTATTTATGTAACACGGCTAAACGCTAACAACCGCTCCACATTCATTTGCATGAACCCGCGGTTTATGCCCTGAGGCAGAAACAGATTTTTTTTTTTTTTTTTTTTTTACACACATCAGGCAAGACGAGATCATTAAGCTTTTCCCGCTACCATCTTCACTTGTCACTTGTGATTGCCACAAAGCAGCGCGCCGTACGCCGTTCCTGTTCCCGTTTGTAAGCGCGACCGCCCCCTGCGTCGTCTTAAACACACGCGCGCCGCACACGTAATTTCCCCCCAGTCGCTAAGTCAATTCCCCTCAGCAGAAGTGCTCCTCGATGAAAGCCAGCGTTTGCGGCGACTGATATATATTTTGATACGTTTTGATGCGCGGCGCCGACGCGATCACAGGGACCTCGCGTCTCCTCTTCTCCGTGAACATTATGCAGTCTGTGTCTAACCCGCCCCTGCGCCGCAAAAGGGGAGCTCTCACAGTAGACAAAGGCAAATAGTTTCCAGCTGCTCGCTAATTCTCTTTCTGATCGGCGGGTTAGCAGGTGTTTCCCAGGCAAATGGGCTTATTCTAGCGTGTTGTTTTTAGGGCTTGTCAGCAGGAAAACTGGGGATCTTGTTTACACTAAACAAATTCTGTTTGATTTGTAGCATTTAGTAAAAGTTATATTTTGCTTTTTTCGACGCCTTAGCCTTTATTGTAAAGTGTAGTTTTACAAAATGCCAGTAGAGGGCACCCATCCCACTCCTACTGCTGCAGTGAAAAAGGGAAGCGTTTGAATCCACAGAAACCTCCGCAGTGAGAGAGATTAAAGGTAAATTGAGAGAAACCTCATGGATTACTCTGTATGATGGACATCGGAGTGTGGGCTGGAGTTTTGAGTGAGGAAAATGGAGGGAAACTAAACATAGACTCGCTGAAACATGCTTGAATGTAACAAAACACCAGTCCAGGTCTCTTTTGATGAGGAAATAATATAACTCGATGAAATTATTTTTCTCCACTATGGAACGTTGGATGTAGTTGCAATTGCGCCTTTCTCAACATTATCACCAATATTTTGTTTCTGTCAATCAAAACCAAACTGTTAGGAATGTTCATATACTGCGTGGACTGCGGTGAGCACTGTCTTCAGTGATCCTCTGAAACGTTGCATCGCCTCCTGGGTTTGTCCCTGTTTCAGAGCGTGGTGTCCCGCACTGGTCAGCTCCTCCACCTCCTGCTTCCTCCTACTCTTGCTCCTTCTCATCTTAATCTTCGTCCTCCTCCTTCTCCCCTGGCTTTGGCGCTATTCTCCACCTGCGAAACTCCCCTTACTGCTGAGCCAGGACTCAGTGAGAAGAAAACACAACAGTCTTTCACCATCTTCTGGGAGCGTATCAGACTCTTTTCCACCGTGCGCCAACATTTCCTTGGCTTTCAAATCACCCTCGTCATTGCAATAAACATTTCAATTCCATCCATAACAAATAAACCAAGAATTATTTATCTATTTAACTATTAATATCTTCCATTTCATATCCCCAAATTAACTTCCATTTCCTTGGTCAGTTTGAGGCTAAGAGCAAATATGGCAGGAGTGCTTTGGGTTTTTTTTAAAGATGCTTTTAACTGTTTTTTTCATATCTATTATTACTATTTCGTCCTGAAGTAATCCCATCATGGAAAGATATTAAGTTTAAGATAAATACCTGCAACATGAGCCTTTTACAAATACATAGTGCACACAGTTGTCGAAAAAGCCCATGGTACTTCAGTGTTTGGATATGAACAAGCGAGGAGCGTCTCCGTTCGCTACAAGGGGAGTCATTTACGTCAGTCCAGTAAAACATACCAGTGGTCTAACACTTGTATGTTGCTTGTGTAAACAATGTCCGCTTGTACGCACTTCTCAGCATCGCAACTTCATCTTGTCCTAGATAAGTGTTTGTTTGACTTTTTAGACCTTTAGTTTTTTATTTGAAAGGTTAAGGGGAGACACTACAGGGTAAGCTATTTTTGGTCTCTTAAAGCAGTACTAAGTAACTAAAAAGTAAATAAATCCTTTCCGTAGTCCCTCTGGGGTAATACAAGTGTTAATGGGATGATTGGGGAGTCTTTCATCTCCCCCTGGTGTCTCTGGCCAGAAAACCACAATTGCAACATCCCTGCCACCGGGGCGGAGCAACCAATACACACTAATAGAATCACAAAGAAGAAGCTAACAGGCTAACGGGCAAAGCTAACTGCGGGCTAGCGCCACTTAAACAGTATTTACAGCCAAGTTTGAGTGAAAAAAAATATTTCCATTGTATAACTGGATGTACAATATCCCTCTCTCCCTTCACCTTTTCTGTCAGCGTAGTATTTACTCTTCAAGACATTTAATAAGTTAAAAAATCGCAACTTGCTACGACACCTGCAGTTGCGCTTATGGCCTCTAGGGGCAAGAGTTACTTAGTACTGCTTTAACATACAAACTTTCGCCTGAAAAAAACAAAAACAAAAACTATCTTCACAATAACATGTTTAATTATTTCACTGATTCAATGTTTCTCCATAGATTTATTTGAGAACTTTTATATTCAAGATTCAAAATGCATTTCTCTCACATCTCCACGTAAGTAGCACCTACAGACTTCAAAACTTTGCAGCCTGGGATTGAACAGTATTTTGAAGGTTTTGTCACAGGGATTTTTTAATATGTAATTCCTAACCTGATTTATTGACTTTTGAATTAAAAAACAACAACATTTTAAAGGGGGGGTATTATGTAAAATCGACTTTTTCAAGCTTTATATCATGTTATTATGTCATTCCCTCATTAAACACATGCCTGGAGTGTTGCCTTGGCTCATTCACATTATTTTTGAGTAATCAGTAAAAACTTAGACGGCAGCCATTTTAGGTGTAGCTATGCCTCAGTCCTCCTAGGAACGCCCCCACCTCCTGGAGACGCCTCTGGACCTTTCGTCACCAGCCAAGCCACCAACCACTGCTCCTCAGCTCAGCAGAGCCCCCTCCCCGCACAGTAGTGTTGTTTAGATGCCACAGCAGTGTGCTGAAGGGGGCGTGTCGAAAAGCTTCTTAAAGAGACAGAGGCCTATTTCAAGACGTTCAGTACAGCCATTTTGAGAGAGCAATTTTATTCAAGGCAGTTATTTTAATTTACTGCATATACAGACCAACAGAAGGTTACGTCATCATTGTAGTATGCTATAGACTGGTGCTATGTGTTTGAAAAAAGCATAATACCCCCTCTTTAACAGATTTTCCCCCTAATAAACAGCTTATTTTAAAACTATATCCCAAAGATATCCAAAATCCCCTCTGAAAAAGTCTTTATAACTGATATACTGTATCAACAGACAAGAAACATGAATTTAAACCTGGCTTGATCCGTTATTCAGATTTCGTCGCCACATTTTAAGGCATTACATAATACATTTTCCCCTCATATTAATAGCAGTAATATACAGCAAAAGTTTCAAATTGATGTCTCTAAATTTAAAACGTTTCCCTATTCACCTGCAGTGTCTCGCCTTAACCCTGCTGCTGATGTGGCTCTGTCCCAAAGATGAAGTGTGTCCCTCCCCCCTCGTAGACTGCTGCCTCGTCATCGTCGCGGCGCTGACTGACAGACAGACAGCCGTCACTGATTAACATATTGACTGTAATTGACTGTCTGGCGGCACATCTGAATGAGTGAGTGAGGCGCAGGCTTATCCAGTGTCCGTGCCGCTGCTGACCGCCTCATAAGGAACACTGGCTCGCTAATTAACAGAGCGACCCGCTGATGTCCCGGCTGACTGATTGACTCGCTGTCCGGACCGGCCGAGTGACGTTGGCCCGTCCCTCGCCACAGCACAGGAGGGAATACTATATGACTGCCCAATATCTCGGCCAATTAACATCCTAAAGTCACTGCTGCGCCAATAGACATATAAACAGACAAATTAAATGACGTCTTGTCTTAGATGAAAATGATTTAAAAGTGCAGAAATATTTTGATTTGTCCTGATTTTGAATGGCCTTTAAGTAAATCTATCTATCTATCTATCTACAGTATCTATCTATGTAGGCATCATCTATCTATCTATCTATCTATCTATCTATCTATCTATCTATCTATCTATCTATCTATCTATCTATCCATCCATCCATCCATCCATCCATCCATCCATCCATCCATCCATCCATCCATCCATCCATCCATCCATCCATCCATCCATCCATCCATCCATCCATCCAAATGAGCAGAGAGAGAAAGGAAATTCAAAAGTAAACAATCAAGCTCCCTCCCCCTTCCCTCCTGATTGGCCGGTTCACAGGAAAGCTCATCTCATTGGTCGAAGCTATGGCACCGTGGATTCTGATTAGCTACTGAAATCCGCAAAAGGGAGGGACTTTAATAGAAAAAAAATACAATTTGATATGAACTTTACGTCAAATTGCAGGACCAGGCGATCAATTATGCGCAATCCATTACATTTGTAAAACATTTAAACTTACACTTTAATTGGGCAAGATATGAGGGTAGTAGTAGTTTTCTTTTTAAACACAAATACATTTTGCGGATTCATGAACATAGACAAGATAGACCATTTAAAGAGGGGGTATTATGCTTTTTTCAATCACATAGCACCAGTCTATAGCATACTACAATGATGACTACGGATGAAAAATAGCCTTTTGGCTAATTCCAGTGCATTTACAGAAATGTTGATTAATGTACACTGTCCCTGTCAAATAAATAAATAAATAAACCTTCTGTTGGTCTGTATGCAGTAAATTAAAATAACTGCCTTGAATAAAATTGCTCTCTCAAAATGGCTGTATTGAACGTCTTGAAATAGGCCTCTGTCTCTTTAAGAAGCTTTCCGACACGCCCCCTTCAGCACACTGCTGTGGCATCTAAACAACACTACTGTGCGGGGAGGGGGCTCTGCTGAGCTGAGGAGCAGTGGTTGGTGGCTTGGCTGGTGACAAAAGGTCCAGAGGCGTCTCCAGGAGGTGGGGGCGTTCCTAGGAGGACTGAGGCATAGCTACACCTAAAATGGCTGCCGTCTAAGTTTTTACTGATTACTCAAAAATATGTGAATGAGCCAAGGCAACACTCCAGGCATGTGTTTAATGAGGGAATGACATAATAACATGATATAAAGCTTGAAAAAGTCAATTTTACATAATACCCCCCCTTTAAATTATCCTCAGCCTAATCAAAGAATAACATTTTTTCCTGTGCAGTATCATTTAACACATACTAATCTTCCATTGGGCTCATCCAAACTCCAAAACTAGGTGCCGTTATTGCACACAAGAAGGGAAATCGCTGCTGCAAGTCCATCCATTTTACTTTTTCTGAGATTTGTTCCTTCCTGCAGAGCCTGAACTCTTCCGCTGTAACCAAACCTCACTCCAAGGTCCCTTCGAGCGGCGTGAGTCACGGTATCGACACATCCCTGCCGAACGGGTGATGATCACGTATTAGGAGGTGTTGCCTTTTTTAAACACCGTCGTCCGGCCAAATGAAAGCGCGCGGACGTACTGATGGGCTATTGATTCTCCCGTATGACGTCCGCTCGAGTCACGGAGGACAGAAAAACACACATACACAGCGACGCTTAGGTGCTGCTGAATGCGACTTGTTCTGCGTCCCTGCCGCGCTGATTGCACATTATAGACAGACAGACACGCGCCGGTCAATAGAACACGCTGGATGTGGCGTCTTGCCATTTGAATAGATATGCACGCGCCGTCGGCATCTATTTCTGCCACATATCTCATCATTTTGTCCAATTTCTTCTCATATCGGAGCTAATGGAGAAAAATGGAAATGCGGCGGCAGTCAGCGAGGCGGCGGTATTATTAGAGCCGAGGATTCCCCCCTCAGTGTGATAGTGACGGATGAGGGTTAGGCCGTTTTGTTTATGATGATACCTGCATTTCACAAACATTACTGCAAACACAATCAAGTTTTTTTTTTTTTACCTTATTAACCAGTAAAGTCCCACTGAGATTAAGATTATATTTTATTTCAGGGTAGGAGGTCAATTTGATAGATTTCTCAGCTAAAAAGAGCCCTGATGAAGACTCATAAGATGCCAGAAAAGTCTATTTTTAACGCATTACACTGTGTAGGGCTTACATAATAAATGTACATAATAATATTCACGGATTAATATGTATATTAATCTGTCTTTTTAACATAAAACTAGTGACTTTTGGTAATGCTAACAATGTTACCATGGTAACCATCTGAAAGAAATGTAATGATGGCCTTTTGTTACTTGCTTTGTACTAGACTTCGTACATGAAACTAGAGCGTTGTTGTAATTGTGCTTCTTTTCTGTTGATGTACGAACACTTCCAACAGTGTTTTGTAAGTTATAGTTCTTTGTAAATAGTTTGTAAGTATGTGGCATTATCATAGTTGTTTTGTAATTAGTTGTTACGTAATCAGTATTGCTCCGTTTTGGGGTATGGTCGGATGCTGTGGGTGTGTAGGGTCTATTTTTTTTGTTGCTGTTGTTTCCTTGTTGCTATTTTGTTCCTTTGTTGTTCCACTATGTTCTTGTGAAATTATGATTTTAATTGCATTGATTTTGGGGGTGGGCGCTTTTCAATAAAGTGGATAATGAAAGAATGGATTTGGATGAGGACCCAACCTTTTTAAATCTCATACTTGGCTGCCTTTAGTCGACATCGCCATGGAGACGAGCTGTAGACGACCCCCTCCCAGTAAAGTTACATTCAGGTCTGTGGAGAGGTGACCCGCTCACAGCAGACACACGTTTGTTTGGTCATTTTACATCACTCTGGGTGGCCAAAGCAGGGCACTACGTAAGGCATGTTGGCCACTCGAGTCCCAATGTTATAAGTGCCTCATATATTCCTTACAAATAAGTGTTTTAAGTTTCAGCCATCCTGGGTTTGCACATGAGGTCGCCTGTCAGATTTGATGATTTATAACTTTATTCCCATGTTGAGACACTTTTATCAGTAACTGTGTTGGTTTCCATCTTGTTGTTTGGTTGGAGAGCCCTTTTCTGGCACCTTAGCGGTCTTAAATCGCAAATGCAAGCTTTCTTCTTTTTTTTTGCCTAAACAGCATATAATACTACCATTTAGAACTAATTTTACAATGCAGTTTTTTTTTCACCACAACCCTTGAACGCCTCACAGACTCCCGGTGCAGCCTTTGTAATCATAAGGAGGAAAAAGACATGACAGCTCCCTGTAGATATTGGAATATTTGACAAACAGACATTTGATGAGGATTTCAGCAGAATCAGAGCAGGTTGATCAGATGTTTGTCAGTTTACGATCTTTGGTAAATTTCTGTCTTAATGCTAAACTCTGCATTAGCCGCTAACGCTAATCTCGTAGCCGCTAACCTTAGCTGCGTCTGCTGCTTCGATGCCGACACATGTATGTGTTTACATGGTGTGGCGTGTGTTGGGGGTGAGGCGGGGGAGGTGTGGAGCTTGTCTTGAGAAATAGTTAGCTCGCTGTTTCTAACGATGCAATGTGAGAATAAAGCTATTCCGGTCGGGCAAAATGGCGGCTTTAACATTGATTATTTTATTTTTACATCATTCACATTTTACGCATATTAAATTTTCGATGAATCGTTACATCCCTATTTAAAGCGGCAAACAGTCCATTCAGCACATAGCATGGGCCCTTAAAAGTGCCTTTTCTCTGTAACATATAACCTTTTCATCTGTCCAAGACAATGCGGTTCCACTTTTATCTAATCTGCTGCCAAAAACAGTCCCTGTAAATTTGCCCTGAAACAACTCTGACCCATATGTGATTTTGCGTCTGTAATTTGTCCGCGGAAATATCAGCATGTGTACGCGACATCTGCTCCATAATCAGATTACTCGTCCGATTTGGCCATCCTGCTTCTCGGCCGTGAGTGCGGGTGGGTGTCTCTCGTTTGAGGACGCGAGAGGCCGTCGGACGGGAACCCGGACACGACTGGGGCTGATTTGCAGACGGGGCAAAGCTTCGTATGTGTCAGTGTGTCACACAAGTGGCGCACTATATATTCTGCACTGGTTAATCTTAATGCAGTCGTCTCATGTCGGGCCTTTCATCTCCACACGCTCTACATCCCCCCCCCCTCCTCGCGCCGACTCTCCCCATACGCCGAATCCGCTGAAGCTAATTAATGTTGAAAAGGACATTTTTAAAAAGGAACTCATCCAAATGCGTTGTGGCGCTCCCTCGGGGCCACGTTATCAGAACTAGATTTCTCGTTTTTCACACATTAATGTAGATCCCAGAAAAAGATCACGCTTTTCAGTCGACTTGGGTTAATATTTTTTACCAAGGTGCTCTGTGATCTTTCCAAGCTCAAAGTCAAGCATTTTACTCTCAGTTCCATGTTTTTATTAATAGGGAGTGTGACAGAACCAGTGGGGGTGTTGGTTGTAGTAATTGTAGTGGTAGTAAGAATATTATGGATAGAAATAGTAGTGTTACTTTCCATTGAAAACTGAACTGCTTTAAAGGTAATAGCTGTAGAGATGCGCTCCTGGTGGTGAGTAAAAGGCACTACAACTGAACCTGGGTGGCACACAGTTCACTAGGAATAGGCCAGAATCACTGAGCGTTATTCTGGAAGCCTTGACTGTAATACTGCTGTAATAATGCTGATGTTTCCTGCAAATTACAAAGGCAAAATCACAAATGGGTTGTGATCATATTTGAGTGGTTTCAGGTCAAATTTACAGGGCTGTTAGTGTATGCTACTTACTTGAGCTAAAGCTCTTATGAGGGCCTAGACCAGGGCTTGGTAGCGTCAGGCCTGGGGGCAAAATCCGGCCCTCCAGCATAGAATGTGTCTGATTTTGAGAAATATTATTACACAAAACAGGGGTCAAATACCGGTTAAAGTGCCCTGTGTATAATACTTGTTTTAAGATGTACAACACTGGCATTTCACTAGCAAGGACCAGGCCACAACAAAGTGCGATTAAGACTGTGGGTGGGGGCTCCGTCTCGATAAAGCCCAGCTCTTCAGACCTGCCCCCCTCGAAGCAGGAGAATCAGTGCTGAAAAATAAAACAGATGTAGAGGGAGGGAGGGCGGGGTCGACAGTTTCAAACAGACAGGAATGAAGGCTTGGCCTGGTGAGTGGCTCGTGGTTAATTAGAGGCGTGGTGAGGTGAATGCAGGATTGGTTGGTAAGCAGAGGATGATTGATTGAGGCGTGGCCCTTGCTCTTGAACTTAGTCAACAACATTAACTCCATTTGTAGAATATGGTGCTTTTCCTATGTTGTGAGGTTTGGCACCGGGTGTTTTGGCAAAGTAGAAAACTGTCCCTCCACGACGCAAAGTTCATTTCTAAACTGGTTTTAGCTGTAGAATCTGGCAACCCTTAGTGTGGGGATCTTTCTGCTTTCTAATCGGATAATTGTCTTGACAACCAAAGCTAAAAATGTAATGTAAACATAAACAACTTTTACATCACGTACAATGTTTTTGTAATGGCAAATATATCATCAACCAGCAAAAACAATATTTAATTCAAACATGTTTAGTTTACTTACTTACTATACCATATCTGTGGGCACAATTCGGTCATGTTGATTTGATTTGATTTCAATATTTTATTTCCAGCTGGCACAAAAGCGAAAGAAAAAATAAACAAAAAAAATAACATTCTTGATCGAAAAGGAGTGGAAAAAAGACAAGCTTATTGACTCCCACCCCCATTCATATACTTAAATAATAATAATAATGTGTTTGCAACAATAACAATGTTTAGTCCTTATTGTCTTACTAAACAATTAAGTTGGTTACATTTACAACAAATGCAACAATGCATTACATGAAGTCAATATTTACAGTATGTTACACTTTATAACAAGTGTATAATTTTTATTTATTATACCTTATTACCATGTTGTTCATGCATCAAATTTACAAAAAATACTCTAGCTTGAATAAACTTGCAAAAGGTATGTTGCTAGGTTTGTGTTTGCAGGCCGGTAGAAATGTTTTATTCTTGGTTTTATCCTATTTTTGTTGTTGTTTTATTTCTGTAATCAGTGCTAATTCGTTCTCTGTGGCAAACTTTGGATGCAATGTTGGTAAAACGAGCTATACAATTAAAAGTGGATTGGATTATTTGTTTCACATTTGCCAACAGCAACAATCACTCTATTGATACTTTATATTATTTTACTATATAATGCTGTTTTACTGTTGTGGCAAGTATTTGTTGGACCTTTTTTTTTAGCTACATCATGAGCCGACAGATGTATATAAAAAAAAAAACTTCTCTGGAGTGTTTATCTCGATGCAAAGTTGCTGTTACTTTTCCTGCGTGTTTACCTATCAGCGCCAATGTCCTGACGTAATCCCCGCGCTTTAGCATTCTGCATGTATATCCGAGAGGTGCACAGTTTGACCCAGAATGCGGGGCTGCTGTCAGGGGGAGAAAGCGAAGCGTGACCTGCCTCAGTCCCTGCACGCTGTGTGGACCCGCTGCTTTGCCCACTGTGCGTTTTTTTTATTTTTTTTACTTCATCCTCGTACACGTCTCCACAGCTCAAAGAGTGTCCAGCACAAGGGCGTTTTGTCACCTCCCAGCTGCTGCGATCACATGCTCACGGGGATGTGTGCTTTCGGAAAGGTCGTCCACGCCACAGGGGGCAGCACTTTGTAAACTCGCTACTTCACTGTTGGCACGGACTCTTATCACATATATGCTGAGCTAAACTCCTGTCAAGTGCCTCTGCGTGCGCTTGGATTCACATCAACCTTGCCAGGATGATCACATTCATTAGCAAGCAAGAAAAAAGGATATGGTTTATGGGGGACCATTACACTTGAAACTACAGCAGTGTTTCTCAACCAGGGGTACGAGAAAAGTTACTGGTATCAAAATTAAGGCCTTAAACATAAAAACATTCAGTTAGATTCAATCTTAATTTCTATGGCTAGTTTTACTACATTAGATCATAAAAAACACAACAAATATGGTCTGAAAGTATATATATTTTATTTCTCCAAGTTGCTCCATTACCGGTATTAGCTTTTGAATATCAACATTTCCTTTCCCCCATTTCTCCACCATTACTTTAACAAATGCAAAATTATGAATATATTTTTCCACTAAATAAAGATACAGAAACATTGATGCTAACGAGGAATCTACATTTGTTTCCGTTACTGTTTTCTATATTGTCCTTTGTTGTCCACTCTTGTTGTTATTGTTTGTTCTAACATGATGTGTGTTATCGTCCTTGTCTCTCTATACATACAGTGGTCTGTATATAGTGTCTCTGGATGTTTTTACTAACTTATGTGTAACACCAACCTACCAGGGGTTCTGCAGATGGAAATTGGTCTAAGGCTATAATCTGGCACATTTACATTTGTGAAAATGTTCATTAATATGCATTGTCCCTCCTTTTCAAATAAATAATAACAATTAGCTTCATGCTACATATGCTAACCTGAGCAACGAGTGCTGTTTTTCCGCTTCTACTGAACAATTGTTGTGAACCCGATTTGACTTGACTTTATTGGTGTGTGATAAATATGTTTATAGTCCACCAGAAAACATTGTGATTTCCATAAAAGGTTTTCTTCCCTCTCGGCCACGCCCCCTTGTATGACACGTTGCCATATCTGTGTTTCACTCTCCATCCAGATATGTACATTTTCTTTTCTGTTTGAAAGGGTTGTACCAGATTTTTCCCGTTTTGAAGAACAAAAATAAGGAAACTAGTCAAGTTACTTTCCTGATTCTTCGCAGTACAACTTACTGAACATGTTTGACGCAATAATGTTCACAAATATTAGCCTGTACCATGCTAATTGCTCTCAACATCAGTGTTGAGAGCGCCTGCGAAAACAATACACTACAAGGAAAAAGATTAATCATAAGGAAGAAATTACACAAATGTACTTGAATTAAAGGAATAGGCCACCGTTTTTACATACTGAGATATATTCTTACCTGAGCTTAGACGAGTTCATTTGTACCTGTCTGGTCTCCACGTGTGCCTTCCGTAACGTAAACACAGCACAGACGGCGTTAGCATTTAGCCTTTCTCTTCTCCTCTATAGCTCCAAACGAGGTGAAGATAGAAGCTACCAAACTCTTCCACGTTTTCCCTATTTAAATATGGTTACGTGAAGTGTTACACTATAAAGTATAATTACACCAAATTAAACAATGTGGATTTTCTAAGCGGATAAAAGGGGAACTATATTGTAAGGCGTAATAATACCAGGAGTAATTCGGCATCCGCGCAGTGATATCTTCACTTTACTGTGTGGATGCCGAAAGTTGTTTGATTTCAAGTGGGATTTCTGCTTGTTCCACTGGCATTAGAATTTTTATCTTATCTCAGATTAAATCAAACCGAAACCGAAAACCGAAACTGATTACGGCGCCTTTAAATTGACGGGCAACAGAGACCACACAAGGCCACAGTTGAGTCTCACTGATACAAGCCTCCCCTCCATGACAGTCCGCTCTTCCTGTCCCAGCTGCTGCGTAAATGGCGGTTCGCTCGGTGACCGTTTGGTTGGAGAGCAGTGTCCTCCTCTGGGTCATTATCTCCCTGGCTGCCGCCGCCGCCGCCCCGGTGCGACGCGGGGCCGGCTCTCTGCGCTTCATTACTGTAAGGAGACTATCTTAAGGGAGAGATGGCGAGCTTCCAGTTGGCTCTATCACGCTGTCAATCAACCGAGGGGGGGGGGGGGGCTCTAATCTTAGCTCTGCCCCTCTGCGCTGCCCATCATTTCCTGGCACCGTGGAGCGGGCCGGCAGATTCAGAGGTCTAATTCTCCCCAGATAGATAAGGACTTAAGTGGGCCGCCTGCTCAATTATGCAATGACGCGCTGCTGTCCCAAATGAGCGCCGGGTGTGTCGTCTTTGAACGGGCTAAATTTGGCCCGTGTAACTCTGCGGGTGATTCAGGGCTTTTGGAAGACGCTCCCCCAGCAATTTAGCATTCTGTGATTTTGAGAAATATGAATGCTAAAAACTGTCTATAGTCCAGAGAGGCTAAGGTTGTAGCATGTACGGCAGAACACTGATATGTGCTTAGCGTCTTTGGTTTGTGTCCGAGAAATGGAGGACCCCCAGATCCCCATGTTTAGTCTAAGTGAGGAACAACCTTATGCCTTGTACATGTAGAAATAAGAAGGAGAAGCGGCGTTCGATCCTAACGCATGCGAACAGGAGGTCAGCCCTATGTTCCCCGGTACCTATGTTCCCCCACTTCTATTGATTAAGATTAGGCACCAGCACACTATCCTTAAAGGGCTAAAGAATAGGCCACCGTTTTTACATACTGAGATATGTTCTTACCTTAGCTTTGACAAGTTCATTTGTACCTGTCTGGTCTCCACGTGTGCCTTCAGTAACGTAAACACAGCACAGACGGCGTTAGCATTTAGCCTCTCTCTTCTCCTCTATAGCTCCAAACGAGGTGAAGATAGAAGCTACCAAACTCTTCCACGTTTTCCCTATTTAAATATGGTTACATGAAGTGTTACACTACAAAGTATAATTACAAAAGAAATTAAACAATGTGGATTTTCTAAGCGGATAAAAAGGGGAACTATAAGGCGTAATAATACCAGGAGTAATTCGGCATCCGCACAGTGAAGTGAAGATATCACTGGACGAGTTTGGTAGCTTCTATCTCCACCTCGTTTGGAGCTATAGAGGAGAAGAGAGAGGCTAAATGCTAACGCCGTCTGTGCTGTGTTGTGCGTGTTGTGGCTTCACAAATGCTTTGCTCCATACCTCGGTTGTAACGAGTGGTTATTTCAGTCAAAGTTGCTCTTCTATCAGCTTGAATCAGTCGGCCCATTCTCCTCTGACCTCTAGCATCAACAAGGCATTTTCCCCCACAGGACTGCCGCATACTGGATGTTTTTCCCTTTTCACACCATTCTTTGTAAACCCTAGAAATGGTTGTGCATGAAAATCCCAGTAACTGAGCAGATTGTGAAATACTCAGACTCCAACAACCATGCCACGCTCAAAATTGCTTAAATCACCTTTCTTTCACATTCTGACATTCAGTTTGGAGTTCAGGAGATTGTCTTGACCAGGACCACACCCCTAAAGGCATTGAAGCAACTGCCATGTGATTGGTTGATTAGATAATTGCATTAATGTGAAATTGAACAGGTGTTCCTAATAATCCTTTAGGTGAGTGTATGTATGACATTTCACTCTCCTGACTTGTGATTGGTTGAAGTACCAACTCACCTACGGAAAAAACAATCGCACCCGGGGAACATAGGTATGCACCCGCGAACAGTTAGCAAGTCGAGAGTCCGTTAGCCCGCTCTATGTATTTTTCCTATAGCCGTTAGCATTAACCATCAAACATCGCAAATTATGAACGATCCAGATGTTTTCAGCTGTTGTCAACCTTTAAGCGAGGTCAAAGTCTAGTTAGAATGAATCAAGAATGAATGTACAGACCTTTTGAGATTTTACTTTACGAATTAGCGCCTCGAATTAGTGTCCTAGGAGCTAAATGCTAACTCAAATTCAGTTATCGCTTTTTGGGAGATCAGACACACACATCTAATGGCCACTAAACATCATCTATCATAAGATGTTGGTGATAAATACACCACAGAAATCATAAAAATGCCATGAAAAGGACAAAAATACCTCACCCTATTCATTTGTATAGAGATAGAATGCCCAATTTAATTTTCAGGTCTGGGACTTGGCGATTAACAAAATGTGCGCACTTTTAGGAACATGATCAGATAGTTAAAGGCATTTCTATGATAATATAAAAACATATAGAGTGCCTGAGGTTCCGAGCAACCCTTTGGACCACAACACAAAACAAGGCACAATTACATCTTCATCAATAAAACGGCACAAAAGCTATTTTTAAACAGCTTAGTTTCACATCTTGGAACTAAAAACCTTTGTCCAGATGGAAGAAGTTGGGACACGGGGGCAGGGCCACCTTTGGTCTAGACAGAACAAGAATAGCCCCATGACCAAGCAAACTTGCCTACACTCTAGATATAGGGGTTGCTTTTTCAGCTAGTTTCATGCAGATCAGTCCAGTATATAAATCACTTCAAAGTATCTGAATATTGACACAAGAAGGCAAATTCTAAGCAATAATATTGTTTTTGTTGAGCCTTGTTATATTTTTTATTCAAAAATGTTGCATATCGTGTCGTATTGTGCTTCCCTTCTTTGTCCTTTCCCTTTTTACATGTCCACACTCGGTATAGGTCTTGTATTGTCAGCCCCTGCACACCGCCGCCTGCCTGTCCGTCATCCTGTGCCGTTGCCACAGTAACCATCTCACCTTCCCTTCTCAGTCCCGCCCGTAATGAGACCACTGGAGGACACCGGCGGAGCGGACATACATCACAGCCTGCCATTGTCTTGTGTGTCTCCCTCTGCACACCGGCGCTCCCTTTCCACCATCTTTCTAGGCTGTGAGGATTTAGTTTAATACACCCTGCCTGGGTTTAACGGATGGTTCTGATCTTGGGTTGCTGCTGTTGGTTTAGGGGTAGGTTCAGCATCAGAATGAGACGAGAATGACCAGGTTATTCCATCAGACACAGGTATATTCCAAGATGACCATGCCAGGATTCATCGGGCTCACATTGTGAAAGAGTGGTTCAGGGAGACATCATTTTCACACATGGATTGGCCGCCACAGAGTCCAGGTCTTAACCCCATTGAGAGTTTTTGGGATGTGCTGGAGAAGGCTTTGCGCAGTGGTCTCACTCTCCCATCATCAACACAAGATCTGAGTGAGAAATGAACACTGGATGGTTGGGCATTATAGAAGCTTATTGAAACAATGCCACTATGAATGAGTGCTTTCCACAGGGCATTAAAGAGCCTTAAATGTCATTAAAAAGCATTTAATTTGATTCACATGCCGTACCGCCTTTGCAATACCCGATCCCGTCAGACCTTGGAAGCTAAGCAGGGAAGGGCCTGGTCGGTACTTGGATGGGAGACCGTTTGGGAACACCAGGAAGCCTGGGGTGAATGTAGTGAGTGAGTGAGTGGTTGGTGGTGGTCGGAGGGGCCGATGGCGCAGACTGGTTGCCTCGTCAGTCTACCCCAGGGCAGATGTGGCTATAATAGTAGCTTACCGCCACCGAGTATGGAGTGAATGAATAGTGCAATGTAAAGCGTCTTTGAGTGTCCAGAAAAGCGCCATATTAAATCGATGCATTATTATTATTATTATTATTATTATTATTATTGTTATTATTATTATTATTATTAAATCAAATGTTTTGTGGTAATGAATACCATTGTTCAACTATTTTTATCATAGAAGTTAAACAAAAACACATTCAGCTGCAATTTTGTCTGAAATTGTAAACAATGTTATGCTCCAACATTGTGTCCAATTGGGTAATGAATATGAAAATGTACCCTCTCAAATCTTAAGAAATTAAAAAATGCACAGGCTTTCCCATTGGTGGCATTAAATATATAATATTGGGCATTGAAATGGCTTTAAAAGCATTACATTTGACTTGCTGCTGCCTGTAGAAACACTGTATTAGAGCGTGTGACATTTTTTTGTGGGAACATATTTTTAAGGTCAGGCAGTGTATTTCTAACAGCCTTTGGTTGATATAAGACATTGCCCACCAAAAATGCTGATGATTTTGTCGACTAAATGTGCAGGACGTTTTGTTGACTAAAGCGTAAAAGTATTGTGTGACAAAATCTCGAATTTGACAATAAATAAATAAAACAAAAACAAAAAATATATAAAAATAAATATTTCATTAGCTCCAGCTTCGCATCCTGCAATAACGTGACCACGGCCCCAAGTTCACTTTGCTGCCGGGGCATTTCCATATAAATCCAATAACATTATCGTTGGCGGGTAATTAGCCGGGCACTGCGTGATTTGTGACCGCAAACGCAGATTAAAATTCAATTAAAGGTAAAAGTGTGCGTGGGCCTGTTGTTCAGCGCTGAGTGGCTCCATTTAAAGCACATTAGGAGATTGCTATGTTTGTAATAATAGTAACATGAGAAAAGTGCAAAAAATAGCCCCGGAGACAGTGTTTTTGAAAGAGGAGGAAAATGTGACAGAGGAGTTTGAAATTTGGAGGAATAAAATGGAAACTTTTTTTGTGTTGAATAATACTGGAGTGGTTAGAATTCATATGTCGTTTGAAGCTGATGTTGATTTTGCATTGTCTACCTCACGAACCATAGGTATACGCCGTCTGGGGTCGTGTTAGGGTTGCTCCCGTCCCATTTTTTCCGATCTGACTCCCAATATCTAGGCTCTGAGTAGGGCTAGGCAAGTTAAGGTACTACCGGTATCGGGGAAATAAAGTATCAAAAGCAGGTACTGAAAAAAATATACAGTTTTGATGCTGTTGGTCCAGGTCCAGCATTAAAGGAAGTGACTTGGTTGTTTGTTTGTTTAGTTTTTTTAAATGTTTGCCCCATTTACCCCAATTTCTTTTGTTCTTCTTTTTATTTTAAAGGGGGGGTATTATGTAAAATCGACTTTTTCAAGCTTTATATCATGTTATTATGTCATTCCCTCATTAAACACATGCCTGGAGTGTTGCCTTGGCTCATTCACATATTTTTGAGTAATCAGTAAAAACTTAGACGGCAGCCATTTTAGGTGTAGCTATGCCTCAGTCCTCCTAGGAACGCCCCCACCTCCTGGAGACGCCTCTGGACCTTTCATCACCAGCCAAGCCACCAACCACTGCTCCTCAGCTCTGCAGAGCCCCCTCCCCGCACAGTAGTGTTGTTTAGATGCCACAGCAGTGTGCTGAAGGGGGCGTGTCGGAAAGCTTCTTAAAGAGACAGAGGCCTATTTCAAGACGTTCAGTACAGCCATTTTGAGAGAGCAATTTTATTCAAGGCAGTTATTTTAATTTACTGCATATACAGACCGACAGAAGGTTACGTCATCATTGTAGTATGCTATAGACTGGTGCTATGTGATTGAAAAAAGCATAATACCCCCTCTTTAAATATTTGGCCCATGTTTGTCCTAAACCCTTTTTTCTCCCCACATTTTTCAAAATTTTTAACAAATGTTTTATTATTTGTTGCCACAATTTCTCCCAATTTTCCCCCAATTTTAACCCAATTTTTTTTAACCTTTATTTTACAAAAAATTTTGCATCAAACAGTCAATATAACGGGAAAAAATGAAGCGTGCATGAAAGCCTTATTCCAAAATCCTCTTCAAATGAGCAGATGAAGATGAATACATTTCCCCTGAGTGACAAATGGCCACAATGACAACACTTCCGTCACAGTATTTTCCCGTCTTTTTCTAAGCGGAGCGAAAACACTGACACAGCCTCGCGATTTTTAAACCAAAGCCGCCAAACAAAGCGGCGAGGATCGGCGGCTTGTTAACATCTGCTCGCTCCTGTTTTTATAAACTCGCTCCCATCTGCCGCCGAACCATAAAAAGTCCTCATCATCGCTGCGAACGAGGCCTCTGGGCCAGGCGCAGATTGGCAATTACGCACGCTGACATTCCTGGACACTTTCCGCCGTCGCAGCCGGCCAAATGAACGTGGGAAAAAAAGCATCTGCCAAACGATAATAAGCAGCAGGGGTTTGAGAGCGGGCAACAGGTCTCTCCTCTCAACGCGCTCGTAATCATCATTTGGATATAGTGTCTAATGTATTTTTTACATTGTCATTATCATTGGTGATTAGCCTGATAATTACTCATGTCATTAGTTTGTTTCTTTGGGAGTGATAATGTTCCTAAACGAGTTGTCTTGCAGTTATAGCCCCAAACAAAGCTAAAGTAACGCTAACCTTGCTAACACGGTGATGCCACTCCATTGATCTTTGGCCATTATTAATGTTTGAGTGTCACCATTTTAATCACTGTATGAAGGGAAATGCCGGGGTCTCCAAAATAAAGACATTAATAGACCGCGCTGGGTACCACTACATTTTCCCCCCGATATTGGCTCTTTAACGATACTTGGTTTACGATACCGATGCCTTTTTCGATATCTATACTAAAATATTTGTTGTCTAGAACCAGAAAACCAAACAATAATGTAATAACACCTTAGGAGCACTTCGACGTCCGCGCAGTAAAGTCTCCTAAGGTGTTATTACGCCTTACAATATAGTTCCCCTTTTTATCCGCTTAGAAAATCGACATGTTTAATTTTGTGTGACTAGACTTGGATCGTGTAACTACTCACGTAACCGTATTTAAATAGGGATTTCACCCCCGTTTGGCCCCATAGAGGAGAGGGGGAGAGGCTAAATGCTAACAACATCTTCGGTCTTTTTGCGTGACTGAGCACACGCACAAATACAAGACAGTTACGCATCAACTCGTCTGAGCTCAGGCAAGAACATATCTCAGAATGGAAAAACAGTGGCCTTCAGGCATCAAAACATCAAATATTTTTTCGGTACCTGCTTTCGATATTTTTTTTATACCAGCAACTTCTTTTTCCCGATAACATACTGACTGGTGTTGTTTAACGGTGCCCAGCCCTAATTATACGCTATACGCTATTCATTTTTAGCACTCTTATGCCGCAGTATAGTATATGACCCTCCATTCATGCCACTGGGGTAACTTCTCAGGAACAGTGTCCAGGCCGGGAGACCATCCTTCAGATCTTGAGCGAAACGAGACATGGAGAGAACGACACACACAGTCGACCCAGCGAATAATAATGATGATGAATAATAAAGAGCCACAAGTGTATTGTAGATGGGACAGTGGTGCAGGAAGTTCTCACGGACACCAACCAATAATTTGTAGCGACATCCAAGAGATCCATGCTAATGCTGCCGGTCATGGCTAAACGGTGAACTGCAATTTAGATATACAGTACCGGTCGAAAGTTTGGAGAGGCTTTTTTATGTTTATTTCAAGACTATTTACATTGTAGATTCTTATTTATGAGAATTATAGAATTGTGTTTTAAACAAAAAAACAAACGTTTAAATTGATTCTTCTGTAGCCAACTTTTGCTTTGACTGCTGCTTTGCACATTTTTGACATTTTCTCAATGAGCTTCATGATCACCAGAAATGGTTTTGACTTCACAGACTGTAGAAAACCATTTCAGCTGACGACCTTATGAAGCTCATATGAGAAAATGCCAAGAATTAAGGCTGGCAATTTAGAAGATTTTAAAATATAAAACATATTTTGAGTTTTTTCACCCTTTTTTGTTTCCTACATAATCCATCTGTTCATTCATAGTTAACGTATTGCAAAAGTAACAAGTTACAAAAATATATTATTATTTTCAGTAACTAAGGAATATAACAGAATACAGGAATATATTAGTCATTACAATTGAAGTAACTCAAGTTAAGAGTGCATTTTTAATGGCTTGTATTGTACCAACAAAAAAAGTTGGAAGTTGGTGTATTAGATCTGCATGTAGTTAATGTCGTCAAAACAAAACATGAGACGATGGGGAAAGGAAATCTTTGACTGCACTTTTGCTCGGTGGCATTATTACTATTTTCAGTTTATGTTTTGCCAAAAGTAACTCAAAGTAGTGTAACTCAGCTACAAACACGTTACTTTTTTAAAACTGTAACTACTAATATAGAATATATTACAGTTTGAAAGTAACTTGCCCAACACTGGTCTTCAGTGAGAGTATTGTGCTTAGTCCCACTTTACTGTACTGCTGATCTGATCAAACGATGAGGAGAAGCCACTGAGAAAAGAGGCTAAACATCCTCAACTCAAATAACCCAGTCCAGTTGATGACTTCGAGAAACCTCTTATGCATTTGGCGGCGACAGGAATAACATCTATGGCATAAAACATGTGAGCTTTGTCTTGTTTTGTGCATGTTGATACAAGATTCAAGTTGACATAATAGATTTGTTATTGTGTACTGTCTCTGTCTGTCACATCGCACTATTCTGAACTTGCCATATCCCGTAATAGTAGCAGCTTGTGTCGATTCACTCCCTCGTATGTGCGAATGACTGTACTTCCTAATCCCCCGCGCACCGCGACACTGTTCAGCCCCAATCAGCCCTGCCTTGTCAATATTTACTATCATCCGCATCCGCCGCCTTCACCGCGCTCCCGTTCCTCCCCGTCAACTTAATTAGTCGCATCTCTAGGTTTAATTACATCAAGTGGAAGGAAGTTGCAATCTCAAGTAGATCAAATTAAGCTCTATGCAAATACTAACGTGCCTTTCCCCCCCTCCCTCCTATCGTCGTCTCTGAGGCAACGATATCAGCTATTTGATCTGGTTTTAGTGAAGATAAAGCCTCGTATTGCCAATGGAAAAAGTATGTTTTTTCTTATTCAGATTATTTTGTGTCTGTTCAAGTGAAAAATAAATCTTTTTAAAGCACAAGTTAATTTGTCTGTGGTGGGGTTTATGTTTGTTCCATTGGCATTTTCATTAAACCGACCCAAATTCAACATAAAGGACCTTTATTAAAGGGGGGGTATTATGTAAAATCGACTTTTTCAAGCTTTATATCATGTTATTATGTCATTCCCTCATTAAACACATGCCTGGAGTGTTGCCTTGGCTCATTCACATATTTTTGAGTAATCAGTAAAAACTTAGACGGCAGCCATTTTAGGTGTAGCTATGCCTCAGTCCTCCTAGGAACGCCCCCACCTCCTGGAGACACCTCTGGACCTTTCGTCACCAGCCAAGCCACCAACCACTGCTCCTCAGCTCTGCAGAGCCCCCTCCCCGCACAGTAGTGTTGTTTAGATGCCACAGCAGTGTGCTGAAGGGGGCGTGTCGGAAAGCTTCTTAAAGAGACAGAGGCCTATTTCAAGACGTTCAGTACAGCCATTTTGAGAGAGCAATTTTATTCAAGGCAGTTATTTTAATTTACTGCATATACAGACCAACAGAAGGTTACGTCATCATTGTAGTATGCTATAGACTGGTGCTATGTGATTGAAAAAAGCATAATACCCCCTCTTTAACCTCTTAACCACCTTAACCAAGTTCAGCTTTATCCAAATCTAAAAGCTTCTCAACTGGAGAGTTTACAGCCTATAGGCCAGTGTAACGCCTCATTTGAAAGCTAAGATCGACAAAACTGATCTAAGATTTCTCGTTGTGGCAGAGTTGCCGTCACTTTATCGTCGTAGTTTTGGTGCTTTTTATTGCGCGTTTGTTGTTTTTTGCTTTATCATCACTTTTTTGTTGCCTGTTGCGTGTTTGTTTTTTGCGTCACTTTATCAACCACTTGAACTATGACTGTAAACATGCACTGCTAATACTGACATTTTTTATTATAGTCTGTTTATTGAATTTTTTATACTTCTTGCCCGCTTAAGGTTTTTGGTAGTGTGGAAATATTTCTATACATGTTTTTGTCATACTAGGCTTTAAGGATTATATATGAAACTGTGGTAATGTAATCTGTGCTTTCAGGTTTTTTGTAAGTGGGGTTTCCATTTCATTGTTGTTGTCTTTACGGTTAGAGCTACTGGGGGGCAGTGTGTCAAAAGGAGGAGTCAGGAAGTGCAGAAGAAGAACATTCCAAGAGCACTGATTGGTTCGACAAGGAGACGCCTACTTCCTGTTCCTATAAATTACTCGTGCTCAAGGAGGTGTGGCCTCTTGCTCCCTCCTTGCTGGCCGACACCACAAGATGTAGCGCTCTGCATAAACTTTTGTTTTAGTCTGTAATGTTAGGGATTAAACAATGATTTTGATTTTAATAGAACGAGTCTCCATCTTCTGTCCATAGTAAAGAATACGCCAACAGTAGTTATTGTATATAAGAGACCTCTATTTACTCTTTAATTGTTTGCACATTTCCTGTCTATCCTGCACACCCTGAGTGTCTCTGAGAGCTGAATGTAACAAGTGAATTTCTCCATTGTGAGATCAATAAAGCTTATCTTATCTTATAATTTTTCTTATAACTAAACCCGATTACGACAGACATTTGAGTTAATGTTTTAAAATGTTATATCCAACCTACAAGTTACAGGTTCAGTGGACTCATCCCGCATATATTTTTTTAAGTTTAGTAGACTTATCACTCATTACTTTTCTGACAGTTAGTTGGAACTAGTTCATGTCAAGGACCGAGCAAAGATGTGAGATTTTAATCATGTCTTCTCTCACGTGGGCTGCCAGTCGTTTCCTTTTCTATCCAAAGACCAGTGTCGTATCTCTCTTATTAATTCATGCTCAGACGAGTGTGACTGACAGGCGGATTAACACAGGGTCCGTCTGTACTAAAACAAATATAGTGTGAGAAATAGCGCCATCGTCTGCCAAATCATCTGGCAAAGCACCAAAGCTGTTAATCAGAGATGATGCGCAACTCCCTGTCGGCGTTTGCCACCGCGTCCAAAGAGGAAGTTGTAGTGGCTTGACAGGCTAAGTCTATCATCCACCCAGGACCAAACAAGATCTAAATCGACCACAGTGGCTCAGTGATCTGAAGATGGGTCTGTCGCTGTGAAATAATGTTTCTCTCCCCGTGTCTGGATGGGTTTCCTCCGGTTTCACCAGTTTCCCCCATCACTCAAATGTATGCATAATAAGTTAATCCTCCAGCCAGGTGGGGGCGCTGCACTGAGGTCTCCCACTGCTCCTGATGGGTTTCCCCTGAGGCGGTGAAGGTTGTGTCAAATGCAGAGGACAAGTTTCCTTCCGGGGCAATAAAGTACACTTTAAAGGGATATTTCAGGATTTTTGACATAGGGCCTCATTTTCCTAGTTATCCAGAGTGTTGTTGATGTCTGGAGATATTTTTTCTTAAATTCATGTCACTAATTTTATCTTGACTTCTCCAGTCCTATGTTAACTGATAGGAGAAAGGGGGCGCGCACAATTCATGGCGGCGCCCATGCGAACTTCCGGAATAAGGTGAATAGAATACAGAAGATGAATCAAAAACCTTCTTTGAAGATACTAACTATGTCCAAGCAAGAACTAAACCAGGGCTAAAACAGATCTAAATAAGATTATCTACACTGGGCAAGTTTGTGTCGTGGAGGACTGATTTTCATCATTGCCAGAACCTCACTCATTGTAGCCTAAAGTGAAGAACCATCTTTTTTTAAAGGGGGGGCTTGATTTTTGGAACGAAATTAGCTTTGTCCTTCTTTGGTATATTGTAAACTTAAAGGGGGGGTATTATGTAAAATCGACTTTTTCAAGCTTTATATCATGTTATTATGTCATTCCCTCATTAAACACATGCCTGGAGTGTTGCCTTGGCTCATTCACATATTTTTGAGTAATCAGTAAAAACTCTGACGGCAGCCATTTTAGGTGTAGCTATGCCTCAGTCCTCCTAGGAACGCCCCCACCTCCTGGAGACGCCTCTGGACCTTTCGTCACCAGCCAAGCCACCAACCACTGCTCCTCAGCTCAGCAGAGCCCCCTCCCCGCACAGTAGTGTTGTTTAGATGCCACAGCAGTGTGCTGAAGGGGGCGTGTCGCTTCTTAAAGAGACAGAGGCCTATTTCAAGACGTTCAGTACAGCCATTTTGAGAGAGCAATTTTATTCAAGGCAGTTATTTTAATTTACTGCATATACAGACCAACAGAAGGTTACGTCATCATTGTAGTATGCTATAGACTGGTGCTATGTGATTGAAAAAAACATAATACCCCCTCTTTAAATTCTGACAGTACTTCCCGGTATTCAGGTATTTGATCTCTTATTTGCATAATAATATTTCTCTAAATCATCCAAAGGTTCTGTGCTAGAGGGCCGGATTTGGCCCCTGGGCCTGACGTTGCCTGCCATGGATCTACACTAGTCTAATTCAGGTCCGAGCCAGGTTTAAGACTGTGAGAATATTTATATAATCCCTTTTGCAACAATTGTTCAACGCCGTATTCTTTACATTAAGAACCTGTTCCCTGACAATGGCAATAAAACCTATTCTGATTCGGCAAAGTGATAACATACTGTATGTTGTTTTTAGTTGTTGTTTTCAGCATGATCAACAACCTTATTGATACAGTAATAGGTGGTTATTGGCTAATATGAAGAATATTTGCTTGTGTTTTGTATTCATGATTTGATATGACGATTTTACAAACGACAGTCAGTGGACTTTTCTCAGTGTAGGGTTTGCTGTTTACTGTTTCCCATTTATGTTGACAATTAACATGGCCGTTGTGTACAGTGAATCAAGTACAAAACCCTTCAGCGCTCCCACGTTTCACTGTGATAAATCAAAGTTGTGTAAAAGTTCCTCTGCTGCACTGCACTGGGCTGGAGCGGCACCTTGGTGAATGCGCGCCGTGACCTTGTGGGGTGTAGGTTTCCATCCACTCTCCTCGTCATTAAAATTCAGGCCTGGCTCCTCTTTCTCGCCCTTCATCCCCTCATCCTGCTGCCCTCGCTCCACACATGAGAGATGCATAAACCATGTGATGCAGCACACGGCTCGGTCTGACACCTACCGGAGCATCAAAGTGAATTTGGAATTGACAGTAGCTCCAAGAATGCCTCTAAAACAGTGTTACTCCTTTATCAAATAATCATGAATGTGATATCTTAAATGTATAATGGAAAATACAGTTATAGGGGACATACTGTATATCAGTGTTGGTCAAAGAGTTCATAAGAAAAGTATACATGAGTCAAATATTACTCCAATAAAAGTAAAACGTACAGAAGGATTTGCTGAAGAAAATCCAAATCCGTTGAAATAAGTGAAAAGAAAAGTAACTTTGCAGCTTCGAAAACATGAAAATTGTCACCCTATGTAGAGCAACACACCTTCTGCACAGCGCTCTCTGTTCATACATAATTATACATAACAATATTAGACTTAGTATTAGCCAAGCACATGAAAAAAATTCACTTTTTACTTTGGAGCGTTTACAGAATGTAGTAGAGTAGAAAGTATTTCAATTATAGTGGAGTAAAAGTATGTTCTCAACAAAAATACAACTCAGGATCCTCAAAATCTCTACATAAGTACTAGGGCTGGGACGATACACTTTTGTCACGATCCGATACTCAGGGTCCGATAAGTATTGCGATACAGTAAGTAATTATGATAATTATCATAAAATGTGTAAAGAAAACAGTCATGTGTCCAAAGTTAATACAGGTCATATAATTAGAATATCATGAAAAAGTTCATTTATTTCTGTAATTCAACTTCAAATGTGAAACTAATGTATGATATAGACTCATTACATGCAAAGTCACATATGTCAAGCCTTTATTTGTTATAATTTTTATTATTATGGCTTACAGTCCATTTTCAAAATATTCTAATTTTATAAGATTTTTAATTTGGGGTTTTTACAAGCTGAGCCATAATCATCAAAATTATAACAAATAAAGGCTATACATATCTCACTTTGCATGTAATGAGTCTTTCATTAGTTTCACAGTTTAAGTTGAATAATAGAAGTGAATGCACTTTTTCATAATAATCTAATTATATGACGAGCACCTGTAAACCAAATGCCATTTGACATTTACTGAAGTGTTGAGATTGAAAAGTGCATTAACACAAAGTGTAACAAAGTGCTGTGTACCTGTGACTGGAAATCAAAGGAGTGCAGGATAAAGATGCCTCCAAACACAAGTATTGAAAGTATTGCGATCCGATATTTTGTCGCAGCCCTTGTAAGTACAGTTAATACATTTACTTTGTTACTGACCACCACTGGTTATATGATGTTCTCTCGTAAAAAACTAAAACGACAAAAAAAACATACCTGGAGTAATATTTGGCTTCATTCACACAGTTTTGTGTAATCGTGATTTGGTTGTTTCTTCTTCTACTGCAGAAGCGCTTTGACTAATATTCCCTGGAATTGAATGCATAACACTGAAGGGACTTTGTATTGCACTTTTCACATGACACAAGGCACATGCAGTATGTGGATACAGCTGTCCTGGAGTAGACTGGCAGAGGCACCGCTGCGCAACCGATTTCTTAGCATGCCGTTAGCTAAAAATGTTAGTAAGTTTGTATTGAAGACAGATAATCCTCACTGCCGCTTGCACAGGAGACTCCAGTCAACGAGATGCAAACCAACAAAGTTCTTGATGATAAAGTTTCCTTCCCATACAGTAATCTTAAAGGGGGGGTATTATGCTTTTTTCAATCACATAGCACCAGTCTATAGCATACTACAATGATGACGTAACCTTCTGTTGGTCTGTATATGCAGTAAATTAAAATAACTGCCTTGAATAAAATTGCTCTCTCAAAATGGCTGTACTGAACGTCTTGAAATAGGCCTCTGTCTCTTTAAGACATTTTCCGACACGCCCCCTTCAGCACACTGCTGTGGCATCTAAACAACACTAATGTGCGGGGAGGGGGCTCTGCTGAGCTGAGGAGCAGTGGTTGGTGGCTTGGCTGGTGACAAAAGGTCCAGAGGCGTCTCCAGGAGGTGGGGGCGTTCCTAGGAGGACTGAGGCATAGCTACACCTAAAATGGCTGCCGTCTAAGTTTTTACTGATTACTCAAAAATATGTGAATGAGCCAAGGCAGCACTCCAGGCATGTGTTTAATGAGGGAATGACATAATAACATGATATAAAGCTTGAAAAAGTCAATTTTACATAATACCCCCTCTTTAAGTTGTATAATGTAAACAGCAGGATTACCACTTTAGGTATTATATAATTAGCTATTCTGGCTTTTACCCTACTTTTGACACCTTTGTCTTGGTTTGTACCATATTTTCCGGACTATAAGTCGCACTTTTTTTCATAGTTTGGCTGGGGGTGCGACTTACACTCAGGTGCGACTTATATATCAAAATATATAATTTCACATTGTGTCATTTTCACACTGACAGCTGCTAGAGGGCGCTCTAGGCTTGTGTATCAATATCTGTTCCTCCTGCACGGTTGTACAATGACAAATAAGCACGCACTTACTTACTGTACCACTGAAAATAAAAATAAAAACAGTAAAGTTTGGAGTGAGCAAGAAACTTGTAAGGGACTGTTGAAAAGCAGAGGTTAGTCTTTGCAAATGGTTACTTCAATAATGTGATGCCGGGAGAGGCTTGTCAATGGAGCAGTTACTCCTCACTGCCCAGGTAGTTGCCAAGGCTGGTGCGACTTATACTCCGGAGCGACTAATATATCTTTTTTCTTCTTCATTATGCATTTTTTGGCTGGTGCGACTTATATTATAGTCCAAAAAATACGGTACTTTTTTCATCAGAAATGTCCAAACTAGCAAGTGAAATGAATCAGTTCTATGAGAGCTTGTCAGTAATAATAAAAGCGCATAAAGAGCTTATTTGACAACCGCAATTAACTTTAAAGCAAACCTACGACCACACTCAAAGGCTAACATTACCAACCGAAATAAAGCATTAATAATGTAGCTCATTGCATTAAGCATCATCTTACTTATCCATATTGCGTTTGGAGAGTCTGATAGCGGTTAAATATAGCTCGTCCAATCAATTCCACAAAGTCTACTCCGGCGTTTATTATGGGCCTCTCTCAGCCCGTGGTAAACAAATATTAGCAGCTGCCTTCATTGTGCAATTATACAATAACACTAACAATATCGGCGCTCAGAGATCCGAATGATAAGTGGTCCTATTTTCGCACGCTCTTTCCGCATTCATTTTCGGCGGGTAAACATTATGGTAATCAGCGCGGCCCGTGGAACGCTTAAAATAGAATTAATATCCAGCTGTTTCCCCCCCCCCCCTCCGCCTCTCTCCTCCCCGCGCTCCTCTCCACTTTACCGAATGCATTATGAAGATCTACTGTTTATCGAATCATGTCCGCTCTCTTAAGAGGAAAATGATTTTGATTTAAAAGCGTTAAGTCGCCCGAGTCTTGCGGCGGCCGGCGCTAAACGACGCGCATTAGCTCTCGGCCCCCCGTTCTGTGAAAAGGGGAGAGAGAGAGAGAGATGGGAAGACAGAGCGATGATGCGCCGGTGTCTGGGAGGCTGGATTAGTCCCTGAAGTCTGCCCTCCGAGGCACAGGCGACAGGAAAATGCGCAAAGAATGGAGGGGGAAACCGAAATGGGGCGAGGGATGGAGACTGTGTGGAAGGCGACAAAGGGAGAGGGATGAGGAGAGCAGGCGCCACAGGATGGAGAAATAAAGAGATACAGGAGAATCGTGCAAGATACTGTTAATCCGGGTACACGATGTAGAAAGCAGTGTGAGGTAATAGTTTAAAATGAATGTGTATCTCCACATATATCTCAATATAAAGCAAGAAGTCACAGAAGGTTTAAAAGTCCTTTAGATTGTTCCAAAAGGCCTTAAAGGGATATTTCAGGATTTTTGACATCGGGCCTCATTTCCTAGTTATCCAGAGTGTTGTTGATGTCTGGAGATATTTTTTTCTTAAATTCATGCAGTTCTTATATTTGAAGAGTCTAGTGGCGCTAGGCTAGAGCAAGGCTAAAGCATTTCTATGGTAACAGTTAGCCTCCATTAAAAACAGTCTGACCCACTACACAGTGCACCTGAGGTAAATCACTTATAACACCAGACTATATAAATGTCTGTGTTTATAGAAGAATTGTAACCATTTTGCATTTAAAATAAGTTATATTTGAGCAGCATCAGCTTCGTGGCTGTAAGCTAACGCAGCGGTGGAGTGATCTGTGAGAAAATAGTCCCTCAAATGTGGTAATTCATGTGATACAAGGTCAGTTATATTTCAAAAATTACTTTATTGACACAGACATTTATATGGTTAGTCTGGTGTTATAAGTGATTTACCTCAGCTGCACTGTGGAGTGGGTCAGACTGTTTTTAATGCAGGCTAACTGATACCATAGAAATGCTTTAGCCTTGCCCTAGCCTAGCGCCACTAGACTCTTCAAATATAAGAACTGCATGAATTTAAGAAAAAATATCTCCAGACATCAACAACACTCTGGATAACTAGGAAATGAGGCCCTATGTCAAAAATCCTGAAATATCCCTTTAAATGTCATTGGAAAGCAACAGATTGGATTCAAACTGGTAATAAGCATGATTTATATTTGGAAAAAATAAGCAAATTCAACTGCAGTTTTGGCAGAAATTGGACACAATGTTTAAATGGACTCAACTTAATAACGCTTTTCTACCTTTATCAGGCCCAAAGCGCTTTACAGTGAGGAACCAGTCTCTCATTCATACACCAATGTGCGCAGACACATGGGGGCAAGTAGGGTGAAGTGTCTTGCCCACATTGCTTCTGATTATTGAAATGGCCCCTCTTCCTTTTTGGATGGGATGTTTGCAAATTTAAGAAGTGATATTGAAATGGTGTTAAAAAAGCGTCAAACTGAACAAACCCAACCTGCTACTTCCTGTATAAACTCTGCAACTCCTGATTTAGACACATTTTTCCCAGCACAGCCTAAAACACATGGTTACTTAAATATACGTAGTTTAATTTTAGCCTCGGTTTTTGACATATTTGACAAAACAAATTGCCTCCCATTTATGGTTAATGACATGCACTGTGTCTGTGGTCGAGGGCTGGGACAAAATATCGTTTTGCAATATATCGCAATACTTCTGTTGTGATATGTGTATCATATCAGAAACGTTGTATTGCAATACTCAAATATAAAAAACATACAAATGTTTTTGACTTACTGTAAAGCAGTACTAAGTAACTCTTGCCCCTAGAGGCCATAAGCGCAACTGCAGGTGTCGTAGCAAGTTGCGATTTTTTAACTTATTAATTGTCCATGAGAGTAAATACTACGCTGACAGAAAAGGCGAAGGTAGAGAGGGATATTGTACATCCAATTACACAATAGAAATGATTTTTTTTCTCTCAAACGTGGCTGTAAATACTGTTTAAAGTGGCGCTAGCCCGCAGTTAGCTTTGCCCGTTAGCCTGTTAGCTTCTTCTTCGTGATTCCATTAGTGTGTATTGGTGGCTCCGGTCTGGTGGCAGCGAAGTTGCAAATGTGTTTTTCTGGCCAGAGACACCAGGGGGAGATGAAAGACCCTCCAATCATCCCATTAACACTTGTATTACCCCCAGAGGGACTACGGAAAGGATTTATTAAGGTAAACACGTTACTTAGTACTGCTTTAAAGATCGTTTTGTTAAATCCAGATTTGGTGCTGATTGGTTTAAACAAAAGCCAGACTTCTAGAATGGTTTTGCCATTTGCACTTTTCAAAATGTTTTCAATAATCAATACCTGACAGATTTACATTTTAGAAATTTGCGCTTTCTTATTTAATTAATTCGGGGTAAAATATTGCAGTTGGTTATAATGAAAAATCCTAACTTTTCGTGCATTGGAATATATTGTATTGCAATATGTATCGTATCGATCCCTGAGTATCGTGATACGTATTGGAGTAAAATATTTGTTAAAGCAAAATTCAAGACAGTTTCCAAGTATCTCCACTGTTTCTCACAACAGCTCCGCCCTCTTCTAAACTTTCTCTGGTTCTTTAACCCCCACCAGTTTGGCTTTACCCAAATCTAACAGCTTCTTGAAAACGGTGTCAAAATAGCAACAAAATTAGACGAAAAGAAGGATGAAAATGCAACAAAAGAGCGACAAAAACGTGATGAAGAAGCGATGGCAAAGTGGCAAAAATGTGATGCCAGGAAAAAGCTCCATTTAGATTAGAGTTTTGTAGGTCTTAGTTTTTTAATTAGTCTATAGGCTGTGACCTTATGGTTTTGGGTAAAGCTGAACTGGAGAAAATGCACTTGGTTAAGGCGGGGTTTACATCAAAATCCCATTCCCATAGACAAGTTCATCTATGTGTCAACCCATGACCATAAAACACACAATATTAACGAAAATACAAACCGTGATGTCTCACCCTGAAGGAGGCATTGTCACTCAACTGGTTTACATTGTGGCTTTTTTATAAAATGTCCAGTTTTGGCATTTAATGTTGCTTGAAATACATTCAGTAACGGTATAGGCATTGACTAAAATAACCCACAAGATATCGGTATAGGTCTCTTCTACCATCCGGGTACTTTCAGTGCACCGCAGATGTAGAGGTGAAAACAATGTCAGTATTAAACAGCATTTTGCCTGTGAGTGACAGATTGTGTTCGATAAATTTAGTCTTTCTCAGTAAATCCGGCCTAAAAGCTGTTGTGTGGTTGGATGTTCCATTTTGTCGGAGCTACAGCTTCAATCTTGTAAACTGAGTTTTATGATTAGAATCGACGTCTGCAGATCTAAACACATTGTGTGGATTATGTTTTAAAGTTTAACGTAACTGTGCCGGACACATCAGGCTCTAAATTCTGCCATTTACTTTGCTTTAAACATAAAATAAATGGTTAATCAAATGTTTAATGTCACATGTGTTAGCTAAGTCATGCTTTAGCTAAATCTAAAGCCGAATAAACAGACAGAACGTCGCCTAAAATGTTCTAAAACATTTTCTCATCAGCATTACAGTTAACTTATCATGATTATTTCCCGAAAGGCGAAACATAAATGTGTGAAATTCAACACAAAGTTACGATGGATTAGCGACACGTACTAGGCGACCTCTGTTTGTACAAACATTAATCGAGACCAATTAAGTCCAATTTCTGTTTATATCAGACTTTTGCCTCAATCATGGTAATCAAATCACATTTCATCACAATCCAACAATTATTCACCTTAATAACCTCTCAAACAACCACCCAATATCAGCGTTTTCACCTCCGCTTCCTTTGTGACGTATAACCGTATAGAGCCCGATTAAGAAAAAGTAACGCTGTATCTTTACATGGTTAAAGTGCACCGTCATTCTGAAAACTCTCTGCGTCTTTATCCTCAGCCCAAGTGCTTTTTTCTTCTCTTTTTTATCTGACCTAACACCATCTCTCCATCTCCCCGCATCACAAAAGCGGGGCCAGCGCGGCGGCTGGAGATCAGCAGCGCGGGGAACAGTCTGCCATAATAATCAGCTCCCCTCAGACTGGGCTAATATAGTTTTTGCCGGGTAATGATACCGAGACGCGCTGCTCAGATTCCCCCGTAATTGATCCTGCCAGCGAGCGCCACAACGCTAACGAGCTAAACGAACAGGAAAAAACCCTTCCTCCTCCTCCTCCTCCCTCCCTCCTCCTCCTCTTCCCAGCGAGCGACTGCAGGCCGCGAGACCAGACGAGGCGATTTAGACAAGCAAATAAATGCAAAATGCATGAGAGTCAACCCGGGCTAAGGATTGCTCTTCCCTTAATACAAAGACAAGGGCCGAGACGGTGGTTTGTGTGATGGCGGCGCGCGGCAGATCAAAGCAGGCAGTGTAAAATGGTTGGAGAGCGCGGGAGCTGTTGAGTATTCACTTTCTTTTTCTTTTTCTCTCCGCGCTGTGTATTCCGCGGAGAGGCAGACGTGAAGAGTGATGCATGCGGACAGAGCGCGCCGCCGCTTTCATCTTTGACAACATCCACGGGGGATTGGGCTATTGTGAATTTGGAGTGAAATATTTCAAAGGGGCGCTGGAGTACAGGGCCGAGGCCGGGGGGTGCTTCAAGGCAAGATACATGAAACACACCTGGTACAGAGGCGCGCCTTGCATTACGACGTGAAGGATTACGCTCTAGCTCGATATACCAGGGATAGTCATCGAGGCCGGGCGGTGTTTTCGAATCAGGGAACTTGGCGTTAAAGAGGGAGAATTATGCGAAATCAAATTCTTGATTTTTTACCATGTTCTCATCAAAAACATACCTGGAGCAGTGTTTCGATTGCCTGGCCAGCCGTCCACTCCTGCTTTTTGTTTCTGTTCAAAAGCAGCCAATCAAATCAGACAGCCAATCAAATCTCGGGAAGTTTCATATCGATCCAGTCACAGAGCACATTAGGGGTGGGAACCTCTGGGTACCTCCCGATTCGATACGATACGCGATACATGGCTTACGATAACGATTATCTCATGATACGCCGATACTGCGATAATCGATATATTGCAGAAAAATAACCTACGATACGTCACGATAAAAAAAACAAGCTACTTTTAACCTTTATTTTAACATACTACATGTTATTCATCATTTACATTTCTTTTCATGCGCTTTGTACCACTTTTATAAATGATCCCTGACTTACACACTGAAAATGGGTCTGTAGATCTGTCATTGACTTCATTTACATTTAAAAAAACAAGACACCACAGTCCTATTTAAAAAGGAATGAATCAACCCCAAATTAATCTTCTTTATAATTATGAAAACTATCATTAAAAAATCTCTGCCACGTGATTGGCTCAAACCACTGCTGGTTCAGATTCAAACGGATCAGCAGGAGCAGCACAAGAGGATTCTTGTGTTTCTGTGAACATAGGCCCTTTGACAAGAATCATTACTAATTTCCCATCCTTTCACTAACTCACTAACACACTAAGAAAGTTGTGAACATACTAATATTATCGCCAAAACTCAGGTTACAGTCCAGGTTAAATCATTTCTCCAGAGCTAAAGTTTGTGACAGGATTCCAACCAGGCCACAAATTCTTGTATTCTTGTTTGCAGTCGTACAATGTTTGCTCTTCTTGCTCTTATTTTGAGTATAATTTATGCTAATTGTTTTCCTCATATATTGATTATAGGCCGTGCCTTTGCCCCGGTGTGATCAGCGGGATTAGTTGTTAGTCTTTTATAATGGAGGTTTCTGATCTCGAAAATGCTTGTTTTTCTTTTATATTCGTATATCTGGAAAGTTTCATCGATTTCAACATCACATAACTTCAGGAGTGCTTTGACTTTATGATTTCTTAATGATGTTTTGCAGTTGTCATACATTCTTTGTATTTAAAGGGGGGTATTATGTAAAATCGACTTTTTCAAGCTTTATATCATGTTATTATGTCATTCCCTCATTAAACACATGCCTGGAGTGTTGCCTTGGCTCATTCACATATTTTTGAGTAATCAGTAAAAACTTAGACGGCAGCCATTTTAGGTGTAGCTATGCCTCAGTCCTCCTAGGAACGCCCCCACCTCCTGGAGACGCCTCTGGACCTTTTGTCACCAGCCAAGCCACCAACCACTGCTCCTCAGCTCAGCAGAGCCCCCTCCCCACACAGTAGTGTTGTTTAGATGCCACAGCAGTGTGCTGAAGGGGGCGTGTCGGAAAGCTTCTTAAAGAGACAGAGGCCTATTTCAAGACGTTCAGTACAGCCATTTTGAGAGAGCAATTTTATTCAAGGCAGTTATTTTAATTTACTGCATATACAGACCAACAGAAGGTTACGTCATCATTGTAGTATGCTATAGACTGGTGCTATGTGATTGAAAAAAGCATAATACCCCCTCTTTAAGCAAGATACCACTGCTTTTACCTTTTATACGGCGACACTATACATTGCTTAATCATCATTATTAATAAGCCCAATGCCCATCTCGGCTCGCCCGTTGCATTATGGGTAATGGAATGTCTTTTGGCTACCAAACAATAATGATAGTTAGCGTAAAGCAATGAAGAAAGCTCTGATTTGGAGCGTTTTAACCGCTGGAAAGTTGATGATTTAAAGCGTTTTTGTCGTCGCCATGGAGCCTGTTACAATATTAGCTTAAAGTCTATTTTTACAACCGGAGCTGCGTACGGAGATAGTCAGAAACGAAACTACCATTCATACGAACAGATGCTTCAAAAGTGACGACCAGTCCATGTTCATATAGTTGGAATAACTATGGAATAAATATGTCAGAAAAACATTTCTGACCCTTGAAGGCGACTGTTGGACAAAGTCCAGGCTCTGAAACTGTGGCCTCATGTCGCCGATATTCACAACATTTAAACTGGAATGAGAAATGAAAACATAGAATCGCTCTTTTTTTTGTCAATAAGGAGGTGGACAGTAGACGAAATCTTTTTCTTAATTGTGACCAGAGAGATCCACATACACACATAGACTATGCCATCTAAATGTACTTTATTTGTATTTGTTTACGAGTGATCTGATGGTGTACAACAGAGCTAATCGGTCGCTAATTTGACAGACGGAAATTTACCCACTATATTAACATCAACACCATTTTGGAACTTTTCCCTGTGATTACAAGACGAATTCAAATTATTTAAAAAGTGAGGGTGTCTGTGTTGGGCTGATCCCAGGTCCTGTCGTTCCCCTGTCCGCTATGGTCCGCTCCTGCTTACGGAGCCGCCGCCCTGACTTTTCCCTCGCTTTCAAGATATTGACAACTTACATATTTGCAAGAAATGTCACTTGAGACTTATAGTCTGTAAACCAATGCCCGTATGCCTTATAGTTCACGGTTATGGCTCAATATACTTCAGTGTTCACGCTCCGCTACCTGAACTCGCTCACACATTTCAATGGCGGAGTGGTTTGTTTGGTAGCCGAAATTAGGAGCCTGATTGACTCACGCATGCGCAGTCGAGATGGGCATTGGGCTTATTGTTTAGTTCATGTTCACACTTGTCATGTGCTGCTCTACCTTTTACCTTTGTGTTTTAATGCAATGCCATCAGCTTTTATGATCCAAATCCTCGATAATGTGTCGTTTTCTTGCCTAAACCTAACGTGTTGCCCTTTCTCTTTCTCTTCCATGCTCACACCCCGCCTCTCCCACCTTAAGGTAAGTCGTATTGATGTTCTCTAATAAAAAATGTAGAGGGGAAGAATATCTAATATGCGCCCACAGTGAGAGGCGCGCTGTGCTTCTTCTCCGGCTCCTAATCGATAGTTCTCAGATGCACACACCGCCGGCGAACGAGAGCCCCGGCTCGGCAGTGCGTAAACAATGGCCATTTTGAAATAAAGCTGGTTTTTCCGCGACGTATTGTTGCGCCCGTGCCGCGGTGTGAATATTCACGGCGTCTGCTCCCGGGGACCGAGAGATAAGACGTTTATGTTCAGGGGTAAGGGGAGGTAGGGTGGAGGGAAGTGTCGACATCGTTGGCTTAATGGTTTGAATCTAACTCGGGCCAATTAAAAGGCAAGCGGCGTGCGACCGGGCCGGGCTCCCATTCATTTGGAGGGAAATCGAGGTTGAAATGAGGCATTGTGGCGCCACGTGGCCAGTGCGGGACAGAGAAGGGGGCTGTGTTGTGAGGGGTATGAAGGGGGGACAAGGGGAGGCTGTGTGCGCTTTGAGGGGCAGAGGAAGCAGGAGGAGAGGAAGGATGGGCAGAATGGCAAGAGGCTGAGGAGGCTGCAGCCACCATGACCAGCAAACGTATTAGGGAAACTACGCTAATAGTGTTTATAAGTGAGAATGGTTTAGCAAGGAGCTTCTTTGGTGGAGCTTGGAGCTGATTATGGTGATAAATATACGTCTGATTGTCAAACTGGTTAAGATTAAGGTTAGGAACAGGGTTGTGGTTAAATGTATGATATGCAGCAGTTCCAGCGTTATTCGATGGGGTCTCCAAGGAAATTTCCCTGGGGGCCAAATTTTATCTGGAGTGTATTGTCCATAAACAAAAGCTCCAGTAAAATATGTTTTAATTGGGAAATACTACATTTCTTCCATAAATGAATAGTAATGAACCAAACAGTACACTTACACTTACACGTACACTTGTATTGCACTTTTACAATCCTGTGTCACAAGTTTCTGCTACACTGTAGTTATTACTTATTTACTCCACACTTGGTGATAAGCTACTATTACACACATTATACCTTATACACAGCTGCCCTGGGCAAACAGTCCATTTACCACGTGGCTACAATGTGTTGTTTATATCCTAATCTCTTATTATGCCAGTGCCCTCTGCTGGACATGTGTGGAATGCTTTCTTTTCTTTATTTAAGCTGCCCCCTTGTGGCTGGAGTGAGCATTCTGGTAATTTCTTTTAAAAATTCATAACTCCGCACAGGAATGGGCTAAAGACTTACTTTTTTTTGGTGGACATACTCAGGAATTTGTGCCCTACAAGTAAGTGGCCAGATTGAATCATCTTGGAAGTGGCCCGCGGGCCGCCTGTTGGAGACCCCTAGGATAACGAGCCGTGACCCAAATATAAATGTAATTTGTCAAATATTGTATTTTCCACACAGGGTTTCATAAACAAGCAGTAGATATGCCTTTAAGACTGAAATTATGATCAAAACAACCCAATAACATTCATTTTGAATGGAGCCTGCTGTGAGCTGGGTAGGTCTCTGAGTAAATGCTGACAGAGAAAAGCACAAAAACACAAACTGCTGCGTTATATATTAGGGACAGTCCTGACCATGTACACAGTCCTTGTAGTGAGGGCTAAATATCTTGGTTCGTTGCACTTCCAAGCAGCATAAAATACCTGGATGTCTTACAACGTAACTAAACACATATTATGATTATTTTCACAATTTTACTAATGATGCAGACATTTTTTGGATTCAGAGGCATGTGGGGCCTGTTTGTATCTTTCCCTTTACCCTTTGTAGGTTTCCTTTACCACCAAAAAGATGTACAATAGCCAGGATTAGTGTACCCATGACGAGACGCTCAAACATGTTGCTTACAATCGTAATATATGTTTTTGGGCAGCTGGATATGAAGAGAAGAACAGCAATATTCGATAACTGTCTTGAAGATTGCAATATTTTTTACGAAACCATTTACAAAACATGTTAAATCTGTCTTAAAAAACACTGAATCATGACCAAAACTGACTAAAATGTAACTACATGACTAGACGTTTAGACATTTTTATTTTTCTGTGTTTTTGTTTTAAGCTTTAGTAGCAAATGTCTAAATCCAAGTCAGACCTCAGTGAGTTTTGATTAGTGTGACTTTAACTCGGATATTGCCTCACCTGAGTTACCGTTTTCCCTGCATAGTGTCTCATTGTAACCATTAGATATTTATGACAGAACGAGCGGCCTGCCAAAGGTTCATTGTACGAAATGAAATCGTTTCGTTTGTTTACACGGCGCTCGTCCTGCTCCACCAGCGGCTCCATCAGATCCGTTAGCAGCTCTGCCCATGCGTGACATTGCATCTCCGTCATTTACAAGCTGTCTCCTTCGTCACCCTCGGTACATTACGGTGCGTCCGTGCCCGCTAACAAGCTCGCTGTCGCTTCGCACTAACCCACTTCTCTCATCACCACGAGTCAGCACCATCCCAGGCCCCGCGTTCAAACAGCCCCCCGGCGCCGCATGTCACAACACGGCCCAATCACGAGCGCGATCTGCCCAGCTCCCGCCGCCGTATCGCTTCCTGTTTGGTGCGGAATACCGCCGCGTGATTGGATGATAGCGCGGATGCCCTCTCAGGGCCGTGGGAGGAGTCTCGGGGTGACCTTTCCTTAATGTCGCCCGTCAGAAGTTGGCAGCGCGACGTTGCTGACTGCCTTTAACGCTCTTTCGCCAGGGCAATGCAGTTAGTAACTAGTACTTATTGCTTATGTAAATGTGAATTACTTTTCCAGGCTTTTGTTTGTTTGTTTACTTTATTGTCCCTGTAGGGAAATTTGTCCTCTGCTTTTAACCCATGTTTTTTTCCTGCGCTTTGTTCCTTTAGGCCAGTGTTTCTCAACCAGGGAACTTGAAATTACCTCAGATTATAAAAGAAGGTGAAACTGAACTGGTATTTCAATATGACTTTCAAAAACAAGTTAACTTAACGATGTTTCAGTAAAAGGTTTAAATTTGAGAGTATTTTAGCTTTAGTTTGAACTCAACACTCTACTAAATACTGAGGTGGAGGTACTTGGACAATAAATGAACAACTTAAAGTGCATATGACAGATTTTAATGCTCTTGAAAATATGACTTATTTAGATGGATTACATCAGTTTCAAGTTCATCAGTTGCATAGTTATCTTTTTTTTCAGTGAAGCAGCAATTTTAATGAAGAAATGTTGGGCAGAAAAGTTATTTTTATTTGAATGTTTAAGCTGCTGACAGGAAGTGACATAAAAGAAGGAAACATTCCATAGCAGTTTGACTCATTCATTTCCCATTGACTTAAAGGGGGGTATTATGTAAAATCGACTTTTTCAAGCTTTATATCATGTTATTATGTCATTCCCTCATTAAACACATGCCTGGAGTGTTGCCTTGGCTCATTCAGATATTTTTGAGTAATCAGTAAAAACTTAGACGGCAGCCATTTTAGGTGTAGCTATGCCTCAGTCCTCCTAGGAACGCCCCCACCTCCTGGAGACGCCTCTGGACCTTTCGTCACCAGCCAAGCCACCAACCACTGCTCCTCAGCTCAGCAGAGCCCCCTCCCCGCACAGTAGTGTTGTTTAGATGCCACAGCAGTGTGCTGAAGGGGGCGTGTCGGAAAGCTTCTTAAAGAGACAGAGGCCTATTTCAAGACGTTCAGTACAGCCATTTTGAGAGAGCAATTTTATTCAAGGCAGTTATTTTAATTTACTGCATATACAGACCAACAGAAGGTTACGTCATCATTGTAGTATGCTATAGACTGGTGCTATGTGATTGAAAAAAGCATAATACCTCCTCTTTAACATGGTTGCACGGCAACAGTTAATATTGTTTACCTTCTTCGATGTCACTTCCTGTCGGTGTCCAATAAGGAAGTGAAAACATAAACATCACAAAAATGGTCAAACTAAAGAAAACTGGGATAATCTTTAGCAAAATCTTAAATATAATCGTGTTAACTGTGTTTTAGCAAAAACTGTGTCTAATGTGTCATATGCACTTTAAGAGATATGTGAGACTAAAAAGGTTGGGAACCAGTACAAAAAAAAATGCAAACCTAGCTAGATTAGTGCCCTAGACTCATAGCAAGACGGTGTGGCCTTTCTGTGTGGAGTTTCTCCCCGTTTCTGGATGGGTTTCAGTAGCAGGGTTTCCACAGGGTGATAAAAGGCATTGAAAACATTTTACTAAAAAGGTTTATTGCAGTTCATTAAAGGGGATAAGATGCATAATCAACATTTTAGTCCATGTTACAATGTTGTGCTTTCATCAAAAACAAACCTTTGGCCGCTAGCGCATCTTTGAGTAATCTTTGGGTCATCTCCTTTGGCTGTTCTTAGCAGCTCCCAAAAAGCTCCTCCGGAGGAAATGCTTTCCTCACCTCTCCATCCCTTGCTAAGCTTAGTCCTTTGATCGAGGAGTCAAAAAAGTCGCCATAGCTTCACTACAGCCACACGAGCCGCTGGTGTATTTTCGTTTCTCTTTTTTTTCCTTCTCTTTATTGAAACAGCTGCACAGCAAAGGGGAACAGGAGGTGGGAGGGGCTTATGGTTCGCTTGCATGGAAGATCAGGGAGTGGAACAACTGGATATTTTGTTTTAGATCAACATTGCATTTTCATTTTCATAACATAGTGATAAAGAAGTGTTTGAGATTATCGACAAATAGCTGCAAAAACTACTAACCCCTCTTTAAAAAGTTTTGATTCCAACTGGCATTAAATCTACTTTTCTTTGGAAATACTCAAAATGTTTTACTAGATATGCCTTAAGAAATGACACAGGGTTTGTTGCGTTTATAAGAAAATAAGATTAAAAGGTTGCTGTGTGGCACTATTTGAAGGATGGGTCAAATGCAGGGACAATAAAGCCTACAGGTATAATTAGAAACGCATTTTGTCAGGCCTGTCTCGCTGTAAAAAGGAGTGTTTGCATAATTACATATCACTTTGACAAGATTCCATTGTGTAAGCTTTGAAACTGTGGCAACCCTGCGGATACCGGAGTCTTCCTGGTAATCCACAGATTTTTTTTTTTTTTTTTTTTTAAGGCGCAAGAAAGAAGCCTCCATTTTAGGAGACAAAATGGATCCATTAAAGTTGACAACAGCATAAATATTTCAGGAGCGCGAACTTTGGGAGAGAAGACAAAAGGCTATGGGAGGACGAGAGGGCGAAGTGATGGGTTATGTGCGGTTCATGCTCTACAGCTAAAAGGAAGGTTTTGGAAATAACACTGGCTTTTATTCTAAGTTCGTTGTGCGGAAGCAAGGATTTTGTGTGCGTTGCAATGACATTTGCATTTTAAGATTTTAAGATTAAATCGTAACCATGAGAGAAGACTAAAATACTCTGCCTGACCCAAAATATCCATCCATCCATCTTCTTCCACTTGTCCGTTGCCGGGTCGTGGGGGCAGCTGTTGGAGCTGCCCAAATCACACTGCACCAGCCCCTATGGCTCCTCTGCAGGTGGTGGGTCCACAGAAGGACGGCCTCATGGTTCTAACCGGGCCTGTTGGTCTCTCATAAGGGGCTTCTGAACCGCTCTTTGTCTGACCCGTCACCTCAGACCTGTTTGCCATGGGAAACCCTACCAGGAGCACAAAGCCCCCGACAACAGAGCTCCAGGATCATTCGGGCGCTCAAACCCCTCCACCACGTTAAGGTGGCGGTTCCAGGAGGGGGACCCAAAATAAGATAAAAAAAGATCACACTCTCTAATATTTCATTGGACCGCCTTTAGCTTTGATTACTGCTCACATTCACTGTGACATTGTTCCAATAAGCTTCTGCAATGTCCAAAGATCCAGTGTTCGATTCATTCTTGTATTGACGATGGGAGAGTGTGACCACTGCGCAAAGCCTTCCCCAGCACGTCCCAAAGTTTCTCAATGGGGTTAAGATCTGGACCTTTGTAGCGGCCAATCCGTGTGAGAAAATGATGTCTCATGCATTGATGGAATAACCTGGTCATTCAAGATGTTCGGGTCATTCTTTGGGCACATAGTGTTGCTGAACCTAGATCTTAACAGTCAGTTATTACTATTACAAGTTAGAGTCACATACATGATTGTAGAGCTCTAAACTGCAGTTAGCCGGTGTTAAATATAGCAAAGACCAGTTTTGAATCTGCTCATGACGTGGCTATTGAGTTCAGGACTGTGACGTCATATCGCTGCGCATCATGGGATTTGCAGCAATAATGAACATTTTAAAAGGTAAAATACTAGAGTTATTTGTTTATATAAAAGCTGTTGGACACTGCTGTGTGTTCGATGTATTTACCAGTAGTGACTCGGCAGAGTTGTTCCACAGCTTTTTTCTCCACTTTTTGTACTGTTAATGTTAGTCTATGGATAACATGGCGGATCTCCATGGTAACAGTGGATTTTCCAGAACTCTATTGTGTGAGAAAAAAATACAGTTACATTAATTGATCCATGCACAAGTCATTAAAAAAGCATTAAATTAAACTCAAACCGGCATTAGATTGATTTTTTGGAGGGAAAACAATGACTGCAGTTTTGGCTGAAATGGTACACATCTTCTGTTTGGTGGAATGTTTGCAAAATCTAAAGACATCTCCCTAAGTTTTGGAAGTGCCCCGCGTCCTCTCGGCCCAATGCTTTTAGCTAAACACCGCGCATGTTTCTGTTGCCGCCTGCATATTTCCAGCACTGTAAAAATGCTGACCTTTTCCGAAAGCTTTTAAAAGGGCAGCCATCAATAATGCTATATTTTCCATTCTCAGCTGAATTTATGGCGAATGCTGCCAATACGTCTGATAGCAAGTCTTTGTCAGTGACACAATCAATGCACAGATTTATACTGGGAAATTTATGCTACTAATGCAAATTCTAGTGGGCGGGTCGGTCACTGTAACGTGCACGCTATGTAGGTCACACACAAATCTATGGGTGATTCCCTGTTTTTGAAAGAAAGCTCAGAAAATCCACCTTTGTCAGAGATTGGGTCCAAAAATTGACATGTCCTATCATCGGACAAAGACAACATATTTTATCTATAGTTCATTTTCGCTTTGTTTTTATTTCATGTGTGGATGGGCCCAGTAATTTCAGATGTATTAGCCCAGGGTTTTCACAGAGCAGAGCATTAAAGTGGACATAGTATCAGGCAAAAACAACTGTATTCAGGTTTAAACCATTTTCACAACATTCAAGTAGCTTTGAGTAAACCCTCGGACAAAGCTGTTGAATTTAGCTGTTTCCTCTTCTACAGTATCAGTGCCTCGTGCTGTACTTCCTGATTGTTCAAGCCCAAAAAACTGTCCTCCACATTTTTTTTAAAGCCCATAATCCATCATCATCGATTCTGAGCTGTTCTGGTGCTTGAAGAGTGTTTAACACGCACTGCTGGAGCTGCTCACCACCCCCCGTATCCAACCTTGAAGTTATTCTTTAAAGAGGGGTATTATGCTTTTTCAATCCCATAGCACCAGTCTATAGCATACTACAATGATGACGTAACCTTCTGTTGCTCTGTATATGCAGTAAATTAAAATAACTGCCTTGATTAAAATTGCTCTCTCAAAATGGCTGTACTGAACGTCTTGAAATAGGCCTCTGTCTCTTTAAGAAGCTTTCCGACACGCCCCCTTCAGCACACTGCTGTGGCATCTAAACAACACTACTGTGCGGGGAGGGGCCTCTGCTGAGCTGAGGAGCAGTGGTTGGTGGCTTGGCTGGTGACGAAAGGTCCAGAGGCGTCTCCAGGAGGTGGGGGCGTTCCTAGGAGGACTGAGGCATAGCTACACCTAAAATGGCTGCCGTCTAAGTTTTTACTGATTACTCAAAAATATGTGAATGAGCCAAGGCAACACTCCAGGCATGTGTTTAATGAGGGAATGACATAATAACATGATATAAAGCTTGAAAAAGTCGATTTTACATAATACCCCCCCTTTAAGAAAATGATTCCTATATTGCAGCAGGAGGAGCCCCAGTCATGATTTTTACCAGCTTTTTCGCATTTCACTGTTACTATTTAATTCTCAGAGAGACATATTTTTAAATTATGAAAAACACTTTGCTCAAATGTTGCCTGTTGTACCTGATATGCTATTGAATATTGAAATTTCACCTCATTCCTCTGTTTGATGGATTGTTTGCACATACAATACACATACAATATTTGAGTAATAAGTACTTTTATAAGAGTTGTCCGCCGCTCATTGAGCTTTAGGAAGGAACTACCGGTATGTTTTTTGTAAAGATTTCCTTGTGCTTTTGGGTAAGACTGCCCCACAGCCTGATCCTGCAGATATTTGAGCAGAGCGAGTGAATGGATCGATCCATTGTGGTTGTGTTTCAACCTTAGCCAGACCTGCTGACTGTCACATAGTGCGCTCAGAATGTCTGCATCTCGTCAGTGTTCAGGAAGATGTCTCGGGAAATACAAAGTGTAGTAGAGAGCTGTAATGATAAAGATTTGTCCTTTATTTACATTATTCTTATAAAGCCAGAAGGTCACAGGTATAGGAAAGCCACACTGGACTGAATAAAATAATCAAATAATCAATTAAAAATATCAATATAAGCCTAAACTTATATACCCTTTATGCCAACCCCAACCCAAGATAAATGAAGAGAATGAGCAAGAAACCACAATATATTGCAAAAAAATTACTGGTGGCTAATACATTTCCTTCATTGTACTTGAGGCACTGAAAAGCCTTAAAGCAGGTATTTGTTATCATCTCTTTATCACTTTCTTACACTTTTGGATCAATATTCTATTTTCTAACCAACAAAGCCCCTCCCACCCGTGTTCTTGCTCCCCACTGTTTCATTGAAGAGAGAAACGACAGAAAGGTGTGGCCGTAGTGAAGCTATGGCGAGTGTTTTTACTTCGCGGTGAAAGGATTAAGTTTAAAGGGATATTTCGGGATTTTTGACATTGGGCCTCATTTCCTAGTTATCCAGAGTGTTGCTGATGTCTGGAGATATTTTTTCTTAAATTCATGCAGTTCTTATATTTGAAGAGTCTAGTGGCGCTAGGCTAGGGCAAGGCTAAAGCATTTCTATGGTAACAGTTAGCCTGCATTAAAAACAGTCTGACCCACTCCACAGTGCACCTGAGGTAAATCACTTATAACGCCAGACTAACCATATAAATGTCTGTGTCGATAGAATAATTTTAACCATTTTGCATTTAAAATAAGTTATATTTGAGCAGCATCAGCTTCGTGGCTGTAAGCTAACGCAGCGGCGGAGTGATCTGCGAGAAAATAGTCCCTCAAAATGCGGTAATTCATGTGATACAAGGTCAGTTATATTTCAAAAATTATTCTATTAACACAGACATTTATATGGTTAGTCTGGTGTTATAAGTGATTTACCTCAGGTGCACTGTGGAGTGGGTCAGACTGTTTTTAATGCAGGCTAGCTGTTACCATAGAAATGCTTTAGCCTTGCCCTAGCCTAGCGCCACCAGACTCTTCAAATATAAGAACTGCATGAATTTAAGAAAAAAATATCTCCAGACTTTAACAACACTCTGGATAACTAGGAAATGAGGCCCAATGTCAAAAATCCTGAAATATCGCTTTAAGCAAGAGATCCAGAGGGTGAGGAAAACACTTCCTGGATACATAGGAGCCACTGAAGAAGATTGAAAGATTACTCAAAGATGGGCTAGCGGTTCAAAACAAAGTCAAAGTCTGTTTTTAATGAGAGAACAACATTGTAATTACAGCCTTACATGTGTTTTATCTAATTTGTTCTACATTTCACTTAATATAATGACATGGCTCACTGTTTTTACCCAGGAAGTTCATCAAAAATACTAAAAGCTAATTTTATTGCTGGCATTTTCTGTCATTTTTACACCGTTTGTTTACTCAGACGTCGTCCATAGTGTTCAATTAAAATTTAAACATACACATTTTCCTATGTTTGATCATGTTTAGAAATAATAAATGTATGGGTTTGTTTCACTGGAGCATAAAAATGTTGTCTCACCGAATTTTCCGAGTGCTTTGAACCTAAAAGTAGTCGGCACAGTCCGTCATGTGGCAGGTACAGCGCGTCTTTATTAAAATCCCCAAATGAGAGTGATTTCGCGGGTCCATCACGGAGGCCGTCTGACAGCGGATGTGCCTAAGTGAGTACACGCATCGGTTTCCCTGACAACAGCGGCCCTCCTGTCAACACCTCCGTCTCGATGGTGACAAATTGTACTTATTACATCAGCGTTAATTCCCCCCGATCTCCCTCAGATGAAGATGCTTAGGCCGGCGCTGATCAAATTGTGTCAGCATAATTACTGGGAGCAGAAGCCTATTAAAAAGCAGGGGCCACAGACGCACTGTCCGGACCCATCCAGGGGCCGATCACTCAACGTGCGCCTCCGCTGCTCTGCGCGGGGAAATGGGGGAGAGGGGGGGGGGGGCAGGTTATAGTATATATAGTACAAGTGGCATCTGGAGTTGTGCGTCTGTAAGTTTATCAGACACGAGCTGCACAATGTAACAAGCACTTTCTTGAACTATTGCATTATTGTTGCGATATTTTAATGATTTATTCCACCATGTTGCTTTAAAGCCACACTGTGTAAGATTTCACCCAATAAATACAATAAAATAATCATTATAAAAGCTGCTCACCTGTTCCAAGACCTGACTGTAACTTTACTGGGAGCGGCAGCTCACTTTCATTTTACATTTTTCTTCTTTTTAGATGTTAAATGTGGTTATTTGTTAGTATTGTTGTCGGTATAAAGTTACTAAAGAAAAGTCAACAATGAAAGATGGCCCGGGTGTGCCAGACAAACGCAACAGAAAGACGTGTTCACAGGCCAACTGTTATGCAGCCGTTTAGAAGCTGACCCCACGTCGAACGTAAGGCCAAAACATCCCACAACTGAACTCAATTCATGGTGACAGAGAGGAGAGCGGGTCATCTTGTGACCCGAGGGTCGGTGATTCCAATCTGTCGTTGTGTCCTTGGGCGAAACACTTCACCCCCCTTGCCTCCAGTGTCTGCGTACACTGGTGTATGAATGAGAGAGTGAAAGAGTGACTGGTTCCTTGATGTAAAGCACTTTGAGTGCCTAAAGCAGGTAGAAAGGCGCTTTATAAATGTGGCCTTTTTAATTTTTTTGATTCAACAGAAATGCAAAAATGGGACAGCTGGTCACACCTAGGCAGTGGCTAACAAAGAGCTAAACAACTGAGCATGGTGTGGCCTACACCAACCCAGAGCCTGTTGTGGTGGGGCAGGGGTGCACAGGAGTGCAGAAAGAGCGCGCCGTGAAACAGGCAACCCAAAAAAACCAACATTAAAATCAACCAAGAATCTAAAGTTAACAAAGATCTTCAAAACTGAGGCAAAATTACACCAGAAAGGAAAAATAGCATTTTCTGTGTCTAGCTGGTCATTGGGAACATGTTTTGTATTGGTGGCAACTGGTTACAGTATAATCCAAAAATGTTACACAGTATTCAAACAAGGCTTTAACAAAACGGAACAATATGAGGGGAAAATGGAACTACATTAGGAAAATTGTGAGTCAAACTGAACTTTTGCTCAATGAAATTACCATTAGTTTCATGCAGTGTTAAGAGAACGTGGACAAATGTCAGTCAGAAGTGATTTCACCATGTGTGGCTTCTTATGCAACATCGGGATTTAGAAAGTGCATGGGAGGTTCAGTCCGTACACATTAGCCAAAAAAGAAAACTGCCACCAAGCACATCAGCACAGGCCAGAGTGTTTTGCCCAAGGACACAACACCAGGCTTTCCCCGAGCAGAGGTCAGAGACGACTTATAAACAAATGCGCTTCCCTTTTTCTTTTCTTTTTGTTGCAATTCCTTCAATTACCATAAGCAATTTCCCGCGCACTATAGATATGTTTTTGGCCGGCGGCGGCTGCTCTCTGCGTGTGGATGTGTGCGCGCCGAACAGTGGAATTACAAACGAGTGTGGTCTGATGGAAAAGTGCTAATTGCTGTTGTTAAGCTGCTGCAATAATGAGGTTATGACGGCTCACTGCTGCACTCACACACACACGGGGCGGGGAAGTGAGCAGCCTGAAGCCGCTCCTCACTTTGTAGCGAATACAGAAATGTTTGTGTTCATAAACTTGTCTGCCGAGGTGTTTTGTTTCGGCGTATTTGAAGTCTGTGTATTAAGATTTATTCCGGCTTTTTTAACTATTTTAGACCAATTTGCCTTCATAGTTTTGGAATATATTGTGCCTGACTGTTTGGGAAGACAGTTTGGCCATAAACAAGATCAGGGAACAGGTTTAGTGAAGGACTGAAAAGCATAATAGATTACGCTTTGTGATGTACATTGGAGTGTGGGATGGCATGGGTGCAGACAGTGGCGTAGCATGGGGACCAAGGAGCCCCAAGCAAGAGTGCCGGTAGGGGCCCCTCTGGCGGCCGCCCTGTGTACTGCGCACTGGGAGAGAGGACGTACTGTAGGCTGATTCCGAAACCATTAAATGATAGCCTCTAAGTACTAACACTAGCAACTAATCCTTAACCTTTCATGGGGTCAACTGTTAGATCTCTATGCAGTTAGTGAACTAGAGCTTCAGCAGCATTTGCCCAATTCCACCGTCCTTACCCAGGTGAAGTGACATCACCAACAGCTGCTGTTCTTCTTCTTCTTTAAAGTTCAGTGCAGGCCAAACAAAAGTGCATACCGCCACCTACTGTATATTGTCCAACAACAACATAGTGTCTAAATAAAGACATTTAAGGCGAAAAAAAAGAAACATCCAAATGATCCTTCACATTTCCCTTTATTTTATCTCAACAGTGGTTTCATAAAGCTACAGTATGCAAATTAGCCATGTGGCTTAAGTTTCTACTAAATGAAAGCAAAAGCACAAACTGCTTCATTTAGTCCATTTACTGAGGAGGCTCTTTAAAACCATGTGACTGTGCTGTGGTGACTCTAACATGTATTTTGTCACTTTTATAAAGTTTGGCTTGTGCAGAATCTTTTTTTTTTAAATTATTTGTGTTATTAAATGTGCACCTGTCAATCAACAGTGGTTGCGCATGAATCACTCGAGGGTGGGGGCGAGGGGGTGGGGAGTTTGGTGCAGTGGCTTATGGGATGGCACATGGCTCCTAATCGCCAGTGAGTTAGCATCAGAGGTCCCTATGCTAAAGTTTAGTTTAGTTTAGTTTATTTATTTGTTTGAGCAGTTAACCTGCTCAAAGGGAGTGGGCTGAAGCCAAAGGCTTATAAGCGCCCACCCCAAAATAAAAATAGTAACATTACATTTAATATTTACAAGGTAGCAAATCATAAACAAAGGAACATAGGGCAAAGTAACAATAAATGATGAAGAATAAGACCAAAACAACAGCAAAATAAAGAACAAAAGAATGTGCTACTTTTATGTTATAAAGGTGCATTCATACATATTATACTCTGAGATCTTGCTACTTCCCAGTTGTCATTACTATCCTCAATATAATTTAATTTGGGTTTAATTATCATTAATTATCATTATTAAAGGTGCATTAATACATATTATATTCTGAGATCTTGCTACTTCCCAGTTGTCAATATCATCCTTAATATAATTTAATTCGGGTTTATTTATCATTATTATTATATTTGTTTAATTGAGTTATATGTGAAGTGTGATGTAAGCCCTGCATAATGAGGTGCATTAAAAAGCCAGGGTGTAGAGCGGGCTAGTTGAAGAGGGCAGTAACTCCCCCTCAACAAACCCCACCCAGCTGCCCTAACAGCTGATTTTGTAGATGATGTTCCTATGCTGAGTGGTGCATTAAAAGACAAAAGTGGCTATGATAGTTAGCATACAGGCCACTTTCCCTAACTCCTGCCTAACCGACAACCCAATTCGGATGCTTCTTATCAAGGCGCACATTCGGTTTGGCGTAAGACCTCTTACCAATTTATTGTTTTCGGATGGAGCATGAGCCTCAGTAAAGCATGCAGCAGGATGGGGAACAACAGCGCCACAGTGCATTGGTGGAGCAATGGTGTAAATGCAGCACCAAAGTCATTAGGAAGACTATATCAAGCAATATCAAGCATTTGATGCAAGTTTACAAATAATGGACTAGTTTGTGGGGGCCCTTGACTATTGGGAGCCCCAGACAGCTGCCTGCCTTGCCAAATGGCAAGCTACGCCTCTGGGTGCAGAAGAGGCACGTGGACTAAATAATATGTATGATTACGCTCCAGGTTTATTGTTTTATGAAGGTGAAACATTGTGACAAGCTCAAAAAAATAACCCTTGTTGTAATCCATGAAGCTCCTCTGAGTTTTTGAAGTCCAGACTTGCTCACATTTCCTGAGGTACAGCTCAGTCATTTTAGCAACATTTTACTGTAACTTGTTCCAAAAAGGTTTTACCCTGTATTGTTTGTTTGCTTATTTGTTGCTTTATTTGTCATTATACATGAACTATACAACAACATTTGTCCTCTGCATTTAACCCATCCCGATGATGTGGAGCCGGGCTGGTGGTCAGAAACACCTGGCTGGAGGATTCCCCTATTGCACATGTTTTTGTGGTAAGGGAAACCTACCTATTTTGCCACTTGCAAATAGAGACTATTGATTAGTGATTGTTGATGTCCCACTACAAACACGGGGGTGGGACATAAAAAATGATCATAAAAGTGACGACAACGCGGAAACAATGCGATAATGTAATAAAAATATTTGTTTCTGTCGGTCTTAGCTTTCAAATGAGGCGTTACACTGGCCTATAGGCTGTAACCTGTGAGACACTTGGTTAAAGCGGGGGTTAAGAGGTTAAAATCGATAACACACTATATCTCACTCTGTTATTTTTATTTTTTTTAGACATTAAATGATGGTTTGGGCGTTTGCTGGACCTGGGTTTGGGGCTGAACCTCACACTCGCCCGAGCAGGAGGCGACACAGGGACACCACACTATAGCTGTTTAATTCTACTTCGGGTTACATTAAAGGAATTAAGAATCCAACAAGGTTTGAATGTTTGTGGAGGTAATTATGAGCAGTACAAGTTAAATCGCCCTCACACACAGTGGGGAAAGGGACTCCATTACTTATTAAGCAGACATCTTCCCCCCTGCTCAGCTGTTTATGAAATATGCATCGCTCATCACATGGCAGTTGGACATTTTTTGCATGGATTACAAAGCATGCATTATTAACTATGAATGAAAAGCCATTTTTAATTTAAAACCGTGAAGCTATAACACCCGCAGTCACTGCATTTCACTCTGTCCCGAGATCAGGCCGTCTCAGTGTGGTACTGCTGCAAATATATTAGCTTCTCAGGACCCACCAGGCATAAAACTCTGCATTTAACCAGCGTAATGAAGTCTAAATAAGGGCGTAATCAATTCAAAACGTCTTTGTAAATGTATATCTGCATTTAAACTATAGTGATAATATCAGGCTTTCAAGACATTGCTCTGACACAAATGCAGTTTTTTTATCCATTTGAAAAGTATTGTCATGGCAACGTTAGACAGACCAACATGGCGGCTCTGAGGGAAAGTTTTGGATGCGTTCAGTCCAATCACCCAAATCTGAAAGCTTCTTGAAAAAAAAAGCATCAACATAGCGACGACAACGAGGATGAAATTGCCGCAAAAAAAGGTGACAAAAACAACAACAAAGCAGCAACTAAACAAGGACCAAAAACATGCCAGAAAAGCAACAATAACAAAATCGAAAAATGACAAAAAGAGCAACAACAACAAAAATGACAGAAACGTGATGAAAACAACAACAAAGCGGTAACTAAAGAGCAACAAAAATGTGCCAGAAAAGCAACAATAACATAACCAGGCAATAAGAATAATCCATTTAGCTGGATACCGTGAACACACAAATCCTTTATTCTTTAAAGAGGGGGTATTATGCTTTTTTCAATCACATAGCACCAGTCTATAGCATACTACAATGATGACGTAACCTTCTGTTGGTCAGTATATGCAGTAAATTAAAATAACTGCCTTGAATAAAATTGCTCTCTCAAAATGGCTGTACTGAACGTCTTGAAATAGGCCTCTGTCTCTTTAAGAAGCTTTCCGACACGCCCCCTTCAGCACACTGCTGTGGCATCTAAACAACACTACTGTGCGGGGAGGGGGCTCTGCTGAGCTGAGGAGCAGTGGTTGGTGGCTTGGCTGGTGACGAAAGGTCCAGAGGCGTCTCCAGGAGGTGGAGGCGTTCCTAGGAGGACTGAGGCATAGCTACACCTAAAGTGGCTGCCGTCTAAGTTTTTACTGATTACTCAAAAATACGTGAATGAGCCAAGGCAACACTCCAGGCATGTGTTTAATGAGGGAATGACATAATAACATGATATAAAGCTTGAAGAAGTCGATTTTACATAATACCCCCCCTTTAAATCAAAAATAATGAAATTTGAGGACCTTATTGAATTTAAGATGGCACAAATCATGTTCAAAGCCTCACAAAAGTCGCTTCCTGAGAGTATACAAAATATGTTCTGCAAACGAGAAGTCAAATACAACTTGAGAGATAAAATGAGCTTCTTATTTCTTAGATATGAGTTGTAGCACATTCTTTTGTTGTTGTTGTTGTTTCTTTACTTTGCTGTTGTTTTTTTTTTATTGTTCTTCATTATTTGTTGTTACTTTGCCCTATGTTCCCTTGTTTATGATTTGCTACCCTGCAAATGTTAAATGTAATGTTATTGTTTTTATTTTTGGGGTGGCCCACTCCCTTTGAGCAGGTCAACAGCTCAAACAAATAAACTAAACTAAACCAAAAAGTGACAAAAAAAGGTGAACGGAAGGAAACTAGGAAGAACATTCAGCACCATGGACAGCACCAGTGACCGCTCCTTCCTCGTTCTGTTGTTGTTTTCTCATTCCAAAGTCGGTGCTGATATAAGTAGATGAACGTGTGGAGCATTGGTTCATCTTTAAAAGGAGATACAGGGCCGTCAGAAACATAGCTATATATATATATTTTTTTGTTGCATGATAAATGGTCTGGTAATTGTTCCAAGTCCGCACGCTGACTTCCCTCGCCCACTTCAGCTCTCCCGACAGCCATTACGCCCAAATTGCGAAAGAAAAAGAGGCTGTCAAATATCTGCTCCCACGCACGCAGGCCATAAGAGATATAGTTAGCCACCTCGCGTCGTCCCGGAACAGTTTAGGATTTTATAACGTTATGAAAAAGACAAAAAGTGCGGGGGTCAGGCTGAGCAGTTTTCTGACATGTGTCGCCTAAACCTTAGCTCCATCTGACCCACGACCAGGGCTGCACATAAACGTTGAGCTGCCAGGATAAAAAGGTTTGTGTAACGGCAGCCGTCCTCCCCATAAATAACCCATTAAGGTTAAACACCAAAGCCCACGCTATAACCAGGTCAACTCAATTAGCCCCGCGCACCTGTAAAGGGCGTTGATAAAAATCCCTTTCTGCCCCGGACACCTGCTGCGTGAAAGGCTCGGGGGGGCAGCGCGGGCCGATGACTGAGGCGCCATTGAGGAGGCGTCGCGTGTGAAAAGAGGCTGTGTCTCCTCTTCCAGCCTCAGACCCCCCCGTGTGTTCCTGTTTTGGCTCCGTGCGCTTCCTCTGCTGCGGTCGGGCCTCCCTGTGCGCCGCATGCTAAACACTGGGCACTGCAGCACAGCCCCCCCCCGAGTGAATCGAAATGACCTCAAACCTATATCCGCGGGTCTCGAGTGATGAATTAGGGCCGTTCACATAACGGTTAACGGATAAAACCGAAATGAAACTTGTTTTGATCAAAAGTTCTACAAAAGGGAACAGGTCATGGCTTTGATGTGCAATTCTCAATTGATTTATGAAATGACCATCGACTTTCAATAGCACATGAACAGCTCATCTTAGCTTTTAAATGAGGACTTACACTGGCCTCTGGCTGTAAGCTTCAGTCCAGAAGCTTTTAGATTTGGGTAAAGCCGAACTGGAGAAAATGACCCCGGTTAAGGGGGAGGTTAACAGGTTTGTTTGTTTGAGTTTTTATTTCGAGCTAAGGCACAAAATCCAAGAAAAAACAGAAAATATATATACACAATAAAAGAAAAAAGAAAAAAGAAAAAATAATAATATACATTCTAACTCGAAAAGGAGTGGGAAGAAGACAAGCTTATTGACTCCCACCCCTGTTCATAAACTTAAATAACAATAACTAACAACACTGCATATTTCTTACCATTTTACAACACAACTATCAACCGAGTTGGTTACATATTAACAAATGCGACACTGCATTATACCAGGTCAACACTCACAGTATGTCACACGCTACAACCAGTGTATTATTTCTGTTTCCCATACCGAATTCATTACCGTGTTGGCATTACCGTTATTCATCATCACCATTACAACCCATATAACATTACTCTGTATCAAAATGTTTGATACATAACATACTCCACATTTATTCATGAAAGGTACATTAATCGCAGACCGATTGATGCTCATAATAACAAGAATGATCTTAATGATGTGTGTTACAAGGGATTCGTTTTTGTTTTTTGTTTGTTTGTTTTTTCTCTGTGACTGGACCAGCTGCCAGAGGGGAGCAGCCCCCGAGTAACCGGACCATCCTTTGTTGAGTGTCCTATACTATGCATTAAAAGAGACAAATGTTTAGGAGTCTGCTGCCAGAAGAGGGTTTCCTCGAGCTGCCGACCCCCACCTGTCTGCCCTGTACTACGGGTTATGTTGAATGCGGAGTACATAGATATGTGCATGTTTTACTTCTAAGAATTTAATTCCTTTATATTACCATCAGCATCAATAGCATCAAGTGCCAATACAACTCTATAACAGGAAATGATAAATGGTCAACCTGATCATTATTTGTGAGGGATTAGGTCTTCAATCCGGCCATTTTTTTTAGGTAAAGAATAATGCAAGTATCTTTCAGTTGCTGCTTCCGTAATCCAAGTACCGATGGTTTATTTGCGGGACTTTGTGGAATATGTTTGTTTGTAGTTCTCCTTAGTAATGAAGTGGTCAGTGGTTAGCCTGTCGTCACTCATATTCGTAAAGATGGCCGCCGCCTCAGCAGCAGCAGCAGCAGCTCTGGTGTCTTGCTTCTCGTGCCCAGAGTGAGAGCTCGTGCTTCATATTAGATTGTGTCTCCGCTAAAGTGGCTGTGATTAGATAAAAGTGTCTGGAGTAGAAGAGATCCTTTCACTGTTTCACTCTCACACAATAGTCCACCGTTAAAACTTTACCCTCTGCACACGGAAGCTAAATAAGTCCTTTTACTCCCTTGCATTTCACGTCCCATTTTAAGTCTCATATTATTTTGCAAACTCCAAAACAGTAGGTGGCGCTGTGCAGATGTCACTGTGGATCTTGAAAAGGATCAGGAGTGCAGATGCAGAAACCAGTGTTGACGTAGATTATGAAGCGTGTGAGTGGAGTGGGCCGCGCTCGAGCCCCTCCGCCCGCCCCTGGTCCTGTCAAAGCGCCGAGGCCGCTCTGACGTCTTAAAAGCCAGGGGCAGGAGCGGGAGAGGTGCTTGAGGAGAAAATTGCAGCAGCTCGCGGCCGCCGGAGTGAAATAGCGTTTTGTCTCCCTCAAGATGGATTCCACAGTGAGATTTCAAACCCGCGCAACACAATCAAAATGGAGACGCCCGAGCAGAGGGAGGACGGGGGCGAGGAAAGGGGAAGGGTTTATGTGTTTATGGTAAATTAGTTACAATGGTATTCACTAAAATGAGTGGAATATCATGATCATAGTCAAGGTCTCTTCAGGATAAAACAAATCTATACGTCTAGGGTTAGGGTTAGTGTGTTTTGGATTTCTTCAGTATTATTTAATTCCTGAAAAAATATGTTTATAGTTTAATTCATTTCTTGAGTATTTTACATTATATTCAACCGATTCAAACAGCACCATGTTTTATGAATGAGAAAACATATCCTTATTTGTGTCGTGGTTTGTAAACTGGTGGGTCGGGACTAAACTGTTAAAGAGGGGGTATTATGCTTTTTCAATCACATAGCACCAGTCTATAGCATACTACAATGATGACGTAACCTTCTGTTGGTCTGTATATGCAGTAAATTAAAATAACTGCCTTGAATAAAATTGCTCTCTCAAAATGGCTGTGCTGAACGTCTTGAAATAGGCCTCTGTCTCTTTAAGAAGGTTTCCGACACGCCCCCTTCAGCACACTGCTGTGGCATCTAAACAACACTACTGTGCGGGGAGGGGGCTCTGCTGAGCTGAGGAGCAGTGGTTGGTGGCTTGACTGGTGACGAAAGGTCCAGAGGCGTCTCCAGGAGGTGGGGGCGTTCCTAGGAGGACTGAGGCATAGCTACACCTAAAATGGCTGCCGTCTAAGTTTTTACTGATTACTCAAAAATATGTGAATGAGCCAAGGCAACACTCCAGGCATGTGTTTAATGAGGGAATGACATAATAACATGATATAAAGCTTGAAAAGTCGATTTTACATAATACCCCCCCTTTAAGGAGGAGAGACACGCACATCCAAAATACTAAGCCAGTGTGCTGGATCCAAAAAATACTGTGTAAGAAAGGAAAGAGAGCCGCACAACTGTAGATGCTCACCAGTTTTTATTGTTCACACCGGCAGAGTGAAGTTTCGGGGTCTTAGCCCTTCATCAGACTATCGGGACTAAACTGTGCCACAGAAACATTTTCAGTGGGTCACCAGACTTTACTGGGGAACAGAACTTTCTTGAGTGTGTTAGAATGAGTTCTTTTGATCATGAGTTCAGCTTCTTCAACTACAAATTGTTTAGTTTAGTTTATTTGGTTGGGACAGTGCAAGTTAATGAACAAGCCACACCTAATTGTAGACTTGGGCTAATTTCCATCCGTCATCCCCCATGCGCACTCTCAAACACACATCGTTCATCCTGGACTATTGTACATGTTTTTAGTGGTAGGGGAAACCAAAGTACCCGGAGGAAAACTACGCAGACACGGGGAGAACATGCAAACTCCACACAGAAAGGCTCCGTCCCTGGTGGGAATCGAACCCGGGACTTTCTTGCTGCGAATCACGAGTTTATTTTGCTTTATTCCTGTGGTGGTCTGTAAGAGAAGGCACATCATTTATAGGCCAAACTATATTAGTTATATCACAAATCAATGATTATAGATTGATTATCCCAGAGCCAGACCAGCTGAGAACCACTGTCTTTAAAATGATCATGTGGATAATTGTAATGTGTGCAGCATTACTGGCATTATTGTTTATCGTGTGTTTTCTTACCGTGTGTATGATCTGTCATTATCATATCAGAGTGAATAATTAGCCAAACCTTGAAGCGATATCTTACAGAAAAATAATCTGGATTTAATTTGTCCAAATATTTTAAACTTCAGTTAAAATCTACTGCTTGACACTGTGACAGGTAATGCTTCGACGACTAATCTAAACGTTTTGAAGCTTAAAACATAAAAATGCAGAACTGATAATAAAGCAGCGGCAACTGACTTATTGTATTTGTTGAGTAAAAAGATGTTTGCCACTGTATATATAGTATAGTATAGTATAGTATAGTATAGTATAGTTATATGACCCTGACCTATGTGCAGCAGAGCAACAGCATGGCAACAAAAGCCTCCTCCTCACACGCTTCAGAAACAAATCCTCCAGCTTTAAGCCAGTCCTGTCATTGAGTTATACGTCTACACGTTACCAGTCGGTCCAGGAGCCTCCAGAACGTGTGTTTGTTTTATCTGGGTCAGCGCTTACAACAGCTGTGCATTATTTTGCCTCTCCCGCCTTCGTCTGTCTTCTGCCTGGCTTCCCTTTGCATTCGTAATCACCCAAACACACAGTACGTAACGAGGCGCATATTAAAACACATTTTCAAGTAATCCTATTCACAAATGCAAAACAATCTGTGCGTGTTTCACTTCTCAAAGAGCTGGTATTGTGCTTTTTGCAGATATCTTTATCACTGTCATATACTTTGTTGGTTAGAAAACGCAACATTGTAACATGGTCAAAAGCTCAAGCATCAAATTGAATACAAAGGGCAACTTTTGAGCAAAAAAAAAAGGTGTACCATTTCAGCCAAAACTGCAGTTGAATTAGTTTTAGACCATTTTGTTTTTGTATTTGACAAATGTATGCAGTATAAATAGAACAATGTCATTATTTTCCAAGAAATTTAGATTCACTGCCAGTTTTAAAGGGGGTATGATGTAAAATCGACTTTTTCAAGCTTTATATCATGTTATTATGTCATTCCCTCATTGAACACATGCCTGGAGTGTTGCCTTGGCTCATTCACATATTTTTGAGTAATCAGTAAAAACTTAGACGGCAGCCATTTTAGGTGTAGCTATGCCTCGGTCCTCCTAGGAACGCCCCCACCTCCTGGAGACGCCTCTGGACCTTTCGTCACCAGCCAAGCCACCAACCACTGCTCCTCAGCTCAGCAGAGCCCCCTCCCCGCACAGTAGTGTTGTTTAGATGCCACAGCAGTGTGCTGAAGGGGGCGTGTCGGAAAGCTTCTTAAAGAGACAGAGGCCTATTTCAAGACGTTCAGTACAGCCATTTTGAGAGAGCAATTTTATTCAAGGCAGTTATTTTAATTTACTGCATATACAGACCAACAGAAGGTTACGTCATCATTGTAGTATGCTATAGACTGGTGCTATGTGATTGAAAAAAGCATAATACCCCCTCTTTAAGTAAGGGAAACTGCACGACGAGGTGTCCATTATAAGAAATTGCTTATTTTTTTAAAGTCCTGGGCAGGGGTTATTTCACTTTTTAATTTGTTTTACCTGAAGCTACTTCCAGCTCAATTGTTTACCGTTACTATGGGAACAGCTGCAGTGGAGTGATATAGAACGTGATTTAACTGTTGCCGGACTAGTATGATCACTTTATAATGGACACCTTCCAGCTAATCAGAATCGAGTATTCACCCAGACCATGATATAATCCAGTTTAATTGCTTTTTACTTACATTGAACCACATTTCCGTCAGCTCGGCTTTATCCAAATCTAAAAGCTTCTCGACTGGAGAGCAACAGTGTAAGACCTCATTTGAAAGCTAAGGCCTAAAAAACTGATCCTAACTTTTTTGTCTCGTTGTCGCCGCGTTTTTGCCACATTATTGCCGCTTTTTTTGTCATGTTTTTGTCGCTCTTTCATTGCTTCTTTGTCGATTGTTTGTGGCTTTTTTTCGTTGCTTTTCGTTGCGTTTTGTCACGTTTTCGTCTCTATTTGACGAGTTCCAGGACCTTTTAAATTTGGGTAAAGCCAAACTGGAGAAAATGTGCTGGGTTCAAGTGGAGGCTGAGAGATTAAGGCCTTAATTTTGGCACAATTCATTTGATAACTGCCCCTTACTTTTAGTTTAAATGTAATGAAATGTATTGTATCAAAATGGAAAGGAAACAGCCCTTTGAGTATGAGCCTATGTGTCCAAAGCCCTCGACGTGCCGTCTATAACAGGAAAACGTTCTGTGACTGACACCCGAGGATAGGTTCTTCTGAGCGTCACATGAACCTATGGCTATGGTTCGTTCGGCCTGTGCCTTTAATAGCAGAGTTCTACCTGGAAACAGCGGCCGGTGGCGGTGTGGCGCAGCCCCACACTGCAGCAGGAGGAGAGTGCAGACAGGCTGCCATTAGGAGTAGTGTGACACGCTGTGTTTGTAAGGCATGATGGGACGTGACCTCCGGAGGCGCCGCTCATGCTCGAAGTCAAACGGAAAACAGCGCCATGTGCACCTGCTGAGGTTATGCATTTTTAATCTGTCGCTTTTGACCCAAAGAAGCAGGAACGTGAACTTAAACCATGGATCTTTAGTAAACTCTAGATGCCATCCAATGGAATTAATGTCCAGCTCTGGCTGTGATTGTTTATTCTACTCACAAACTCATGTAAACTAATTGGATATTCTACTTATTTTTGTGATTTTCTTATCATTGACTTTCATATGTGGCTAACATTCATATTTCACGATACAAATAGGAAATTGTCTTGTAAAGTATAAAACATTTATCATTTTGCTCATAAGATTGTCTTTGCTAAATGAAATAAACTTGCAAAGTAAACAATGAAGTCATGGAGTGTGTCCTGAGTATGATACTGGACATTATGCAAAGTTCCACTTGAAAATTCCAACTTCTGACTTCAGAGCGTTCCAGCCGCATAAACTCTTACATAAACAAAACTAAAGTTAGCTAATAAGATGCTATGTGAACGTTATATGAGCGTTTCCTCAGATTAGATATAATTTAAAACATGCTAAATAACATTATATTGAAGTTTTATCATCAGCTAAACGTCTTCACTGGGGGCCGCCATTGCCGTCTTCATCTCGTATCCGAACTCGGAGCACTCAGAGTTTACGTGTCGCAGTTACCACTTAGAGCCAGTGTTGCCACAGTTACCATGAAAAAGTGATTACCGATTTGTGATTACTCCTTTAAAGAGGAACTTAGTCACTTTACCGATTACTTGATTTTAAAAGTGACTTTATTAGTTACATTGAGCAGCTGCTGACAACACATTCACCGCCTCATGATACAAATGACGAGCGGTTTTGCCAAAACTCACTTCATTGGAAGAACAGTGACATCAACAATGCTAACGCAAACTCATAATAGTGACTGTATAGAAAAAGTTGCTTATGTTTATGTCGTGAGTCGTCCTCATGCTGAAAACTTGTCGCTCCCTGAGACGCAAGAAGAAAAGAAATATATAATTTTACCAAGGAATTTCAACCTGGATAGACTCACAAAGACAAAAGCAGCGATTAGGGAGATTTATTGATATGTGTATTAGTTTTGGCGATCAGACCCCGGCGGTAGACATCGATGTATACGTCAGTGTAGATGAACAGCTTGGAGTTAGGGATGTCTTCCCCCGGAGCCTGGACACTGGTGGTGGTATGGAGGACCGTGAAGATGCAGCAGGTAGAAGCCGTGGACGGAAGAGGCGGAGATGGGGCGGAGGTGGGTCGCAGCGCAGCTGGGAAGCGAATGGACCATGATTGCTGGGGCTTAAAAGCGGGACCGATGGCGATGATTGGCTGCTACAGAGGTGCGGCTCTTACGCTGATGCTGAGGTGGAGGTGTGGCCCTCTCAGGAATCAATCACTGGCTGGAGGTCGATGACGCTGAAGTTTGTCTACCAGGCTGAATAGGTGGCGTTCACGATTTAGACTGTGATGATGTCATAATGTCAGGTGGAGGGCAGGGGCCAATATAACTCTATGAGAGAAATACAGTTTTTGTAAGAAATCTCCAAAACGAAAATGAACAAAATTTCCTCATCAGTATTTGACAGTGATTGGATTCACAAACCTGACATATTATTTTTGTGTCTGAAAGTCCTTTCTATTGGCCACCATCACGCTCACGTTTTCGAATATTGTCACCACTTTCGGGCGCCTTTCAGAGAAAATAATGCTGACAGAGGAGACAATGAACTTTGAAACCGTTTTTGTTTCATGTGGATTCTTCCAGTAATGATTAAGATGTTAACCAATAACTAAGACAAAAAAATCTGCAATTCGCCAGTTACCACAGTTACCATAGTTACCATCAGTTGCCCTCCACCTCAATGTTAAACTATAGGCTCTTTAGAATGTTGTGATGTCACGTGAACGCAACCTATTAACGCCTAGGCTTCATTTGACAAGAAAAGTAACTCACAGTGACTCAAGTAACTTACTGGTTTGGAAATAGTAACGCGTTAGATTACTCGTTTTTCATTTTGGAGTAACGCATAACTTGTTACTGGCATTACTGTATAGAGCAGCGTTCCAAAGCGTTTTTCCTAGTCGTAGGTTGGAAATTTGCCAGTCACCAATCGCCTGATATGCAGCATTAAGATCGTATGGAACTCTGATTGAAAAGGAAAACATTCATTCTCAGCTGCTTGGCACAAGTTTGTGGAGATGCAGTTCCTCGAGCTCATGCACATGTTCCAACCAAGGAGTTTTAACTACAGTAGGTCTGCTTCACTGGCTCTACTAAAGACTCAATTGGGCTTTTTTTGCAAACAGGTTCCAGCCACAGGATCTGAACCAGAGCAAAAACTCAAACCACTGATATGAGATTTGAACATGTTGACCTCATATGTTGGGGCTAAAGGTAATGTTTGTGAAATACACACCCTTCCTTTAGCATCTGGGTCAATACCTTTCTTGCCCGTGCCTGTTACCTGATCCTTGGCCCGTGCACAGTGAGCAGAGTCCTGTGTAAATTGCCTGTGGGATGAGTTTTGACGTGCGTGCGCTCCCGTGGGCTTGTGTGCATGTGACGGCGGGGAACGATGAATGTTGACAGCCTCACTCAGCCCCGTGTGATCTGCAGAATTAGCATAATACTACTGAACACTGAGGCTTCTGTGGGAGTACAGGAAGTAGAGCAGAGAACAGGTGCTCCAGACTCTTTCATCACGTGGTCCAGGCAAAAAGCAACATGTTAACTGACACGTCTATTCCTCCTTCTGTTTTTCCAGGACAAAGATACGTGATCACATCCACCGGAGCCTTGTACATCGTGGACGTCCTGCCTGAGGATGGGTTGAACAACTACCGCTGCACCACCCGGCACCGCTACACGGGGGAGACCCGGCAGAGCAACAGCGCCCGCCTCATCGTCTCAGGTCAGTGCTGCCCCCGCAGCTCTGCTAACGCAAAACAGGGCGGGGGTGAGATTCAATAGTTTAGGATAACATGTAATTACATCAAAGGCCGGGACACCTAGATGAGTAATATAGTTCATATCAAGCAAAAGTACATGGTTTAGTAATATGTATTTACATTATTTACTTTGTTATTTGACCTCAATTCACAAATCTATACTGTTTTCAATTAAGAATTTATTTATTGTCTAATCATTTTGGGATTCAGTACTTGCCACTCCTTCTTTGGTTTATAGCAGGGGTTCCCAAAGTGGGGTCGGGACCTCTCAAGGGTCGCAAGATCATTTAGAGACAATATTTTTTTAATTTTATGTATTTTTTATTTAGGCCAAATATAGTACAGTATCCAAACTAGCATCATTAAACCAGATTTCAAATGTTGTGCATCTACATTTATTATTATTATTTATTATTATTGATAGTAATTATATTTTAGGCCTCTTAAAGGGATACTTCGGGATTTTTGTTATAGGGCCTCATTTCCCAGTTATCCAGAGTGTTGTTGATGTCTGGAGATATTTTTTTCTTCAATTCATGCAGTTCTTATATTTGAAGAGTCTAGTGGCGCTAGGCTAGTGCTAGGCTAAAGCATTTCTATGGTATCAGTTAGCCTTGCATTAAAAACAGTCTGACCCACTCCACAGTGCACCTGAGGTAAATCACTTATAACGCCAGACTAACCATATAAATGTCTGTGTAATAGAATCATTTTAACCATTTTGCATTTAAAATAACTTATATTTGAGCAGCATCAGCTTCGTGGCTGTAAGCTAACGCGGCGGAGTGATCTGCGAGAGAATAGTCCCTCAAAATGCGGTAATTCATGTGATACAAGGTCAGTTATATTTCAAAAAATATTATATTAAAACAGACATTTATATGGTTAGTCTGGTGTTATAAGTGATTTGCCTCAGGTGCACTGTGGAGTGGGTCAGACTGTTTTTTAATGCAGGCTAACTGATACCATAGAAATGCTTTAGCCTTGCCCTAGCCTAGCGCCACTAGACTCTTCAAATATAAGAACTGCATGAATTTAAGAAAAAAATATCTCCAGACATCAACAACACTCTGGATAACTAGGAAATGAGGCCCAATGTCAAAAATCCCGAGGTATCCCTTTAAGTTTGTCTACACATGCACAGTACTCGGTGTAACTTGTTTTTATTCTGGGTAATTCCCATTTATGCCAGTGGAGGGCGCTCCAAGCAACATGCGAGATCCTTAAAACGTACTTTTACTCATCAAGTGTATGTTCCATGTACACACATTCATTTAAATGATCAAACGTGAAATATCAAGGCTGAGGAGCCCAAAGGGAGTTTTTAACCTCTTACTGCCTGAACTGACGGCATTTTCTCCAGTTCGGCTTCACCCAAATCTAAAAGCTTCCTCGACTGGAGTGCAACAGTGTAATGCCTCATTTGAAAGCTAAGAGTAGTAGTAGTTTATTCGGTCATTTCATTCCTTTAAAGGGGGGTATTATGTAAAATCGACTTTTTCAAGCTTTATATCATGTTATTATGCCATTCCCTCATTAAACACATGCCTGGAGTGTTGCCTTGGCTCATTCACGTATTTTTGAGTAATCAGTAAAAAGTTAGACGGCGGCCATTTTAGGTGTAGCTATGCCTCAGTCCTCCTAGGAACGCCCCCACCTCCTGGAGACGCCTCTGGACCTTTCGTCACCAGCCAAGCCACCAACCACTGCTCCTCAGCTCAGCAGAGCCCCCTCCCCGCACAGTAGTGTTGTTTAGATGCCACAGCAGTGTGCTGAAGGGGGCGTGTCGGAAAGCTTCTTAAAGAGACAGAGGCCTATTTCAAGACTTTCAGTACAGCCATTTTGAGAGAGCAATTTTATTCAAGGCAGTTATTTTAATTTACTGCATATACAGACCAACAGAAGGTTACGTCATCATTGTTGTATGCTATAGACTGGTGCTATGTGATTGAAAAAAGCATAATACCCCCCTTTAGACAATAAACAAACATTTCCATTATTTGTGTACAACACGACCAAAAGGGTTTAGGCTGAAGTGAAAACTTATTATGCCTAACCCAGTTTACATACTTCCACGAGGAAACAAACACAAACATTTATAGTAAACAATATTAAGTGTCAAACAGAAGAGAAATAAGCATGTATTTAGAATTGATTTCAACATAAATTTAAAATATTCCAACATATATTTGTTTTATGTTAATTTATTTTAAACTAAATCATGTCATCATTTAAATTCATTCATTATGGATCTATTAAAGTCTTTTCACTAGTTTCTTACTTTATTCATCCTAAGCTTATATATTTTTGAATGATAGTAGATTTATACAACTTTTTTTGTCATGTCGCTGCTTTTTTTGTCACATTTTTGTCATGTTTTCATAGTTTTTTTGCGTGTTTTTGTTTCTTTTTCATTGTTTTTGTCGTTGCTTTTTTTGTTGAGTTTTCGTTGCGGTTTTTTTTGGCATGTTTTTGCACCACTTTTTTGTCACTTTTTGTGGCTATTTTCACCACATTTTTGTTGCTCTTATGTCGCTTTTTGTTGCATTTTTGTCGCTATTTTGACGCTTTTTTTCAAGAAGCTTTTAGATTTGGGTAAAGCCAAACTGGAGAAAGTGTGCTCAGTTCAGGCGGGGGTTAAGAGGTTAAAGAACTTCTCTATTATGTTTAATTTCAACAGAGAAGTTGCAACTCTATTGTTGCCGTGTCTGCGCAGGTTTCCACCAGGTACTCCGGGTTTCCCTACCACAAAAAAATGTACAATAGGGTCCAACCTGTGGCCAGGACACTACTGGAAATGAGATTCTTGATCTCAGCGCGACTTTCCTGGTTACTTAAAGGCATAATACATTTACATTTACAATACAATACTTAGCATAAAAATTGCAAATAAATCCTTCATCCCTAAATTGATAGACGAAAGTGAATCCTGACCTTGTGAATCAATATTAGATATATTAGATATATTAGATATATTAATCCAGTCACCCATCTGGCAACACCCTGTGCTCATTATCTCCACATTTCCCTTTCAGACCCCACCAATGCTGAGCCAAGCATCCTGGACGGCTTTGACCACAGGGAGGTCACGATAAATCACCGAGTGGAGCTGCCCTGCAAGGCCTCGGGCTTCCCCACGCCCAAGTACCGCTGGCTCAAAGACAACAGCCCCCTGGAGCCCGACATGCGCTTTCGACAGACCGTCTCGGGCCTGCTGATCGAGAACACGCAGCCCAGCGACGCCGGGACGTACGTGTGTGAGGTGTGGAACAGCTACGGCAACGCGGAGGTGGTGGGACGCCTTTATGTCAAACGTGAGTAGTTTGTACAGGCTCTTAATGTGCTGGGAAATGGTTAGAAAGGAAAGAAAAGTGCACGTTTTGGCCACTGCTAATGACTTTTGAGAAATGTGAGAAAAGATGTTCTTGTTGGGTAAAGTTCATCTATAGTTTTGTCTAGTTGTGAAGGGCTGGGAGCACTTAGAGGTGGGCAAAATATCGTCTACAAGATGGTGTTTGGAAGATTTTCTCCAATGTGGAATATATGGTAAAAATATGGGGGGAAAAATGTTAAAAAGAAAAGAAAAGAAGTTTTAGAAAATTGATTAAAAATAGGGAAAAATATGTGGGGGAAATGGTTAAAATTGGGGAAACATTTGGAAAGAATTTAGAAAAAATTGGGAAAGAATTGGGGGAAAATGGAGGGAGGGGGGTTACATTTATGTGGAAAAATTTATGTGTTTAGAACATGTATCTTTTTGAGCGACAGAGCAATGTAAATTTAGATGTTTGCAGCTTCATCATTGTTATTGATAAAGTCCCCACAAAAAAGAAAGAGAAATTAACTTTTGTCAATATCACCTCAGCCCTAATAGCACTTAGAAATGTCTAACATTTCAAAAAAGTTGAGCCCTCAGTTCATACATTAATAGTCCAATTTAAGGAAGTTTGTTTGATGCATGACCCTGTTTGGGGCTGAAAAGGCCTCGTCAACATTTCAGTTTTTTAAAGGAGGAAGAAAAGATGTAGGTTTTTAAGTTGCATTACTCGAAATGGAATAGTCCAGAAAGCTGAGAAATATCTAGGCATACATGACAACATACTTTATACAACATTTTTTATCCTATTTACATAACCCTAACATACTTGCATTTCATCTCACACAAATAGTCATAGCACAGAGCATTAACAGCGGTCTTCTGGTCCTCGCAGAGCCCCTGAAGGTGGTGGTGAGCCCCCGGAAGGTGAAGGGCAGTGTCGGGGGGAAGGTGTCTCTGTCCTGCAGTGTGAGCGGGTCCGAGGAGTACGAACTGTCCTGGTACCGCAACGGAGAGATCATCTACCCCAGCAACAACGTGCGCTTCACCGGCCTCAACCGAGAGAACCTCATCATGGAGGGCATGTCCAAGAGCGACGGAGGGGCGTACCAGTGCTTCGCCAGGAAGGCCAAGATGTCCGCCCAGGATTTTGTGCAAGTCATCCTTGAAGGTATGTTAAAAACTTCTGGGTATATCAGCTCACAGCGAACTGTAACCTATAACTTTACTCACTATTCTGGCAAACGCAGCCCAGGCTGCCTGTTGCAAAGAACACAGCTGCAGTCAAAGCTCTATAGATGCAGTCAGCATTATCAGAATCTCTGTGGGAGCAAACAAACCATTCCTCTCAATGGAAAAAGCGTCGTCTACTACTATCGTGGTCCAACAATCCATACGTATTTGTTCTTGAATATCTGGGAGTACTAGATATTCCCAGATATTAGCGTTCCCTGAAATGCTAACGTTAGCTAGTTTATCCTCTAGCTCGGTGCTTCTAACCATAAACCAAGCTCGATATCTGGAGATGAGTCCTGGGGCGCTGAACTGCTGCTACCCATTGTCCCAGCGTCAAATGCAGAGGATAAATTTACCTTCGGGGACAATAAGGCATGCCTTAACTTTAAAGTGCATATGACCGGTTTTAAAGCAGTACTAAGTAACTCTTGCCCCTAGAGGCCATAAGCGCAACTGCAGGTGTCTTAGCAAGTTATGATTTTTTAACTGATTAAATGTCTTGGAGAGTAAATACTACGCTGACAGAAAAGGTGAAGGGAGAGAGGGGTGTTGTACATCCAGTTATACAATGGAAATATTTTTTTCACTCAAACTTGGCTGTAAATACTGTTTAAGTGGCGCTAGCCCGCAGTTAGCTTTGCCCGTTAGCCTGTTAGCTTCTTCCTCGTGATTCTATTAGTGTGTATTGGTTGCTCCGCCCCGGTGGCAGTCAAGTTGCAAGCATGGTTTTCTGGCCAGAGACACCAGGGGGAGATGAAAGACCCTCCAATCATCCCATTAACACTTGTATTACCCCCAGAGGGACTACGGAAAGGATATAAACACTTAGTACTGTTTTAATGCTTTTGAAAATATGACTTAATTAGATGGATAACATCTGTTGAAAGTAATCAATATCATTTTATTTCAGTTAAGTTAAGTAAGAATCTTTAAGCTCCTGACAGGAAGTGACATAGATAGAGGTAACGTTTCATAGCAGTTTGACTCATTTCCCGTTGACATAACATGGTTGGCATGGCAACAGTTGAAAATTGTTTGCCTCTATCTATGTCACTTCCTGTCAGTGTCCAATACGTTTTTTTAAGTGTGACGTCACAACTTCCGCTTCCGGGTCCTGGCAGACGGCAAAATATGCGAGAAAAAAACATAAAAATCTCGTAAAAACAACCATCAATATTTCTGAAACTCAACAGAGAGTTACTGAAGCTACTTATTTCTTAGACTCATTAGCCAAAAATTCCGCACCTACTGCTAAAAAAGTAATATTTACTAAAGTCGCTACTTCCGGGTTTAGCGTAGCTGCTGCGCCGTTAGCATTTTTCTCCGCTAACCCGGAAGTACCGATTTTGGTAAATATTACTTTTATAGCAGTAGGTGCGCCATTTTTGGCTAATGGGCCTGATGAATAAGTATGTTCAGTAACTCTCTGTTGAATTTCAGAAATATTGATTGTGGTATTAAAGAGTTTTTTGTAGTTTCTCGCACATCTGCCGGACCCGGAAGTAGAGCTGTGACGTCACCACTTAACAAACTTATAGGGAAGTGAAACTATAAACATCACAAAAATGGTCAAACTAAAGGAAGCTGGGTAATTTTTTTGTGTGCCAAATCTTAAATCTGTTAACTATGTTTTAGCAAAAATGTGTCTAATGTGTCATTATGCACTTTAACTTTACGTGGTACATGCTTTGTACATAATGTTCACATTCAACATTAGCTCTAACCGCCGTATTTCAACATCAACAGTAATTCATTCACTTTCACTTCCTTAAAGGCAATATGCTTGATTTTTGGAACGAAATTAGCTTTGTCCTTCTTTGGTATATTGTAAACTTAAAGGGGGGGTATTATGTAAAATCGACTTTTTCAAGCTTTATATCATGTTATTATGTCATTCCCTCATTAAACACATGCCTGGAGTGTTGCCTTGGCTCATTCACATATTTTTGAGTAATCAGTAAAAACTTAGACGGCAGCCATTTTAGGTGTAGCTATGCCTCAGTCCTCCTAGGAACGCCCCCACCTCCTGGAGACGCCTCTGGACCTTTCGTCACCAGCCAAGCCACAAACCACTGCTCCTCAGCTCAGCAGAGCCCCCTCCCCGCACAGTAGTGTTGTTTAGATGCCACAGCAGTGTGCTGAAGGGGGCGTGTCGGAAAGCTTCTTAAAGAGACAGAGGCCTATTTCAAGACGTTCAGTACAGCCATTTTGAGAGAGCAACTTTATTCAAGGCAGTTATTTTAATTTACTGCATATACAGACCAACAGAAGGTTACGTCATCATTGTAGTATGCTATAGACTGGTGCTATGTGATTGAAAAAAGCATAAAACCCCGTCTTTAAAGATTTTGTGGGGAAAACACTGCGTCTAATTCTAAACATGAACTTACAGGCTTGTTTTCTACAATTTCTGTGTGAAGTGACCCGGCGAGTACAGAAACGTGCCTGTGAACATTTGGGAAAGAGAATGAGTTTGGCTTCCCATTTTATTGTAAGAAAATAAATCAGGTCTTTAGGGACTCAATTCTGACTCAACTTATGTGCTGTATATTTGTTGCTGACCAGTGACCACGCCCATAATACACCATTGAAAGAAATATTCACATAAAAATCCAGCTATGTTGAAGCTGATATTTGACGTTTATCCGGCAAACATCGTAAAACCTGTAGAAATTGACAGACTTTGAATCCCCCGCCTCCCGTCCAGCACTGCAGGCCTTGAGAACGGGACGTCACCTTTAGCCTGAACGCCGTTTTGTCCGCGACGCCGGTGGAGACATTGTCGGTATGATCCTTGACAACAGAAATACATGATGCACGCTCGCTCCTGATCCAATAGCTTACGTTGGCCAGCGTTACTCCGGCAACAGTCTCCTGTGGCCCGGAGCAGGGAAAAGCAGATATTGATCATCTATAATCACGAGGAACTGAGCGAGATTATCAGAGAGCTGCAGCAGGAGGACGCAGCTCTGTCTTTGTGTTGGTCTGGGAGGAATCACGCTTCATTTCTGGCTGTACATATGGCATATATTTACACCATTTTCAGATATGGAGGTTGGCAAAACAGGGAAGCAAAGCAGTCTCTTTTTCCAAATCAAGAAGCCCAGAAACGGTCTGCCTTTGGCTAACGTTTCAACTAAGCACACATTCATTAAAGTTGGAAGGTGCTTTGAGCAATCAGTTTCTTTTCTCTATTAGGTTATGTTTTGACATCTGTTTAAGCTTGCTCTATACACTTTCATTGGACTAGTTCTGGTCATTACAGAGCTTGATTTGCCTTCACTATAGTGCAGGGGTAGGCAGGTTTGCTTAGTGGCGGGTCAGTTTTCGTGCACCAAAGTAAAGGACCGCTTCCAACTTTATTTATCTCACAGTGGAGAAATTCAATTGCTGTTCAGCTTAGCCCAGTAATAGACCACAGGGAGGAGTTCAGCCTGGCTTAGTCCCTCCCCTCTATTAACAGCTATTCTCACCTGAAGGTAAACATCTATGCCATTTAAGTCTTTGTAATTCTATATCCTAATGCCTTAAATCACACCTAAGTTTCAGACTGGTTTACCTGGTGTTTGATCACTGATGTATAATAATATTTCTAGAAAATACCATATTGGGATCCAGATGTGCTAAGCTAACGTCGCCTACCCCTGCTATAGGGACTAACATTATTATCCATGTCTAATACGCAGTATGTAAACCGTCAGCCACTCCTACTCCTACTCGGTCGAAACTCAATCAAAACTTTATATCTTCTCTCACCTGTAATGCAATTAATACACAATAACCACACTTTAGCGTAATTAATATTAGACAACACTCACTCACTTTCCCTTTACGGATCACGTTGATGATGATCTCCGAAGAGTGAGCAGTCTTCTCGTCTTTAGCTGACTTTGAAGCGAGGAACAGAGCTTGCAGGGTGATCAATCAATCAATGGTTTTGTATAGCCCAATATCAGCACGGCAAGGAAAAACTCAAAAACCCCGGGGGGAGAAAAGAGAAACCTTGGAGAGAACCACAGAAGGAGAGATCCACTCCCATGGACGGACAGGCTATAGAGACCCAGGGCCGATGGAGTCCCAGAGCAGACGAGCCAAGATCTTTCTGCTGGTCTCCTCTTCTGGGACGATCAACACGTGATCTTGCCGACAACGCCAATATTGTTGCAGATTTCTAATCAACTATTGTAAAGCAACATAAATATAGTTGAAGTGTGAATCAAGAGTGGTCATTTATTTCACATTAGCTCCATATTACAACAGCTCCAGTAACTCAAGGATTGACAATGCAATACATCGCCTCAACATACTGAGAATTGGTTTCTTCTTTAAAGGATCTGTATCATGCTATTTTAGCCATTCCAAAGTAAACTATAGGCATTTATATGATATATTGTACCTCTATCACTATGGAGTACTCATTTTTGAGAGAAATGTAAGTATTTTTGGGGGTATTTTCCAAACCCGGAAGACAAAACGCTTCGATTCAGTTAACTCCGCCCCTCTCTCCGCTCATTCCACATTTGCAGTATTATAAATATAAACATCGCTGCAAAAAGTGAAGTTACTTACATGAAGTCACATAATGCAGTTATAAGGAGTTGACATGTGCAACAGTTTCATAAATGGCTAACACACACGCTAACACACACGCTAACACACACGCTAACACGCGTTTTGATTGACTCACCGCTCAGTCTGGCCTCCCCATCGGGTTATGGGATCGTATTGGTTATAAAAGTTAATCCACTTTGATTCTGGCCAAGGTTCACCAAGCATCCATCAGGTTGGTTGATATAGTAGCTGAATCCCAGAAAGAAATTCCAACTTCTTGCGAGTGCACTCTTCTTTAGGAAGGTTGAATAGTCCTGTTCCTCTCGTAGCCAAACGCGCATCCGTGACATAATCGTTGGGTAAGAAAAAAGAACAGGCGTGTCCAGAGTAGGTTAGAAAGAGCTCAGTCTTCAAAAACAAGACTTCTGCTCGGATCCATGGATCCTCCGGCCGGGGGTGTGTTTGTTTAGCCTCCTGGGACAGCACAGACGCGTCGGAGAGTTGCTTATTTTTTCAGGAGGATTACTTAGAACTGCGTGAATGAAGCCAAAAACCGCTCTGGGGGTGTTTTTGAGAAGGAAATAGCATAACAACATGGCTAAAAACTCAAAAAAGTCGATTTTGCATGATATAGGACCTTTAAAAGTTTATTTCACCTCCCTGAGCTGTGTTTCATCCTTGCGTGTCGTCTTCTCCCTCTCCCCCTCCCCAGACGGCACCCCTAAGATCCTGGCTTCGTTCAGCGAGAAGGTGGTCAACCCCAGCGAGCCGGTGTTCCTGATGTGCAAGGTGAAGGGCACGCCCCCGCCCCGCTGCAGCTGGATTCTGGACGACGACCCGGTGATCAAGGACAGCCACCACCACCTGGGGCACTACGAGACGCACGAGGGGCACGTGGTCAGCCAGCTCAACGTGTCCCACACCCAGGTGACGGACGGGGGCGTGTACCGGTGCACCTGCGCCAACTCCGCCGGGGCAGCCTTCCATCAGGCTCGAATAAACGTAAGAGGTGCTTGTCAAATCAGCTCCTCCAAGAACAACATTACACATACATACGTGTTGTTTGTCTGTGCGGATGTGTGAGTGGGACTGGAAAGTGTGTTTAGATGTTGATATATTTCTCTCTTTGTGAAGCAGCAACTTGATTACGGGAGACCAAGTAGCTAGAAGGATGTGGTGTCCATGTGGGGAACGGGCCACCCCTGGGAACGGCTTGCCAGATTAGTGCATTATGGGCAAAAATATACATAAAAAGTCAGCATTAAAGCGGGGGTATTACGGGAGCGTTTTACTAAATTACAGTGCTGTTTTCTCTCATCAAAAGAAACAACAGGAATGGGCTACCGTATATATCCTCGCGAGCGTCACGTGACTTCCGAGTGGATCCTCAGGAGGCGCTGCTCTTCCTGTCCCGTTATGGCCCTATGAGTTAGTAGCGGCGTTTTGTCCAAATAAATAAATAGCTCAAGATTACATGGCAGGCTGTGAGTGTTTGGGAATTTTTACACAACACTCTTTAGAAACGCCCTGTTAATTTCCCAGAAATTAAACAGATTTAAACACAAGGTCAAACATTAAGTTTATTCTTAGCGGATCCGGGAGGTGAGTGGATGCCCGTCTGGCAGCCTCGCCACGCTTCCAGCTCACTCTCAGCAAGTACAAAAATCACATACAGCTATATTGAAAATATAGCCACACCCCATTCTCCCCTCAAGCCAGTAATTTTCCACTGAGGCATCTTTGAGTAATCTTTGAATCTTTCTCAGTCGCTATTATTACCTTTCCTCACCTCTCGATCTCTTGCTAAGCTGAATCCTTTCATCGCAGGCGGGGTAAAAACACGGGCTCATAAACTCCATGTGATCCTGGGTGACTTGAGCTTATCCCAGAGCGTCTGCGCTTTAGGCAAAGTGAACAGTTATCAGCTGGTTAGTGGCTGAATAGGATTTTCCCCGTGTTTTAATAAGAATTAGGTTGACCTACATTTAGGGGGGAAAAAAGGTGCTTTTTAGTTGTAACCACAGTGCAGCAGAGGTAGGAGACTTTCCCCGAAAAGTGGGTCGCAAACATCTCCTTAGTCTGTGGTTAAATAAATGTCTTATGTCTCATGAGTTATTGTACTTTTGTTATGATATTTCCAGAGTGACAGAGACTCACTTTAGGGATAAACCGTGCGCTCAAAAGACTATTTCTGCTGACAAATGGTCTGATCAAAAATATGTTTTAGCTGCATTTGATTAAAGTTCAAAGTCTGCCACATGCACAGTGCAGGGAGAAACCGAGGGATGTCCAGTATTGCCCCAGGTTTTACTTTTACTGTACAAGCTATAGTTTCATTAACCCCTTAACCCCCGCCTTAACCAAGCACATTTTCTACAGCTTTACCCTAATCTAAAAGCTTCCTGACTGGAGCTACAGCCTATACGCCAGAGCAACGCCTCATTTGAAAGCTAAGACCTACAAAACTCATCGAAGCATCGTCCTTGTTTCTATTACAATGTTTTTGGCGTATTTTTGTCACATTTCTGTCACATTTTTGTTGCTTTTTTATCACATTTTTGTTGCTTTTTATCACATTTTTGTTACTTTTCTGTCACATTTTTGTTGCTTTTTATCACATTTTTGTTGCTTTTTTTTTACAAATTTTTATCACATTTTTGTTGCTTTTTATCAAATTTTGTTGCTTTTTTTACGCATTTTTGTCACATTTTGTCATGTTTTTGTTGCTTTTTTTTACTCATTTTTGTCACATTTTTGTTGCTTTTTCCCCCCCACACATTTCGGCCGCATTTAGTTGTTTTATTGTTATAAAACTTATCAAGCCACAAACATGTGACCAAAACCAATCAAAAAGCAACAAAAAAGGAAGAGAACGTGACAATCATAACGAGGAAGAATCAGTCTTGTAGGTCTTAGCTTTGAAATGAGACATTACACTATAGTCTGTAAGCTCCAGTCAAGAAGCTTTTAGATTTGGGTAAAGCCGAACTGGAGAAAAAGTGCTTGGTTAAATAATTATACAAGTAAGTGGGTAACAGATTCCAAAATGTGAGGATAGAAACAGTTTAATGGTTTAAGTCGCTTGTTGTGTGCGTGAGATGTGAGAAAGAATACGTGTTTGTTGTATCTGATGTTGTATTATTTCTATTTCTACCAACAGAGTAGCTTTAAATAATGCGGGAGAAGTAATAAGAGTATTTATACTTATATAAGAGTATATTGTGTTTTCCTTCAGTTAGCTAATCTGCTTTGCATTTCACGCCTTCTCCTCGCAGCGCTAAGCAAACACCGAAAAAGGATTAGCCCGGCAAATCTCCCGAGTGCAGCCGTTTTAGTTACAGGTGCTCGCTGTAAGTTACGCGGCACACAGTTCATGTTTTGTGAATCGAACACACCCAAACCCTGCCTATGTACCAAGGTAATTTCTTCAATGCTTGTGTCTGTTTCAGGCCGCGCGAGCATCCGACCGTTGAAAAATATCACGGCCATTGCGGGGAAAGACGCCTTCATACACTGCCGCGTGATCGGTTATCCGTATTACTCCATCAAGTGGTACAAGAACTCGGCCCTGCTGCCCTTCAACCACAGGCAGCGGGCGTTCGAGAACAACGGCACGCTCAAGCTCACCAACGTGCAGCAGGGCGACGCCGGAGAGTACAACTGCAAGGTGATGGTGCAGCCCAACAAGATGGACTCCCAGAGCGTGCACCTGAGAGTGAGAGGTAGGGCCACGGAAGTGCTTAATGTCTCGAGCTTTATTATCACTACTTTTCCCATGTTAAGCACACGCAGAGATGTCCTGTTCGGGTGTTCATGGCTAGTAACTTGTTCTTGTATGATTAACCTATTAGACGTAATGCAGCAGTCAAAAAAGGAATAAACAAGGAGCATCTGCATTAGCTGGAAAAGGAAGAAAGCGGGAAGTAAGAGGTGAAATTAGCACGGCGGCTAACAGCTTAAAGCTAACCAGAGAAATTTGCAAAGTTCTTGACTGGCGTTATAGTATGTCCCAGATCTAACTCGCCTAAAGAGGAAAGTCAAGGAAACGTGGTGGAGTTTTAAGACATGGACCCACAGAGCCATGCAAACCTTCACTTCTTCTGGGCAAATGGGTTCCTGGAAATATCTCCTTTGATTGAAAAAAGTGGGAGGACTGTGCACACTTAAGCAGCTCTTTTTGCGTTAGTCGCCTGTGATTTGAACATGCATGTTTGTAAAAGCCTGATGACTCTGCAGAAACCTGGTGTCTTTTGGCAGGTTTACTGACACTCAAAAGGGTGGAACTGGAAACCACACAAAAGCCACCTGTAAGGAGCAGCGGGGACCCATCTCCAGATGTGGAGTCAGGCTGATGGTCAGAATCACCTGGCTGGAGGATTCACCTATTATACATGTTTTTAGTGGTAGGGGAAACCGGTGTGCCCGGAGGAAACCTACACAGACACGGGGAGAACATGCAAACTCCACACAGAAAGTCCTCGTTCTGGTGGGAATCGAACCCGGGACCTTCTAGAAGTGAAGCGGAAGCGCTAACTGCTGCACTACCGTGCCGCACTTATGTTATACACATACTGTATCTGCGGTTTGAAAGACAAAGCCGCCTTGGTCATGTGGTCATACCGCCTTTGCTCTGCCCAATCCCGTCAGATCTTGGAAGCTAAGCAGGGAAGGGCCTGGTTAGTACTTGGATGGGAGACCGTTTGGTAACACCAGGAAGCCTAGCGAATGTAGTGAGTGAGTGAGTGATTGGTGGTGGTCGGAGGGGCCGATGGCGCAGACTGGTTGCCTCGCTTCCGTCAGTATACCCCAGGGCAGCTGTGGCTATAACAGTAGCTTACCACCACCAAGTATGGAGTGAATGAATAATGACAACAGTGCAGCGCTTTGAGAAACTTGGTAATACAGGCTTGTAAAGCGCAATACAAGTGTAAGGCATTATTATTATTAAGCTGTCTGCATTCAACAATTGTTGGACTTTGTACAGCTGTGACTACAGGAAGTGTCCACTAGATGGCAGTGATAACACCATGTGACAAATTACAGGGAATAATTGCGTTTTTTTGGAGAACTTATAATTGTTGTCAAGCTTGTAGCATAATTGTGTTGAATATTAGGAGCAGCAGAGGAAGGAAATCTTCCATGACAGCCTGGCGGATGAAGCTGACTTTCAGTCAGTTGGACCTGGCACAAATGGAAGGATTTAAGACATTAATTGAAAGGAGTGCATGGGGTCCAGTGTTAACTGGAGTCAATAACTTTTGACTATATATTTTAATTTGGCTTTAGTTACTTTTGACGAAACTGTTATTTCGTTTTAGTCAAGATTTAGTCAAATAATTCGCTTCAATTTTAGTCTAGTTTTAGTCGACTAAAATTACATGTAAATTTAGTCGACTATCTAAGGTTAATATAGTATCTTTACATTGACAATATTTATTTTAATCATATTAATTCAAGGTCCTCTGCTTCATGTTTCTTCTCCACATGAACAAAGCTTAGACCTGTTTCTTTGGCCGTGACTTTAAATGATATGAGGCTCTTTCATTGGAAGTTTGGATGATTTTAGTCTCTTCTTTTCATTTTTATTTTGTCATGTTTTAGTCGACGAAACTATCTGGACATTGTAGTCACAGTTTTAGTCTCATAAACAACTTTCAATTTAGTTTTAGTCTAATTTAGTCAAGAAAAATAATACGTTGACTTTGAGCAGGAAAATCGGTCAGATCATTGTCGTTTAGCCACGTCTTCATAAACCTCCTAAGATGCGTCAGCAGAACACGAACACAACGCCTCCTGCATCTTCACTTGCCCCGAGTAATGTCCGCTGAGATCTTTCCAACACCCATAGGTAACATGGAGAGGTCTTCCCCTCCTGTACAGCATTACGGAGCGACGCGCCTCTTCCCAGCGGTGCCGTAGCCAGCCCAGTGCATTTGTTAATTTACTCGGCTCGCGCTTAAAATGCGGAAGTGTCTTTGGGGATCCCCGCAGTCCATTATCTCCACTTTGTTGTGAATTAAATAAGCCGCTAAAGTGCTGCTTATTTCACTGTTACTTGAACTGGCTGGACGCTCGAGCGCAGATGAGATGGAGACGGAATAAAGCGAGGGGCCGTTTGAAAAGAGATGGTTACGCCAATTATTGTTATTAGTGGTGGTAGTTTTGTGGCTAAATCTGTTGAGAGAGAGAATGGAGCAAAACTATGACCGAATGAGCCGGTGTTGTAATTACGAGCCCCACACTCTGTTCCGCCTTCGTAAAGAAATTGTAAATAATTCATTCATAAAACATTTACAACTACAGAATAATGTATGCACTCATTAATGTATTTTTTGTTAGTAATTTCAAGCAGTCGGGGTTGAAACAGGTAGTAAGTACTGTGGTTTTAGAACATTTCCAAATATTATTTCTATTTTATTAAACTATATTTATTACTACTGTATATGAATTATACTAAAATCATCTTGTTTTTTTTCTATACTGATTTAGCCTTTATTTAAGCAGAACAGTCCCACTGAGATACTGTCAGAATCTCGTTTCACTGGAGTGCAGGCACCAGTGTTCAACCTATTGTAGATGTTTTAGTATAATACGTACATAAACAACTAGAAAATTAAAGGGGGGGTATTATGTAAAATCGACTTCTTCAAGCTTTATATCATGTTATTATGTCATTCCCTCATTAAACACATGCCTGGAGTGTTGCCTTGGCTCATTCACATATTTTTGAGTAATCAGTAAAAACTTAGACGGCAGCCATTTTAGGTGTAGCTATGCCTCAGTCCTCCTAGGAACGCCCCCACCTCCTGGAGACGCCTCTGGACCTTTCGTCACCAGCCAAGCCACCAACCACTGCTCCTCAGCTCAGCAGAGCCCCCTCCCCGCACAGTAGTGTTGTTTAGATGCCACAGCAGTGTGCTGAAGGGGGCGTGTCGGAAAGCTTCTTAAAGAGACAGAGGCCTATTTCAAGACGTTCAGTACAGCCATTTTGAGAGAGCAATTTGATTCAAGGCAGTTATTTTAATTTACTGCATATACAGACCAACAGAAGGTTACGTCATCATTGTAGTATGCTATAGACTGGTGCTATGTGATTGAAAAAAGCATAATACCCCCTCTTTAAAGATTGATTCTGACAAAGAAGTTTTATTGTGACCGGAGGTTTTTTTTCCACTGCTACTTTTAAACCTTCATAACTTTTTTTGGCTTGTAGTATTCCATTCCAATCCAACTTTAAAGCAGTGGTTCTCAAGTGGTAGGGTTAGTTACAAATAACACATAACTTAGATAAATAATAAACTATACAAACTTAAAACTGTAAGACTGTAAGGGCGTGCATAGAGAAGATCAAAATAAACTAACAACAATTTGACATAGAACAACAGTGTGAGTGTATTCACAGACGTGCATGTGCAGATCTTAGTGTGGACATTATTACATTCATGAGTCTGATACAGAGTTATTGGGTCTAGTTTTTGTTCATGAGTCTGATGGCGGAGGGGAATAAGCTGTTTTCGTGGCGGGAGGTATGAGTCTGTATGGACCGTAGCCTCCTGCCTCAGGGGAGAGGGGTGAATAGTCCGTGTCCAGGGTGAGAAGGGTCAGCTGTGATCTGACCTGACGCCTCCGGGTCCTGGAGGTGAACAGGTCCTGGAGAGATGGGAGCACACAGCCCATCACGAACTGCAGCACGCACAATGCGCTGCAGTCGGTGCCTGTCCCGGTCTGTAGTTCCGGGTAACACATGGTGATGGAGGAGGAGAGGATGGACTCGATGATGGCCGTGTTGAACTTCACCAGCAGCTGCCACAGGAAGAACATCCTCTGCTGGGCCTTCTTGATGAAGGAGCTAATTTGTCATATAGTGTATAGAATATTGTATTTTCCACACAAGGTTTTATTGAACAAGCACTAGATATGCCTTTCAGACTGACATCATGATCAAAACATTCATTTTAACAGGTAGTATTTTTATGCAGTTTCAGGTTGAGAATTGGTTCCGAAACCCACTTTTGAGTCCGACCCACCAGCTGAGAATCATTGCTATAAAGAACTTTAAAAACAACACAATAGACACGTGTAAAAGTCAACTCTCAGACTGTTTTATAGAAGAGATTTTAAAGCAGTGAGTGAATCAGTGAGTCTGATATTTAGTGGGAGTTCATTCCAAAGTTTAGGGGCTGCCACTGAAAAAAGTCAATTAGTAAATTCCATTGATACAGAAAGCTACTACTTTGAGCAGCTTTAGGCCTCAACATAAAGGCAGAGTTTCAAACCTGTTCAATGAAACCTCACCTGTGCCTATAAACTTCAATGATGGATTTTGTAACACGTCGGCTCCATGTCAGGGCTCGTTCTTTTGCAGTCCCGCTGACCTCCTTTACAGCAGTAGACGAGGATTAGCCTAAAAAAGCCCGTCTTCCTGCCACACTATCTGGGGAATTACCTTGTTCAGAGTCTTATCTCCCTCCCCTTCGCTCCGCAGTCCCGCCGTACATCCAGCCGTTCGAGTTCCAGCGCTTCACCATCGGCCAGCGCGTCTTCATCCCCTGCGTGGTCATGTCGGGCGACCGGCCGCTGGACATCACCTGGCAGAAGGACGGGCGGCCCATACCGGTCAGCTTAGGCGTCACCGTGGACAACATCGACTTCACCAGCTCCCTGCGGATCAACAACCTCACCCCCGACCACAACGGCAACTACACCTGCATCGCGAGGAACGAGGCGGCCGTCGTGGAGCATCAGAGTCAGCTCATAGTCAGAGGTGAGGAAGATGAAGTCAGTTTATCTAACATGCACTCAGAGGCGGTCCCTATGTACATTTACTTAAGCACTGCACTTGAGTAGAGTTTTAGAGGGTCTGTACTTTACTTGAGTAGTATTTGTGTTGAGAACTTTCTACTTTTACTTCACTACATTTGAAAAATAAACATAACACTTTCTACTCCACTACATTAAAAAAAACTAATTTGGCCATGTGTTTTGTTGTATGTTTTTGAAGCTGCAAAGTTATTTTCCCTGACACTTATTCAAACAGATTTGTCCTTTCTACGTTGAATACTGAAGTATATTCTAGTCAGGGTGCCCAAACTTTTTGTCTCCGAGGGCCAAAAGGAAGAAGTGCCTGTGGGTCGCGGGCCAAACACACCGATGTCATGTGAAACACATATAACTGCAAATTATAATAATAAATAAATAACATTTGCATTTGATTTTATCTATGCAAATAACATGCTACAATAAAACAAATGTTAACTATGGCAAAAGCCTAGTTTTAGTAGAACAAAATCAACAATTGCAGCAATATAGTGCAAAATGTAAACACCTCTATCTACAGCACCTACAGTGACTTTACCTCATTCATTTGTTAACTCAAAGAAAATGCCATTTTAGATCATTTTGAAAGTGTCAGTTCAGCATAAAGTCTTTTATAGTCAATTTCTAACACGCAGCTTTGTCAACAACCTTTGCAATAAAAGTTGGACAACTGGGAGCTGATGTGCTACAGCGCTCTGTGATAAACACCAAGACACGACAACAGTGTGTCCTTAACTTTGCGAAAGGAGTGAAACAGCGCCCCCAATTTGACACTGGTGGCCAAAAAGTGTACTGCATCCATATTTACCATTGAGAATGAATGAGAGAGAGTTAGTATTAATCATACTGGCGCAAAAGCAGTCACTCTCTAGCGGGCCAATGGAATTGTTCCGGGCCCCCCACTTTGGGCACTTTGGAGTAATATTTGACCAGTAGTATCTGTACTTTTACATACCATATCTCAGGCTCATTAACTAACGTGGGTCTACATTTTGTGCTAATTTCGGCTTGATTGGGGACAGGGCTGGGATTTTGGAACTGAGAGAGAGCTCTTAGGCGTAGTCTTACTTTAGCCGTAGGATCTGGCAACCATTAGTTTAGTTTAGTTTATTTGAGCAGTTTTAATTTTTCCTAATTTACAAAAATACACATTAAACAATTATAGATGCTCAAAAGGAGTAGGCTGAAGCAAGAAGCTTAGAAGCCCCCAACCCACATTCGACATAATAAACATTTGCATTTCACTGTGACAATTGTGTGTCCAACATTGTATAAAATGTCATCTTTTTAGAGTTTATTTTCAAAAACAAAAGGCCTGCAGTTTTGTTTTGATTCGTGTATGTTTAAGTATAATTATTAAAGGGCTCTGTACCTGATATTTTTCCAGGTATTGTGGAATTAAATATTTTTTTCCGTTGCATTAGAAGGAAATATTGGTGGATCTGGTGAGTCTTGTGTTTTTAGGAAATTCAAACAAATCATTTGTCATTGAATTATCATGACATGTAGCTTCATACTATAGCAGCTCATCACTCGTATAAATGGGTTTACTTTTATTTCCATCAAAGATCAAAAGAGCCACACCAGACGCCGCCAGTACAAAGCGTTGGTTGATCATATTTCAACCACAATATTAAGTTTAGCGCCTCCATGCTCCGTCTACTGACTACAAAAAACAAGGGCTGGTTATCTTTGAAGTGTTTTCCATACATACACACACATCATTTTGTGTGTGATTTGTGCTAAGTTGAATAACAGGTAGTTTCAAAAGCCTGACTGAATACTGCGTGAGATACGGCCTCCCTAATCCTTAACGTTTCCTGGTGTTTGTGCAGTTCCTCCTCAGTTTGTGGTCCAGCCTGAAGATCAAGATGGAATCTATGGGAAAACGGTGACGCTGAACTGCTCTGCTGAAGGTTACCCACCGCCCACCATCGTCTGGGAGCACTCCAAAGGTAAAGTACACAGCATTATGACATCGAGACACATGCCTCCCCTGTGGGCACTTGTGTGTCATGCACTGGCTGTTTATTTGTTGGTCATAAGCTCTAAAGACTATAGCTTTCCAAACCTAGACTATAACCACTACCCAGCCCGATTATGCAGTGCAGAGAGGCATTTGGAAGGAGGCACTTTTCCTTCCTTCCTTCCTTCTTTCCTTCAATAATTTCTTCTTTCCTTCTTTCCTTCCTTCCTTCTTTCCTTCCATCCTTCTTTCCTTCATTCCTTCCTTCTTTCCTTTCTTCCGACCTTCCTTCCTTCAATAATTTCTTCTTTCCTTCCATCCTTCTTTCCTTCTTTCCTTCTTTCTTTCCTTCTTTCCTTCCTTCCTTCTTTCCTTCTTTCCTTCCTTCAATAATTTCTTCTTTCCTTCCATCCTTCTTTCCTTCTTTCCTTCTTTCCTTCCTTCCTTCCTTCCTTCCTTCTTTCCTTCTTTCCTTCCTTCCTTCTTTCCTTCATTCCTTCCTTCTTTCCTTTCTTCCTTCCTTCCTTCAATAATTTCTTCTTTCCTTCCATCCTTCTTTCCTTCTTTCCTTCCTTCCTTCCTTCCTTCCTTCTTTCCTTCTTTCCTTCCTTCCTTCTTTCCTTCATTCCTTCCTTCTTTCCTTTCTTCCTTCCTTCAATAATTTCTTCTTTCCTTCCATCCTTCTTTCCTTCTTTCCTTCTTTCTTTCCTTCTTTCCTTCCTTCCTTCTTTCCTTCTTTCCTTCCTTCAATAATTTCTTCTTTCCTTCCATCCTTCTTTCCTTCTTTCCTTCTTCCTTCTTTCCTTCCTTCCTTCTTTCCTTCTTTCCTTCCTTCCTTCTTTCCTTCATTCCTTCCTTCTTTCCTTTCTTCCTTCCTTCCTTCAATAATTTCTTCTTTCCTTCCATCCTTCTTTCCTTCTTTCCTTCCTTCCTTCCTTCCTTCCTTCTTTCCTTCTTTCCTTCCTTCCTTCTTTCCTTCATTCCTTCCTTCTTTCCTTTCTTCCTTCCTTCCTTCAATAATTTCTTCTTTCCTTCCATCCTTCTTTCCTTTCTTCCTTCCTTCCTTCAATAATTTCTTCTTTCCTTCCATCCTTCTTTCCTTCTTTCCTTCCTTCCTTCCTTCCTTCCTTCCTTCCTTCTTTCCTTCTTTCCTTCCTTCCTTCTTTCCTTCATTCCTTCCTTCTTTCCTTTCTTCCTTCCTTCCTTCAATAATTTCTTCTTTCCTTCCTTCCTTCTTTCCTTCCTTCCTTCTTTCCTTCTTTCCTTCCTTCCTTCCTTTCTTCCTCCCTCCCTTCCTTCATTCATTCATTCATTCCTTCCTTCCATCTTTCCATCCTTCCTTCCACTACAAACCCATTAACAGCAATACCACAATAACAAGGATAAACATTCATGAATAGAACAATTATTAATAAACAAAATAGGTACTGGTGCATGTTTGAAATCTGGGAACATTTTTATTGCATTGTTTTAAGCTTAGCAAATACTATTTCAATGCTTCCTTATAAGTTATTGCTTCTGTAGAGGTTTGAAATGTGAACTGAATCATGATTTAAAGACAAAAGATGAAGTTTTGCCATATTCTTTCTGTATCTCCAGCATATGCTTTTAACCGTGGCCTGTGCCTGTAAACGGGCTGTACCTACATATACGACAGCGACATTAGTATTCTTCCCCCACTTAGCTTTCATCCACCCGCATCACCGTGTACGATCTCAAAAGCAGCCCGTACGCACACACAGAACAGAGGATATTCATGTGAAAGACGCAAAAGCAAACAAAGTAAAAGGCTGAGAGAGACCGGTGAGTCCAGGCGGCCACTCGAACAGGCCTCACACTGCAGGAGAGGGGGCCCCAGGTGTGCGCTCCCCCAGCCATAAAACAAGGATGAAAGCTTCACCAGGAGCAGAGGCGCAGTGTCCAATGAGCGGGGCGGGGGGGAGGGGGGGAGGGCAGTGGGTGAACCTCCAGATCAAAGGAATAAGAGAATCGCATGTGTTTGGTGCCTTTGATGGGATTTGCTCACGCCCAGATGGAGGAGACGTCAGGCAGGCTTCATGGATGTTATAAAACCAATCAACGATTTTGATTTATTTTAGTCCAGAGATGCTTTGTGTTGAACCGAGCACATTTTCTGCAGTTTGGCTTTACCCAAATCTTAAAGCTTCTTGAAAAAAGTGTCAGAATCACGACAAAACGAGAAGAAAACAAGGATGAAAATTCAACAAAAAAAGAAAAGAAAAAAAACTAAAATATGGCAAAAATGCAATAAAAAAATTACAAACATGTGACAAAAACTCAATAAAAAAGCAACAAAAAAGTAACCAAAAAAAAGTCACATAAACACAACAAGAAAAGTGACAAAAAAATCTGAAAAGGTGATAAAAATGGGTCAAAAACATAAAAAAAAGGCCCCAGAAAAAGCAACAAAAGAGTGTCAAAAAAGGCGATGAAAAAGTGGCAAACATCCGATGACAACACAGCAACAACACAAGGAAAAAGATCCATTCAGATCAGTTTTGTAGGTCTTAGCTTTCAAATGAGGCATTGGACTGGCCTATGTGGCTGTGAAAACTGAAGAGTTGATGTTACTGGCTTTAAAGCACCTTCAGTGACAATAATATCAGAATGAAATGAGCAATTATTAATCTTTTCCTCATATTTAGACCTAATCTTTTGCAATAGTGAATAGTCCACACGTTATGATCTATTAGGCTAATACTCGATGTCGTCATGTCTGTGGCTTTGATGACTATTATATAATAATTACTTTAGTTTAGTTTAGTGGAATTTATTTGAGTGATTATTTACATTATTTACATAAACATTGTAACGGTGCAGAAAATAAATAAAGTAACAAAAAAAGTAACAAAAACTCAAAAGGAGTATAGGCCGAAGCAAGAAAGCTTATAAGTGCCTCCCCCCATATTCAAAATGCATTTACATTCCGGTTACAGTGATACATCATCTCGTACAATATAACACTTTACATTACAAATTCCTGGATTACACAATTACAATTGTCCACATTAACTTTACGTACAGCAGCTTTGCTAAAGAAAAACATTCATGTTTAACAAAAAGAAAATCACACGATGATTACAAGACTTCAAAAGTAAGAAGACAACACGAAGATAGAAATGTATGCAGTTTACCAATATATATAATAATAATAATAATAATAATAATAGGCTCTATGCATGGGAGTGTTACTCTGAGTGCGATCTCCGGAAGTCCCGGTTCTTCATCTCTCGCTATTTTCCCACTAAGGATTAGCGATGTCGTGCACAAATCGACGAATAGTTCAAGAAAACATCAGAGCGATACTGATGGGAAGTCACTGACTACATGTTGGATGTAAATACTTGATGCAGGAAACGTCTTTGTTCATTGAGGTGCGAGTTTTTATCTCAGAGCTAACGGCTAGTATCAAAAAACTCCACCACAAAATTAAACAACTAAGGAGTATTTATACTAAAGACATTGTTTTTTCAAAATCTTGGTCTCAGTGTTAGCCGTTAGCTTCAAGACAAAAACACCGTCATGAGCAAAGTGAATTCTTTGCTCCTGACGCGATGTTTTATCATGATGTCAGTGACTATCCATCAGTAACTCGCTGCCTGCCATGTAATCTGCTATTAACTCACAGGGAAATAATCGAGACAGGAAGAGCAGCGCCTCCGGAGGATCCATTCGTAAGTCACGTGACGCTCGTGTGCATATAGCCCATAATATGATCGGTAAAGCCATTCTTCACAAACAAAGCATCGCTTCCCTTAACAGATCTGTGATTTACATAAACGGCGCTACACATCTGGATGCATCAGTTTGCCTGCCATTCACCAAAACATCCGGAAGAAAACAACTACAATTGCTCCTTGTGCAATGCTACTGAAAAGAAATTGTGAGCAAAATAAAGCCACATTTCTGAGTTATAATCAGTAGAGCAACTGGGAAATAATGCTAACAGACACGATAGAAGTTCGTCAGCAAAGAATAGGCTCAAATGAAGAGTAGATTCGGCAACATATGTTTTCTCGGGCCATTAGTGTAGCCACAGCCGAGCCGAGCGGTGTTGCTTCTTTTTAAAGAGATGAGTAATGAAAAGCAGCCGGTGTGGGGCCGGGGCAGGTGCCGGGGGAGGCCATTGTCTAATGTGCCGTAAGCCTCGGTGCAGTTTGTCCACGGAATGGCCGCCTCCTGCTCCTGAGTAACGGCCGTGGTGTTGGCTACGGCAGCCAGATGAGTGTCTCCGGGAGAAATGGACCAGTAAGTAAAGGTCAACTGCTATTAGCATAACGGCTAGCCCTGTTTGGATATGCAAAATCCATAATTCAAGGGAGAACACACAGACGCTTGGCCCGGGCTTTTCTCTCTTTCTGCTTCTGTCCTCTCTCTCCTTCTCTCTGTCTGTCTCTCACGGACAAAAGGACCCGCCATATTTAAGTGTATGATTCATGTATGGGGTACAAGAGGTCCCGGACGAGCCCCCATAAATATGTTACGACCAAAAGGACTCAACATATTCAAAGAAGGACAAGGGCAAACGTTCATTTTATAATTAATCTGCTTAAACTTCATTCTTCTTCTTTGATTCTTCGGTTGATTGGTTCAAAGGGGGAGTATTATGCAAATTGTTCTCTCATCAAACGCAAACCAGGTGTCCTGTTTGGAGTCGCTAGCGCATCTTTGAGTGATCTTTGAATCATCTCCTGTAGTTCTTCTCGCAGGAACCATCTGCTAGAGGGGGCGCCGAATTGCACTTTAATTTTTAAACCCTATGCTCCCGTCATCTACAACATCGCCAATTTTCGGACATCACTTTGGAACAGAAAGTGACAGAGGCTTTTGTCTTTTGTGTTGGAAACTAGACATTTCAAGCTTTGAAACCAATGGCCGCTGGCTGCTCTGCTTTGCGACGACGACACTGGAGGCCGCCATTGCTGTAGTACCGCCATATAGCCGCTAGTCCCCCATTGAAATGCATTGCACTTTAGACACGTTAAAAACAACTTTAATGCCCGGTGCCTCATTTTTTGGAACTGTCTAGAGCTAGATATTCCTCCTGTGATTACGCTGGGTTAGACACAATCAGAGGCACCGGGCTGGTTATTGTAGGAGACATTTTAGAAATCTCGTACTTAATGAGGGTTGGATTGTTAGCATTGGAGCTGCGCGAGCTACACGTCACACAAGGGCCGAGTCTACAGTGAAGATCCCGCCCTTATGCCCTTATTAGGAACATGCTTCGTCAGAGCAGGGGAGGAGGAGTCTGTAAATCCACCATGATTTCCCCCTCGAATGTGGTCATTATGGTAAACAGGGAGGAGTGAGGAATGACGGTCTATTAATAATATGTCTATGTTTGAAACGACTATTCCCTGGTCCTTCTACGCCTTCAAGGGAGCCGCGTAGCATCGGGGTGAAAACTCATACATTTATTTCAGAAGTTCCTCCTCCAATATAACTGTTGTGCGCACGTGTCATGAGTGCACATGTTCTGATTTTATGAATAGATAATCATAATATAATATAACAATGGTAATCACAATAAAATAGAGTAAAACTGGCCTGTTCCATATCCAAAGTGTGACCAAAAGGATTGGGGGAACAAAAGGAAAAAAACAATAGGGGAGCAGGAGGAAGGCTTATGGGCAGATTGCGTGGGAATCAGGACTTGAAACTGTTTTGCTTTAGCTGCTTTACATCAATATTGCATTTTCTAACAAAGTGTAAGATGGTGATAAAGATGTGTTACAGATCAGTTTAGCACTTTGGTCTTCCTCGGTGTTGTTGTAAAGTGCTATATAAATAAACTTACTACCAAATACCTGCAAAAAGCATAGTAAAAAAAACAAGAGATAGAACTGAAAAAATGACCCTATGAGCAAATCAAAGGCAAAACACAAGATGTACCACAAAATAGGAAAACAGGTACAAAAAGTCTCCCTCTCTCGTCTTTCTCTCCTCTCTCCTCTCCTGTCCTCTCGCTCCTCCCCCTCCTCGAGCTCAGGGGAACTAGAACAAAGTCGCCACTTGACCCTGTTCTTGCCGGGGCCACTTGACTGCGTTTTAATTAAAGGCAAAACCCACAGCTCTAAATGGCCTAATCTCTACATGCTAATGCTAACGCGGCGCTAATGTGGAGTGCGCCGCGGTGCACAGATGTGTTTAATAGTGGATGAGCGCGGAGGATTGTGGCGCTTTTATCGTTACATGAGCAGGATGTTTGCTTATTCTCTGAAGATACTGAGGGCTTTGTGGAAATTTGGCCTGACAACACAGAATAGAAAATGAATTGATAAAAGTATTAATTCCCAAGTGTCCGCAAGTGTGTGGCGTATTAAACTGTCACTTTATTCAGTCAGTTTATTGAAGCAGCGTCCAAACCTAGAGCAAACAGTGTTGACAAAACATTACCACAAGGATTAAATGCACCAATCCAATCCAATCCAATCCACTTTATTTCTATAGCACATTTAAACAACAGAACAGTTCCAAAGTGCTGCACAAAACAGAAAAGTACACACAAAACTCCATGTAGCTCAACCAGTCAATAAAAATAGAATAAAAACAATATATATATAAGTCATCACAAATGGAATAAATAATTAAAATAAGAAATAAATAATCAATTTATAAAATCAATAAAAATCGTAAAACAATAAATAATAAAAAAATAAATATAATCTATGTAAAATCAATAAAAATAAATAAAAAAGACACAGGGACCACACAACTCACGCGGTGTTAAAAGACTAATTGTAATAGGGCTGAAAGATATATCGTTATCGTATCGAGATCGAGATATGAACATTCAAGATATTAAGATGTTTATATATTTTTCGGCTTTTTTTTTGTTTTTTCTTGGCTTTTGTGCCTTAGCTCGAAATAAAACTCTAAATAAAAAAATAAAAAAATAATATCGAAGAAGCAAGGATACTATATGGTTATCGTATTGACATTAAAATTGAAAAAAGCAAGAAATAAACAATATAGATTTTCATCAATAAAACTGCACTCTTTGTTATTATGTTTTTATTTTTCTGAAAAATGCTTGGTTTTCACCTAACCCATAGTTATATCGTATCGTATTGATATTGAGATATCTGGCATGAATATCGAGATATGAATTGTGCATATTGTTCAGGCCTAAATTGTAATATGTTTTTCTTAATGTTTAGTCCTTCTGTTCAAGTGATTCAAGATTCAAATGGGACACGTTTTCAGCATAAAAAAATAAATAATAGATTTAAAGATTTATTTTTTCAGCCCCAATAGCTAAATTTACCCGCTTTCAGATCGGGCTGTCTCCAGTCCATAAAATACTTAAAAATGATACTTTTGCACAATGTGAAAAGTTTTATATCATTTATTTGAATGAATCGCTGCTATTGTTATAGGTAAATAGGCCTGTCACAATAACAAAATTTGAAGTTCGATATATTGAGGCAGGAAAATATCACGATAAACGATAATATTGAGTCTTAAGATACCGGATACTTTCAACTTTAAAGCGTGAAAATGACAGTAAACTGGTGTTCTAAAAGTGCTTAATCCCACCCTAATAGCACACAAGCTGCAAAAACATGAAATATAATCTAGCACAATTTACTTCAGTTAAAATTATACTTTTACAAAGAAAAAATGCTAATAAATGTACAGACGATAAGTATTGAGCCCAAAAATGTCTCGTTTATCTGTTATTTATCAAACGATAAGTCGATATAGTAATTATCGTGACAGCCCTAAAGGTAAAGCTAATACTTGGTTTGAATGTGGTATCACGTACTGTATCTGGGGACACTGATACATGTAATCAAATATTGCAACAGGTTATTGCATACACTCCTAGAGTTTGTAAGGAGGGCGCTGGGTGGATTCACTTTACGTCATTCAATGTTCACTGGTTGAGCAAAGATAGTAAACTTTAAGACCTTCAAAAAAGTTAATGTTCTCTCGCATTGTTTGTGTAAGCTCTCGGACCTTTTGATTCAGACAAAGGTTTTGAAGCCGTCATCTGTAGCTCACCTCAAGAGGCTTCATCCACAACAACCTAAGCTAAGCCACACAAGCTATGGTGGGAAGGAGCCCAGTCTAATAAGCTGGCAGTTTCATCGGGAGTCCATTTCTTATTTCATTGTAACATCATGGAGGATGTCAGGCTGCGAGACCTGATTGTCTGGCACTTGGAGTTTACATGTTCTCCCCGGGTCTGCGTAGGTCTCCTCTGGGTGCTCCGGTTTCCCCGGCCTCCAAAAATGGTATAATGACAATAAAAAGTTGTTCATTCATTCATTCATTATAGGAATTGAGTGGAAACAACCCAAACTCCTTCAATGAGAACTTTTGTCTGTTGCATTATACTTTCCTCATGAAGCCTGACGTTTATTAATTGTATAATGAACACAATAAAGAGAGAGAACCCAGTGATTGGCGCTCACCCAAGGCCCTCTCCTTGTGCTGTTGTTGTTGTTTTTGCCTCCGTCTTGTTAAGCATGAGCGTTACGTCTCCTCGGATTGCATCACGTCGCCCTGGCCCGCGCTGCAGCAGCTGTTTGCCGGCGCGGGGATTTAGGCCTGGTGTGGAGAAACATGTTTTCAATCCTGCCCTAATCTGACAGGCTTTGTCATCAAATCTGTAAACATGGACTCGCACATGCGCCAGGCGGCCATGTTGCACAATTCCACCGAAAAAAGAAAAAAAACCTTCACTGACAATGGCAATAAAACCTATTCCGATTGTGGTGCAGCATAAACAAGGTTAATGCTTTTTTACAGTATTATAACGCCCACAAACTGTAACGGGAAGATAAAGTAGCTTCAGCATGTGAACTTTTATTGACAATGCATTTTCCTTTGAGTGATTACATAATGAAGTATCTGTACTCTTGAGTTAAAAAAAAAAAGTTGCACTGTGTGGTGTTGAATATTTCTATATATGTTTTTGTCATAATAGGCTTTAATGATTATATGAAACTGTGTTGATTGTAATCTGTGCTTTTGGGGTGATTTGAATTGAATTGTATTGTTGTCTTTACTCTGATATCCACTGGGGGGCAGTGTGTTAGAATGCGGAGTCAGGTTGCGCAGCAGAAGAAGAGCATTCCAAGGACAGTGATTGGTTCTTCAACAAGTAGCCGCCTACTTCCTGTGCTTATAAAAGGCCAGGGTACGGAGCCGCTCCCCCTCTCGCGCTCTGCTCCATCCCTGGCTGGCCACTGAGCATCACCATGTAGCCTTTAGCATAGCTTTTGTTTTAGATTGTAAATTCAGGGAATAAAATAATGATTTTGATTTTAAAGAACGAGTCTCCATCTTCTCGCCATATTAAAGAACACAATAGTGGGTAAAGACTTTGTGTTTTATGTACCTTATACTTCAAGAATTATTGCCTTTTTACACAATTTTTCAGCATTTTCTTTGGAAATATTAGGATTTTACATTATTTCATGCCATTACCAAAACATAAATCAGACGAGTAGCATTTTGTACAAGCCCTTTTTTACTCTTGACTATTTATTTGGGTCATTCTTTCAACTTCTACTTATGTAAAGATGTTTTAAAGTAACGGTTCATAGCTTTTCCAGGTTGAATTTACACTTATGCTTATGTTTTTGCAAGTGGTTAGTATTTAGAAGGACACCTAATGTTTAAACCTCATGTTCATAGTCAAAGCTAATGCAGAAAACGCTCCAAATTCTGGTTATTTATTTTTAACAGAAAGCATTTGGGGGGTTTTGGTTTTGGACTGGGGAGTTTCAGTACGAGACTTGTTTGAAAAAAAACACCTGTAAAGAAATGAATGCTTGTATTTGATTTTACTTTTGGACGAAACGTTCTTTTAGAATAACCCAGACTCCTCTCGCTTCCCAATGTGGCAGCCAAAGCGCTCACCTGTTGTGCGTCCGGTGTGCTTTAGGTGCGGGCGTGCCCCAGTTCCAGCCCATCCCCCTGATCACGGGCTCTCGGATCCAGCTGCTGAGTAACGGCTCCCTGCTGATCAAGCACGTGCTGGAGGACGACAACGGCTTCTACCTTTGTAAGGTCAGCAACGACGTGGGCGCAGACGTCAGCAAGTCCATGTACCTCACCGTCAAGAGTAAGAGCAACACACGCACGTTTTGTTCCGTAACTGTAAACGCTGCTCCTGACACATGGCACACATTTCCCCCACACACAGCTGACCATTTTCTTCTCAGGGTTTGTGTTTTGAATTGAATGTACCACAGATATCCACCACGTTTGGGACTGCAAGCAAAGCCGGATCTCTATGGTTAATAAAACTCCACTATTTTACATTTTAAAATCTCCATTCGTTCATTATTATGCAATGAGTCAGGGATGGCCAGTTTATTTGTGGAGCGCAATTCAGTTCTCTCAGCGATATAAAATGACAAAAAGGCACATAAATAAATACATATAACATAAATATAAGCATTTATTATTACAATTAGAAGCAAAGAGCGCAGACAAAATACTTTTAGCTGTCAAAATGATTCAGATTCAGATTCAGAAGACTTTATTTCTCCCCAAGGGGCAATTCATTTGCAGCTTCCCAGCCACACATTCGGCCATCTCAATATTTTGATTGAATTTTCTCAAAAAGCAAGGATTGTTTTACAGGCTTTGATAAAAGTACAAAATGTATCAAAGCAGTAATAATAAATATATAAGTATACCAGTGTTAATTTTGACAACATATTTTAATTTAGTTTTAGTCTTAGTCTTTTGACGAAAATGTAATTCAATTTTAGTCTAGTTTTAGTCGACTAAATTTAAGACAAATTTAGTCGACTTTGCATTTATAATATTCATTATAATCATATATAATCAGGTCCTCTGCTTCATGGAGCTGCTCCCACATGAACAAAGCTCAGAGCTGTTCCTTTGGCAGTGAATTTACATGATATGAGGCTCTTTCAGACGGTCAATAGATGTTTGGATGATTTTAGTCTCTCCTTTTCATTTTTATTTAGTCTGATTTTAGTCGACTAAAATATCTGGACATTTTAGTCACAGTTTTAGTCTCATGATAAACTTTTAATTTAGTTTTAGTCCAATTTTAGTCGTCAAAAATATCAGTTTGACTAAAATTAAGACTAAATATTTTAGTTGACGAAATTAACACTGAAGTATACAGAGGCATGCAAAACTGGGGCAGCCAGACCCACGCACACCACAACAAACCAAACAAAAAAAAACAAAAAGTGTGAATAAATGAGTAACTAGATAATAATAATAATAATAATTTAAAAAAACACTCAAAGCTATGCATTGATCATGAAGTTACAAGTCTCCAGCCTCCATCAACACGTATGACAGATCCACCCGTTCCAAATAAGTAACAAAATGTTGCCAAATCTGATCAAATGATTCCTCTTTACCCTTCAGAATGTAGGTTATTTTTTCCAATGCTAGAGCTGATGCCATTTCTCGTACCCAATGCCCTACTGTTGGCCATCTCATAACTACAATACATAGAAGAATAGGCCTAACACATACACATAAAATAAGTCAGCAAGATAGGAAAAAAACCTGGAGCCATAGTCGATCTAAAACGACACATTAATGATTAAATGAGATCCTTGTTTAGCAGCTTAAAGAGTGGGTATTATGCTTTTTTCAATCGCATAGCACCAGTCTATAGCATACTACAATGATGACGTAACCTTCTGTTGGTCTGTATATGCAGTAAATTAAAATAACTGCCTTGAATAAAATTGCTCTCTCAAAATGGCTGTACTGAACGTCTTGAAATAGGCCTCTGTCTCTTTAAGAAGCTTTCCGACACGCCCCCTTCAGCACACTGCTGTGGCATCTAAACAACAACACTACTGTGCGGGGAGGGGGCTCTGCTGAGCTGAGGAGCAGTGGTTGGTGGCTTGGCTGGTGACGAAAGGTCCAGAGGCGTCTCCAGGAGGTGGGGGCGTTCCTAGGAGGACTGAGGCATAGCTACACCTAAAATGGCTGCCGTCTAAGTTTTTACTGATTACTCAAAAATATGTGAATGAGCCAAGGCAACACTCCAGGCATGTGTTTAATGAGGGAATGACATAATAACATGATATAAAGCTTGAAAAAGTCGATTTTACATAATACCCCCCTTTAATAGGTGAAGATATAAAAGACAGCACATTATAGCGCCGCCCAGAGGACATCAACAGAAACTCAGAGGACAGAATGTGCTCTGTTTGGCTCATGATTTGTTTGGCCTTATCAGTAGCTCGCTTCTTCCAGAGTGAACCTAAGTCCTTCAGCTGGACTCTTATAATTTTAAAGCAGCTTTTTACAATGTTGTGTAGACCGAGCCACATTTAAACACAGGCAGCGACTGAGCCTGTTGAATCTTTGGGGCGGCAACAGAAAAAGCACTGTCCCCTCGAAGCTTCCTTTTAGTTATTGGGATCGCACACTGATCTGACCTGAGAGCATGAGACGGGGCAGGTCAGAGACGTAGGAGGGGCCAAGGCCATTCACACATTTAAAAGTAATCATTTCAAATTCAACTCTGAAACGCGCTGGCAGCCAATGAAGTGAAGCTAAAATGGGTGAGATGTGTTCATGTTTCCGTGTTCCTGTTAAAAGCTGAGCTGCATAACCATGGCATAAATAATATTTCCTGGTACTGATCCAGTGGTTGATAATTCGATCATTTAACAATAAAACAAAACAAATGGACTTCACACCCCAGAGTGATACAGCTCTGTATTTTTTAATCTGTGCATTTTAAAGGTATTTTGAAATGAAACTAATAACCTGAAATCCCAGATAAATAAATAGCAAAGTCGTGCGTGCAGTGAAGTCTTGTTTTCAGCGCTGTGTCTGAGGCCTCTCCCCAGGCGACAGCAGCAGCAGCGCAGCCCGTCAGCCTCTCTGTCTCTCCATACATCACTGTGCTGACTGTACAGCCCAGTTGCTATGCAGCGAGTTGACCTATGGCTGCACTTGCATCCCTGCCTCCATTTTATACACACAACACAACAACGCTGCTGGTGAGAAGGAGACGGTGTTCTTCACATCCAGAACTTGGAGCTCAGCCATTCTCCAAGTCTATAACGCTGCGTCCCCAGATCCAAAAATCACACAAGGACGATAAGAATTCACTGTATTCAAAATCATGTCTTGTAACTAATAGTTGTACTGGTGATGTTACTGTTGTAAAGAAGGTAAAGAATACTGTAGTTTAGTTACATATCCTGTTACTTTACACCTCTGTACTGCATTTGCTGGACTCTATTACAGTAATTTGTGTCCTGTGGCAGTGAAATGGACTCCAGCCTAAAGGCTTTAATGCAGGGGCTATAGTATGTGTAATGTAATCTGAGCATTAGCGGCGCTGAAGCTTTCACACTCGCTTCTGTGGCCTTCAGATTTCTATTTACCGAGTCCTCTTCAGCCTTTAACGGCATTTCAGTTTAATCACAATAATTATATCTTTTAGCTGTGGCTGCACGTCTATGAAAATTAACTTCATTTAAGAGCAGTGAAGGATAATTCCTGTGCAATCCACACTAGACGTAGTTTTGTTTTAAAGGAAGGAGATGTAGCATTAGCTTTATAACATCTTTATAACGTCGTATGAGTCATTTGATCAAAAGAAAGTGAACCTGGGCACGTCCAGCAGGTCCCACCACCGGAAGTGACGTCACGTGTCTGTAGAAAGTCATCAGCGCAGCCCACTGAGTGAGTTTTTTAAAGGCACTGCGCGGGCTGCTGGGGCTAACGTGGGGCTAGCTCAGGGCTAACTCAGAGCTGTGGAGTATTGTCTTCTGTGACCTCAACATTTTCACAAAAACATCAGCAACTGACAACTTTAAGATGTTTAGCCTTGGCCTGACAAGTTGTTGTTTATCAGTGTTCTCCGTACTTGATGTCACCGCTAGCTCTGTAGCTCATGCTAATTGTTCTGAAGTCCTTGTCGGCGATTAAACAATGGTTTGACATCAATTTCAGTGGAATCTTTTAGAATTGGACTTGTCTCATTCTCCGCGTTCAGGAAAACAAAAGAACAGTACAGTGTTATTTTCCCTTAGTGATTTTTTGAAAAATCACCCCCCTTCTCCTTAGCCACTTGTGCACCGTCATGTTTAATGGTGTCACTGCTTTTGGCAAGTCACGCCTCCGCTTGAAGCTGCTTCATTCAGGTTTGTGTCCAGACGACTCTCCCTTAGCTAACTAATTATGACTTAAGGGCTGGTGCAGGGGGTTTGGTTGCAAAAGGAGTCCTTTGGTTACTGAAAACGGCATGGTTTAAATTGACTAAGTTTTACACTTTAACCATGTTGTAACATTGTTCCCTTGTCAAAAACATACCTGGAGTAGTATTTACTTTACTCATGCAGTTTTAAGTCTTCCATTGTTTCTTCTCAGTTTCTTCTTCTACTGTGTCCCTCACATTTTTAAAGCCCATAATCCAACATTGGATTTGTTCTGAGCACTTCTTTGCTGAAAGTATGTTCCCAGTGGTGCAATGAAGTTGCTATAGCCACACTGTTGGATGAAAGAGAAAGTTTACTTTTATCAAATCATTCCCACTGCTGCCTGCAGGGGGAGCTCCGGGCAAAAACTCCTCAGCTGTGAACCTTGTGTTTCAAAATAATGTTTTAAGCCTGTTTTTAGGATCTGGCAACCAATTATGTAGCTTGTTAAACAAAACAAAACAAAAAATTACATTAAAAAAAACTCTATATATATCAGGTAAAATGTTTATGGAATTATGAGTAAATCCAATTTGCAACTTCTGTATAATTCATATATTTTAAGAACTATTTTGAAAAATTGCATGAAGTTTTTATTCTCTTTCTTACCTCCCACAGATTATATTATATTATACAAACCTCTCAATGTGACAGGATCATGTTATACTATGACATTTCATGCAATCTGTTTTTCACACTAACTCTGGTAGACTTCACCAAATCCTGGGCCTCCCGTCGTGTCACCTCTCTCCTCCACACCCTCCTCCTGTGTTTTATTACCAGCCCCTGTAATATCGCTGGATATTAAAAAATATACATCAGCCGGGCAATTATGGGCCATCAAAAAGAATAGGTTTAGCCCGGGGCTTTGAGAGAGCGCGGCGCAGCAGATGCATACAGAGATGAGATGGGTTCGCACACACAGACCAGTGACGCGGATCCACCTCGAGGGGAGATGGTGTGGGGCATTTCAGCTGCTTAATGACGATAACGTAACAGTGACGATCTAAAAACAGCTCTTTGGTGACGAAAACACGACGAGACGTTTATGAGTTTACGTACACGAAACAAGACGCTCCATGGTCTGAACCCGACTGACAGCGATCAAACTGGGACTTTATCTTTTCTCAGGACGGTTTGTTCCCCATTGCAGTAGTGAATGAACGCAGAAAGCACGCTGATGAACAAATGTGCAGACGGAGCTGTGAATTAAAAAAAATCTTGACGCGATGATCGGGGGATGAGGAGAGCGGCCGCTTTTTGGAAAACTCATATAACACTTCTGCCTATTGTGTTGTATTCTGTCTGTCAGAAGCTTAGCACAGCCTGTCCACCTTCATCCACATTTCCAATACTAGAGGCTACTAATACTTAATTACTTTTTTTCCTTTTTTAACCTCTTAACCCCCGCCTTAACCGATTGCATTCTCTCCAATTCAACTTTACCCAAATCCTTAAAGGGGGGGTATTATGTAAAATCGACTTTTTCAAGCTTTATATCATGTTATTATGTCATTCCCTCATTAAACACATGCCTGGAGTGTTGCCTTGGCTCATTCACATATTTTTGAGTAATCAGTAAAAACTTAGACGGCAGCCATTTTAGGTGTAGCTATGCCTCAGTCCTCCTAGGAACGCCCCCACCTCCTGGAGACGCCCCTGGACCTTTCGTCACCAGCCAAGCCACCAACCACTGCTCCTCAGCTCAGCAGAGCCCCCTCCCCGCACAGTAGTGTTGTTTAGATGCCACAGCAGTGTGCTGAAGGGGGCGTGTCGGAAAGCTTCTTAAAGAGACAGAGGCCTATTTCAAGACGTTCAGTACAGCCATTTTGAGAGAGCAATTTTATTCAAGGCAGTTATTTTAATTTACTGCATATACAGACCAACAGAAGGTTACGTCATCATTGTAGTATGCTATAGACTGGTGCTATGTGATTGAAAAAAGCATAATACCCCCTCTTTAAAGGTCAGCACACACCACGACTTTTATGCCCGATTTTGCTCAAATTTTCAGTCACGAAAGAGTCTTCTCGAGTCGTGTCTAGTCGAAGGCAGTTGTACAGAGTCGTGTCTCGTAGTGTGGGGGGGTGGGGGGGTGTGGGGGGGGGGGGGGGGTCACGACTGGACTCGAATCGTATAATGTGGGCAGCAGTCAGACGCAACTAAACCTTAAACCTCAGTCGCAGGAAATCTAACATCTTTGATTTTTAACACGCCAACCTTTTCATTTCTCTGTCAAAACAGCGGCACAAACAACTAATTTCATGGCCACAGTGAGCCCCACACGAAACAGCACAACTTTATGATCACAAAAAATTCACGAGAACCACCTTTTCAAGGCAAACAGAGTTTAACGGCAGCACTTACTGAGTTTGGACACAGACTTTCCAGCTACTTTTCTCCGTTAGCTTCTCTCCGCTGTCTCCTCCGTCTCGCGACTGATGGTCCTTCTCCTTTTCTTATTTAATCCAAAGAAATACGTCCCGCATCTTCGTGTCGCCAACGTTTATCTCCATTTTGACAGAACTATAGCCAAGTTGAAGGCTCGTAGCAGCAGTAGCAGCAGCAGCATGAACTGCGTTGTTGTGACAGTGATCACATGACACTGTTGACCAATCAGGAGACGCACATGTTTCCCATATTCACAAACAGAGGCCTATATTTTCTGATCTGGTGTCTGTTTTTAAGCCAGAGGAGAAATGAGGCCATAGAGAGGACAGACGTGTTATAAAACATCAGCTGTTACGATTCTCAGTCTTTAAGTGTGAACCCCCAGACGTTCTATAATCGCACTAAATCCAGTCGTGTAGTGTGGACCCCCCATTCTTTATAAAAATCGACTGGAAAAATAGTGTAGTGTGTGCTGACCTTAAAGTGATAGTTTGTAAGTTTACAAAGTGAGGAGAGATAAAGTGAAATTTGAAAGTAAACGATCAAATTCCTCCCCTTTTTAACCAGAAAGCCCTTCTTAGTTTGCAACATGAGGAGAGCAGGAACCAATTTTTCAAAAGTAAAAGATTGAGCTCCTCCCCCTCCCTCCTGATTGGACCAGACAGGCACGTTCACAGGAAAAGCTCATCTCATTGGTCAACGCGGGAGGATACTAGACTCTGATTAGTTGATGAGATCCGGGTAGGAGGGAAAAAAAAAAATTGTATTACTTACTTTACATCAAAATGCAAGACCAGGTGGATGATTTTGTATATTTTATAAAACTTGTAAGATATTTAGACTTGCAGACTATCACTTTAAGGTCACTGCCTATAGGCCAGAGTAACAGAACTACAATACTCATCTAAACTGATCTTTTTTCTCGTGTTGTCGTCACTTTTTTGTTGTGTTTTCGTCTCATTTTTGTCGCTATTTTGACACTTTTTTCAGGAAGATTTTAGATTTGGGTAAAGCCAAACGGGAGAAAAATGTGCTCGGTTCAGGTGGGGGTTAAGAGATTAATGAAACTTTTGACCTTTATTTAACCAGGAAAGTCCCACTGAGATAAAGAATCTCTTTTACAGGGGAGTCCTGGCCCCAACTAGAATGTTACTGAAACTAAAAGCATTTTCGCCCAAAAGACTAAGACTAAAACTAGGGTTGCCAAAAACAACCCTGATCCTGATCCTGATCTACACTCATGATCTGGAGACGAGCTCCTGAGAGCTTCCTGACAGGTCGCTCTGAGGCACCACAGATTTCCCTACAGGGACCATGAAGGCCACAAACATAATATGTGCCCATGAGGTTTTGCGTTCGGCTTCAGTACAAGGTGCGGCGAACAGGTAGTGCATATTTAAATGACCGCAGATGTAGGCCAGCGTAATATAAAGCAGCCTTGCATCATTACGTGGCCTCCTTTTGCCCGTGCGAGCGAGTTCCCTGATGCCGAGCTGAGACGGAGAAAATAGCGGCTGTTAAGGAGCAATAACATTTACCGAAGGGGCTGAGGAGACTATTTTAATGGGGCCCACTTAAAATTCATAGTTGCCATGCAAAATAAATCAGCGATTTCCTGTGCGGGGGCAGCGGGGGGGAGAGGAGACGGGGGCTGCTGAATACGGGATGAGCTTTAAACGTCGGCGGTCCCGGCCTGACACGTTCCATCATGTTGGGGGAGGAGAGTGGGGCGGGGCTCGAGCGCGTTACTGTAGACGGGCCGCTACAGCAGGCGCAAGGACGTACATATGCAGCTCGCTTTGATGCTTCAAACAACTGTATCTATTATGGAAATTTCCCCTTTCATTGAATCTATTATTCTTTCATCTGTCATCTTTATATACATTCCTTTGTCTTTAGAAAATGGGTTAACCTGCTTGAATAGGGAGAAGGACTGCAAAAAGTGGTTCATGAAAGTGTTGAGTTTAGGTTTGATCTTACTCAAAATCAAAGCCTAAATGTTCTTATATTCACATTTCCAATTTGGAGTCCCGAAAACTCCACACTTATACGTTTCAGGCCAAACAAATTCAATGTGTGTCATCATCACTAACCGCTAAACTGAGGGCTGCAGACTCTCAAGACCTGCAAAGTTACATCCTCCAAAAACACATGTGAAAAAGTATGTGAACCCATTGGAATTTCTCTCATTTCTGCATAAATTGGTCATAAAATGTGGTCTGATCTTTATCAAAATGATAAGAATGAGTAAACAGTGTCTGCTTTAACTAATACCACCCAAACAATTACATGTTATCACATTTTTATTGGCCATAACAAGTAAAACTTTCACAGGACAGTGAGGAAAAAGTAAGTGAACCCTTGGATTCAATAGCTGGTTGACCCAGCTTTGGCAGCAATAATTTCAACCAGACGTTTCCTGGTGGCAGGTGAAACAATCACCAAAACCAAACTTTAAAGGGATATTTCAGGATTTTTGACATAGGGCCTAATTTCCTAGTTATCCAGAGTGTTGTTGATTTCTGGAGATATTTTTTTGTTTTCATTCATGCAGTTCTTATATTTGAAGAGTTTAGTGGTGCTAGGCTAGTGCTATGCTAGTGCATGTCTATGGTAACTAGTAGCCTACATTAAAAACAGTCTGAGCCAACACAGTGCACCTGAGGCAAATCACTTATAACACCAGACTACTGATATAAATGTCTGTGTTGACTGAATAATTGTATAAATATAACCATTTTGCATTTAAAAGAACTTATATTTGAGCAGCATCAGCTTCCTGGTTGTAAGCTACGCAGCGGTGGAGTGATCTACTTGGTTACCGGATCTACAGTAGTTTGTTTACCTGCGGCCGGCATTACTACACGTGGAATTCACAAAGGAGCTTTCTACAAATCAGATATGGCAACGTTTGGAGGACTAGCCGATGATTTTGAAGAGGTTTTTAATGCAGGCTACTAGTTACCATAGACATGCGCTAGCCTAGCACTAGCCTAGCACTAGCCTAGCACTAGCCTAGCACCACTAAACTCTTCAAATATAAGGACTGCATGAATAAAAAATAATAAAAAATCTCCAGAAATCAATAACACTCTGGATAACTAGGAAATGAGGCCCTATGTCAAAAATCCTGAAATATCCCTTTAACAGGGTGGGGGAGAGGTACTGACAGTCCACGTGTGTAAATAAAAGATGTCTAAAGCTATGAGATAACTGTCTCTGTATAACGCTGCAAAGCACAGTAATAGCATAATAACATGGTAGCACACACAACACACTTTTTTAATCTAATATTTTAATATAATCAATCCTAATCATATCTCCGGATCAAGACTGTAAAAGCCTGGGAAACAGGGTTAGATTTTCCTGATAGTAATTTGGAAACAGCTGCAAAATACTCCATCCCTTGTTATCCATTTGTTAATCGTGCTACTTACAACGTTCCAACAGCAAAACGATTTCCAAAGTTGTTGTTTTTTCTTCCATGATATGATGAAACATGCTATTAGCTCATGAAAACGGTAACGCATCTCCTCAAATACATAAAAACAATTGTCGCACTGAGCCTGTAACTACCACGATACCATAACATTAATATAATCATAAAGAGTGAGTGGCCTGTCTACCCTCTGAACCGCTGGAATGATCATATTATCAGCACAGGGAAAGACCCATTACTCCGGCGCGGCGCGTGTCCCTAAATCTCGCTTTTGCATCTGTGCGTAAACACTATTACGGCACGACCGAGAGCCATATCTCTCACGGTTTATTTTTAAAATGCGCACGGCTCGGCTCGTCTTATTCCTCCCATATATCTGCTCGAGCGAGACAACGGGGCCGGCCAGCGCGCCGTCTGCTCCGCTGTGTATGAATAATCAAAGCCGCCTCTCATCATTAAATCATGCGCGCGAGCCGGAGGACGGGGAGAGGGCTGCGGGAGAAGAGTAGCCGGAGCGGGGGATCATAGTCAGCGCTGCGGGGGGAACACGCCGGGGCCCCTCCACGTCGTGTAGTGCGGCTGAGATGTGTCACCACGAGCACGAGACGCTCTCACCGCACGCTCCCTTAGCTCCGCCAGACGTGACCACTCACATTCGCGTGCACATACCACCGTACGCATTAGTCAGCCACTGCCACTGCTCTGCGCCGTGACAAGTATTTACTCTGCAGGGGCTGAGGTATTTTGAGAATCACCGGCTACAGAATAGGTAGATTGTAAGATAGATACAGACGGCATATGTTCGAGGCAGCCAGAGGGGGGAAACAAAGAAAAGAAAAACCTGAACTTTCTCCCTTTTCTCCACCATTACTTTAACCTCTTAACCCCCACCTAAACCGAGCACATTTCCTACAGTCTGACTTTAACCAAGTCTAAAAGCTTCTTGGAAAATGTGTCAAAATAGCAACAAAAACGAGGATGAAAAAGTCACAAAAAAGTGTAGAAAATGCAACAAAAAAAGCCCCAAAAGAGCAAGAAAAATGTGACGAAAAAATGACAAAGTGATGAAAATGAGATGAAAAAAAAATGACAAAAATGTGGTGAATTTTTAGATGAGTTTTGTAGGTCTTAGCTTTCAAATGAGGCGTACTCTGACCTATAGCGAGAGGCCAGAGTAAACGAGCTGTTAGAGCTGCAGTACATCCAGAACGCTGCTGCTCGACTCCTGACAAGAACCAGGAAATACGACCACATTAGTCCAGTGCTCCGGTCTCTGCACTGGCTTCCTGTCACTCAGAGAATAGAATTTAAAACAGCTCTGCTTGTGTACAAGTCTTTTCATGGTTTAGCACCAAAGTACATCTCTGACATGTTAGAGCCGTATGAACCATCTCGGGCCCTGAGAACTTCAGGGAGGGGTCTCCTGGTGGTTCCCAGAGTCAATAATAAACACGGTGAGGCTGCGTTTCAGTTTCATGCAGCTCAAATCTGGAACAGTCTTCATGAGGATGTGAGACAGGGCTCAACTCTGACAATGTTCAAATCCAGGCTGAAAACAGCTCTTTTTACCCGTGCATATGAAAACTGAAAGTATTTTATCTGCACTCTTGCCTTTTACTGTCATTGATTAACTTTATGTTGATGTTTTATTGATTGATTTTATCTGTTTTCTTGTAATTTTATGCAACTGTGAAGCACTTTGAATTGCCTTGTGTATGAATTGTGCTCTACAAATAAACTTGCCTTGCCTTGCCTATAGGCTGTAAGCTCCAATCGAGAAGTTTTTAGATTTGAGTAAAACTGAACGGGAGAAAATGCACTCGCTTATGAATATACTTTTCTACTAAATCAAACTACAAAGACACTGTGAGGAACAGAATAGTTCAACAGCCCATAAATACTTAAAAAACGGACAATGCTAACCAGGAAGCTAGCGAAGGTAATGTTAGCTCCATGCTACGTTAGCCAACGAGTGCCGTTTGTTTTTCGCTTCTGCTGAACAATTTGCTGCGAAAAAACATCCATGGACCTGATTTTTTGGCTTGACTTTATTTATGTGTGATAAATATGTTTAGATTCCGGCAAAAAACGGCTAAAAGATTGAAAAAATTGTGATTCCAATAAAAGGTTTTCTTCCCCCACGTATCTATAACCGCTACACTGTGAGGTAGGGATGTCAAGATTAATCAGTTTTACAATTACCACGGTTATTAAAGCTCACAGTAGGTTAATCGTAAGAATTTTAGGACCCACAGTAAAGCGCTGTCACGTCTCATGGGTCATTGTGCCAAACGGTGCCACTCACTCTAAAGGCTGAAGAAACAGCGTCCAGTGTTAAATCTGCCCCAAAACACTTGTGTGGTTTTCAAATCATTAATTGTAAAACCGGCGGGTTCAATAATCCAATGTGCAGAGGAAGAGTCCCAAAAGAAGCACGTACAGCTGCGAAGTGGAAATCAGCTAATGGGTTTGTTAAAGGTGCATTATGCAACTTTTTATGTGCGTAATTTACCTTGTTGTGACCCAGTGGCTGTGTGAGTGGTTATCATGGCGCCTTTACTTTCCATCACAGTGGTCTCTCCAGAATCAATTGTTTTGTAGGTTTTCTGGTGAGAGGTTTCGTCAGTAGTGAAAACCTACCAGAAACTCTAAAAACAATAGATCCTGGAGCGCCATAGAGGCCACTGTGAGGGAAAGACGAGATAAAGACAAAATAAAGACCGCTGGCTTTCGCATAAAAAGTTGCACAATGCACCTTTAATTTGTTTAGTAATTCTTTTGTAATAATAGTGAATTAATGAGACAACAGATTAGAGGAAATATCTGATTAAAATCTACTCAATATAAAAAATGTCTTGAAAACATTCACACCAGTTTGCTTCCTTTAGATATAGCTGTCAATAATATTCTATTGCCTATCTTCATTGGAAAATCTTTATTTTATTAAAACATTTTTACATAAGGGTAAAAACACACAGATAAAACATAACAATAATAGATTCTCAGTTAAAACAACCCTTAAAAAATATAAAAATATACATCGTGTCCTGTTTTTTTTATTGTGAAGGGCATTTTTGAGCCTTTAAACATGTACTGATAATGACAATGTTGTTCTCTCATGAAAACCTGGATTTTTCTTTGTTTCCCTTCATGCATCGTCTAAGTAACTGCATATTCAGCTCACCAACTTCTTAAGAGCTCACTACAGTCCAGACAGCTTCACTCAAACTGATGCCTCGCTAATAGCTCGTGTCTAGTGCTTTTAGTTTCATCTAAACTGCTGCACTTCACTTTGTGCCGGGAGAGGAAAGGTCCAGGTGGTTTGTATGCGCTGACATTAGGGGCTTAATAGCTTTCCTTGCTCTCCATGAAAACTCATACATGTAATGAAAAAATACCGAAGAAAAGATGCATCCATGCACATTGTATGATCATTAACGGTGAGGTTGTTAACAGATTTGTTTGCTAGTTTGCTATTAATGTGAATCAGCAGAACCTCGTGAAGAAATGCTGTATACCAGAAGGTCAAACTGCAATATATTTTTGATTGAAGTTCAAATTAATATGTTTGTTTTGGTCACTTTAAGGCAGTGTTTCCAAACCAGGTGGATACACGAGCACTTCAGATTTGAAAAAAGAACGTGAAACTTAGTGTCTCAATAGTACTTTCAAATAGAAGGCGACTCAAGGGCTACGCAAGACAAAAAAGGTTGGAAACCATAAGTTGCATTTCGACAGGAGCGGACTCGGACGGGCTGGAGTGTTTTGTGGGTGTTTCGATTGACAAAAGTGAACCGCTCTGCGCCCAAAGGGGGATCCAAAGAGCTCCAACGCTAGACCACTTCAGCCCTGCAGGGGTCTGGAGCGGTTTGCTTATTGGACAGCTTTAGGGGAGAAGGGGGAAGAGACTCAACACGCAGCTATGTGATGATTTAGATCAGTGGTTCTAATCCTTTTTTTGTCTTGCGTACCCCTGGAGTCTTTAATTTCTACTCCCCTTTAGCAATTATTAAGAAAATGATCAACTAAACTCTGATTTATTAGTATTTAGTAGTGTGTTGGGTTAATAAGGCTAAAACACTCTTAAATGCAAACGTTTTACAGGAAAATGTCAAATTAAATTTACTTTTCTTTTAAAATCATATTGAAATGCAATTCAGTTTCATCATCTTTTGATCTGAAATCATTCCAAGGACCCCCTGCCGTTTCCCTGGTTCAGAGAATATGAGGGAGAATGCATTGGAGCGAATGGCACAAGCCTAAAAGCATACACACATACATCATTTTGTCATATTTAACAAAGTGCTTACCTGTTTTGCTGATCAGTGTTGTTATCTGAGAGAATGTTAACTTAATGTTGAGGCGATGCATCTCCTGCGTCTCCTCTTTGCCTTAGGAGTTGCTACAATGTAGTACAGAGCGGCAGAGACTTGAAATTGATATAAAAACTTTGCTAAATGATCTCAATCTGCATTAACCTGTGAGGAGTCAGTGATCAAGAAAACCCAGCGGGACACTTGGCTCCGAGACGCAGAGAAAACATGGAGACATCACAAAGAAAGGCTCCTCGGTGCAGAAACTGAACACGAGATCATCTTAAAGAGGGGGTATTATGCTTTTTTCAATCACATAGCACCAGTCTATAGCATACTACAATGATGACGTAACCTTCTGTTGGTCTGTATATGCAGTAAATTAAAATAACTGCCTTGAATAAAATTGCTCTCTCAAAATGGCTGTACTGAACGTCTTGAAATAGGCCTCTGTCTCTTTAAGAAGCTTTCCGACACGCCCCCTTCAGCACACTGCTGTGGCATCTAAACAACACTACTGTGCGGGGAGGGGGCTCTGCTGAGCTGAGGAGCAGTGGTTGGTGGCTTGGCTGGTGACGAAAGGTCCAGAGGCGTCTCCAGGAGGTGGGGCGTTCCTAGGAGGACTGAGGCATAGCTACACCTAAAATGGCTGCCGTCTAAGTTTTTACTGATTACTCAAAAATATGTGAATGAGTCAAGGCAACACTCCAGGCATGTGTTTAATGAGGGAATGACATAATAACATGATATAAAGCTTGAAAAATTTTACATAATACAATAAGATTTTACATAATACCCCCCCTTTAATTGTGTTGCCTTGTAGTTAAGCATCACATGTCTTTGTTTCTGTTTTACATTTCAGCCTCGTCACACCCAGTTGAATGGTGATGTTAAAGGTTATCAGGATTTTTACCCTTTTTGGACCTGAATACGTGATATACATCATTTCTTGAGGCTTAGAAATGTAAACAATTAGTTGCATTTTCCGTTTTCTCCAGAATACGTTGCACTCGAGCGGCTAAGTTTTGATAACTTGCTCTGGCGTTGTGAAAGCTGACACTGCGGCGATCATTATAGTTTTGATATCATCTGAAAAACGTCAACTCGTGTTCGAATGAGGCAACGGGAGAAAGAGACAGAGTGAACGCGGGCTGCCAGCTTAGTGTGGGCTTAGTACGTTTGTAAGTCATCCCTCTCCCTCTCGCTCGCGCACTAGTCTGACAGAGGAGTAGATGTGCTGCTAATGAGGCCGGCGGTGTGTGGTTACGCCGTAGAGCCAGACCGTCTCGGCGCTCGCTCGTACCCGGCTCAGGGAGGGGAGGGGAGTTCAGGCAGGAGTCACCGCTCTCCTCTGCCTCTCCTCGCAGTTAGCGCTTCGGTGTCGCTATCAAAGGCGGCGCAGGCTTACCCACAGGGCGCACCTTTAATCTGCCAAGAGATGAGCAGAGTTAACAATCGTCCCGGCGTAGTTGCGGCGTGAAAGATGACAAAAGAAAGTGAAGATGTTGCGCGTATTTGTCTAGCGGCTGTGGGGTTTGAGTGTATCTTTCATATGGATGTCTCGTGATCGTGATTTTGGCTCGTAATGAAGGTGAACAATCTGTGTCGGTGTGTACAAGACCAAACGTTTAGTGTGGTGGATGATACATGCTGGGGGACAAAAGTGTTTCATATTTCCATATCAGATTTGTGATACTGTAACGCAGGCGATATCAAATGGAACATTAGGTGCAACATGCCCTCAAAGTAACATAATATTTATCTTTGCCTCACAATTACAAGGTCTAGTTTTTGATTACTATTGAATATTTCTATATATGTTTTTGTCATAATAGGCTTTAATGATTATATATGAAACTGTGCTTTAAAGTCCCCCATTTTATTGTTGTCCTTACTCTTGGAATCCACTGGGGGGCAGTGTGTTAGGAGTCAGATGGCGCAGACGCAGAAGAAGTGTCAACAAGGAGACGCCTACTTCCTGTGTTTATAAAAGGCCAACCCACGGGCCTCCTCCTCTCTCTCTCTCTCGTCCCCTTCTAGCTGGTCAACATGGGTACCTGGGGACAGCTGCATAACTTTTGTTTAGTCTGTAAATTCAGGGAATAAAATAATGATTTTTATTTTAATAGAACGAGTCTCCATCTTCTCTCCATATTAAAGAACACAACATTACCAAGTGGAGTTTGCATGTTCCACTTTTCCCCATGTCTTTGGTCTCCAGAACTTTAAATGTTCCGGAGACCACCACAGGGGCCATCGCTCCCCTGGTGTGTTACAAAATGCCACAAAGCTGGTTATACTCATTGAAATAAAAAGGAGGAGCGGCGTTAGCAAGTCGGCTCGTCCGGGAGACATTTCAGTGTCCGTTAGCCTGCTCAATGTATTTTCCTATAGCTGTTAGCATTAGCCACCAAACTAATTATGAACAATCTAGATGTTTCCTGCTGTTGTCAACCATCAACAACATTTTGGTCAAAGTCTCATAAGAAATCATTAATGAATGTGCAGACCTTTGAGATTAGCGTATGAAAGTGTCCTCTGAGCTAAATGCTAACTCAAATTCAGTTGAGGTTTCTGCTTTTTGTGGAGTCGGAATCAGACCCAGTGGCCACTAAACATCGTCTTATAAGATGTTAATGATAAAGAGACCACATAAATTATATAAATGCTATGAAAAGGACAAAACATACCTTGCCATATGTTAGAACATTAAATTTGAATGGGTCTGGGATTCGACACCGTTTGTTTGAATAAGTAAGACACTGTTCCTGGCACATATTTTCCTAAACACTGCACACTATTATATTGATAACTTAAAGGGGGGTATTATGTAAAATCGACTTTTTCAAGCTTTATATCATGTTATTATGTCATTCCCTCATTAAACACATGCCTGGAGTGTTGCCTTGGCTCATTCACATATTTTTGAGTAATCAGTAAAAACTTAGACGGCAGCCATTTTAGGTGTAGCTATGCCTCAGTCCTCCTAGGAACGCCCCCACCTCCTGGAGACGCCTCTGGACCTTTCGTCACCAGCCAAGCCACCAACCACTGCTCCTCAGCTCAGCAGAGCCCCCTCCCCGCACAGCAGTGTTGTTTAGATGCCACAGCAGTGTGCTGAAGGGGGCGTGTCGGAAAGCTTCTTAAAGAGACAGAGGCCTATTTCAAAATGTTCAGTACAGCCATTTTGAGAGAGCAATTTTATTCAAGGCAGTTATTTTAATTTACTGCATATACAGACCAACAGAAGGTTACGTCATCATTGTAGTATGCTATAGACTGGTGCTATCTGATTGAAAAAAGCATAATACCCCCTCTTTAAGACCACTTTCACAAAGCACACCACTTGATAGATAAATGTGTTCTCGTAAAACTTCATAAAGAAAGGAAGATCATTTTGTTTAGTTTCTTCATCATCTGTGCTGTGAGTGACACATTATGTTCAGAAGAGTTTGAAAGTGCCCAGTGTCTGACAAAGAGAGAGAGCACATTGTTGGCAAACTGTGTGCAAACCATGAACTGTCTTCAAGGTTTGCCAAAAAAGTCTTGTTTTTGAGAAATAGTTCAAACAGTAGTTGGTTTGAAGAAGTCACTGGCATTTTGTGTTGACAATTCATGTGTCTCGTCTTAACACACTATATATACACATCTGGTATATTAAAAAAAATGTGCACGATTTGTATTTGAATGACAATAATGTTCCTGTACTGCCAGTTCTTCATATACAGAATACTTGTATTACAGTTACTTGTACATCCCCCCCCCCAAATTCTCTTCTAATCCTCTCCCCGTCTCTTCCATGTCGTGCCCCTGCTCCGCCCAGTACCCGCCATGATCACGTCGTACCCCAACACCACTCTGGCCACTCAGGGCGAGGAGAAGAGGATGAGCTGCATCGCCCACGGAGAGCGTCCCATCATGGTGCGCTGGGAGAAGGAGGAGCGCATCATCAACCCCGAGACCAGCCGCTACGTGGTCACCGTCAAAGAGGTGGCCGACGAAGTCATCTCGACTCTGGTGGTGAGTCCGTCAGGCTGTGCAGGCCAGAAATGTGTGCTCTATGTAGGCACGCTTTCCTTCCAAAATGAGACCTCCCTGTCTTTGTGAATATATGCCACACTGATGGCCAGTGTTGGGTAGCCATACTTTTAAAAGTAACTAGTCACTTTGTTACCCCTCTGGAAAACATCCCTATAGGCCCAAACCAAGCCCAAACCAAGCTGCCTTAAAGCTAAACTATGCAAACAAACGCTTAATATTAGTAAATGCATTAATAACAGCGCAATAAATCAGCTTCTCTGAGCTTTTTATGCCTTTATACTGAAACTACAGCAACAGTCCACAATAAGAGGCATCAACATGTAGCATCCTTAAACGCAACAAAACAGTGTTGGCTAAAGATGAACAAACTGGTCGTTGCAGACAAACGGTATGCTAGACCAGTGGTTCCCAAAGTGGGGGTCGGGACCCCTCAGGGAGTCGCGAGGCCTTGGGTGGGGGTCCCCAGATGATTTCAAGATGAAACAAAAAGGAAAATGCTACTGTTTATAGCATATTTTTGAGTGTAAAACAGCCTATAATTAGTGAAATCTATTCAATTATTCAAAATAAACAGTTTAAATACATATTAACTTGATAATTAAATGTTTTTTCTGGCCTAAAGTAGCATAAGAGGCATTAAGTTTATACATTGGGGGTCCCGAGATGTTTACGTGTCAATTTTGGGGTCCCAGCCAAAAAAAGTTTGGGAACCCCTGTGCTAGACCATAGACCGTTAAAAAGAATAGACAACTCCTCCTCACTCCTCCCCGTTTATCATAATGACCACGTTCGAGGGAGAATTCATGGCGGATTTACAGACTCCTCCTCCCCAGCTCTGAGGAAGCATGTTCCTAATAAGGGCATAAGGGCGGGATGTTCACTGTAGACTCGGCCCTTGTGTGACGTGTAGCTCGCGCAGCTCCAATGCTAACAGTCTGACCCTCATTAAGTACGAGATTTCTAAAATTTATCGTACGATAACCAGCCCGGTGCCTCTGATTGTGTCTAACCCAGCGTAATCACAGGTGTAGCTGTAGACAGTTCCAAAAAATGAGGCACCGGGCATTAAAGTTGTTTTTAACGTGTCTAAAGTGCAATGGATTCCAATGGGGACTAGCGGCTATATGGCGGTACTACAGCAATGGTGGCCTCCAGTGTCGTCGTCGCAAAGCAGAGCAGCCAGCGGCCATTGAGCTAGACCTTGTAGAACACACAGATTACAAGCAAAATAAGGTAAATAACCAACTTTTAGGACATACACTCACCTCCGATACTGTCTAAGCAAGAGCCTGCTCTGGATCGCACTTACCAATTTACCAAGTGGGCAAACACTTGGTAAATTCATCATCAGAGATAATGGGTGTGATGTCATACCATAGCAACAGCATGGCAGTTAGCATCCCAGCACGGAAACAGCAGCAAATCGAGGGGAAAGTCCGCTATGTTATTTATTGATTTTCCTCTCAATTTGCAATGTTGAAGGCTCTATTTCTCTTCGGATTTAAAATATGCAAGAGGTATTTTTCGCCAATAAAACCCCCGTAATGAACAGAATGTTTGAATTTGACTCTTGTGGCTTTAACATGCCGTAAAATGAAACACTAGTATGGATTAGGCAGTAAAAAAAAGCCTGAATTATGCATAATAATAAGGCTCCAGTGCCTTATTTAGTGCTTCCTCTCTCCTCAGATCATGCCTACTGTTCGCGAGGACTCGGGCTTCTTCTCCTGCCACGCCATCAACTCCTTCGGCGAAGACAGAGGCATAATCCAGCTGACCGTGCAAGGTACATCTCCCCCCTGGATACTTCCCACCACACTCACGGCTATTTTTGTTTGCCCGAATCCCTCCCGGGGAGCTAATGTTTCCCTTCTCCTGTTATGTAATCCATTCATTTTTTAATTTCACCGCTGCCTACTGTGCAGACCTGTCCGTGATTGCTCTGCGGGGAAAACGGCAGCCGCGATTTAGCTGATGCATCTGTCTTGTCTGCGGATGCTATTTGGGGATCCACCTACTGTCTTTGTTTTGTACACACTAGTTACATTTTCTTTTCTTTTATTCTAAATCCTTAACACACATTATTCTAAGCGCATATGACAGGCTAGACTACCCTTTTGACCAGAACATAGTCATGAATTTGTTTGAAAATGTCGACTAATTAATCTTAGTTGAGGCGAGATCTGACCGTGTTTAGGCCCCCATTTCACTGACTAGAACACAGTCAAGACAATGTAAGACTTTGCTAAATTCTCTTATTTAATTTTCCCTGGTTTTAGATTTTTTGGCATGTTTATTTCACTTTTTATAAGTAGTGGGCACAGAATGTAGTAGACAGAAGTAGACTCCTTCTGCTCACTCCTCCCCGTTTACATTAATGACAATCGTTCGAACTGGAGTCCATGATGGTTTTACAGACTCCTCCTACCCTGCATGTTCCTAAAAGGGCCAAAAGGGCGGGATCTTCACTGTAGACTCAGCCCTCATGGGGCGTAGCCGCGCCTTTAGCTCTAATGCTAACGGCCTGTCAATCACAGTCAGGCCCTCATTATTATTACAAGCATTCGAAAATGTGCCTTACGAAAACCCGCCTGGTTTCTGTAATTGTGTCTAACCCAGCATTATCACAAGAGCAATATTTGGCTGTAGAAAGTTTAACATTATCGGAAACCAGGCAAAATAGTTGTTTAAACGTGTGTAAAGAGCAATGCTTTCTAGTGCAAAACTAGCTTTTTCTGCCGCCACTAGATGGAGGTACTGCAGCAATGGCGGCCAATGGCAGCCCCCTGCATGGTGGTCACACAACGGTGCCATTGGCCAAAACTGTTGCTGTGTAACTACACTGAACTTTGTCTATTGTAAAGTGGTCTATTCATTTCAGTTAGAGATGGTTTAAACATGGTTTGCAGTCAGTTTAGTCATAATTAAGTCAAATTTAGAGCGACTTAAGACCTTTTTTTTAAATTAATCTTAGAACTAATTTGATCTTGATCTAGGCCTGGTGGTATTTGTAGCCTAAATATTTTATGAGGAGGCACTTGGTGTGAAAAGTTTGAGAACGACTGGTGTAGAACATAAAAATCATAAAACTGGCAACCCACTATCCTATTAAACTATGTAGCGATTAGAAAAAAACCTGAAATGTAAAATAACACATGGAATCATATGTTGTGTTAAAGGAACTTATACTTAGCTACTTAGCAAATTAACTTAGCTAAAGTATTCCTCACAAACTCTTCCAAATTCAGAAAGATTTTAATATGGAATATAAATCCTAAATATGGCAAAAGGCGCAGTTTTTCCAGTACTGAAAGTTTTCCACTTTCATGCATGTATGAGCTTATTTTACTTTTCCCCCAGAACCACCAGACCCTCCGGAAGTGGAAATCCGAGAGGTGAAAGACCGCACCATCGCTCTGCGCTGGACGATGGGCTTCGACGGCAACAGTCCCATCACGGGATATGACATCGAGTGCAAGAACAAATCAGGTAGATGAAGACGCCTGGGACTGCAGGAAGAAGAGCCGGATGAGTTTATTAAGGATGGGCAGCCTCCTGTAGTGGCCCAAACTCAAGCATTTTTAAACAGATATTAGTTTTTTTCATAATTATCATGTCGATCAAAGGGAGCCTGAGAAATGATTTCAATATTAGGACCTGACGTTGTCTTCCTCCGCTATAAACACTTACCATTTGAAATACTACAGGATGTAACATACTACTGTTGTTGTGCAAACTTACTTTACTAATTAGCCATGAGTGAGTCAGAATTATGGCACTTTTTTCTTCTTACTGTGCGCTATTAATGTTTTAGAACAGTCATCTGCAATTTTAGCCCTTTGAATCAGAGATAGTTTCATTTATGCTTTAGTAATGCATTTATGTTTGGCGTTTTGTCTGGTTTGGACATGGTTTACACCCAGTTTAAACACAATGCAGTACAAATTAGTTAAATTATAGACCATTTTTGACCTGGTTTAGTCCTGATTTCACCTCGGTTTAGGGCTGGTGGTATTTTCTGAGGTGGTTCTTGATGGGTTTTAGAACATAAAAATAGCCACTTCCCTTTACAAAATGGCCGCTCCCCTGGTGTAAGTAATAGTTATAATCATACGGACTCTAAAATGCTTTGTTAGACTCTACCACTTGTCAAACACATTCGATCGACCCACTCTGTGTCTCTCCTGAACCTCGCAGCGTCGTGGCTGTCGGCCCAGGTCACCAAAGACGTGTCGCCGCAGCTCAACCAGGCCACCATCATCGACCTGCACCCCTCCTCCACCTACAACATCCGCATGGTCGCCAAGAACATCATCGGCAACAGTAACCCTAGCAACGAGCTCACCATCACCACGGACGAAGCCGGTCAGTCAAAGTCTTTCCTTAAGTCTAGAGTTCGTGGATTGAATGTTAACATAGACATCGGCGGTTTTAGGGACAACGAGGACTAACGTTCAATATCAAACTAACAATATCAAAAAGTTTGGTAAAAGCCGTCAAACAACTCGGTTTCCTTTTGGGTCACTGAGGGTCAATACATCTAATGTACTGCATTGTCCAAATGTTTTTATGTGAACATTTTGATAAATCTCTGTAAGCTTAATATAAGTATGACAGATACCAAAGCCAATTCTTCATCGGTTTTATGTACTTACAAAAGCATTTAGTCATTAAAGCAGTACTAAGTAACGTGTTTACCTTAATAAATCCTTTCCGTAGTCCCTCTGGGGGTAATACAAGTGTTAATGGGATGATTGGAGAGTCTTTCATCTCCCCCGGTGTCTCTGGCCAGAAAACCATGCTTGCAACTTGACTGCCACCGGGGCGGAGCCACCAATACACACTAATGTACTCTCGAAGAAGAAGCTAACAGGCTAACGGGCAAAGCTAACTGCGGGCTAGCGCCACTTTAAACAGTATTTACAGCCAAGTTTGAGTGAAAAAAAATATTCCCATTGTATAACTGGATGTTCAACACCCCTCTCTCCCTTCACCTTTTCTGTCAGCGTAGTATTTACTCTCCAAGACATTTAATAAGTTAAAAAATCGTAACTTGCTAAGACACCTGCAGTTGCGCTTATGGCCTCTAGGGGCAAGAGTAACTGCTTTAAAGTGCATATGACACATTAGACACGATTTTTGCTAAAACATAGTTAACACAATTATATTTAAGAGTTTGATCAAAATAAATAAATAAAATAATACCCAGCTTTCTTTAGTTTCTTTATATTTATAGTTTCACTTCCTTATTGGACACTGACAGGAAGTGACATAGATGCAAGGAAACCATTTTTAACTGTTGCCGTGCCAACCATATTACGCCAATGAGGAATGAGTGAATGAAACTGATGTGAAACTTTACCTCTATCTATGTCACTTCCTGCCAGTAGTTTAAAAAATACAATAAAAATAACTTTACTGCCCAACATTTTCTTCATTAATTTGCTGCTTCACTGAAATAAAATGATAATAATGACTTGCAACAGATGCATCTAAATAAGTCATACTTTCAAAAGCATTTCATATGCACTTTAAAATGAGAGAATTCACAATCACAGTTCATCCCTTTGTTTTATGTCTTTGTCTGTGGTTTATTTTAATTCTATTTTATGACACATTATTCCCTCAAGAAACAATCCATTTTGAATATAATATTTCTGCGAGAATGTTATGCCTCTGTTGATTCATTGTCGACAGCCTGAGTATAGACCAGCATCACTCACGCACAAGCTGAGTCTATGCCAACCTGTCATGGGCCAATGCTTCCACAGATAGATAAAAAAGGGTTCTCATTTATTAAAGATTCTAATTTATCTGTATAGAATTAAAAAAAATTAAAAAATGTCTGAAGTAATATGCTAATCTTATTAACAGTAAGATCCTGGATGGTTTTCCTGTGAACTCCTCCATTGAACATAGTCTTTTTTTTTCAGACTGAAACACAAATCGGATTAATCGCAACTGATCGATTATTAAAACAATCGCCAACTAATTTCATAATCGAATGTAATACCTGTGTGAGCTGAGGAAGAGGTTTTTGTTGCCTGTCCAATGAAATATGTCCGTTTTCAGTAGCCATTTGTTTCGTGTAAAGCGGCCCATTTGAGTGGATTCACTGCGAAAATAGAGTAATCCAATCAATCCCCTCATAATTAAAGGTTAAGCCGATGATGATGTTGGCGCATTTTCTGATTCTTATGGAGTTGGTTCAGAGCTGAAAGGTGTGTAAATTACCCAAGGCCAGAACATGGCATCGTCTGCGGCTCAACAGCACCCTCTAGTGGATGGTAATGGCGGTTGTTTTATCTCTCAGCTCCTGACGGTCCTCCACAAGACGTGACGCTGGAGCCCACCTCACCGCAGACCATCAAGGTGTCCTGGAAGGTAAAGTGTCAAGACGAATCTGCAGTTTGTGTTTCAACCGAAAAGCACAGAAAAATGTCACGTATGTAGTTCACATGAAGGTTATTTGTGTTCTAATCGAAGATGAGATAAAACTGCTAATGCAACCGGAACAAGCATAAATCCCACTTGAAAAAGAACTAATTAAATGTTACCTTTAAAAATATTACTTTCTCACTTGAAATGATTGTCAAGAGGTTTTTATCTTATTTTAGACTAGACTAAACCTACTCAAAGATTAGATTAATCTCTTAATTCAAGTAATTTTGTGTCATTTCTCCCTGAAAACGATTATTCTTTTCCCAGTGTTTGCTGGGCGTTAAAAGTCATTAAATCAACAGCGCCTTAAATGTCATTATAAAAGCATTAGATTGAACTCAAACTGGCATGTAATCAGAATTTCCTGGAAAATAATGAGATTGCTCAGCTATTTTTGCTGCAGAAGTGTCTAAACAGATTTTTGCTAATATCTCTGTAATGGCTGGACCTACTGTATACACATGAAACGTGTCACAAAGTTCAACGTCGTCTCTCTCAGCAAGTATGAACTAAGGTCTAGTTACTGTCTCATAAAGCGTCTGAAAGTGGAGACACTATTCAAAATGATGCGCTCGATGTTAATTAAAGGACTTTCAGCCATAAGATGAATGTGGCAGGTTTGTGAGTCCAGTCACTTCCAAATAATGAACAGGGAAAACATTCACATTTCCCGTTTATAGGTTTCTTTCCAAATCTATGTCTCTCCCATTGAGTCGTATCATCCCCTGACCTCCAACTGAAATTATGATATGACATTCTTGGATGTGGTGAATGTAACCTATTAGCCTTTGAATATATATAGGCTTTTTTTTTTTTTTAATGGAATGCTCACAAATCATGAGAATAGGAATATGCGCAGATGGTATTTCATTGATTTAATTTGCATGTGTGGCATTAAATCAAAGTTGCATCTTTGGAATTGCCCATATATTTTCATATATATTTCAAACAATGAACCATTACATTAACAAACGCTGAATTATGAATTTATTTTTCTACTAAATAAAGATACAGAGACATGGTGAGGAGCAACGTGGTTCAACAGCCCATAAATACTTTTAAAAAACTGACAATGCTAACCAGGACTCTATGTTAGCTTCATGCTACATATGCTAAAGTTAGCAACGAGTGCCGTTTTTCACTTCTACTGAACAATTTGCTGTGAAAAAACATCCACATGGACCCGTTTTTGGCTTAACTTTATTGGTGTGTGTGATAAATATGTTTATAGTCCTCCAGAAAACGGCTAAGAAGAGTTTTTCTTCCCCCTCAGCTAGGTCACGCCGCTCTCCGTATAAACCCCTGTGTTTCAACCTTTTTAAACACTATTCCCTATTACCTTATCGCAGTGTCACACTTTAACATTGTAGCGTAGGAACATTATCAAGGGGTATGACTGCTTCCTGAACCTTTGTGTCTCTTCTCCAGCCCCCGCACAAGCACCTGCAGAACGGGGTGATCCGGGGCTACCAGGTGGGCTACAGGGAGTACAGTCCCGGGGGCAGTCACCAGTTCACCATCCTGAGCGTGGACAGCACCGGAGACACCAGCGAGAACGTCCTCCTGGACAACCTGAAGAAGTTCACCCAGTACAGCGTCGTGGTGCAGGCGGCTAACCGCGCCGGGACGGGGCCCTCGTCCCAGCAGGTGGTCACCAAGACGCTGGAGGACGGTGAGGCTCATGTGTTCTTTAGAGATGGAAAAACATAGTTGAGACTTGTGGGTCTGTTATGGAGGCACAAGCACCAGACTGAGTGGTTTGCACTCCTGCCTCAGAGCAAGAACAGTTTTCTCCGGGGCATATAAAAGCATTAAAAGTTGTGAACCTGTTATCTGCCATCTTAGGGTTAAGTTTAGGGTTAGAGTCCGTTGCCGGGTCGTGGGGGCAGCTGTTGGAGCTGCTCAAATCACATTGCACCAGCCCCTATGGCTCCGCCTGCAGGTGGTGGATCCACAGAAGGACGGCCTCATGGTTCTAACCGGGCCTGTTGGTCTCTCATAAGGGGCTTCTGAACCGCTCTTTGTCTGACCCGTCACCTAGGACCTGTTTGCCATGGGAGACCCTACCAGGGGCACGAAGCCCCCGACAACAGAGCTCCCAGGATCATTCGGGCGCTCAAACCCCTCCACCACGTTAAGGTGGCGGTTCCAGGAGGGGTTTCTCCAATTATGCATATCCAAATCTCAAAGTGTATATCTGTAAGATCTGTGTGAGTGCATCACATTTACCGTTCCTAACCCTAACCCTATCCCCATGATCAGGTTAACAGTTTAAAGGAATTGTGCCAAAATTACAGCATTAAAAGGAATAAAATTTAAAAAAAGAAGCATTAAATTCAACTCAAAGTGACATTGAATAATTTTTTGGAGGGAAAATCATGGCATTGCCCAACTATTATTATTATGTTATGATCAAACACATTCAGCCACTGTTTTGGCAGAAACTGCTCAAAAGTGGCTTGTTGTGTCCAGTTTGCTTCGATTGGAAGTTTTCTTATGGGGACAAAAGAAGGATGCCGCAAAATTTGAAATAAGAATTATATATTAGCATCCTGGTGAACTTACTATGTCCCTAAAGAGCAACACATTGATTAGAGTAAAAAAGTTCAGTGCATCACCACAGATTGAAACCATGGAGTATTCTACCATCTAGTGGACACATTGTGAAGTGCATTTACTTTCAATAACAAACTGTTATAAAATGTTATACTGGTAAATTGTATCTTTAGTCAAAGCCACTGAATAGATTTAGCAAAAAATGTGTATTTCTATTAATCTTTAAATCTAAATGAAATACATTCAGTTGTAGGTTTTACAAAAAAAAAAAACTTTCATATTTCAGTCAAATTTTTGCTCTAAAGTTTTATGTTGTGTCCAATTTCTATTTGAATATCCACATTTTTCATTGTTCCATTGTCTTTATATTCATAAATTATAAATGTGTAGATTTTTTTGTGTTTATACATTAAAATGTTTAAATAGTGAGTTTTAACACGGTATATTGTTGGTGCAGCGGGTAGCGCTCGAGCTTCACAGCTAGAAGGTTTGATTCCCACCTGGGCCTGTCTGTGTGGAGTTTGCATGTTCTCCCTGTGTCTGTGTAGGTTTCCTCCTGTTTCCCTTTCACTAAAAACATGTACAATAGGCCAGGATTAATGAAAGAGTGAGTGGGGGACAACAGATGGAAATTAGCCCAAGGCTACAATCCGGTGTGGCGTGTTTACATGCATGAGACCCATGTATGTTCATTAACATGCACTGTCCCGTGCACATATTTGTAAATAAAGTTAATTACTGTTATCTTGTGTCGTGTCCAGTGCCTTCTCGGCCGCCGGAGAACGTCCTGGCGGTGGCGAAGTCTCCCGAGGTCATCTCTCTGTCCTGGATGCCGCTGCCCCGAGAGGCTCTGAACGGGAACCTGCAGGGCTATCGCGTCATCTACTGGGCCAACCTGCCCGACGGAGGTAACAGAAAAACAAAATATGTCAGCACATCATTTAGTCCAAGCCAGTTAGGTGATGTGAACGGTTCAAACTGGATCCTCATCTTTGAAAACAGACAGATATTTGTCTGTCCTGTTTTTTATGCAATTTTGCTCAAATGTAACTGAGCAAGCAACGGAAAACAGCAACAGAGCAAAGCAGAAACTCCCTCCAAAAATGACTTGAGAAGTCATTTTCAAGTCTTATCAAGTCTCTTTTCCTTAATTGTGGCATAAAGCTGTATTTACATGACACACATTATTAAAAGTTCATATGAATCCTGCTGTAATGTGTGTAATTATGTATATCTGTGTAAGTTCTCAGTCGTAAACACCTTTGAAGTAGAGCGTCTGTAACGACCTGCTCCCCCCAGTATCGGTCAGCCCTGTCCATAACATGGCTGATCACTGTTAATTACCTGCCTATTGTTCTTTTGTTAGCTGAGGTATCGTCTTCTTGGAGTGGCCGTGCTCTGTCCATTTTCCCCCCAAAGCAGATTGGAGTAAACAGAAGTAAACAGAATCTGCTTTGGGGGGGAAAATGGACAGAGCACGGCCACTCCAAGAAGACGATACCTCAGCTAACAAAAGAACAATAGGCAGGTAATTAACAGTGATCAGCCATGAATAGGACAGGACTGATCGATACTGGGGGAGCAGGTCGTTACAGACGCTCTACTTCAAAGGTGTTTACCCACAGGTGAGAGTAGCTGTTATTAGAGGGGAGGAGCCGGGCCAACCCCAACTCCTCCTCCTGGTCTTTATCTAAGCTGCGTGCTGATAGGAATTTCGTCCACTGACGAAGCCTTTTGGATGAGAGGCGAAACGTTTGGAGACCTCAACTACCCAGTACAGAAGATGACTCAAGTACCTTCATTGAAGATGTAATTATGTATAATTATTTTTACATAGGAGTCTCTTTTGTGAAATAGGCAGAGGCGAGTCGTGCATTTCTTTTTGAAGAAACTGTACTTATTAGAGTAGTTATATCATTCAGTACTTTTTACTTCTACTCTTACTTGAGTTACAAAAAAATAGTTACTTGTGCCACTGTGAGTACATTTTAAAGTTACCAAGCTTTGTGTCGACCTAAAATATATGTAGTTTGTGTTTCGTGGCCATTTTTCTTCAAAATACATTTTTTTGGGGTATTTTCTGTGGAAATATTTGGATTTTTAGATCAGTTTATGTTTTGTTTCTCATCATTTACGTCTCAACTGAAACATAAATCAGACTTTTACGCTCAAACAGCTACTCACAGGACTCAAGTAACACTTTATTTGAGTATTTATTTGGTCACTACAAAGTAACATCACTCTTACAGTACTTGAGTAAATACTTTTTGCTAAACTGCCCACCTCTGGAAATTAGACTCGCCAAAAGTTAAGAATCATGTAAGTAGGGACCCATACTAACAAACACATTAACATACAGCATAATCTACAAAATATAAAATAGTCCCACTCAATACCCATTTAAATTCATAGCACTATACCTTACACCATATAACTATTAACTATAACTAGTAAGTGCTACTAATTTCACACAAAATGGGCAAACAAGCTCTCAGGCAAGATGAGTTTTAGACTGTCTTACAAGAAATCTATATAAAATGACCCAGTAGTTGTTGTAAAAGTTAAAGAAAATAACAAACTAAATCAACAAAGATATTCTTGATATCACTGAGTGCAGTGGAGCTTCTGTTAATGTACGACACTACAGTGGCGCCGTGGTGATTTCGCCCGGAGTCTGGCTGGTCTGCATCAATAATTCACGATGCAATAACTGGGCAGGTTTAGTGCCTCGGCTGAGTGACAGGCTGGAGACGGAGGGGGTAGAAAAATATGGTTTTATTGACAGAAAGTACAATATACTGCACCAGTTTAATGAGGAATGATGCCTGCACTCAACCAGTCACCTCATTTACCTTTCAATGTGGTTAGAAAAGTTATATGTGACTCTTTTTGTGAACAGCAAGATATGTCTTAATATAATTTTTCATTTGCAAGCACCTTATTTTAATTTTAAGGTACCTTTTGTACACGCTGAGCTACTTTTACATACCTAAACCATCAGAGAGCTACTTATACTTCGAAGACACTTGTGTAACTATGAGACTATGAGGGGGAGTTCACCCTGGAGAGTTTGTGGCCAAGATATTTCAACAGAATGAAAGACAATGACTAGAATCTTGTCCCAGTCCTTCACTTTATTTGCCTAATTGGTGCAGATTCTGTTCAAAATCTTCAGAACAACGTCTAAAATGTGACTTGTCTAGCGCGTGTGTAAATGTAGAAAGACTTTGGTGAGCTACCGGGCTACTGCACAGCTCTGTCTCCAATTTATTACCAAGAAATAATAGTTTCCTGGAAAATCTGTCTTTATTTAGTTTAGGGTTATTACTAGAGATGCACCAATCCAGCTTTTTTTCTTACATCCAATGCCGATACTGGGTGTTTGAGTATCTGCCAATGTCCGATATTAACCGATACCAAAAGACTTTCTTAAAAGTGGTGAAAAAAATGAATGGTCCTCTTTTCTCCATTGTCAGATCAATAAAGTCTCATCTCGTTTTGCTAACTAGACGTTACAGATCAATTATCTATTAATAAACTAATGGAAAAACATCAAACATGGATCCAAGGACTTTCCTACACTAAATATCTTTGGGTATATGACAAGCTTTTTAGTTTGCCTTAATATAAACATAATACGTTTTACATTAGCTTTGACATGCTGTTGCTCAAAAGTCTGTTTGCAGAGTTTTGCTAATAATGACATTGTTTATTATAGTCTGTTTATTTTGAATTTTTTACTGTTTATATTTCTTGCCCCTTAAAGTTTTTGGTAGTCATTATGTATAGGATACCAATACTTACTATTTCATTGTTTGTACATTTCCTGTCTATCCTGCACACGCTGAGTGTTTCTGAGAGCTGAATGTAACAAGTGAATTTCTCCATTGTGAGATCAATAAAGGCTTATCTTATCTTAAAACTAACACAGCAATTCTACAGGTTCTGAGCTTCAAAATAGTGCACAATTCACTTGATACATCAGCTCTCAAGAAACACTCAGGGGGAGCAAAATAGACAGGGAATGTCCAATCAAGTAATCGTAACTAGAGAAATCTCATATACAATGGATAAAAAGCTTTAAAGGGCAAATACAGTCCCGTGCAGTGGGTGTGAGGTATTGTCCTTGATGGATGTGAGCTTGGCTGAAACCCTCCCGTCCCTCACCTCCTCCACAGAGTCCAGAGGGCAGCCCAGGACGGAGCTGTTCCTCCTAAACCCATATTCACTTAGATTGTGTGTGTGAAAGTTGTGTTTTTATTTAAAGGGGGGTATTATGTAAAATCGACTTTTTCAAGCTTTATATCATGTTATTATGTCATTCCCTCATTAAACACATGCCTGGAGTGTTGCCTTGGCTCATTCACATATTTTTGAGTAATCAGTAAAAACTTAGACGGCAGCCATTTTAGGTGTAGCTATGCCTCAGTCCTCCTAGGAACGCCCCCACCTCCTGGAGACGCCTCTGGACCTTTCGTCACCAGCCAAGCCACCAACCACTGCTCCTCAGCTCAGCAGAGCCCCCTCCCCGCACAGTAGTGTTGTTTAGATGCCACAGCAGTGTGCTGAAGGGGCGTGTCGGAAAGCTTCTTAAAGAGACAGAGGCCTATTTCAAGACGTTCAGTACAGCCATTTTGAGAGAGCAATTTTATTCAAGGCAGTTATTTTAATTTACTGCATATACAGACCAACAGAAGGTTACGTCATCATTGTAGTATGCTATAGACTGGTGCTATGTGATTGAAAAAAGCATAATACCCCTCTTTAAGTGTTGAAAGCCAAAATGTGTATTGGTTCAGTATCAGATATTTGGAGCCGATACCCGATCATATTTTTTCCAGTATCGGCTCCGATATCCAGTACGAGTATTGGATCGGTGCATCCCTAGTTATTACCATGAAATACGTGTAATTACCCTTGCTGCCATACTGTGCTATACATGGTCTTTTGCTTGATCGTATGCAGTGAAATATCCTGCAAAGAGTAAAATATTTATACAGTTTGGGCCAGTATTGAGTAGAATCCAGATGTCTGCATTAAAAGTAAATGTTCTTTTGAATGCTGCTGGAGAGCTACACTGAGGTGGTAACTGCAGTAATGTATCTCGCAAATGTCTTTAGAGTAACATTCATACTTGTTGAAACCAATGAACGAGGATCTACTTGTTGGCTCTCATCATAACGGGGTGCTGACATGGCTGCGACACCACCCAGAGGCTACGGGCCGCTCCAACTCCAGACAGATCGCTATTATATGGATATTGATAACTATGAGGACTTTACACTTGCCAAAAACAACTTCGGAGCCTGGCATAAAGCCCGGGCACTGTGGAGGGAGGCTGCAGTTCAAACACTGTGTTTTCGGCCAATATTGAGGACTTTGATTCCAATTAACTCGTACTTTGTGCAACGCTATTGATTGATACATTATATTCCGTTTTCTGTGTCGCAGAACTGGGAGAAATCCGTAATGTGACCACCAGTGTTCCCTCTCTGGAGCTGGACAGCCTGGAGAAGTACACCAACTACAGCATCCAGGTGCTGGCCTTCACCAACGCCGGGGACGGGGTGCGGAGCGAGCAGATCTACGTGCGCACCAAGGAGGACGGTACGACAATATATACATTACAGAATTATTACATTCCTCGCACTTGAGGTTTAGCCCTTTGTGGCAGTGTGAGGTGTGAGTTGAAGTGACTGAGGCTTTGTTTGTCCGGTTTGCAGTGCCCGGGCCTCCCGCGGGGGTGAAGGCGGCGGCGTCCAGCAGCTCCATGGTGTTCGTGTCCTGGCTGCCTCCGCTCAAGCTCAACGGGATCATCAGGAAGTACATCGTCTTCTGCTCCAACCTGCACCCGATGGTAATAGCATTTGTACCATGAGATCGCTGGAGTACATGATTGGACTGCTTTGTTTTTATTCAGATCGCCTGCTATCTACTTCAAACTTATGCTCGTAAAATGTATTTCTGTTGGTTTAGCAGTAATGAAAAAGAGATCACATTTTCTTTAGGCGCGGTAAAACGAGGGCACTTTTGTCTTGATCCGTATTGCGATACAGTAAGTAATTATGATTTTTAGTTGTTTTTTAGTTTATTAGTTTATTTGAGCAGTAAACATTCTGCTCAAAAGGAGTGGGCTGAAGCAAGAGTTTATAAGCCCCACCCCCAAAATCAATACAACATTTACAGTATAGCATTTACATAAAGACATTACATGACAGAACTATAATAATAACTTTATGCTCTTGCAATTACATTATCAATCATACAATTAGCAGCATCATATTTTGATTTTCATCAATGTCAAAGGAGAACCAGTTACATTTCAAAGCGGCTTTTTAACACAGACCAAATTACAAAGCATTGTTTGAAATGTTCATATCGATAACAGGAACGAAGCACAACGACAACCACGATCTCGTTTCATGTATGATGTTTAGTACAAAGCAAGTAACAAAAGGCAACCTTAATATAATATATTTCAGCATGTTACCAATGCCAAATCTTGGTAACATTACCGGAAGTCACTATTTTAATGTTATAAAGGCACGTTACTATGCAGTACATATTATATTCTTTTCAATTTATTTATTTATTAATTTATTTTTTCATGTATAATGTATTATGAAAGCCCTACATAGTGTAATGCATTAAAAAGCATTAATACTTATTATATTCCGAGATCCTGCTACTTCCAAGCTGTCATTACCATCCTCAATATAATTTTAATTTGAGTTTAATTATTATTATATTTATTTATTTATTTATTTAATTGAGTTATGCGTGAAGTATGATGTAAGCCCTGCATAGTGTGATAAGTAATATGTTTACCTTAAAATGTGTTTCTAAACCATTTGACATTTATTGCAGTGTTAAGAGTGAAAAGTGCATTAACACAAAATGTAACAAAGTGCTGTGTAACTGTTACTGGAAAACAAAGGACTGCAGGATAAAAATGCCTCCAAACACAAGTATTGAAAGTATTGCGATACAAGTATTGATACTTGGTATTGCAGCATAAAGTATTACGATAGTTTGCCCCAGCCCTCTCTTTCCTAACACATTTCTAAACAATCTGTCATGGTGTGGTGGTGGAACGAGGAAAATAAAACCCAAAATACAGCACTGCAACAAAACTGATTTAATGAAGGTAAGTGGAAAAAATCTAAACAAGACTGACAAAAACCCAAAATAAAGCAGGAGTAACTGAAATAAAGTGAAGTACATTAGGGCGGGGCAGGCAAACAACACGAGGGAAGTCAAACAGAAAATCACAAAGACCAAAAAACATGTCAAAATAAAACACTAAGGACATAAACACAAGAAAACAAACCAAAACAGGGCAACAGAAAGCAGATCATGACCAAATCTTCACAGGGATGAGTTCATAAGCACATTTCTCAACTCTTAAGGGAGCAATACTGTCACAGCAAGGTCAACAACAATCATTCTGCATGTTCTTGATCAATACAAATGTCTTCTTTTGCACAGTTTTACTCCACACATTGAAAGATATTGGTTCTAGATATGGAATTTGTGTGGGGGGTATTATGTAAAATCGACTTTTCAAGCTTTATATCATGTTATTATGTCATTCCCTCATTAAACACATGCCTGGAGTGTTGCCTTGGCTCATTCACATATTTTTGAGTAATCAGTAAAAACTTAGACGGCAGCCATTTTAGGTGTAGCTATGCCTCAGTCCTCCTAGGAACGCCCCCACCTCCTGGAGACGCCTCTGGACCTTTTGTCACCAGCCAAGCCACCAACCACTGCTCCTCAGCTCAGCAGAGCCCCCTCCCCGCACAGTAGTGTTGTTTAGATGCCACAGCAGTGTGCTGAAGGGGGCGTGTCGGAAAGCTTCTTAAAGAGACAGAGGCCTATTTCAAGACGTTCAGTACAGCCATTTTGAGAGAGCAATTTTATTCAAGGCAGTTATTTTAATTTACTGCATATACAGACCAACAGAAGGTTATGTCATCATTGTAGTATGCTATAGACTGGTGCTATGTGATTGAAAAAAGCATAATACCCCCTCTTTAAACAACAACTCTGGAACACGTTGGAAACAAAGCATGGCTAAAATATATAGAGTAATGGTTAAAAACTTAAAAACCTGTATCTTACCTAAACCAGAGTTCTCCAACATTTTCCCTCATGAGCTACTTATGCTTTATGGATCCGTGACTTGAGTGAATTAGCAAAGCATTGCGTGAACAGTTGTTAGTGAAGATGTTTTTAATTTAAGTGTGAAAAAATCTCGCTTCGTGGACAGATTTCTTGAAAGTAGTTACTCAAGTCATTGGCAAATTCACTCATCATAAATAAAAGCGCATGTGTTTGGCAGCAGCAGGATTAAAACTGGTGGTGGCTGTTTTCAAAGCTTCCCCTCACTCTCCGTCTCTGGGCCGGTGCCTCGATAATCCAAACAACTTCGTTCTTTCTCACTGGAATGGATCTAAAGTGCTCCTCTGTGAAAGCCGCTGATGACAGTAATACATGAATGCCTCCTCTCTCCCCCGTTTGCAGGTGATGAGTGAGTTCGAGGCCCGTCCCGACGCGTACTTCTACAGGATTCCCAACCTGGCGCGGAACAGGCAGTACAGCATCTGGGTGGTGGCGGTGACGGCGGCGGGACACGGCAACAACAGCATGAAGATCACCGTGGAGCCGCTGGCCAAAGGTACCGAGGGGGACGCTCACAGACAGCTACTTTAGCGCACATTCCCGAACCTTCTGTGGCGAGGACATTAACAAAAATACAGTTTTAATTTGGAATAAACCAGGATAAAGCTATAGACGCTTTAATGTTTGTAAACATTCCGGGCTTAGCTGGAGGCGGGAAGCTCGATTCCTATCTATTTCCATTGTAGCTGTTGTCATAGTAACGATAAACAAATGTCTAACTGTTGTTGGAAATATCAGATAAACCTTATTTTATCGCCTCAAATGTCATTCCTCTTGTTCTTCCACCTTAAGCCACAACAGGACCACATTTTTCAGTTGTAGTTTTACACTTAAAATCGCTAGTTTTAGTTTAATTTTATTTCTCTTTATCACTTCCTGCCTCCAGCTAATGTCACTGATGATGTCAGCAGTTAAAGGGTCTATAGATGGGAGCAACATCCGGGAAATTTTACAGGGCAACGCCCCCTTTGGGGGAATCGAGAGTTAAAAATTGCATTAGAGTGTATGTGAAAAAGGGACTATTTCTCGTTTGGAGGATAAAATATTCCAAACCAGTGATCAGAACTACAGGACAATGTCCGTTCTTGATTACAGACACATCAAGTCACTGATAGAAGACGATTGGAAGATTTTTTATTTTTGTGGACACTTATATGAGCGAGTTTATCGATCACTAGCATCTGTTATGGCCATGTCAGAGCTCATTACTGAGGAAACAGCTCCCCCTGGTGCCCGTGTATTATGCACTTTGTGTAACGTCTTTAATAGGTAATTATTCAAACTCATCAAACATGTTCAGCGTTAGGCCTAATTAATGATTCTCTCAGTTTTAAAACACACATTAACGTTAGCATTTGCAGCTAGTAGGTTAGCTGCTGAACGAATCATGTACCATTTTCTCTCATAAGCTACAAAACTACATCGTAGGCTGTATGATTTTAATGTAATGATAATATAAAAGCAACAGACTAAAAGCTGAAGCTGTTGTAGTGACATTATAAAGCATCCAGCGAAAAAAGTTCCACAGGCAAATGTCACAGACAAGTCATGATCACAGTGGGTTTAGCAGCTCAGTTTTAAAACGTTAACCGTCTTCTCTGTGAATTATCTGAAACAACAGGTCACTTCCATGGCCTCCTTTTCACGTTCGATAATTAAATAAAACAAAGAAAACGTTTTTTCATGTGTAAATTAAACGTTTTCAGACGATCTTTCCTCATTCATTCCAATGTACGGAGCTTCTGTTTTCCCCCGAAAAGGGGCGTTAACCTTTTGGCGCCACTGATGTGACGTAGACGTTGCTCCATCTATAGGACAAAGCTAGTGTTAAGAGAGGACCAGCTCTAAAGTGGAACAGGCTTTGGATTTTTGAAAAAACTTGAATGCCTGGATCTTTTTACTTGTGTTAATGAACTCTTTTGCATGAGCGCCTTTAGCTTTGTGCAGAAACTGTGGAGAAACAGTACTAATAACCATGTCAAAGATACACAAAGAGAATTGAATATCGTTAAAAAGTGCATTCACTTCTGTTATTCAACTTAAACTGTGAAACTAATGTATGATAGACTCATTACATGCGAAGTGAGATATGTATAGCCTTTATTTGTTACAATTTTGATTATTATGGCTCCAAACCCCACATTAAAAATTTCATAAAATTTGCATATTTTAAAAATGGACTGTGAGCCATAATCATGTTGTTACAGAGTACAAAGTGCCACAGTTTGATAATCAATGATTTTCTGACAAAATATATTGTACTAATTCAAATTACAGCTGTGGATTGTACGGTACATAATGCTTGTAATAATAAATATTATTATTTATTAAAAAATGTTACATTTTTAACAAAAAATGTTACAAAATGTTACATAATAAATATTATTATTTATTAAAAAATGTTACATTTATTATGTAACATTTTTCCTCATCATCAATACTGTTGCATATGTGTATGGTGATGATGTAATCACAATGGGGATAAACATATTATCAGCAAATTGTTTAAACCTTCTCCCTTTGAGCTTTGCCATTCACGATATCTACTGTATACATGGCAGTATTATGTTATGCCCGAGTTCTCAAATTAACGACAAAAAATAGAAATCTTGCAAAAAAAGAATCTTGCAATGGAGTTCGGGAAATCCGCCATCTTTGCAGCTGTTAGCATACATTTCCATTGACTAACATTAGCTAAAAACAGTATAAAAAGTGGAGAAAAAACCCGTGGAACAGCTCCATTAGCTGCTGAGTTACTGCTGGTAAATACATCTAACTCACTGTGGTGTCCAAGTGTTTTAATGTGAACAATAACTCCGGTATTTTAACTTTTAAAATCTCCATTAGTTTACAATTGTTGCTAATCCCATAATGACATCACATTCCCGAACTCTATAGGTGACATTTTCTTGAAATAAGTGAAATTTGTCTTTGATTTATGAGTCTTTGATTAATCACCCAGTTTTGATTTAAATTTCAAGCTCTCTGTCCATGGGGAAAGATATTTACACTTAAATTAAGACAAAACAAGAGCGTTATTTCAAGTAAATTAAGCTTTGTCATCTAGTTTTGAGTGCGGTGATTCCTTTTAGCTTGATTTAATTGTAAATATCTTGCCCCATGGACAGATTTCTGAAAATTAGTTAGTATTGCTTTATAGCCGCACTGCACAACTTTTCACTTCATAACAGCGACAGAAAATATTGGCGACTAAACAAACATTTATTTTGTGTTTCTTCAAATTTACCTCAGGATCCTAATAGCCTAAAGTCACACTCAAAACCTAGGGAACTTTTTGTGGCCTCAGCTTTTCATAACACTATACCTTTATACTTTATTCTTCAAAACTCGGACTCATAGAACTACTTCTGCTTGACACATACCAAATATGTGTCTTATTTATTTATACTACTTAACTGAACTTTCTTTTTCCCCTCGTAGCTCCAGCCAGGATCCTCACCTTCAACGGGACAGTGACCACTCCCTGGATGAAGGACATGGTGCTGCCCTGTAAAGCAGTGGGCGACCCCCCTCCCACCGTCAAGTGGCTCAAGCTGAAGTGAGAAACGTCAACCGTCACCGTCTAAAACCCCCACAAGTGAGCGGGACGTTTGATCAAAGGGCTCTTTTTTGTTCCCGCAGCACCAACGGGACGCCCACTCCGGTCCTGGTGGACGGCCGGCGCAGTGTCCATAGCAACGGCAGCTTCATCATCCGCACCGTGAAAGCCGAGGATTCTGGGAACTACAGCTGCGTGGCGAGTAACAACTGGGGCTCGGACGAGATCACGCTCAACCTGCAGGTTCAAGGCAAGAGACACTTTGGGTTTTCATACCAACCTTTAATTGTCCCATGTACCCCTTGAGGCATTAGTTTATACTCCGAGTACCCCCTAACTCGAGGATCCTGCTAAAATGTTAACAAAGTGGGCAACTAAACATAGATTATTCAGTGTTTATTTAGTGTTAAAGTCAAACCTTTTACTGAAAAACATAATTAACTCTAGGGGTCCCCGTACGATCGTAGTTAAACTCGTTTTCTCCTCATTTGGACCCAGTCCCTCCTGACCAGCCGCGCCTCACCGTTACCAAGACGACCACCACGTCCATCACCCTGTCCTGGATACCGGGGGACAACGGGGGAAGCTCCATCAGAGGTGAGATCCACACATCGAAACGCAAGTAAACAAGATGATAAACTCCAGGAGCAGATTTTAGATGCACTTTCCACTATGAGCAGTGACAAAAGCCTACGAGTTATTAAATGAATTGTGCCTTAAATCCCATTAAAAAGCATTCATTTGATTCCAACAAGCATTTTTCTCTAAATCAAGTTCATTAAAAGCCAAAAAAAAATTCCAAACTGCATGTTCTACTAAAAATTGTGTAAATTTCTGTAGGTTTTTGCCCTATAATATCCTGTTGTGTCCTCTAATACAGTGACTGCTAGAAAGAAAATTACTAAAATGTCTCTTCAGTTACCATATTTGTTATTTTCATATATTTTTTTAATGTTCAGAACCCTCCAAACACATTCATAGTCAAAAATATACTGCTTGTGTGTGTTGGAGTAAAGCCAGTCCAAAAACGTGACTCCCACAAATGCATTAAAAAAAGTAAATAATACTAACCCAGCGTTATCACCGGAGGAATATCTAGCTGTAGAATGTTAAGGAAAATTAGAAACCAGGCTTTAAAGTTGTTTGCGCTTTGTCTAAAGTGCAATGCTTTCTATTGGGAGGCTAGCGGCTGCAGGTACTACAGCAATGGCGGCCCCTAGTGTCGCGGTGTCGAAGCAGAGCAGCCGGCGGCCATTGACTTGAACACAACACAGAGACAGGAACTGTAGTGTTTTCCGCACATGCCCTTCATCAGTCATATGTAATGATTTTGTACCATTTACTTTGCTCAAATAATTTACTTTATGACCTGCATCTCCGACCAGACAAGGCACCAGGGACCCCCTGCAATCCCTGGTGCCCGGGTTGGGAACATAGACTGTAAAATGAACACATTGTGGCCGACTTCTTCCTGAAACCTTGAGGAAATGGCGGCTGGCTCCGGAAATTCCTGGCTCCTATGGACTTTCCGTTGAAACATTTTTGCCTCTTTATCAGGGTTCGAATTACAAAGTGGCTTTCGGGGGAGCCCTATTTTCCGATCCTCCCTGACTAACTTTAACGCTTTTGGTGCGTGTGAGAAGTTCAAGTGTTGACGTAAACGTAGTAATTTCAGTGCAGCGCCGCCACGCATGGATGGTCACAGCAGGAGACACAGCATTGCATTTATTAGCGGAGACAGATGTGCGGAAATAGAAAAAAAAAACAGATGTTCGGAAATAGTCATGTAATGAGCGAATAAACACACAGCATTGACACATTTTTTATATCATCATTTATTTCAGGAACCTTAATGTACAGAAAATCTAAATCTATACGCGACACAAAAAATGGACAGTGTTTTAGAGCTCCCCCTAAAAGTCTCAAAGTAGGCTTTCAGGGGAGCCCAGGTCCTTTTCAGGGGAGCCGAGCTCCCCTTAGCTCCCCCGTAATTCGAACACTGCTCTTTATGTTATTAAGCACAGGCTTGTCATTCTTGTCTGTCTTAACGTGCGCAACATCGTCTTGATTTTATTCTTTCACTATCCACTACCCAGTCACATTGCTAGCATGAACGAGCTTCAGCTAGCTCGCGCTGAACACTATGCGGGAAGCCACACACCCTCAGTCCATTCTTTATTTTAGTCTATGGTTGGTCTTCACGTCTTAATCAACCAAATAAAAGAAAAAATATTGTATGTGGGCATTGAAATGACTTTAAAAAGTGTTAAATTTGACTTACTGCTACCTGCACAAGTCCTGTATTATGACATGACAGGACTTATGCTGGTTTCTTGTGCCTTGTGTTATAATTACAGTTGTTGTTTTCATGTTTATTCTTTGTAAATATTGATAGTAACATTTTACCTGATCACAACGTCCAAAGAAATGTGAGCAATTTCACCTAATACATTTCTTTGATCACTACTTTTTACTTTTCACCAAACACTTTGATCACTTGTTTTACTTCTATTACATTGTCAGTGAAGATGCTCTTTCTCTATTCTGTTTTTGGGCTGAATATATGTTTATCAGATGGGTTGTATGTTACTGTCTGTTCTCTAAAGTGAAGAACACTCCCAGCTTTAGTTTGACCCCCCCCCGGATCCTGCGCTAGTCTTCTGTCTTAATGCCGCAGTGGGAGGATGAATTGTATCGCCCTCAAAGGCAGATTAAAAAGAGCAGGAAAGATTACACGTGTTTAAGTGCGAGATTAAAGCGCTCCATCTTAGAGATAGGCCAACGGCGGTGATTTATCATTATCTTGAGCCAACTCCTGTCCCGCAACTGACAACAAGCCTGACGTTTGTTTTCCTCCGCTAACGATTCCATTTATCATCTCAGACAAATGCTTACAGTTTTATGGCTCGGTTTGCTGGATTTTATTTGCATATGGGGTTGTCAATACAAAGATTGGAGCGTGGGGGGGCATCAATGAGAAAAGGAAATTCAAATTCAGAGGTTTTGGACTGTGTTTGTGTGGAAGGAATTGAGCATTAAGTTGTTCCAAACAGGGAAATCAATGGAAAAAATTCAAAGAGGGGGAAGGAGCGTGCGAAACCTCCCTGCCCCGGGCCTCAGAAACTCTGTCCACGGCCCTGGTTCTAATTAAAAGAGCAAGATGAATCACTTAATTGAAATCACGGATAAATATTTGAACTTGCCTTCTCAGATCAAGGTAAAATATTCGTATTTCAAACAGATTTGTCTCATTTTAGATGTAAAGATACCTCATCTATGTGTGTGACCGTAAATGATCTCTGTTTACATTATATTAGTAACGGGGCGATAGTGGCGCAGATGGTAGAGCGGGTCGTCTCATGACCAGCAGGTCCGGGGTTTGAATCCCGGCTCCTGCGTGTGTTGCTGTCACCCACATTGCCTCCAGTGTCTGCGTACATTGGTGGATGAATGAAAGAGTGAATGGGTGAGTGGCTCCTTGCTGTAAAGCGCTTTGAGTGCCTAATATAAGTTGAGACCATTCACCATTATTATTATTAGGCTCTGATTGTGCTCATATAAGTAGACTGGAAAAAGAATAATCATCTAAAGGAAGAAATGACGTAAATCCACTTGAATTAAAGGGGGGGTATTATGTAAAATCGACTTTTTCAAGCTTTATATCATGTTATTATGTCATTCCCTCATTAAACACATGCCTGGAGTGTTGCCTTGGCTCATTCACATATTTTTGAGTAATCAGTAAAAACTTAGACGGCAGCCATTTTAGGTGTAGCTATGCCTCAGTCCTCCTAGGAACGCCCCCACCTCCTGGAGACGCCTCTGGACCTTTCGTCACCAGCCAAGCCACCAACCACTGCTCCTCAGCTCAGCAGAGCCCCCTCCCCGCACAGTAGTGTTGTTTAGATGCCACAGCAGTGTGCTGAAGGGGGCGTGTCGGAAAGCTTCTTAAAGAGACAGAGGCCTATTTCAAGACGTTCAGTACAGCCATTTTGAGAGAGCAATTTTATTCAAGGCAGTTATTTTAATTTACTGCATATACAGACCAACAGAAGGTTACATCATCATTGTAGTATGCTATAGACTGGTGCTATGTGATTGAAAAAAGCATAATACCCCCTCTTTGAGAGATTAAATCTAAAGTTTGAGTAGATTTGATCTTGTAGCACATTTTCTCTTAATCTCGTAAGAGCTTGAAGAGAAAACCTGAACCGAGCACATTTTCTTCAGTTTGGCTTTACCCAAATCTAAAAGCTTCTTGAAAATCGTGTCAAAATATAACGACAAAAACGTGACCAAAAATGCGCCAAAAAATGTGATGAAAACAGAACAAAAAAGTAACAAGAAGCGATAAAATGTGGAGGACACAAAAGTAAAAAAAAAAGTGACAACAACACAAGGGAGAAGATCCGTTTAGATGAGTTTCATAGGTCTTAGCTTTCAAATGCGGCGTTACACTGGCCTATAGGCTGTGTCTAACCGCTCCGTCCTCTGTGCCCAGGCTACATCCTGCAGTACTCGGAGGACAACAGCGAGCAGTGGGGCAGTTTTCCCATCAGCCCCAGCGAGCGCTCGTACCGTCTGGAGAACCTCAAGTGCGGGACCTGGTACAAATTCACCCTGACGGCGCAGAACGCCGTGGGACCGGGCCGCATCAGCGAGATCATCGAAGCAAAGACTCATGGGAAAGGTAAGCCTCGCCGTGCGGAAAAGCTGCCACTGAGACTGTAAGCACTTTAAGACAAGTCAGAGCGCTGGGACTGGCTTGTTTCTTGATTTTTTACACCAGAGGTTTATTGAAAATGCAAAAGTATGATCCAAAAACATTCAGTTCCAGGTTTGATGATTTTTTTCTTTACATTTTAGGCCACCTTTAGGCTCAAAAGCTTCCGGTTATGTCCAATTTTCTTTGAAATATCCATATTTTCCATCATTTCTCTTTATTAGAATCACTGAAAATGTTTTTGTTTTTACATAAAATAGTTGTTGTTTTTATGCATTAAACTGGCATTGAAAAGCATTAAATTGAGTCGCTGCTGCCTGTTTAAACTCAATATATAATATACCTTATCCTTGATTCCTGTGCGTAGCTTTTCTTATTCCTACAAATAACAACAATACGTTTTTTCTGACTCTTCTTCTTAGACATCTTAATTCTCGTACTCTGTGTCATCAGACCCACCTTCACACTTGTTCTTCTGATCCTCAGAACCCCAGTTTGCCAAAGAACACGAGCTCTTCACCAGCATCAACGCCAGCCGGGTGCGGCTGAACCTGGCGGGCTGGAACAATGGCGGCTGCCCCATCACCTCCTTCATCCTGGAGTACAAAGCTGTGGACTCCAGCGCCTGGATCACGGCTCAGCGCACTTCCCTCACCAAGAGTTACATCCTCTACGACCTGCAGGAGGCCACGTGGTACGAGCTGCAGATGAAGGTCACCAACAGCGCCGGCTCCGCCGAGAAGAGGGTCACCTTCGCCACACTCAACGGAGACGGAAGTGAGTGATTAGGATTGTAGATGTGAGAGATATTGTAGACAAAGGTTCTTAAGCCGCCATTTGTTAAACCCCTCCCACTGGTCTTTTATAATACGCCTGCACTGGAAAAAATGAAATCTTATCTTGGATAAACTGCTAAGAAGTGCTTGAATTAATAATTATCCTGATTTTAAGTAGGTTTGCACTGTCTTTAAATAAGATTGTCAATGGAACAAGCAATTTGCTTATAATAAGATAAATTAACTTGTACATTTAAAATTAAAAATTAAAAATTAGACAGAGAAGTATAAGGCAAGAAAAAATCGTTCTTGTTTCATTGGCAATAAGTTTGTCCAAATCTTCTGAAAATCAGCAAAGAAACTCTTATTTTCACCGATAGCTGACAGTCACAGCCACAACTGATGATACACAGAGAACAGTGGTCATTAAATAAATGCTTTGTACTTTGATTTGAGCCACCATTAAAGTAATGAATAAATGTAACAAAGAAATTAACCTGTTTCTTAACACAGAGTTGCCCTGGATTGGTGTAACACCATTGTGGACGATGTACTTCAAATAAACGCCAAACTTAATCTATGATTTTAAGAAATGAATACATTTTGCCGTGAAACATCGTGGTAAATATTTTATACTTTATGCTGTAGGTACCATCCCACCCCTGCTGAAGACAGGAGACCCCATCTCAGTCAACATGTCGGGCAGCGGCGGTCTGAAGATGGTGGTGACCATCACCTCCATCCTGGTGGTGGCCGTGCTGGTCTTCATCATGCTCATGGTGCTGAAGAGGAGGAGGAGAGAGCAGCGGCTCAAGAGACTCAGAGGTAATGACTCTGCATTGAAACACTGAGGGTCGTCTACAGTTTTAGTCTCCATGTCTTATGTTACATACAGTTTTATTAATGCTTTAGTCAGTTCTGGGCTTAAACCGCCGCTTAGTAAAGACTATGCCTAGATTTAGTTATATTTTTGCCCTTTTTTGGTGTGAAAAGTTTGAGTATCACAATATCATGCACCGTTTATACTGAACACATCACTTTTTACACATTTGTATTATATTTAGTTGGTACTGATTGAAACATTGTCATAGCTTTCTTTTTTTCTTTTCATTGCACTTTCTGCCTCCTCAAGGCTAAAGTCTTTGCGAGTGCTGGGTTTTTCTTTCGCTGCTGTAGCTTATCAAAGGCGACAGCGCTATTCTGGCATTAACCGCCTCTTTGCTGACTTCACAGATGCGAAGAGCCTGGCAGAAATGCTGATGAGGTATGTACGTTTAATTTTAATTTATGCTCAATGCTCCCCCTTAAGCACCCAACATAAATCACAGCGGGGCCCTTTGCTATCAGTAAAAATCAAATATATCGCCGACTGGCTGTGCCGTCTCGCCCGCCGGCTTAACGCTACTTATCAACTTAAATGGAATTGAATTAGCATTTCTGCAATACAATGCAAAATCATGGCAGAGAGAGAGGAAGAAGTAATGGATTTCTCCTGTTCATCTTCCTCAGTAAGAACACGCGGACGCCCGACACGGTGAACAAGCAGCCGCAGCCGCTCCGCATGCACATCGACATCCCGCGAGCCCAGCTGCTCATCGAGGAGAGGGACACCATGGAGACAATCGGTAACTGCTCCAGTCCACACAATCACTACACTATAATAATAATAATAATAATAATGGCATTGTGCGAGCCTGTGTCATTATTCATTCACTTCTTACTCGGTGGTGCTAAGCTGCTATTGTAGCCACAGCTGCCTTGGGGTAGACTGACTGCACCATCACCACCAGCTACCACTCACATTCAAACAGGCCAGTCATGGAAATGCACAATAACACACCTTTTATTATTGTACTGTACTGAGATCTTGGTTCACCAATGTTAATTGGGCGGCACAGTGGCGCTTGTGCTTCAAAGCATATTTGCATATCGACTCCCTGATTGGTCAGATTCGTGCTCACGCCTACAAGACATCTTTTGTAAACTCCACTGTCCTTAGAGTTAGGGCTAAAGTAAGGATAGTATTATTAAGGATATTAGTTAGGATTAGTTGGTATCGCTTTAGATTAAGGTGTGCTCATTAAGTATTAATAAGCATTTTAGGGTTAAGGTTAGGTTAAGGGTTTGGTCTTGAATAAGCGTATTATTAATGGCCTATTAGTATGTTAACAGAAAAATTTATAATAGCAGTGTATTAATACTTTACAAGCATATTATTAATGCTCATTAATACCTTATTAATATTTATTATACAGCCCTTCACAATGCAAGTAGAACGCTCCATTGATTTGAATGTGATTTCCCAACGTTCTACCGGTCATTATTTTTTGATAGAAGACTTCTGAAAAAATAATGACCGCTGTCAATGGCAACGGAGTTCGTGCTTGTAATACAGGTCTTTCATATCACTCCGCGAGTAGTAGTAGCGGACAGGCGGACACTATCTCAGTCCCCGTCCCTGCGAGAGAAGTTGGGGGAATCGCTCGTGAAAGTTAACGGGAGTCCGACTTTCAACTTACCCAGAGATTCACCACCATTCCTCCTCTCCAACTGCACCTTAAACTAAGTAGCTAGGCTAGCAATAAGTAGCTAGCCATGCTGCTACTAGCCTCGCCACACTGCCTGGAATCAACAAACGTTGCCAAGCAACACGCAAACTTTTGGGAACTATTTGCCGCGGAAATCATTAAATAAACCTTTCTGCTTTCATAAAAGTGTATGAAGTTTATTTGTGTGTGTACAGTTGGCAAACAGTCGTATAATAAGCGGGATTATGTCAGGTCGCCCTGTCGGTACTTATTTTCCCGATAATGACCGGCGTTCTATACATTATCCCTTACTTAATGAGCACACCTTAATATAAGCGTTACCGATTAGTTTAAACTAGCGTCCGTTGTCTTGTGGAGGTGATGTCATGGTTGGAGCTCCACTTGTCATTAGCTGCTAATGTCAGTGACTGGCCTTTCCCATCCTGGGAAAAATGAATTCACCGGCCGGGCGGGGCCTTTCTGTGTCGAATCTGCATGTTGTCTATGTAGTTTCCGGATACAGCGGTTTCCCCTGCCACTAAAAACATGTACATGGCTAATGGTGTGAAGTGCGAGTCAGTGGGTGGTTGGTGGTGGTCGGAGGGACTGATGACGCAGATTAGCCGCCTTGCCTCCGTCTACTCCAGAACAGCTGAACACCACCAAATATGGAGTGAATGTAAATTGTCCCATGTAAAGCGCTTTGTGACCATGTCTGTGATAAATAATGTCCTTTCCCTCAATTTCATCCTCTAAAATATTGGGGAGGAGTTGCAGCCTCTGGAGGGTGGCCTTGAAACGCCTCAGGATTCCCTCAGAAAAGCTGAAAGAAGACGTGTGTGGATGGGGGAAGCCTCCACCAAAATGCAATATGTGTACACAGGGTTTACTTTACAGCCCACTGTCTTTACTGGCGTTATTCCTTCACCTCATGATCTCTTGCTAAGCTCAATTCTTTCATCACAAAGTAAAAACACTCACCATTGCTTCACTACAGCCACACGGGCCGCACTGACAGTTTTTTTTTCTCTTCATTGAAACAGCTGTGCAGCGAAAGGGAGCAAAAGATCGCTTGAAAAATCAGGAAGTGAAACTAGTCAATTTTTGTTTCAGATAAATATGGCATTTTCTAACCATCAAAGTGCAAGATAGTGATAAAGATGTGTCTTTAAAATAACCCAATCCGAAAAGCGAAACCTCCAGAACCACATTATAAGGAGAGATCCAACTCCCATGGACGAACAGGCTGTAGATTTGCCCAGGGCTCAGCATCAGAACAGACGCCACCAAACTGCTGCACTTTGGATTTTATTTCCTTTTTTGTCCTTTCAGTGTAAACCCCACAGGCCGTTTGCGTGTAGACCCAGTATCTCAGCCCAAACATGTGTTTTCTGGTTTGTCCCGCAGACGACAGGTCCACGGTGCTGCTGACGGACAATGACTTTGGGGAGACGCAGAAGCAGAAGTCGTCCACGGTGACCCACACAGTGCACTACCAGTCTCTGTCCCAGGCCACGGGGCCCTGGTGGACGTGTCCGACGCCAGGCCCGGAACCAGTGAGTCCCACCACCGTCAGTGACAACATTTATTACTTTTACTACTAACACCAATACTAATGTACTCCTACTACTACTTCTACAACTCCTACTGTCTGTTTGTCTCGTAGTACTAACAAAATACTGTAACAATACAAAGCCTTTTCACGAGGTCTGTGCAGTTTGGGCGGGTCAGTAGCACTAGCAAACCGACATAAAGTTGTTCTTAAACTTAAAGGGGGGTATTATGTAAAATCGACTTTTTCAAGCTTTATATCATGTTATTATGTCATTCCCTCATTAAACACATGCCTGGAGTGTTGCCTTGGCTCATTCACATATTTTTGAGTAATCAGTAAAAACTTAGACGGCAGCCATTTTAGGTGTAGCTATGCCTCAGTCCTCCTAGGAACGCCCCCACCTCCTGGAGACGCCTCTGGACCTTTCGTCCCCAGCCAAGCCACCAACCACTGCTCCTCAGCTCAGCAGAGCCCCCTCCCCGCACAGTAGTGTTGTTTAGATGCCACAGCAGTGTGCTGAAGGGGGCGTGTCGGAAAGCTTCTTAAAGAGACAGAGGCCTATTTCAAGACGTTCAGTACAGCCATTTTGAGAGAGCAATTTTATTCAAGGCAGTTATTTTAATTTACTGCATATACAGACCAACAGAAGGTTACGTCATCATTGTAGTATGCTATAGACTGGTGCTATGTGATTGAAAAAAGCATAATACCCCTCTTTAAAAAATCTCTTTGATCTAAAATCCCAGGATCTGTCAAGTCCTGAATTTGATTGCCAGCTCCTGCTTTTTGTATCTGTTCAAAAGCAGGACAGTCTGGAAATTTGCTAACAGCCTCAAATCACGAAACGTTTTATATCGATCCAATCACAGACCACATTGTATTTTCTTAAATTTGATTGACAAGAATGTACCTGCGTGAGTGGATGTTGCCGCTTCATCTTCTGTAAAGAGGATTTTCTTCATGTAGCCGCCGATCGATCGTTTTGTCGTCCCGTTCCAAACGTACATGGATTGAAACAGCCGTTGCGCATTCGTGTTGAAAATCTGACCCGTAGCTAATGACTCCTTGTGTCCTTACGTTTTTCTGGGGGAAAAATACATAGATCATTCACATTTTGTCTCCGCTCTACGGGCTGATGCATCGTAAAACCACTAACTTCATTGTTTAGAAAATACGCCGTATGTGCAGCTTTTCTCTGATTGGTTAGAGGAACAGGCCACCGTTTTTTCATACTGAGATACCACAATGACCACGTTCGAGGGGGAAATCATGGCGGATTTACAGGCTCCTCCTCCCCAGCTCTGATGAAGCATGTTCCTAATAAGGGCATAAATGCGGGATCTTCACTGTAGACTCGGCCCTTGCGTGACGTGTAGCTCGCGCAGCTCCAATGCTAACAGTCCGACCCTCATTAAGTACGAGATTTCTAAAATTTATCCTACGATAACCAGCCCGGTGCCCCTGATTGTGTCTAACCCAGTGTAATCACAGGAGGAATATCTAGCTGTAGACAGTTCCAAAAATTAGGCACCGGGCATTAAAGTTGTTTATAACACGTCTAAAGTGCAATGCATTCCAATGGGGGCCTAGCGGCTATATGGCGGTACTACAGCAATGGCGGCCTCCAGTGTCGTCGTCGCAAAGCAGAGCAGCCAGCGGCCATTGGTTCTTACCTGAGCTTAGACGAGTTGATGCGTACCTGTCTGGTCTTTACGCTTAGATAAAAAGGGGCACTATATTGTAAGGCGTAATAATACCTTAGGAGCACTTCGACGTCTGCGCAGTAATATCTTCACTTTACTGCGCGGACGTTGAAGTCACCATTTAGCCCTCGCCACACAAGTTATAGGTAATCCCGATCAAGGTCCCGGGTAAATATCTGGCGATACACAGCGGCCCACTGCTCCTGAAAGGTTTCCCTGAGGCACTGGCTGAACGTTCGCACAACAGAACATAACATAAAGTACAAAAGAGCCCACATACGGAGAGACCGAGTTGTGCTTGTGTTTCTTAATATGCAGCTTAAGGCGAGGCAGGAGGTGTGATGCTTTTCGCTGTTGTTAAACTTGTAAGAGAGCGTGAGAGTGAAAACCCGATCATGTGCTCGAGTTGGTGTTAATTGCCGCAGCTGTTAGAAATGTTAAAGTGAATCCGCTCCATATGGCTCCCCCTCAGAAATAACAGAGAAAGAATAAAAGTGGCAAAGCAACTTTACTGTAAATATCAGCAGAATAATAAAATACTAGGCTCAACTAGGTCACTTTATATCACAATACTGCAACAAAGTGATGCCATTTGATCTTTATTAAAGGGATACTTCGGGATTTTTGACATAGGGCCTCATTTCCTAGTTATCCAGAGTGTTGTTGATGTCTGGAGATATTTTTTCTTAAATTCATGCAGTTCTTATATTTGAAGAGTCTAGTTGCGCTAGGCTAGAGCAAGGCTAAAGCAGTTCTATGGTAACCGCTAGCCCGCATTAAAAAACAGTCTGGCGCACTCCACAGTGCACCTGAGGTAAATCACTTATAACGCCAGACTAACCATATAAATGTCTGTGTCGATAGGTTAATTTTAACCATTTTGCATTTAAAATAACTTATATTTGAGCAGCATCAGCTTCGTGGCCGTAAGCTAACGCAGCGGCGGAGTGATCTGTGACAAAATAGTCCCTCAAAATGCGGTAATTCATGTGATACAAGGTCAGTTTTATTTTAAAAATTATTCTATTGACACAGACATTTATATGGTTAGTCTGGTGTTATAAGTGATTTACCTCAGGTGCACTGTGGAGTGGGTCAGACTGTTTTTTAATGCGGGCTAGCGTTTACCATAGAAATGCTTTAGCCTTGCTCTAGGCTAGCGCAACTAGACTCTTCAAATATAAGAACTGCATGAATTTAAGAAAAAAATATCTCCAGACATCAACAACGCTCTGGATAACTAGGAAATGAGGCCCAATGTCAAAAATCCCAAAGTATCCCTTTAAACCTTTATTGAACCAGGAAGTAACCAGTTTTATGTCCAAACACACATGTTTTTAATGCCCCCATTGCAAGAGCTTCCCATTTGTCATTTTTAAAGATTTGTAGCCAGTCTTACACAGATAAATGAGGGGGAATATGGATGTTATGAAGCAAAAGTGAAAGCCTTGTGCGTATTTGAACTCTATTTGCTCAGAGACATAGATCTTCATAACGTTTGCCCTGACTCCACTGCTCGGACACTGAATTTCGAAGCTCAGTAACTAAACACATTTTCCCGGGGTAAACGATTTTCCTCCTGCTCCTCCACGTGCCCTGACCTCTCGCTCAGTCCCAGCTTTAAGGTTGAGAGAAATTGCGGCGCAGCTGTGGGCGCCGGAGTTTGCGCGCCGCTGGAGCAGAACTGATGAAGAAGAGCCATCTCTCTGCCGCGCTCTGACGTGTCCTCACCCGAGTGCCCCGCGCTGACCGACCCGCGGGAGGCGCAGACTGAGGCACCTGCTGCTCAGCCCGGTGTGAGAGAATGTTCAGTCCACCGGCCCACAGTTAAATCCTCCCAAAGCCGTGTATTTCCACCATGACAATCCCAGGTTTTAGCGACAACTTATACGTAAAGCATAGCAAGTCGCATTTATAGCTGCAGGCGTTATCTATTTGTCTGAGGAATCTAGAAACCAATGTAGTCATTTATTAAAAGGAAGCTAAATTAATCTTGTGTCGTAGCATGTTGTGTTTTTTACTCATTAATTGTCCGTGAGAGTAAATACTACGCTGACAGAAAAGACAAAGGGAGAGAGGGATATTGTACATCCAATTACACAATGGAGATCTTTTTTTCACTCGAACTTGGCTGTAAATACTGTTTAAGTGGCGCTAGCCCGCAGTTAGCTTTGCCCGTTAGCCTGTTAGCTTCTTCTTCGTGATTCCATTAGTGTGTAATGCGCCTCCGGGTCGAAACAGGGAAAACTGCAAGTGTGGTTTTCTGGCCAGAGACACCAGTTGGAAATGAAAGACCCCCCAATCCTCCTATTAACACTTGTATTACCCCAGAGGGACTACGGAAAGGATTTATTACGGTAAACAAGATACTTACTTCTTCTTTAAAGGCGCTATAACTGATTTTGTTCTAGTAGTTCTAGTTTCGTTCTTTAGTATATTGTAAACTCAGACATTTGTGGGAAAAACAGTGTCCATTGCAAACCATTTGTATCAATTTCATCTCTCAGGCGAGTTTTTTGACAACGATCCTGAAAAATGACCCTGAAAGTTGTGAAATGTGCCCATAAACTCGTTCCTGTGAAGAATTGGGATATTACAAATATGTTAGAAAAGTTAGGAATGAGTTTGGACACAACTAACATATTATTTTAGTGGCTTAATTCCTCTTTCATTGTTTGTGATAAGTCAGGTATAGGGCCTTTAAAGGGGGGTATTATGTAAAATCGACTCTTTCAAGCTTTATATCATGTTATTATGTCATTCCCTCATTAAACACATGCCTGGAGTGTTGCCTTGGCTCATTCACATATTTTTGAGTAATCAGTAAAAACTTAGACGGCAGCCATTTTAGGTGTAGCTATGCCTCAGTCCTCCTAGGAACGCCCCCACCTCCTGGAGACGCCTCTGGACCTTTCGTCACCAGCCAAGCCACCAACCACTGCTCCTCAGCTCAGCAGAGCCCCCTCCCCGCACAGTAGTGTTGTTTAGATGCCACAGCAGTGTGCTGAAGGGGGCGTGTCGGAAAGCTTCTTAAAGAGACAGAGGCCTATTTCAAGACGTTCAGTACAGCCATTTTGAGAGAGCAATTTTATTCAAGGCAGTTATTTTAATTTACTGCATATACAGACCAACAGAAGGTTACGTCATCATTGTAGTATGCTATAGACTGGTGCTATGTGATTGAAAAAAGCATAATACCCCCTCTTTAACATAATATTATCAACAAATGACAATTAACGATGTCCCCCATGCATTTGGAAACGTAATGTTAAAATTTGAAATTGGTACATTTGCACTTGATTTGAGTTGGTGAGTAAAATGATCTGCCACGAGACAAGTATTGAAAATAAATTAGTATAATATCTGTATCACAAAACTGGAAAATAAATCTTATTTGACTGGAAATAAACTGTTTTTCCTTATCTCAAATGCAAAAGATATATTCCTCTATTGGCTGTGTCTTCTAAATGAGTGACACAAAAACGGCAATCGACGGCAGAATGAACAGACGACACCCTTGTTGGCGCTATCCTGATCCGATGTGCCCTTCCTACAGGCGGATATAGAATTACTGTCTCTCCTCTGTCTCTTGTAAATGATCTGATTTCGAGTCGGCCAGTGAGCAGTGGCATGTCTGGGTCACACATTGTAGTGGAGCTCGGTCACATGGGTTCTTTAGGTCGTCTGGACAGCGATGCCAGTACTTTCTATTTAGTCGTATCTGTGATCTAAAATGATGAGAGAAAGACAGCATTTCTGTTTTTTGAAATAAATGTTTTCGTTCAGGGTTGCGGCATTGCTTCAGAGTTGTTTTTGAGAGTTAAATCATGTTTATTTGTTTATTTGAGCAGCAAACACTCTGCTCAAAAGGAGTGGGCCGAAGCAAGAGCTTATAAGCGCCCACCCCCAAAATCAATACAATTAAAATCATCATTTCACAAGAACATAGTGGAACAACAAAGGAACAAAATAGCAACAAGGAAACAACAGCAAAACAAAATAAAACAAAATAAACCCTACACACTCGCACCATCCGACCATACCCCAAAACGGAGCAATACTGATTATGTAACAACTAATTACAAAACAACTATGATAATGCTACACACTTACAAACTATTTACAAAGAACTATAACTTACAAAACACTGTTTGAAGTGTTCGTACATCAACAGAAAAGAAGCACAATTACAACAACGCTCTAGTTTCATGTACGAAGTCTAGTACAAAGCAAGTAACAAAAGGCGATCATTACATTTCTTTCAGATGGTTACCATGGTAACATTGTTAGCATGACCAAAAGTCACTAGTTTTATGTTAAAAAGACAGATTAATATACATATTAATCCGTGAATATTATTATGTACATTTATTATGTAAGCCCTACACAGTGTAGTGCGTTAAAAAGCCAGGTGTAGAGCGGGCCAGTTGTAGAGGGCAGTAGCTCCTCATCAACAAACCCCTATACGCAGCTGCCCTAACTAGCTGATTTTGTAGATAATGTTCCTATGCTGTGTGGTGCGTTAAAAGACGAGGATTACGAGCCCGTTGGGAGGATCCCTCTCAACAGATCCATAGCTCGCCTACCCTAATTTTGAGCAATAGAATGACACCCGTTGAGAGCAACATCATTCTTCCTTAAAAAAAGCAATTTGATCCTATTGCGCCCCCTAGTGGCAACTCATTTCTTCTTCGCTATACTTTGCAAAATATTTTGCATGTTAATTAAAGCCATATTATTATGAACAATCCTTATTTCAAATGGCAAGACCTCATGCGCAAAGCAAACAGAGCAGCTCTTTATGTGTGAGAGAAAAGTGGATTTGGGGGGGGGAAATGGAAAAAAAAATGTAGGGAATAAAATTGGAAAAAATGTGTTAAATATGGACAAATAAGAAAAACCTTTGTAGCTGAAGTAAGTTTTTTGGTTGTTTCACAAAAATGCAGAAGGAAAATGAATAAATTAATATTATTAATCTGTTTTTTGATTCTATATGACAATAATAATGTAGTATCGTTCAGGTATCGGTATCGAAAACCGAGTATCGTTAAAGTACCAGTATAGAATTTTTTTTTTTACAGTACCCATCCCTAGTCGACCTCCTCTCTTTTTATAAGCGACGCCCTCTCACAAGTGGCGCAGGCACACAGCACAACAGCTGCGCCACATGGAAGATAACCATTGCGCTTGAAGCTTCCACTGTCCTTGCGCCGGGCACAAGATCTGGCCCAAAGGATCTTAAAAAGTAGAAAAATAGTTTCCGACGCAGCAATGTCCTGCTGTACAGATCAAAACATGTCCACATTTTTCATTAGATATGAAACATTTAAGGAAAACGTATGTGACAAAAGCACTGCCTATATTCAAAGCGTGAATGTTGCGTGTGATTTTGTCCAGACCCCACTGCCAGACGCACTGCCAAAGCTGGTCCTGCCGCCGCCCGGAGCCGATACGCCAGTCAGTGGACCCTGAACCGCCCGCACCCCACCAGCTCGTCCCACACCCTGACCACCGACTGGAGACTGCCCACCCCCAGGGCCACGGGCTCAGTGGACAAGGAGAGCGACAGCTACAGCGTCAGCCCCTCACAAGACACAGGTATTAACAAAACACATTATGCTAAGGTCGATTTTAATGGTAGCAGGTGGAGAACTTGTAGGCGGGTAGCTCAGACGAAGGGGAGTGACTCAATCGAGGGGTAATGGAGTACGGATTTGGTACTAAAGATGTAAGTGGCCTCACCTGCTTAAATACCTTCTGGGGATTACTCTAATAACAGTTAAAGTTGCTCAATCAAATTTTTACTTAGTAGAAAGTACAAAACAATTTAAAAAAACTGTTCAGGAAATACAACTTTGTGGCATAAACAACTTGCACCCAAATTCACTATTGCTGCATCCGAAACCATTAAATTGTAGCCTCTAAGTACTAACACTAGCAACTAATCCTTAACCTTTCATGGGGTCAACTGTTAGATCTCTATGCAGTTAGTGAACTAGAGCTTCAGCAGCATTTGCCCAATTCCACCGTCCTTACCCAGGGGAAGGGGAAGTGACATCACCAACAGCTGTTCTTCTTCTTCTTTTAAGTTCAGTGCAGGCCAAACAAAAGTGCATACCACCACCTACTGTATATTGTCCAACAACAACAACAACAACATAGTGTCCAAATAAAGACATTTAAGGCGGAAAAAAAAGAAACATCCAAATGATCCTTCACATTTCCCTTTATTTTATCTCAACAGCGGTTTCATAAAGCTACAGTATGCTAATTAGCTATGCTGCTTAGGTTTCTACTAAACAAAAGCACAAAAGCACAAACTGCCTTCATTTAGTCCATTTACTGAGGAGGCTCTTTAAAACCATGTGACTGTGCTGTGGCGACTAACATGTATTTTGTCACTTTTATAAGGTTTGGCTTGTGCAGAACCTTATTTTTTTTAAATTATTTTTATTATTAAATGTGCACCTGTCAAACAACAGTGGTTGCGCATGAATCATTCGAGGGTGGGGGCGAGGGGGGTGGGGAGATTGGCGCAGTGGCTTATGGGATGGCACATGGCTCCTAATCGCCAGTGAGTTAGCATCAGAGGTCCCTATGCTAAAGTGGCTATGATAGTTAGCATACAGGCCACTTTCTCTAACTCCTTCCTAACCGGCAGCCCAATTCGGACGCTTCTTATCATGGCGGACGCACATCCGGTTTGGCGTAAGACCTCTTACCAATTTACTGGTTTCGGATGGAGCATACCTGTACAGCAACAAGAGGAGATAAACTTTCTTCTTCTTCCTTGTGTGAGTCAGTGGCATTGACAGTACCTCTGCACAGCGCCACCTACTGTTCTGGAGTGTGAATTATTAGGCTTTTGAAATGAGCAGAACACATGGTCAAATGTACTTTTTATTTTGAAGCCTTGTTTTTAAATGAAATGGAGAAGAAAGCATTGTCTTTCAAATGTAGTGGAGTAAAAATAATAAGTTCTTTTACTCAAACACTACTCAAGTAAAAATCCTCTACTTAAATACAGCACTTAAGTAGATTTACTTCATTACTGACCACTTCTACAAGAGATAAGGCAACAGTACCTCAAGAAATGCTGAGGTTTGTCGTAATTTTAAGCCTCTTGGTTCAACACTCCCTTGAAAAACAGATTCTGAATCTCAGTGGAACTTTTATTATTCAGTAGATGTCAAATAAAAGTAAAAAAATAAGAAAAAAAGTTGATTTCAATACTCCACACATAGGATATTGAAACTAGAAAGTACTCCTCTGTCTTTTTAAAAGCTCATTCGGATTATAAACTGCTTCAATCCCAACTTTTGCCAGCAGTGGGCGCCAGACAAAAAACTAAAATAACCTGTTTTCAATAAAAGCCTTGTCCTGTTAACTTTTTTTCATGTTCCATAAATGTTTTGATTGAGTAAATGTAAATCTTGGCTAATCTAAACTAAAAAGCATTTCAGTTCAAACGCTCGAGGCTAAACAATTACATGTGTGGTGAATATTAATTAACCTTGGTCTGTGCGCCCAGATCGAGCGCGGAGCAGCATGGTGTCCACGGAGAGCGCCTCCTCCACCTACGAGGAGCTGGCCCGGGCCTACGAGCACGCCAAGATGGAGGAGCAGCTCCGCCACGCCAAGTTCACCATCACCGAGTGCTTCATCTCGGACACGTCGTCGGAGCAGATGACCGCCGGCACCAACGAGTACACGGACAGCATGACCTCCAGCACGCCGTCCGAGTCGGGCATCTGCCGCTTCACCGCCTCGCCGCCCAAGCCTCAGGACGTCAGCCGCGTCATCAACATGGCCGTGCCCAAAGCCCACAGACCCGGTAAGCCCGGACGCTGCGGATCTGGAAGTAAAGTCCTTTGTATATTCACTCTGAGGTTTAAGTCCATAACATCGAGGCGTAAGTCCAGTAAAATTAACCAAGATCATCTCACATTTAAAGCTGACATTTATTTGCCTTTTTTCTTTGATTTTAACCAAAGCAAATCAGGTTACATTATATTTCATGCTTATTACAGCTTACGTGGTATTTTAAGATATGATTATGCACTTTTAGAACAAAGGTTTACTGTAAATTTATGCTTTTAAAGTATATCTTGAGAATCAATAACATCGTTCATCGCGATATTTTCCTGCCTCCGTATATCGAACTTCAAAATGTGCTATCGTGCTATAGTCATATCGCAAAGCATTATTTATAGCATTTTCTCTTTTTAGCGTTACCATTTGGACAATACAGTGTATTTACCAGTAGTGACTCAGCAGTTGTTCCACGACTCTTTTTTTCCACTTTTTATATTGTTTTTAGCTAATATTAGTTTATGGACAATGTTTGCTAGTACATGTAAACATGGAGGATTTCCATGGTAACAGTGAGTTTATAACATTCCCTCCTGAACTTTAAAAGTAGCCCATGGCTAAATCTGGCACATTTACACAAAGTGTGTACTGAGTGTTCATTAATGCGCACTGTCCCTCCAAATAAATTAATAAAGTAAATACAGTTTACCTCAAAGGGAAACTTGCCAATGCTCAAAAACACCACAGCTCGGAAAGTTGTTGTTGCCTTCACCTTATTATAATAATATTATATAGCTTTATACAGTATAGCGCTTTTCTGGACGCTCAAAGACGCTTTACATTGCACTATTCATTCACTCCATACCTGGTGATAGTAAGCTACTATTGTAGCCACAGCTGCCCTGGGGTAGACTGACGGAAGCGAGGCAAACAGTCTGCGCAGACACTCAGTACACACTTTGTGTAAATGTGCCAGATTTAGCCATGGGCTACTTTTAAAGTTCAGGAGGGAATGTTATAAACTCACTGTTACCATGGAAATCCGCCATGTTTACATGTACTAGCAAACATTGTCCATAAACTAATATTAGCTAAAAACAATATAAGTCTGTGGCGCCTCCGACCACCACCAACCCCTCACTCGCTCACTACATTCGCTAGGCTTCCTGGTGTTACCAAACTGTCTCCCATCCAAGTACTGACCAGGCCCTTCCCTGCTTAGCTTCCAAAGTCTGACGGGATTGGGCAGAGCAAAGGCAGTATGGCGGTATTCAGCCCCGCCCACTTTTGTCAGTTTTTGCCACGGTTCGGCACTTCCATTGTATTGACACTTCTGGTAGAGCGTGAAGCCCGTTCATTAAAATCTGATGTTTAGTAGGTTGATTTATGTGAAATGTCCAGTGTTCATTTGCACCAACAAGTCAACACTGCACCGTTTCTCTGCGCAGCCTAAAAACTGCTTTGTATTCATGAACTGATTCTCTCTTGACTTCTCCAGTCCTATGTAAACTAATACGAGTGACTGGGCCGGCACCCACGTGAACTTCCGAAATAAGGTGAATAAAATATGATTGAAACAACAGCGATATACTTCTACAGTACTGCAAAAATACAGAAAATAATGCCTATTCCATTGCCCTTTCTTGTATGATATGCATTTGAAGAATGTGGTGCTTGCGTTTGAGCTTGACCTGAGGTGAGGTCAGTATAAAAAAGGCTAGGTCTTTATTGTTGTCTTTGTTAATTTAAAGTTTCCAATGTGCAGATAAAAACGTGAGCATTCAGTCAAAAGCAAAGACTAAACTGTACATGAGGAGCAAGTGTACAACAACAAATCGATATAACGCAAGTATTTGAAGGTATTTTGTGGTTTCACCTGATGTGACCCTACAGTAGGAGGTCACAGCCTGTCTTGTCTCTGCTGTCCTGTCCACAGGGCTGTCCGGGTGACCTGTCCTCTCGGGTTGGACTTCTTACATTTCTGTCCTCATTACGCACACAGGGAGACAGGGCAGCTGCAGGCGATCTGATCCCTCTATCTGCGGCCATTGTCCATCTGTACAAAACATCACCAGAGAACGAGCACTCGGGGCAACACCAGCCTCTCGGCCTCTCGGTCTGTCCGTCCCGTGTGGTGTTGGTTACAAAAGTGGTTGGCGGAGCATGTGCTATCGCCATCTCATTACGGCAGATCAGTTGCCACAAAACCAGAAAATGCTTGTGTGGCAATCGGGTGTAGCGCGTAATTCTGGACTCCATGTACAAACCAACCCGGTCGGGACACATTCTCTGTTAACGCATTTTACCTCAGACAATTTGAGGGTGCACTATACCCCCACCCCCCCAACCTGACGCTGTGTGTTAAAATCTCCTAAAAACAAAACAATAGTGCCAGTGCCAGAGTAAACACTTTACAGGCCGTGCTTCGAACTTTGATGTACAGCTTTATGTGTCGATTGAACATGTCTGAAAATGAAATAATAGTGTCCCTCACGAATATAAAATGGAGTGCGACACGTTATCAATCTGACTTGTGGAGACATTGGCATGATTGTCTTTTTAAAATGCCATCTTAATTGTATGTCTTGTCCTTTATTTTTATTTTTATGGACTGCGAGTCCGGAATAAAGTTGAATTGAATTGAATAGACCCTTTAATTGTTTGTAAACCTTCCGGGCTTAGCTGGAGGCGGGAAGCTCAATTCCTATCTATTTCCATTGTAGCTGTTGTCATAGTAACGATTAACAAATGTCTGTTTTTGTAAATATCAGATAAACCTTATTTTATCGTCTCAAATGTCATTCCTTTCGTTCTTGCACCTTAAGCCACAACAGGACCACATTTTCTAGTTGTAGTTTTACACTTAAAATCGCTAGTTTTAGTTTAATCTTATTTCTCTTGATCACTTCCTGCCTCCAGCTGATGTCACTGATGATGTCAGTGAGCCTGGAATGTTTACAAACAATTAAAGGGTCTATAGGATTCTGTCTTTTGTCAAATATTTGAAATCCTTTTTAGAGCCAAATGGTTCTATAGTAAAACCCTTTGTAAATATTACAGGGTTTCTGCAAGGCATTAAAAGGCATTCATAGTCATTAAATGATTGTGCCAAAATTAAGGCCTTTAATATCAAACTGGCATGAAGATTATGCCATTACTTAATTTTTTTACTGTATAAATTCACTGAAAATACCCCAAATTATTGATCGAGGGCCGCATATGGAGGTGTATACGGCGCAAAGGGCCAAAGACCGGTGGTCAGTGCTTGTAAACATTCACCCGGGTGCAGTAGAAAGTGTTATCTCTGGAAATGCCAATTCAATAAGAAGCCTGAACATTCAGTTGCAGTTATGGCTGAAATTGACCACATTTTATTTTATCGTTTTATCCAATTCTCTTTCCACAGTTTGACGAAATGTTTGCAAATCTGAAGAAATGATTTTTTTTACATTCAATCTAGTATTTGGGTATTAAAATGGCATTAAAAACCATTCAGTTTGACTTGCTTCTGCCTGTATAAGCCCTGCATTAACATAAAAGATATTAGTGCATTAACATTGACATAAATAGATAGATCCGCTGAAGGCTCTTCCTAAGCGATAATACCAACATTCCTCTTTGATAGATGTGGTTAAAGACAGGACAATAAGGAGAGATGGAAAGAGAGATACAGATAAAGAGAGAGAGAGAAAAGAAGCAGCATTTGTAATTGAACTGGATCGGTTACACATCTTAAAGCAGAACTAAGTAACTTGTTTACCTTAATAAATCCTTTCCGTAGTCCCTCTGGGGGTAATACAAGTGTTATGGGATGATTGGAGGGTCTTTCATCTCCCCCTGGTGTCTCTGGCCAGAAAACCACAATTGCAACTTGACTGCCGGGGCACCAATACACACTAATGGAATCACGAAGAAGAAGCTAACAGGCTAACGGGCAAAGCTAACTGCGGGCTAGCGCCACTTAAACAGTGTTTACAGCCAAATTTGAGTGAAAAACATTATCTCCATTGTGTAATTGGATGTACAACAATATCCCTCTCTCCCTTGTCTTTTCTGTCAGCGTAGTATTTACTCTCACGGACAATTAATGAGTAAAAAACTGCAACATGCTACGACTCCTGCAGTTGCGCTTATGACCTCTAGGGGCACGAGTTACTTAGTACTGCTTTAAGGAAGAAATGACATAAATCTACTTGAATTAAGAGATTAGATTTTAAATCTATACATTTGAGTAGATTTGATCTTATTGTACTGCCAATGGAACAAGCACGTTTTTTCTTAATTCAGATTATTTTGTATTATTTCAAGGAAAAAAGTGAATTTGTCTGATTTCAAGTGGGATTCATGCTTGCTCCATTTGCATTAGCTTTTCTATCTTTTGTTAGATTAGTTCAAACCGACTCAAATTCAGCATAAAGCGCCTTTATTCAAGCAGTTTAAAGTCATTTATCTCATTTAAGATGGTCATTTTTCCGGTGTACAGACGGCCTGATTACCGTATGATGTGCAGTTTACAGCCTCATGAATTTTCGACCTCCGCTCACTCGCAGCTCCCGGCGCGGCACTTAAACCTACATCTAATTCAATTGACACTCGCGGTTCATTCATCATCTTCTCCGCTGCTAATGGGCTTTATTACAGAGCGCAGTCAATTATTCAAATGCCCCGAGATTTCGCTGGCGTTGTCTGCAGGCCGATGTTTGCATAACGCTAAAGTCAGCGTCGGTCTGCAGCCCTTCAAAAAGGATTATTACTATCACTGACACACACAGGTAAGTGAAGGCTTGTACCTCCGAGGAGAACAGGCAGCGATTGGCAGCTCATTCAGAGTCAATCTCAGGATCAGTGGAGCAGCTGACCTTGCAATCCAATACTGTGAGCGCTGGGACGGTTTGCTCTCTTAAATATGTAATGAGCCGCACTGTAAATAAGCTCCGTACAGTGGAGAGAGGGACTATTGAGTCAAAGGGGAAAAAGCCAAGAGTTCAGCTGCTGTTGTGCAACATCATTTCAGGAAGTCGTCATAGCCCTCCGTTTATTCCTCTGTTTATATTGAAGTCAGTGTGAATGTGATTTATACCTGCACAAGGAACAAGAGAAAATATGGCTGCAGTTTTTTACTTGACAGCTGCCGTTAGTCCAGCATCTGTTTTCATATTTTATTGGATTCTTGCTGCAGCACTACATAAAAATATCAAACAAAAGCTCCCTCTGACTCTAACCTCTGTTCTGGTGTGATCCTCAGGAGGCGAGCTGGTGCACCTGCCTCCGTACCTCCGTATGGACTTCCTGTTGAACCGCAGCGTGCCTCTGGCCGCTCGAGGGGCCGCGCTCAGCAGCAGCAGTGGCAGCAGCATCGGCGGAGGAGCGGGAGCCAGCGGAGGTGCCGGTGCTACAGGAGAGAGCAGGGCTGTGGTGCCCGTGGGAGCAGCAGGCGCCATGGGCCAGGCCTGTCTGGAGCCTCAGAGGAGCCGCACACTGAAGAGGCCCCCGCCCATGGAGCCCACCATGGAGGTGCCCTCGGCCCGAGAGGTGCAGCAGTGGCAGCCAGGAAGTGCCTCCACACTGCCCCACCGGGATGCCCGGGAGCGAGGGGAGGCCCGGGGAGAGGTCCGGCCAGAGGGACCGCAGTCAGGAGATCTGGCCCAAGCACAGGCTGCCAAACTCAGCACCTCCCAGGAGTCTCTGCTGGACTCCAGAGGACACCTGAAACAGAGCAACAACCCCTACGCCAAGTCCTACACGCTGGTATAACAGCGGCCCCGACAAACTGCACAGCCAGCGCCAGGACTGGACCACTCTGACTCTGTACATACAGCTCTGACATGCGTCGACTTCACTCTTTCTTTCTCTCTTTTCTTCCTTTCTGTCGCTCTTTTCTACGGTGGCCCAGAGGGTTCACCACATTGTTGAAGAAGAAAACACATGCAGACCAAGCTAAACCTAACAGCACAGTATACGACGCGATGCCACTGGAGGTCCATTTGCGCGCATCGTCTTCCTTTGCAGCGCTGTGACCCTGTTGAGCCACCGTACTTCGCTGTTGCTTTTGCACTCTTCATTCTGTCACATCGCTCCTTGGATTTTCAGTTTTTATTTTGTACTTGAGTATTCTTTTAAAGTGACGACTTATGAGGATTGCCAAAATGATTTATTTAAAAATTTCAGAAAGAGAAAAAAATGCTATTAAATTTATATCGAGGACAATTATAGTCATTATTATTACTATTATTATTATATAAAGCAGAAATATTCTAAAAACAGAAAGGGAGAGAGAGGAGGGATGTGGAGAACTTTACTTTTCTTATTTATTTTTGGTTTTCTTGTGGCAGTGTGATGAATTCTGTGATTGGGTAAGTGAGGGTTTGAACCACTATGAAGAGCCAATGGAGGACACTGGACTGGAGCGCCTATGCTGACCAATCGTATTGTTTTTCAACCTTCCCGACGACTGCATGGCGACCGATAAATGACAATTAATAGGAATGGCTGGAAATCCAAAAAAAAAAGAGAATTTTTGTCACACTATAAAGGTATACAATGTGAATATATATAAAGAGATCACTTTTATTTGTGGATATTACGGGGAAAATGATTTGAATAATAAAGTCCTTAGTCATGTTTGCACAACTCTTTGACTTCGATTTATTACACGCACGGGGAATTTACATTGAGGGTCAAAGCACCTGACTCTGGGTTTTAGTGCAGCTTCAAACACATGAACATTGTTTTAAAGGTTCTTTTAGAAAGACACTAGGTATATTTTTGTTATACCTAGTGTCTTTCTAAAAGAACCTTTAAAACCAATTTGTAAACAAGAAGACATAGTCCATACATCCATCCATTTTCTTCCACTTGTCCGTTGCCGGGTCGTGGGGGCAGCCGTTGGAGCTGCACCAGCCCCTATGGCTCCTCCTGCAGGTGGTGGGTCCACAGAAGGACGGCCTCATGGTTCTAACCGGGCCTGTTGGTCTCTCATAAGGGGCTTCTGAACCGCTCTTTGTCTGACCCGTCACCTAGGACCTGTTTGCCATGGGAGACCCTACCCCGACAACAGAGCTCCCAGGATCATTCGGGCGCTCAACCCCTCCACCACGTTAAGGTGGCGGTTCCAGGAGGGGAGAAGACATAATGAATGCAATAAAAGAACATGAACATTATGTCTGATTTCACCACCTGTATGCTGCCAAAATCAAATAATCAAACACCACGGCAACAAATGCAACTTGCAAATATAATACAGTATATACAGTACCCATCAAAAGTTTGGAAACGCTTTATTATTTACTGGTTTTTATTTTATTTTGAGACTATTTACATTGTAGCTTCTCAAATGAATTCTTTAAAATAGCCACCTTTTGCTTTGATTACTGCTTTGCACTTTTGACATTTTCTCAACGTAGTCACCAGAAATGGTTTTCACTTCACAGACAGTTGAACCTTTTCAGATGACGACCTTATAAAGCTCACTGAGAAATGCCAAGAATAAAGGCTGGCAAATTTTGAAGAATTTAAATTATACATATTTTGACATATTTCACCTTGTAGTTTCCTACATATTCTCATGTGTTCATTCATAGTTTAATGCCTTCAGTGTGAATCACATAATGTAAATATTGTTGAAAATAAAGAAAAGCCGATACATTAAAATGATTGAGGGTCGATACATTACATTGATCTGCCCTCTATCATTGCTGCTTATTCCGACAGTGTGACTGTTTTATCAACAGATGGCACTGTGGAGTCACCGTTACATACAGTAGGAGGAGAGATTTTTATTTCTTCAAATCAGGGTTGAACGAAGGCTCTGAGGGATTGATGAAGGAGATGATTCTGTGGCTTGAGGAGCAGCAGAGGGACAGAGTCAGGAGCAGAGCAACAGTGAATCATTTGTGTCAAAATCTGACGGGGAAAAGACTGGTTCCTATAGCCTGGAGGAGACTAGGTAGTTTCTGCGTGGTAACTAAACTATGGGAAATATGTGCAGCAACAACAATGCAATAACACAATTTTAAAGAAAGAAAGAAAGAAAGAAAGAAAGAAAGTCTGTCCCTAAATATAGTAAACAGTGCAGGTGACATAGGGCAACCCTGTCAACTATTTTTGTGGCCATACCGCCTTTGCTATGCCCAATCCCGTCAGATCTTGGAAGCTAAGCAGGGAAGGGCCTGGTTAGTACTTGGATGGGAGACCGTTTGGTAACACCAGGAAGCCTAGCGAATGTAGTGAGTGAGTGAGTGGTTGGTGGTGGTCGGAGGGGCCGATGGCGCAAACTGGTAGCCTCGCTTCTGTCAGTCTACCCCAGGGCAGCTGTGGCTACAATAGTAGCTTACCACCATCAAGTATGGAGTGAATGAATAGTGCAATGTAAAGCGTCTTTGAGTGTCCAGAAAAGCGCTATATAAAACCGATGCATTATTATTATTATTATTATTATTATTTTGGAAAGTGCACTATGCAGGCGTATAAATGGGTAATAGTTTTCCCATCTATCTTTAGTGGTGATAACATTCCTTGAATGTAAATAGATGTAGTGTTATTTTGGTATTATAACATAGACATACTGTTACGTCCTCTTTGCTCTAGGGGTGCAAGAAGGAACACAGGAGATGGAAGTAACTAAAACTGCAGATTTATTTTAACAAAATAAATGTGAACAAAAAGAGACCCAACGGGTATAACAAAAATAGTACTAACGAAATATAAAGCAGGAAAACGAACAAACAAGAAATGACTAAAAGAATTACCAAAACAGATTTAACATAGCTCCTAAACAATAAGTAAATTAAGGAACTAAACTAACACAAGTGTCTCAACGAAAATTAACTAGTCACAACAAAACATAAGGCTAGCCAATATGTGACAAACACAAGATGACGGACAGGGTTGCAGGATTGGAGGACCATCCCGAACGGCAGCCAACCAACGAACGTTCCCACAGCCGGCGGAGCAGGAGTGGACCAACGGCGGAGCGGGCCTCGCCGAGCGGGTGTGCATATAAAACAGAGCACACAGAGATTGCGATACAAGAGAACGGGAGTGTAGGCGGGGCCGAAGTCAGCGACCGTAACACATACCCCTTCATGGTTATAACATATATCGGGACATAAAGGCCAGGTTTTTTTATGGGACTGTTTCTTTGTTTCTAGTTTGGAGGTCCACCTAACCTACAACCCCACCCGAACACAAGCACGTCCAAATGTACATTGAGGTTAATTACATTTTTTATAAAATCACTTGCATCTGTGGTCAATCCTTTAACATTATTTTTATCTATAAAGAATAGTTTTACATGCTTAAGAGAATACAAAAGCTTAGAAACTATACTTTATATACTTAGTAAACTATACTTTTTAAGCTTTATACATTGGCACTGTATTATTCTTTTTGTTCCATGGCGGAGGAGAGAAAAAGTCTATGAAAAGCCACCAAAGCCTCCTCTATTATTGGAAAACACTGAAATACAGTAAACATTTACGAAGATGCCATGCGTGCACATTTACCACAATGCAGTTTTCAATTTGTGCTTGAAGCCTGAAAAGACACCCCAATGAAAACACACTCGATGCGCCCCTGGTCATGTACAGTAGGAAAAACAGTGTAAATGTGATGTTGTTAATCAGTTTTTTATCAAATTTGACCAAAACTTGTTCCCTCCTTCATTGATGATCATTGTCCTAGTGAACTATATCAGGACTTGTCATCGCCTCACTTCAGCATCACCATGACCCTCACTTTTAATGGCTCTTTAAAAGCGGTCACTCCGGAGGCGAGATTTTCAGGTGGGAGGCAACGATTGCTTCTTTTTGTCAAGAATGAAGACGACTGTGCCACCTGCTTGTAAGAAATACTCGGCCTTACATTAAAAGTAACAGGACTGAAATGTGTGACCTCCTGAACATCACTAAGAATGGAGAAGAGGAAGTGAATTTGTTGCGTAAATTCATCGTTTTATCTTCGGTGGACCCAGGAGGAGCGTGGCATAATGTGGCATTCAAAATAGAGCCGTGTTTTCCCAATAGGATGTGATAATGAGGCGCCTGAAGACCTGCTGATAGACGGGGGAAGGACATTTTAAGCAGCGTGAAACGGAAGGCCTATACCCCAGTGCACCAGGCAGCCTCGCCTAACCTCTGCCTGGTAACCAACAACGCGCCATTTGACACCATGGAATAGTTTTGTCCCTGAGAACAGACTTTTGGCACAAGTTCTGACAATGTCTTATCAGTGTAAATGTTATTCTTTAAAGAGGGGGTATTATGCTTTTTTCAATCACATAGCACCAGTCTATAGCATACTACAATGATGACGTAACCTTCTGTTGGTCTGTATATGCAGTAAATTAAAATAACTGCCTTGAATAAAATTGCTCTCTCAAAATGGCTGTACTGAAAGTCTTGAAATAGGCCTCTGTCTCTTTAAGAAGCTTTCCGACACGCCCCCTTCACCACACTGCTGTGGCATCTAAACAACACTACTGTGTTGGGAGGGGGCTCTGCTGAGCTGAGGAGCAGTGGTTGGTGGCTTGGCTGGTGACGAAAGGTCCAGAGGCGTCTCCAGGAGGTGGGGGCGTTCCTAGGAGGACTGAGGCATAGCTACACCTAAAATGGCTGCCGTCTAACTTTTTACTGATTACTCAAAAATATGTGAATGAGCCAAGGCAACACTCCAGGCATGTGTTTAATGAGGGAATGACATAATAACATGATATAAAGCTTGAAAAAGTCGATTTTACATAATACCCCCCTTTAAGCCCTGTTCGCTTGGGATTAGAATTACCTGGGACGTCGGTAAAACTGAAATTATATCAGGACGTTGGTACATTTTATGGGCATTCGCACTGCATAAGGAATGTCAGTAATTCACTCACTGTAAACCCGAACAAGTTCATTGAACTCAAAACTTTTGTGGAAACTTTATTACGACAAAAAATTTGAGTTAATGAATTAAATTTTTTACGTTATATCCAATCTATATCTACAAGTTCAGTGCACTCATCCAACGTAGCTTTTTTGAGTTTAGTAGACTTATCCATATTACTTTTTGACAATTTGAACTTAACATTTTAAAGTTCAACACACTCATTACATTAACTTTTTCCTGACTATTTCAACCTAAAATTTAAAGGTTTAGCAGACTCAATATAATACCTTTTTGCACCCATTTCCACCTAATTTTTTTAAGTTTAGCAGACTCCACTTAGACAAAAATACTACCAATAATTAAATACAAAAAACATGTATTCAAAGAATACATACAATGACATTTATTAAAAATGTACTGCCTTACATTACATAACATTTCTACCATAACAATGCAATTTAAGCATACGGCATTAGCTCAACGCTCTGTATAATATTTGTATCAGGAGAAAAGTGCATGAAATAACCTTAATAAACTTGTTAAAAAGGCACACTGCGAAACATTTGGATCACTGTCGTCAGCAATACAAAACATGCTCTTAATGACCAACTCGACACTGTAAATGCTTCAAATATGTAGTCGGTAATCAAAGAATGGATTTGGATGAGAACCTAATCTATTCAAAACTCATATTTGGCTGCTTTTGTGAACATCACCATGGAGATGAGCTGGAGACATCCCTGCTCCCATTAATGGGTTTTTTGTTGTTGAGATTTTTCAACAATATCAATATCTGTAATGAGATAAATGCATATTATTCTATTTATTGGATGAAATGCTACGCAGTGTGGCTTTAAGTGAACCCTCAAACAAAAATCTGTAATAACTCAAACCCTTAAAACTTTAGAACTGTTGTGAATGTTTTTCAGTTGGCATAATTTTAATCGAAACAGAAAACAAGGTATGATAACCAAGTGGAAAGTGCTCATTTATCAAGGAGAGCAGACATTGTTTGTGTTCATCTAGGCTGACCACAATCTTTAAGATGAAGTTAAACAGGGTAACGACTTTCTTTAGGTACTCAATAGAAGTTATGCATAATCCATTTCTATTGAAATATAACTGGAACCTCAAATTGAGGAACAATTCAAAGTATAACAAAAGAATAACATTGCAGACATAGCCATGCATAATCTCTATATTAATCACAAAGCAACAACAAAATCACTTCAGACATAGTTGGACATTCACTCACACTCATTGCAATGCTCCCTTCAGCAACTACCTATAAAGCTGAGGTTTCCTCTCGTCTGCCCTGTCTCACCAGCTAAGAGCAACATCTACGTTGAAGCGACATGAACCCAAGAACAAGAACGCCGCACAGTGCACGTGCGCAAACTGCGCATGTTTGTAGTGTGTCTTGCTGTAAATAGAAAACAAAATGCCTCAGTCCCCGTTCAAACGCTCTGTGGTGGTCGTCTCTGACGTGTGAATTGGATTCTCAGTCCAGTCACCTTTTTAATTTTAAAGTTTAAAGTCCCGGAGAAGTTCATACATTTCCAGCTAGTTGATAAAACAGTGCGTAGCACGTATGGCAAAATCAGAACGAGGGAGTTTTGTGAGTTCGATAACAACAATAAAGCTCTCCTTCCATTTTGCAGCTTATTCAGTGACAAGCCAGTAACACTAGGCCAATCAAACCTCACCTGGTGCGGCGACAGATGCCAGTTTGACGAATGCAATCGGCCAAACTAGCTTCACCGACCTCCACAAACCGCTGTCTGTAGCCGATGGTGCTGTCCACACCAAACACACGTGTCCTGATGTCGGCCAGAACCTGCTTGACCACTCCAGACTGGATATTATAGCGTTGAAAAAGCCTTTAGATGTTCCCAGGTGTGAAGAAATCAGGAGAAGCAATGAGAAGGGCAACGGGACGATCAGCCACATTTGTTTCACCATTTGCTGCAAAATACAAATTGTGTAATTAATACTGGGGCAAGAAATTAGGCAATAAGTGAAGAAAATAAGGGACTAAATAAGGCAAGCAGATGAGAAAAGGACAGCAAAAAACATATACAATGCAAAGACCTGACTGTTCTGTCATTATCTTAGGTTAAATACACTACACATGTATTCTCCAGATTTAGCTCCCAATTTGAGTTTGGACCCCCCAGATTATTTCATCTTCTGGCATTCCTTATGCATGTTAAGACTGTGTGTCTCTGCTCTTTATGTACATTTTAAATGGTAAAAAAAAAAAAGGGCAATATTTATAGAGTGCTTTTATTCCTACATTTGGCCTAAAGCCCTTTACATGCGTGAAGTTTCTTGCACAATGTGCAAGATTAAAACCACTGACCTTCAAGACGACCTGCTCAAACATCTGTGGCACTGTCACCATTGTTAATTGTAAAATGGTCATGCAATTTAAAAATGACAAGGGCTACCATTATTTAGGTAATACAGTTCAAAGCCCACTGTAGAATACTAAATTATAATATAAATCATTTGATTAATGTGTGCATTGAACAATATAAAAAAACTGCTCAATTCAGGTCACTCACACTATCACCACTCCATGTGTGCAGTGCGGCCAGTTTAGAAGCTTTATAAAGATCCACTATGACTTTGCAAAAGGCTGTGTGTTGTGTTTAGGCAGTGCTTAATTTAAATAAAATAACTAGTATATTATATTTGGCCAAATTACCCAGCTCTTAATCGTGAGCCTTTATACCTCCACAAACATGCTCTGAAATGCATGTGATTATTGTGCCAGTTAAACAGTTCATATTTCAGTGAATTTTCAGGGAAAATTCATTTTGTCGATGTATGAAGCCCCACCAAAATATTTACAAAGCACAAATATACTTACATTTCAGCATTCAAAGTAATCTGTATCGTCCTCCTTCAGGTAGATGCAAACTCTGCAAAGGCTTCCTTTTGTCATCTTCCTAATGACAAAA